>OV884015.1:108357923-109557923 GCA_930367205.1 Acanthosoma haemorrhoidale | reverse complement strand
TTATAAATATTATATATAAAGCAAGCATTATAAAACTGTTGATTAATTGGTTAGCTGAAAATTGAATTGTTTTCCTATACTATTGATTGGAGTGTAAAATTGAAGATCTAAACGTCCGGATATTTTAACAGTAAACTTTTTTTAATTGATATTACTATATTTTATTTTATATATATATATGCGTTATATATATTTGTTAAAACCTAATTTTCGAATGAGTGCTTTACGAAATTTTGAACTAGCATTGTTCCGTTTTAATTATTTGCAATACAGAAATATCTATCTATCTCTTTGAAAACATCTCGGTTTAAACACAAAAACTGGGAAATGACAATCGAAAATTTCAGGAACACATCAATTTATTGAGTAAGAAGGCGATTTTTTTTTTCATATCTCCTTTTTACGAAATTAATATACCTTACTGGTATGAATGAGATCATTTATCTGTATTATTATTGCCTTATAAAAGGCAGATTGTAATTATTGCACAATAAAGATTGTTAGATTAAAAAAAAAAATATATATCTTGCAAAATATAGATCTGCAAATGAATCTATTTACAATTGCTACATTTTCTACAAATTCCAGTGAACAAAATAGTGATCTTCGTTGTACACAAGTATAATGATGTACACTATACCTAAATGGACTGAATTTATTAAAACCGATGGTGCTCACCTTATGAATCATAGACTTTACAACTAACATACATCTAACAAACAAAACTTAAACTAAATCTTAACCTAATTTTCCCTGACAGTCTGTTGCCATCGATGCAGGAAGGGTGGTGGGGTCATAGTATTAAACACTGGGGTTGGTTAGGTGCTGCAACGAGTCAAAAAACTTGATGTGAACTCTCCCACTGATTGCACACCAAGCAACGGGTGCAGGTCGGCGTTTCTTGAACTTCTCTAGAGAGGTATGTCGGACCAATTTTCTCACGATCCCATTCTGAAATTGCTGGAGACTTTTAGTTGTATTGTCAGTCAAGTGGGTGTATAGTGACACATTTATACATCATCAGTTTGAGACGCAGCGACAAGTTGGGTCATCTATCAGTTAAAAAGCTATCACTACCAGTGTTAACAGATGCCTTTACGATTTTCTGTGATAAACATCAGACAAGAATAACATAATAGATGGTTAATGAAAACAAATTCGAGTGAATGGTAATTTTTTTTTAATAATAAAAGAGGCAGGGCTTCTGATCAAACACTAATAGAGATTTTTTTCACTTTTTTTTTTCGTTTTTAAGTTTTATTCAAAACGAGACATCCTTTGATTATGCTCAACATTATGACACATGTTCATTACGCCGCTGCTAATCAGCAAACATATTCCTTTTCCGTACACACGCATATACATACGGTTTGTATGGGAGCTGCCAAGTCTAGAGGCTTTAGGTTCCTCTCTGTGGCCGGAAGGGAGCGCTGGAAAATTACCTTTTCACCGCCTAAGCCTCGCCTAATGAGACCCGCACCTTTTCACTGGGGTGGTATTTTTCTTCATCAGCCTAATGAATGGTCCAGGGATCTGTGCGTAGGCCGATACAGCAGGCCACTCTCTTATTAATCACCTACCACGGCTCATGTCCTCTGTTCCGAGGTTACAGAGAAAAATGATTCAATTTATCTTAAACTCAATCAATGTATTCAATATAATACTATAATTTATCATCAAAGACGACAAAACGGGAACCTGATCGAGGCACGTGGTGCAAAGACTGGTATTCGTAGCACTCAAACGTTCGGAAAATAAAAAAATCTCTGCCTTCCCAATTAATCCTTTTTTCCAGAAGTGTCTCAAAATACCAAGACTCACAATATATAATAGTTGTGGAAGAAGGGGCTAGTAAATTACGTCGCCGAAATTCTGTTCCTTGCAAATTACCGGCTGTGAAATTCAGAAAAAAAGTACAAGAATGGATGCCTGCATTTTCCCAGAAAAACAACAAAAAACAAGATTGTGTACACAAAATATAATTGAGGAAAGATTATACAAAAAAAACTAAAATTATAAACTGGCAATACATATGTAATGATCATATATATAAGCAAAAAAAAAGTAATGTTAGCAACTGGGTTTGTAATCTAAAAATAAAATGAACGAAACATAGATAACAAAAATATAAATGTCTTTACGCTTTAGTATAAATAAAAATTAATTAAATCCTATATTTACTAAATTTAACAGTGTCAATCACCAAAAGTCAATAGCCTTCTATTCTTGCAAGTAGAAGGATGGTGTGAGATGAATCTGGAGATAACTGGTGTGTGTACTAGAAAAATAACCTCTTACCGGAGATCCCAAGTGGAGAAGAAGAAATTCTTCTCGATGTTCACTCTCTAAACAATTGGGAGCGTGGGTGGGTGGTGGATATCCGGTGTACAGTCAGCGATGAAGAAGTAGGGTGAATGTGGGGTCAACATCAATCAACAAATTTCCAAGCGTCCTTCTTCGTTCACAACTTTCAGGGAACTGAGCCAGTAATTAGATGACGATCGGAGTTGATCCGCCATGCCGAAACAGTTGCCGATCGCATTAGAGGTCACCTTATCACTTTCTTAGACGTAAACACCCTTAATTCCTAATTATGCATATCAATACAACAAAATATTACAATCTTGTTTTTTTTTTCTTTTAACAAATAAAATAAAATTAATCGTTATAAATACGTGAGAAAAAAAAAAAATAAAAAAAATAGTTGGGACCCAACAATAGTATTCTATATTCTCGTGGGTATACATGGGTATAGCATGAAACAGTTACAATCATACAGAGTCACAGTCAGACGGCTACAGTATTTTTAGTAACTACTAGAAAAAAAATAATTCTATGGATATACGGTGAACTCAAATTTGACTGAAACGCTTGTCAAATTGATCTTTGAAATGACTCGTCACAAACCCTGACGACATTATCATTGACAGTCAAAGAAACGGAGCAGACCTGGCTAAAAAGTCAATCCAAGTAATCCCAGTAGCATTCAGCTGGACACAGAGAAAGACTCTTATTACAAGTATACTGTTTCATTTGCGAACGATTATTTGATTTTTGGTAATATTACATTCATTTTACGGAATATTTAATATTACACAGTTATGTCGCGATGCATAAAAATATACTCCAAATTGGCAAGAACAAATATTTAACGAAATAAATTCCCTGAATGTTTATTTCCGTTGGTCTCCCAGTTTACGTACATTACCACGAGAGCTACATCAGAGATAACAACATAAAAACCATCTAATAAAAAGGAATCAAGACAATACCGCAATAAATATATTTCTGATTACTAGATCAATCATTAAAATAATGTTAGCAACTTCATTGTAGACGGCTCAAGTTTTTTTTTACTCGTTCCAGCACCTGACAAACCCAGTGTTTAACACTATGACCCCACCACCCTTCCCGCATCGATGGCAACAGACTGCCGGGGGAAATTATGTTTTGTTAGATGTAGTTAGTTTTATGATTCATAAGGTGAGCCCCATTACTTTTTAAACAAGTATAGACAATGAATAATGTACATTATACTTTTGTAACAATCGCAAATCACAGTGTAAAAATTGTATAAAATTATTAAAAATTGTATGAAATTTAGACAAGCAACAGGACATGTAATATTGGCCTATTGCAAATAGACTCATTTATATAGGACCTATATTGAGTTACATAATTTTTAATAACAAGAGAATACGAAGGAAAACTAAAATCAGCAAGTTTAACTTGCTTAAGTTAAAAGATAAATATTTTTCTACCGTTGTGAGTAGGATATGAAATTGTTGGCGCGTTGTTAAATACTATAAATTATAACTGATGGCTTTAGTTGGCATTAAATCATGAAATTTTTCAACAGAATCCTCTTCACAACCGTAAAGAAACCATTCCGGTATTCGTCATGCTTGTGTTAAAGATTTTTTGTCGTTTTTTTATCACTATAGGGTTAACAGTACCCAGTTTGGTTGAATGACCAAAGGTTATAGGATATAATATAAAATGAAATTTAATTTGGGATATGATTAACATGTATGACATAAAACAAATAGTCAATTAATATAAGATATTTCTCAGAAAAGAAACAAAAAACAAAATTATGGAGGAATAATGGGAATAATATATAAAATCTTAAATTAAAAACAGCAACCCGTCGTTCATAATTAAAAGGTTTAACAATTAAACTGTTAGGATATGAAATAAATGTATATATATGCACAAATTGATTGGCATGTATAAAATATATAATAAATTATTCCTGCTACTCGAAAGCGCCTGGCTGACTGGTACATGGAGTACATGGGTATGTGCGTATGCCCTATGTATTAGATACAGTAACAGCTGTGTAGGCAATACTATCAGGTATACTAGGACTGTGGGGGGGGGGGCTAGCATGTTTATGTATGAAGCTATCTGGAGCCTATGGACAAGATTGGATCTAGAGGGAATCCATGTCGTGTGCCCACACAGCGGCGTCTACAACAGTCTATTCAACCAATGTCTCTCTGCTCGATTGAGGTTTATCCCAGCCAATGTTCAACCATTCTCTAGGCCAATGTAAATACCTCAGGACATCCAGATGAAAAAATACAACCATAAGCATATTTTATGGTCAAATATATATCGGACGTACATAATCCGAGACCATACCAAAATAAATCTTTCCTTTATTTTATAACTTTAAAATATTTCATAAAATTACAATCTTCCTTATTGGGCAGTAAGTAATTGTGATAAATGTTATCATTCATGTTTTATTTACAATTTTCGTTCACATAGTATGTACAAACAGCCCAGAGACCTCACAAGTCCATAGTTGGCATCTCCCTCGCATGCGAAAGAGGAAGCGGAGTCTTAGGAATTGCGTATATATATATATGCGGGTGTGCATTTTGTTTTGTTTCATATCCCCTTATTCCAAAATATGAATTCCACATACGAATATATTTACAAATTGCTTCATTATATTTCCTGTAGCTTGGCTACGACTGCGTTAGAACATTACAGATGCACTTTCACGACAAACTTTCACAACTAAACCCATTGATACTAGAACTATCGCTTCATGAAAGTTAGATGAAAGTTCACCGATTGCAAGGTTAGCTAATGTTGTAAATAATTAAATTTTTTACACTTTTAACATTTAAAAGGTATTTTAGCAAACACCTAATATGGACAAACCTTAAAATATCAGGTAGATTTAACCTTGAAATTTTTCAAACACTACTGTTAGAAAAGGAGGTACAGTCTTAGAAATTGAATGTTGTGAAAAACATGATCTGTTTTTTCCTAGAAAAATATTTTTTTTTGTTTTTTAACTTACATCGAGTAGTGGCAACTTATAAAAATAAATTGTAAATAGAATATTATTGATTTTTATATATTTTTTGGAATAACCTTCCTCAATCTTTACTTACCTAAACATAAAAGTATAAATCATAGTTTCATTTCGCTCAACCCATTCGCATAATGCCTAACTTTTTATTATTTTTATTAATGGTTCAATTCCGAAGGAGAAGTTTTATTTCTATCTGTCCGATAATTGTCATAAAAACGAACTAATCCATCTTACATTTTTAATGCAATATATTCAACTTTTTTTTTTTTTTTTTTTTTTTTTTTCTAAGCTCTCAAACTTATAAAAAATAGGAATGTGGGGAAAAATAAGGAAAATTATTCAACAATGTTATGTATTATGTTTTAAATTTTTTATTACACAAACAATATCGGGGAATCAATCAAAGTTTCAGTATGGGAAAACACATGCTTACTTAATAACACTTTCTTTATATTTTTCGTTATTACATACGAATCAAAATATTTATAGCCTCATCCAATAGACTGATGATGAATACAATACATTTAAACTTCTGATGGAAAGGATCGATTTTATGACAGCTATGAAAGAACGACTTATAGAATTAGTCGAAACTACAACTTCCGTCGATGGGCGCCCATAAAAGAAACAGATAGTATCTACTTTTTTTATCCCTTTAAAAGTTCGTTAGAAAATAACGATCCCGGCATTTTTTCCCGATGACAAGAACACACTCAAACCAAAAAAGATGAAACATAATTTATGTTCTAAAAGTGAAGGCATTTCTCCCTTGTTGAAAAAGAAAGGAAACAATCCGAAGAATTCCGAAACAGAATTGTACAAGTAATGCGAACCTTTCTGCAGGGGCCATGGAGGTATCCGACGCTCCTCTCGTAGTTTAGTAAATGTTTAATCGCCAAGTTCTTCTTTATTTCGGAGAGGGGGAAGTAGAAGAGCAGTGGTGGGGGTGGTGGAGGATTTTTGAAGGGTGAAAAATCCTCGCTTATAAAAACAAATTCTGCTTTGATAAATATGTAAATGCCCGGAGCGGTTTTTCGTTTATTTTTCCCGCCAAACAACAACGACACTAATCCTCCATTACCATTTAAAAAAAAAGAAAAATGAAAAAAAAAGTACGCTCTCACTTTTATTCTCATAGTGTTTTCAATCAGTGGAATAATTTAATTCATAAAATATTTTATTTACTAGCCAGCTGTATTTATATTTAAATTCAGTTATTATAATAATAAAATTGGTTTAATTGTTTTTTAGTTTTGTTCCATATCCCCTTGTTACAAATTTATATATGTACAAAATATAGATTCTACAAATAAATCTATTTTTAATTGCTTCATTGTATTTCCTGTAGCTTGGCTACTTTTTATGCAAAATAGTGATCTGCATCGTACAAAAGTATAATAATGTACATTATACATTAGGGGACTGAATTTATTAAAAGTTATGGGGCTCACCTTGTGGATCATAGACTTTACAACCACTGGGTGTTAAACACTGGGTGTGTGAGCTGCTGCAACGAGTCAAAAAACTTTGTGTCTACTGTGGATGAACTCTCCCACCGTCTGCACACCAAGCAACGGGTGCAGGTTAGTGTTCTTTAACATCTCTAGAGAGTTGTACCACTTTTCGCATGATCCCATTCTGGAAATGTTGGAGACATTTGGCTGTATTGTCAGTCAAGTGAGTATATCGCGATGTGTCTCCGGTGGATGAACTCGCCCTTACTTATTTCAAGAACTTGGACGGGATGAGTGTTACGTAAACAAGTTAAAATGTAAACAAAATAACAGGCTCACAAAAGTCTACAAAGGAAACCCCAGTAAGTAAAGTGCACAGACAGGAAAATTGGAAATCTCGTGAAATAGTGTTCATTAAAAGCAGACAATATCCCCTTGTTACAAATTTATATATGTACAAAATATAGATTCTACAAATGAATCTATTTACAGTTGCTTCGTTGTATTTTCTGTAAATTGGCTACTTTTTATACAAAATAGTGATCTGCATTGTACAAAAGTATAATGATGTACATTATACATTAATGGACTGAATTTATTAAAAGTGATGGGGCTCATCTTATTTATTTTAAAATACTGATCGCCCGAGTTGTTTGAATAAATTTTTTGGCCGTTATAATCATCGAAAGTTTATTTCGAATAAAAATATCTTTATTATTTTAGATAATTGCCAGGTCCTCTAAGAATATCCCAACAGATAAAAAGAGTACCTGACAGAGGAACCGGAAGGAACATACATAAACAAACCAAATGTTCTTTTCAATAAATAATATAAATTTGTAATAATACTGTACAGCCCGAATGGTAGGAATAATGTTTATATTTTCAATTTTACTTTAGTAAAAATATTGCGTCAGACGTGTTCATTAATAGCAGACAAGCTGTCTTTACTTGAATTGTTACAATACCTGCCTATAAAAAGTACAAACGGAAGTCGGTTCTACAAAGGCTACTAAGCACGCAAAGATAATTGCACAATATTCAACCAGGATTAAGCAGATTCGGTTGCACAAAGCATCGGCTGTAGGCTTATTGGCACTTTGATATAAAGTACATTCCTCTCCCGTTTGTACCGCCGGTTGCTCCACGTGTAATCGTTTTTATTGCCTGGTTGGTTCCGAAGTCGGCGAAGGCATCGCTTGTGGTTTGAAAAAGTTTAAATACCAGTTAAACTCTATCGTGACTAATCACGTTAATCGGATATAATGAAGTGGAAAAGTCTAACACAGCATCCATACTATTACAAAATATTATTGTCTCTTTTTGATAGACTAGTATTATTTAGAATTTAAAATTCAAAAGTCAAAAGTGTATCTATTTTTAGAAAATTAATAATGTAAAAGGGGGGACAGCAAAAAAGTCGAACATCAAGCGTATCCAATCCTTTCAATCAAAAGTCCTGAGAACAATAGTAAATGCCCCTTATTATGTCAGCAACAAAACCCTTCATAACGACCTTAATATACCCTACATTCTAGAACTCATCCCTTCCAAGTTTACGAAATTCCACAGTAGCCTTTCCAACCACCCTAATCCTGTAGCACAGTCACTGCACTGCGTCACTCATCCCTATAATCCTCCTCGGAGACTGAAACGGCAGTGGCCTCGTGACCTGCTATAATCAAGTGACAGTGGGAGTCCTGGCAATGGCCAGTTTCTCCAATCATGTCCTGAATGAATGAGCGAGTGAATGATGAAATGTAACTATGGTATGAATGATCGTATATCTTAATTACTTATTGCCTAGCAAGGCAGATTGTAATTTTAGCACAATAAAGGAATTATATATATATATATAATAATGTAAAAGACCAATCGCTAAAATATCACGACACTCTGTTGAGCTCGGTTAAACACGCCTAGTGTTGATGTTGATTTAGTCACTTGTCACAAATATTTAAAGTTAATATTTCAATAAACATTTAGCAATTTTAATAAATAAAAAACAAATGACTATTCCGCTTTTTTCAGTGAATGAAGAGTGGGGGATTCTCCCTACGAACATATTCTTGTTTGTAGCTTTATGTTTTATTTACCACAAAGGAGTGCAGGAGGGGTTATTTCTGCATATAGAAACTGGGAAAGCTCAAGTTCTCTCATCTCGTGTAGTGACAAAGACATCAAAAATAAGGACTCAGAACTAGTTTTTTAATGAGTGACGTTTATATCTGAAAATGGTAAACTAAATAGTTTTCTTCTTTTATTTTTTCCTATTTAAATGACGTTTGTTATATGCCCTAAATAAAAATCCCCATTTCATGGAGAAAAATATCCCTATATTCTACCTAGGGATGATATGATTAAGTTAGTTTTTTCTACAGGAGACTACGATCTAGCTGGCCTTGCCACGTGCAGGGATTAAACCCTTTCAAAAAGGTAGGCTCATGCCAGCTATGGCACCTGGAACCTGGACTTTCTGGGTAACACATTAATCCCTCAGGGTATTCGTTTATCAAAACAACATATGATAATGTTATCGGTGTCATAGCCAATCTCACTTCCTAACAAGTATCCTTTGTACTAATTTAGGAGTGAATTGGTCTGCATTAATTAAAATGATAAAACAATTAAGTATTGTAAAATAATTACTTCCTGCCTCAAGATCCTACTGTTAGTGATCATTGGAAGAAAGGATGTTTTAGGAGGCAAAGTGGTGGTCAGTAAAGGAGAATGAAATGTGAATATCTCATTCATTAACTGTTGTAACGTGTAGTGGGTTGTCTTTGGCTTGTGATGTGACTGGCACTAACTCCTATGGCTGGGAAAGTTGCAGACAATAAGCCTTTCCTGCTATAATAAAACAACAATACAATAAAAAGGAAAATAAATGTAATGGCTGTAGCTTAAAAACGTAACGTTATCAACATTGGCTATACGTTTAAACAGCCCTGAACACTTGTGGGGGCCCTTGCCATATTCTTAGGTTAAGAAGTAAAGTGTTGGTCAGTAAATGTGAATATCTCATTCATGCTTATCGCCTTTATTATTATACTACATGTGGGCTATGCTCATGGTCAACTATGTAAATTATACAATAAACTATTAAAACAACACATTATGATAGTGTTATTTAAGACAAAAAAATAAAGGTTGTTAATACTTGTTCTGTAACAATCTTGCAGTTGTAAAAGATACTTTTAAATAAAAAAAACAACGGGATTTTACATTTAACCGAGTGTCGAGTTATGAAGATTATTAATTGGCTAGAAAGCAATGCAAAACTCCAGCTCACTTTGTTCTTTGATCATTCTGTCCCATTCCGGGCGCCAACTAAGCCGTACCTGCTTGCCCGTTTTGAAAGCAGACAAAATCTGTGGCCACTACTTAACGGAGATTTCGATGAATTTTGAAAATAATAATACTACACCATACATAGAATTTAAAATAACCCTTTCTATGCATTCTGACATGTGGTTATGCATGTCTATATTGTAGAGTTTTTGCTCAAGATGATTCGATATAAAGCTACATTTAATGTTTTTTTTAATTTCACGTTAACCCATAGGACATACGAGGAAGGCAATAGCTTCCTGAATGATTCTTATTAGTATATGACAATAGTCAAATAGATAAAAAACAGAAGATATGTAAGAGAAATCTTGAATTTGTGTAGCCTGTACTGTATATAAGTACATAAGTATATAAGTACTGTATATAAGTATATAAGTACTGTATATAATGACTGTATATAAGTACTGTATATAAGGACTGTATATAATTACTGTATATAATTACTGTATATAATGACTGTATATAAGTACTGTATATAAGGACTGTATATAATTACTGTATATAATTACTGTATATAAGTACTGTATATAATTACCGTATATAAGTACTGTATATAAGTATATAAGTACTGTATATAATTACCATATATAAGTACTGTATATAAGGACTGTATATAATTACTGTATATAAGTACTGTATATAATTACTGTATATAAGTACTGTATATAATGACTGTATATAAGTACTGTATATAATGACTGTATATAAGTACTGTATATAAGGACTGTATATAAGTACTGTATATAATGACTGTATATAAGTACTGTATATAATTACTGTATATAAGTACTGTATATAAGGACTGTATATAATTTCTGTATATAAGTACTGTATATAATTACTGTATATAAGTACTGTATATAATTACTGTATATAAGTATATAAGTACTGTATATAATTACCGTATATAAGTACTGTATATAAGTAAGAGCGGCGCGAGGCGGAGACATTTTCTACCACACATTTCTCAAGTAGGTCAGGCAGTGAGATAATCGTCGAGACCAGCGATAACAAAAACAACTTTTCCACCAATGTATGAACCAAGCGAATTTCTATAAAAAAAAAAAAAAAAAACGCTTTTTTTTTGTTGTATGCTGGCTGTCGATCGGTTGTGAAGCAATGAATAATCATTATTTTTTTAAGGATAGTTATATTTGGTCGCTTGATATAGTCTTATTTTTCTTTTTTTATAGCGTAGTAATATTTCTTGCTCCTGATCCCGGACGTGTGAAGTAGATTAAGACCCGAGAAGCAGGGGTGGGGGTGGTGGAGACGGGGAAGTGTCTGAGGGTGAAATACCGCCCCTAACAAGAGACTCTAAAATATATCTGGTGCTTTCAACTAACAAGGGGCAGTCTTGGAATTATAGCGACATAAAGCATATTTCTCCCTGGCTCCTCCCCATGTAGTTAAACCGAAAGAAATTCTCCATCCAGCCAACTTAATGTTTCCCTTATAACCCCTTTCCTAACTTATTTCACATTCTAACGAATAAAGTAGACGGGTAAAACCTTTGAGAGTGAGTACATAAACTGCATTTCGAGTCCTTTATGTGTATAAAATGTAGCTTTATATCTATCTTCTATCTCATTAAAATGTATATACAATCTCTTCTACCTCTTTGATAGTGAGAAGAGATATGGCTTACGAGGTGGAATGGTGTGCATCTTTGACGAGATGGAATCTACGATAGACATCGTTAAAATGTAATATTGCATATCATCAAAGCCCTTGGGAAACTGACCCAAAAAACTCATTTTTTATTTCCAAGAAAAAGTTTTGGAAAAACAAAAAAATACACATATTTACACTGTGTGAAAATTAAAATTAAATCTCTCCAAAAATAATTTATTTATTAACACATCACCTGTCGGAATTTTGCCTATTGAGGGCTCCTTAGGGCATAGTAACTTTAATTTTGTTATTCCATTCTTCAGTCATTGATAACTTTTTCCTTAAAATAAAAAAATTCTCCAGAAAGAACTGTTGCAATAAGTATATATATATGTACATCGTTGAAAAGTTGCCAATTCCATATAGAATAATGGAAAAATTATCGATAATATCATTCATAATCCGAAGAATGTAACATTATGCATACAATCATTAACAACAAACATATGAGTTTGAGATATTTATCAAAATGCTAACTCAAATAAACAGTGCAATTCGAATGTACAAAACTGCTTTCGACCAAAAAGCTGATTTTGAGGAGGTTGCGAGGGATTATGAGGTAGGCAATTTCGAACTATTATTTTCTGAAAATCCATAAAAAGTTTCCACCACAAAAAAATAATAACTTTATTTCATTAGGATATCGTTGCACTTTTTTTGGATTTAGTTGGGATTTTCCAAGTAGTAAATGAAACGAGTCTATTTATAAAGACTGAATTATATTGTTTTCTAAATAGTTTAAGTAAATAGAAGTATTAATTTTCAGTGATGCTAAAATCATAGCTGTATATAATACATCGTAAATATCCACTAATTTATGTAATTTTGTTTTTTTTTATTACAACATCCCGAAATAACAACAAAAAACAATACTATGGTATTTCTATAACGATAAATAATTATGAACAAATTGACTAATGTATCGTTTAAAATATAAACACTGAGTATGTATACTGAATGAAATCAGTAAGAATTATTTATTGGGTGTATTTATAAGCTTTTTGTATCCATGAATAATTAAGATGTTTAAAGGTACCTAATAAGTCATAAGTCAAATTACATTACTAATTTGAAAGAACGAAATTTCATATTTTAATGGTTTCAAGGAAAAAGTCAATATGTTGTTTTTTACAATTGTTAATGCTGAGGTAGTTATGCATATTTAAAATAGAATTTTATCCAGTCCAGCATAACATTATAAATAAAAAATATTTGGAGAGACTAAAGCTTTTTTTGAAAAATTGAATTCTCACACGTAAATAATGAAATTGAATATCAAAATTGAAATTCCTTAATAATGCTGAAAAACCTATAATAATTGTATTTTATTTACTTTTGAGGTTGAACAAAGCAATTATAGTTTAAGCATATCTCTTATTGAATTGGTTAAAAGAATGAGAAAGCTCTGAGAGTAAATGAACCGGTGAATAGCTGAATACATATTCTATGGTTTGGCTCATAAGGAGTAACGTATGAAATTTCAAACTTGTTTCTCAAACTGCGATTAGAAACTGTTAATTCCAGAGCGAAGTCGGCGCAACTGTGATTAAACGTAACAATTTAATAGATGACATTCGCACAACTCCGGGACCTCTGTGCTGTACGCCTGCATGGAAGTAATATCCGTCCTTCTGGCTTGTGTGACCAACAGCTGGACAATGTAAAGGAATTGTTAGATTCCTACTGAAGGAGCAGATTTTATTGTTTCCATACGTTTGGCTGTCTAGGGTGCTGTTAACTAAATAAATAAATCTTTAGGGCGTAGAGTTTAAATCGTAAAATTGACACTACTTTTACTGCCATCATATGGAATTACAAGACCAAACTTTAGCACCAATTGTCATGTAGCCCCTCATTTCCGATTTGAAACGATTTAATGGTTTCATTTTTATTAGGAATGAGAAGGTGACATAAATGTCTTACTGTTCTTAAAATTAATTAATTAATTGCGCTTTTTTTGTATGAATATTGATTGCATTGCCAAACTATAATCCTACTTCTTCATTTAAAGAACGTTGCTTGCTTGTCTGTTTTTTATTGCGATCGAGTAATACTATTTTTTTTTTTTAGATTGATTGACACTTCTTTATTGTGCTAAAAATTACAATCTGCCTTATTAGGCAATAAGTAATTGTGATAGATGGTCTCATTCGTACCATATTTACAATTTTCCATTAACTTGCTCATTCATACAGTACTTACAAACAGTCCAGAGACCTCCCAAGTCCACATGGTTGTCACCTCCCTCGCATGCGAAAGAGGAAGCTGAGTCATTGGGAAGTCCCCCACGCTCCTCCATCAGCCGCGTCACCGAATACGAGCCAGCGGAGGCTGACCAAGAGCGCGAGAGCCACATATGCTCAGGACAGCAAATGGCCATTGCCATGACTCCCACTGTCACGTACTTACAGCTGGTCACGAGGCCACTGCCGTTTTAGTTTCCGAGGATTATAGGGATGAGTGGTGCAGTGCAATGACTTTGCTACGGGATTAAGGTGGATGGATAGGTTACTATGGAATAGCTGGCTGAAAGTTCTGTTTACAATGAAGTATTCACGTCAAAAGTGTATTTATTTTGAGAAAATTAATTATGTGATTAATTAACACTCTGTTGAGCTCGGTTAAACACGCCTAGTGTTGATGTTGATTTAGTCACTTGTAGCAAATATTTAAAGTTAATATTTCAATAAACATTTAGCAATTTTAATAAAAAAAAAAACAAATTACTATTCCACTTTTTTTATATTTAGATCTAGTGAATGAAGAGTGGCGCAGTTCCCCGTAGTATTCATGATTGTTGCTTTGAGTTTTATTTACAACGAAGGAGTGCAGGAGGGGTTATTTCTGCATATAGAATGTTTATATTTTGCATATAGAAACTGGGCAAGCGCAAGTTCTCTATGACGACAGCTCTGTATTCTCTCACCTCGTGTAGTGACAAAGACATCAAAAATAAGAATTCAGAACTAGTTTTTTAATGAGTGACGTTTATATCTGAAAATGGTAAACTTAATAGTTTTCTTCTTTTATTTTTTCCTATTTAAATGACGTTTGTTATATGCCCTAAATAAAAATCCCCATTTCATGGAGAAAAATATCCCTATATTCTAACTAGGGATGATATGATTTAGTTTGTTTTTTCTACAGGAGACTACGATCTAGCTGGCCTTGCCACGTGCAGGGATTAAACCCTTTCAAAAAGGTAGGCCCATGCCAGCTATGGCACCTGGAACCTGGACTTTCTGGGTAACACATTAATCCCTCAGGGTATTCGTTTATCAAAACAACATATGATAATGTTATCAGTGTCATAGCCAATCTCACTTCCTATCAAGTATCTTTTGTACTAATTTAGGAGTGAATTGGTCTGCATTAATTAAAATGATAAAACAATTAAGTATTGTAAAATAATTACTTCTTGCCTCAAGATCCTACTGTTAGTGATCATTGGAAGAAAGGATGTTTTAGGAGGCAAAGTGGTCAGTAAAGGAGAATGAAATGTGAATATCTCATTCATTAACTTTTATAACGTATAGTGGGTTGTCTTTGGCTTGTGATGTGACAAGCACTAACTCCTATGGCTGGGAAAGTTGCAGACAATAAGCGTTTCCTGCTATAATAAAACAACAATACAATAAAAAGGAAAATAAATGTAATGGCTGTAGCTTAAAAACGTATCGTTATCAACATTGGCTTTACGTTTAAATAGCCCTGAACACTTGTGGGGGCCCTTTCCGTATTCTTAGGTTAAGAGGTAAAGTGTTGGTCAGTAAATGTGAATATCTCATTCATGCTTATCACCTTTATTATTATACTACATGTGGGCTATGCTCATGGTCAACTATGAAAATAATACAATAAACTTTTAAAACAACACATTATTATACTGTTATTTAAGACAAAAAAATAAAGGTTGTTAATACTTGTTCTGTAACAATCTTGCAGTTGTAAGTTGGAAAAGATACTTTTAAATAAAAAAACAACGGGAGTGGATTTTACATTTAACTTAAAATGATAAAACAATTAAGTATTGTAAAATAATAACTTCCTGCCTTAAGATCCTACGTTAGTGATCATTGGACTAAAGGATGTCTTAGGAGGCAAAGTGGTGGTCAGTAAAGGAGAATAAAATGTGAATATCTCATTCATTAACTGTTGTAACGTGTAGTGGGTTGTCTTTGGCTTGTGATGTGACTGGCACTAACTCCTATGGCTGGGAAAGTTGCAGACAATAAGCCTTTCCTGCTATAATAAAACAACAATAAAATAAAAAGGAAAATAAATGCAATGGTTGTAGTTCAAAAAAGTAACGTTATTAAACGTTCAAATAGCCCTCAACGCTTGTGAGGGCCCTTGCCGTATTCCTTAAAAAAAAATTCCTAAAAAATGAACAAATTTGACTTTTCGAAAAAAACAGCAAGGCCCCTAGTCTTGGTCTATTTGTGAAGAAGGACATTTATAAAGTTGGTTATAAATTGAGTATAAAGTACGGTAAGAGAAAATTGAGTTTATTTCCTCAGGGCTGTGGTGTCTGCTGTGGCCAGAGATGTCAAGGAGATGTCCTTTTCTATCAAGCCTTCAACCAATTCAATAGCCTCCACTCCCTCCGCATTAGACTTATGAGAAAAAAAATTCTGTTGACTTAAAATCTTTCATTATTCCATTCATAGTTCGAGCTAGAGATGTTATACATAGTACCTGAGGTTTTATTATCGATTTTTATATTTCATATTTTTATCAATCGTCAACTTGTACAGGGGGGCTAAACCCATATTGTTTCGTTTAAAATATTTGGTTGAAAATTTTAAAATGTGCATTTTTAAATATATAACATTTTTTATTTGTCTTGTTAAACTCTTTTCTACGCAGTGACAGAGATATACCTAACATGTAGTTAACTAAATTAATACACAAATATCCTTTGGAAAGGATTTATGCATAAATCTCTTAGAGTTCATCCGCCGGAGACATTTTTTTGACTCGTTGCAGCACCTGACAAACCCAGTGTTTAACAGTATGACCCCACCACCCCTTCCACATCGATGGCAACAGACTGTCGGGGAAAAATTAGGTTAAGAATTAGTATGTAAGTTAGTTTTAAGTTTGATCAAAAAGGTGAGCCCCATCACCTTTATTAGAGTCAGTTCAGTCCAGGCACGTATAATGTGTATCATTATACTTGTTTATTCCATTATATATTTTTTTTAAAATAACAAATCCTGTATATAATGTAGCGACGCTACAGGAAATACAAAAATAATTTGTAAATAGATTCGCCTGAGGATTTATAATTGTATACAATTATCTGTAAATTTAAAAGGGGCTATAAAGAAAAAAAAATATCCTAAATATTGCAGTCAATTTTGCACATTTACAAACCTTAAAGCTTGAAGGATTAAAATAGGGTATACTATTACTTGAGAAATTCCAACTTATTTAGTTTTTACTGATCATGTTTGAGGTTTAATATCAGAAATGTCTACAATGAAACGTATGAATTTGAAATATTTATCAAAATACTAACTCAAATAAACAGTGCAATTCGAATGTACAAAACTGCTTTCGACCAAAAAGCTGATTTTGAGGAGGTTGTGAGGGATTATGAGGTAGACAATTTCGAACTATTATTTTCTGAAAATCCATAAAAAGTTTCCGCCACAAAAAAATAATAACTTTATTTAATTAGGATATCGTTGCACTTTTTTTGGATTTAGTTGGGATTTTCCAAGTAGTAAATGAAACGAGTCTATTTATAAAGACTGAATTATATTGTTTTCTATATATATAACACATCGTAAATATCCACTAATTTATGTAATTTTATTTTTTTTTATTACAACATCCCGAAATAACAACAAAAAACAATACTATGGTATTTCTATAACGATAAATAATTATGAACAAATTGACTAATCTATCGTTTAAAATATAAACACTGAGTATGTATACTGAATGAAATTAGTGAGAGTTATTTATTGGGTGTATTTATAAGCTTTTTGTATCCATGAATAAATAAGATGTTTAAAGGTACCTAATAAGTTAGAAGACAAATTACACAACCAATTTAAAAGAACGAAATTTTATATTTTAATGGTTTCAAGGGAAAAGTCAAAAATATGTTGTTTTTTTACAATTGTTAATGCTAAGGTACTTATGCATATTTAAAATAGAATTTTATCCAGTCCAGCATAAGATTTTTGAACTTAACATTAACTTAAATACTAACTATCCATACGAATGAGAGGTCACACAATAATTTATCTAGATCATTAACGGGTTTGAGAATTGGAAAAAAATTAAAACTTTTAAATATCTTCTGAGCTATGATACGAGGAAGGCTTAAAGTTATGGCAAACAGAACAGGATTTTTGTTACTAATTTTAGTTATTAAATGGGGTGTTGTTCAATTTACTCTACAAGTTGAAATAGATCGACCATTTGGTGAACCACTCACGTAAAGAGAAAGAGGAGATGAACAGATGAAATGCCTCAAATGCCTCGTACCTATTCAAACGTACTCTCCCTCTCCCCTTTGTTGTAGATAAAAAATACAAAAACAGAAAGAAACGCAAATATACAAACAACAAATTAAGAAGAGATAAAAACAAATAATGTGAAAAGTGTACTTTATTCCAGAAGCAGTTGTTGCCTGATAAGTCCTTTTCAGCCCAAGCTGTTGGGTCTGTTGTATTTCTCCCTTCTAAATCCAATAAAGAAATGAATTTATTTCCTCAAGCTCCGCTCTAATCTCGTCAATACACGCTAAGATCTAAGCTTTGTAGCAGTTCTTGCAAGCACGCGACTTACTGGCCATTTCAACTGTTGAATATATTAAAAAGTGGAGGAAAATAGAATCATTACCTCAATACTTCAGCGGATCGATTTAACGAGATTTCACTATATCAAGTAGTCATTACTTTTAATTATAATTAAGTTCTTCAAATATAATTATTTATTATTAGCTGTAGAGTCCAAAAGACGATAGCTCACTTCAAATAAGGTAATGCTAGTTTGAATCGTTTCCTAACTTTGGCCCGGAAACGGTCAGTATATGACTAGTTAGTATATGCAATGGTTAGTATATGAAACGGTTAGTATATGACTAGTTATTATATGAAACGGTTAGTATATGACTAGTTAGAATATGAAATGGTTAGTATATGAAACGGTTAGTATATGACTAGTTATTATATGAAACAGTTAGTATATGACTAGTTAGTATATGAAACGGTTAGTATATGAGACGGTTAGTATATGAGACGGTTAGTATATGAAACGGTTAGTACATGAGACAGTTAGTATATGACTAGTTAGTATATGAAAAGGTTATTATATGAAACAGTTAGTATATGACTAGTTAGTATATGAAACGGTTAGTATATGAAACGGTTAGTATATGAGACGGTTAGTATATGAGACGGTTAGTATATGAAACGGTTAGTACATGAGACAGTTATTATATGACTAGTTAGTATATGAAACGGTTAGTATATGAAACGGTTAGTATATAACTTTTATGTGGAACGTTGAATTGATAAGTTTTTTATTTACCCACCTTTGTTTTTCTTTTAATTACTTGTTATGAGAATAACATTAATAGCGCTCTTTCCAACTGAGTTTATTTTAGTTCCATCTTTCATCATGAGGCCGGTGCGAGGTACCTTAATAGCCTTGGGCTCATTGTCAGTTCAGTTTTTAGACCATACTAAAGATTTATTTATTCAATCAGTTATTCTTTTTCACAGGGCAGGGCGAACTCGACGCAAAGTTATAAGCCACCGTACTAACCAATAATCTACAGGTATGACCTGTACCATTCTTACGTCATAATTTTGTTGTTTTGTACATTTGATTTTTTTATACAATTAGCAGACAACAAGAAATGAAAATATGTGAGCTAAATCGACAAGAATAGCTTACTTAGAAACAATAAAAGACTTACGAGGTCATACCCAAAAGAAACCGAACTGATGTACGTTGAGTTTTTGTAGTACCGGGTATCACAGGTAGGGGCGGGTAAAGCAACTTTTCACCAGTCAGTATGCCAAGGCACTGGAGAAGCTTCCGTTTTGCTTGTGCTAATTTATTTAACACAGATGTTTACGAGCTCGTCGTTTTTGTGATGGATTAATTTCGTGTACGGCGCGCGGACGTGAAGTAGTACTTTCCTGCTCAGAAAAACTGGCACAGAAACTCTTGAAATGTCATCGGCCTACTACAGTGTTGATTCTATGGGGGAAAACTCAAGTGTTTGAGTGGTTTTCCCGTTTTAAAAGTTGGTAAATGTCAAGAGGTCGTTGTAAAATGTAATTTTAGATAGTAGTCGTCCATTTAGAGTTTGTTCCATAGTCGGGTGACGGGACACAGCCCACTCTATGGACCGATTTTGTACTAAAATATCAATCAACAAATGGCATAGTATCACTTAAACTACTTCGTCACTTCTACAACTCTTGAAAAAATCCAAAACAGATGCTCTGATCGATAAGTATTGAAGATTAAACATCGAAACCCACAATTACATATCCCGACCATATAACAATTTACTACAATATGAAAATCTCTATAAGACCCACTTCATGGAATTCAAAAAAATGCTTGCTATTTGACCGGAAGGGACTCAGACAGCCATTGATCACTCGATTATACAATTCACCTGCCGGCGTTGTGCGCAGTGCGGGTACTATTCATGGTGGAATGACAATAAATATTGGGCCTGTGTTATACAGCTATATATGGTTGATCAATCAAGAAGGCCACTTCCGCTCCTGCAGTGCATATCCGGCCCTGATTGATTGCAAGGCAAATGTTGACACAGAGCTAATAGCATTAGGTACATGGAGCTTGTAGGAGCATAGAGGCGACTGGAGAATAAATTGATGATGAATACGCTGTAAACAGTAATGCGACAGCTACTGGAATGGACAATTATTCAACAGCACAAATTATTCGACACTCTAATATCCACCATTGACGTGTCATTATACCGGAAAAAAATAAATGGGGATTTGACGCAGATGAATCTTAACTAGAGGCTAATCCAGTAACGGCACCTGTTGGCAGTCGAGCTATTTTGTCCTCCTCACGTGCAACAGTGAAAGGCTCATGTTTTGTTGTTAGATATTTTTCTGGCACTTTCTATTGCTAAGTTCAAAGTTAAATTACAGAACTAAGGTGGCGTAAGTGTATCCACTTTAGCTTATTTAAATAAAGTAAAGGGTACTTTATGTTTTGGCATCACCGTCAACGACGAGCGCTATAGGTCCATGATTACCAACTTATTTTGACCTGAATTGGATGATATGAACACCAAGGACATGTGGTTTCAACAGGACGGCGCTTCGTGCCACACAGCTCATGTCACATTGGACATTCTGCACGAGCTCTCTGAGGACATGGTCATCTCACGTGGAGGTGATGTGATCTGGCCACCGAGATCGTGCGATTTGACCCCGTTAGACTTTTTCTTGTGTGGTTTTCTTAAGTCACAGGTCACAGCGGTCCTCAAAGCCAACATAACCCATGCCATCGGTCAAATTCAGCCTGATTTATGCGCCAGTCATGGAAAATTTGACATTTCGGATACGCGCCACCCAGCAAAGCCGCGGTGGACATTTGCACGATGTTATATTCCATACATAATGGCATCAATAGGCCTTTCAAACGAATAAAAAAATTCAATGATATCTGATACACACTTTGTTTTATTTAAATTTAAAGATAGCAAGCGGTTAATGAAAGACCCTATATTTAAGGGAGATAGTCCCAGTATTGTTATTATCAGGGAAAAAAAAGTATTGATTCAACTGAGTATAATTTGACCCCTTAGCACTACTTGACTGTCCGGGCAATGTCACCTATTTCCAGCCGACTTTCATTTCTTGGTTTCACTTAAGATCAAGTGATGGCCTTTATCCCCGCATTGTTGTACCCATCCTGAGGAAACATGTGTGCATTACTATAAAAACAATTATAATAAAATACTACAAAGTTATACTTAAACCAATCTGGACATACGGAACAGAGCTATGGGGTACAGCAAAAAAGTCGAACATCAAGCGTATCCAATCCTTTCAATCAAAAGTCCTGAGAACAAAAGTAAATGCCCCTTATTATGTCAGCAACAAAACCCTTCATAACGACCTTAATATACCCTACATTCTATAACTCATCCCTTCCATGTTATGAAATTCCACAGTTGCCTTTCCAACCACCCTAATCCCCTACCACAGTCATTGCACTTCACCACTCATTCCTATAATCCTCCTCGGAGATTAAAACGGCAGTGGCCTCGTGGCCTTCTATAATCGCGTGACAGTGGGAGTCCTGGCAATGGCCAGTTTCTCCAATCATGTCCTGAGCGTCTGTGGCTCTCGCGCTCTTGGTCAGCCTCCACTGGCTAGTATCCGGTGACGCGGCTGACGGAGGAGCGTGGGGGACTTCCCAAAACTCCGCTTTCTCTTCGCATCTGGACTTGGGAGGTCTCTGGGTTGTCTGTAAATATTGCATGAATGAGCGAGTGAATGATGAATTGTAAATATGGTATGAATGAGAGCATTTATCTTAATTACTTATTGCCTTAAAAGGCAGATTGTAATTATAGCACAATAAAGGAATATAAAGTATATAATAAAATAAGAAATTAAAAATAAAAATTCAACTTTTTCATCAAAAATTTCAGACAATTACTTATCGTCGATTATATGTTTTTACCAATATCTTAATAAATCTACAAGAAACTGACAAACGTATCCCGTTGTTGGATGGTATCTTTGTTTAGCCATCGGATCCCATGTCCGCGATGTGTTATCTCTACAACGGTTTACAGCGTCTAAGAATAACACTCGATCATTGAGTAATGTCACCGTGTTGTTGAGGAAAAAGAACCACATCGTCGGAAGGTTTCTCGATGTTGAGCATGCCTTTGACAAATTTTGGATATAGAAGGCATTCGTTTAATCTAGAGGGAAAACAACAACCCCCCCCCCCTTTAAAACACTTTATTTAAAAAATTTTACAAACAAATGAACAAATTGACAGATTAATGGCTCCTTTTCCTGCATAGCATAACATGCATTTGAAGGAGGTTAGAATTACAAAAACATTTTTCGTTTTACAGTTAAAATTACAAAAACAATAGACTGGGCTAGGTGATGAGGCTCACCTTCGGTTTACAAATTTGGGAAAAGTGTATTTTTTTTTTTTTCCACACACCTGAATTTACTAACATTTTTACAATTTTCAAATTCAAGTTAACAATCTCTCCTCTTTATGCTATGCGCTGATGCATTCGAAGGAGGTTGGGTTACAATAAAATATCAGATTGACGTTAAAAATACAATGAAATGAATATAACGCTAGGTGATGGGGCTCGCCTTCAGTTTGAAAATGTGGTAGGAAAGCTTACAAACTAAAACCTAAACCTAGAACCTAAGAATAAAGCGTTCCAGCCACGACAGCGTCCTGCCATCGATGGGGGAACGGAGCGGGGGTTATCGTATTAAACACCGGGTTTGTCAGGTATTGCAGGGAGTCGAAAAATTTGATATGTATACGTTGAATAAATTCATTCACCGTAGGCAGCTCAAAGACCCCGTGAAGCTCACTGTTGCTCCGCTACTCTGATGTAGTATGTCTGACCACTTTCATCAGTATACCGTTTTGGAATTGTTGGAGTCGCCAAGCTGTTGTATACGTCAGAAGACGAAACAGCGGTGCACCATACAGCAGAGTAGGCCTGAGTATACTCTTGTAGATGAATAGCTTCAGATGCAGTGATAGATTGGGGGAAGTCAATAAATGTGTAAGCCGACAATGCGTGTCTGCTTCAACTTCTTCACAAAATGGTTACTAAAACGGAGATTTCTGTCCATTTTGATTCCCAGATATACTAGGTTGTTGGCTACAGTAGGCAGCTATGGAGAAACAAAGGTCCAAATTTCAAACTGTTAGCTAATATCTTATAATTATTAATATTCTTTATATTTTTCATTTTCGAAAATTAAAAAAAATGGCACAAGACCACTGACGCTTAGTTGAAATGCTATTATGCAGCTCTTGTTCCATTGGCTAACACTGGGAAAGACTATTGGCTACAGAAGGGATCCTGGAGTCTATACTTTGGCCTCCATTGCCGATTCCAGCCACGGACAAAGAGAGCCCCCTGGCTGGCAAGTCTGTAACTAACTTGTGTAGTTGGCGGTGTCAGATCTGATTACAGCCCCCTCTAACTTAGTTCTTTTTCTCCTCCCCGCTAATTACCGATATCCGTCAGCCCCTGAGTCCTCGAAGCTAAACAGATCTCTTTTCATTAGCAACTTTGTTATGGTAGAAGGGGGAGGTCGAGGTTCATTGCTATAACTTTTAATTTATTAACGGCTGGTCTCGAACTGGAATACCGTTGACTATTTCATTAAAGAGTTTATGCCACGCTAAATAACAAACAAACTTCCGTAAATCCCCACTAGCCTACTGTCGTTTACGAACTATTTTTTTTCCTCTGAGCGCAGAAGATGAGGCGTAAGTTTCAAACAGGGGCATATGTCTATCCGACGTCGCTGCTTATTTCATAGGCCGATCTATCAAAGTTAACTCTTCCAACAAGCGCCAAATTAAACAAAATTCTAATCAATCAAAATAGATACAAATTAATCACTGAAATAATAAAAATAAAATGGCAATGCTTACGTGTCTTTCATAGCCCCTTTAAATTTACAGATAATTATATATGATTGTAGTTCCTCAGGCAAATCTTTTTTTACAAATTATTTCTGTATATCCTGTAGAATCGCTACATTATATACAGGTTTTGTTATTTTATAAAAATTATGTAATGAATAAACAAGTGTAATGATATACATTATACGTGACTAGACAAAACTGACTAATAAAGGTGATGGGGCTCACCTTTTTGATCAAACTTAAAACTAACTTACATACTAATTCTTCACCTAATTTTTTCATCTACTTTTTATAACAGTTGCATATATCATACTTAATAAGGATGGATGAAAGAACGAAAGAACGGGGCAGGTCAAAAAACTGAAGGGGATATGGAAATACGCAACAGGGTTGGAACAATATAATGGAAGATCGCAAAAAATTATGGCTATGTGGAATTTTATAAATGATTGTTATCGCCATTTTTTATAAATTATAAATTAAACTATACATCTTTTAATATAATAAAATAAAGGACTTACTAAGGTAGAATGCATAATAGAAAAATTCGTGGCACACCTTACATTCAATGACAGGGACCTTCTGATTACCGTTCAGACACCCTCACAAGTTTCATGATATGGACATGCTAAGAAATACTTGAAAGTTTTGAAGCTGGGAAGCGCAGTCCTGATAAACTGCAATGGAGGCTTTTGACAGGAGATGGAGACATCTATTGGCACATATCTAACTTATAAATTAGATTACATATACATAATAAATTATTATTTATTGTTGAAACAGAAGAGAAATTTATATTAAATTAATTTGAGATATTAAATCTCCAGCAAAACACGCAACAACAAAAGTCGCAGGGATTCCTAGGAGTTGTATCTTTATCCAACTCAGCGATTTCTCTAAGAAGACATGGGAGCGTGACGTGAAGTCTGAGAGGTTCGGACGAGAGCCTACCAGGAGTTCCCTCACTTCTCACGTTTGCAAGAACAGAGTAAGATTACGACGATCGAATTTAATTTGAGATTATGTCTACGATTTTTTTTCTTAGTAACCAAAAACAGACTGGTTTGGTGAACGCAAATAAGTTAACGACGTATTTACGTAATATTTCCTTTGGCCAGTATCGGTTGTAGAATATTTTACCAGCGGCCCCGGCAAGAACCTCAGAGTTCCATGTAAATATTACCTTAGTTCTAGAAGCTCCCTTTAGACAAACCCTAACTTCCAACTTGCTCCTGTACAAGTTAAATAAACCATCGCATTATAACTGGTAGCCATCGGCCGCGACCTCTTGGCGAGGAGAGCTCTCTGCTGAGAAATATAATTGGGTAAACCTCGGTGAAAGCTTTTCTTCTCAGTCTCTTCAAACAGGCAAATCCTAAATTATATAATTTTATCAAACCTTTTGATTCTTTCTCTGTTAATTACACCGACTAACTGAAGTGGGTCTACTGCTTACTTTCAACGCTGATTTCGGACTATCTAAAATTTTAAACTTACTTTTTACAAAAGCTGATCGTGTAATTTAGACTACGTTAAACATAAATAGAGCTCGGTAGAGTTTCATTTAATAATAAATAAATTTTTATTGAAATATATTCATTATTGTGCTAAAATTACAATCTGCCTTATTAGGCAATAAGTAATTGAGATAAATGTTCTCATCCGTACCACATTTACAATTCATCATTCACTCGCTCGTTCATACAATACTTACATACAGCCCAGAGGCCTCCCAAATCCACAAGGTTGTCACCTCCCTCGCATGCGAAAGAGGAAGCGGAGTCTTGGGTAGTCCCCCACGCTCCTATGTCAGCCGCGTCACCGGATACGAGCCAGTGGAGGTAGTATTAAATATTAAATAAATTATGTTTAAGATTTCTCAACCCCTAGCTCTTAGGCTATTTAAGATTCAGAGTTTCGCTTCAATCCATTGTCATTTATGTTGCTCTTAGTACAATTGGGTGTGGAAAAATGTATAATCAATTTACAAATCTTTAACTAATCTATAAATAAATGCTAATTAACGTATAAACAGTAAAGATAAATTAAAAACAAAGCTCAAACTTGAGTCATAATTAACATTGCCTCGGTAAAATAACGATGATTCTGTTTAATGAATAATCTGAATAAATTACTTAAGTTATAACAGCTTAATTCTTTTGAAGAACTCATGTCGATAAAGGAAGCTTGATTAAAATAATTAGAAGGTAGGACAGGTTAATTTTTAATTCCATTCGATCTTTAATTAATTTTGTACACTACAAGTTCAGACAGGCGTACACCAGGTTCTTAAATTTCTATAGGGTGTCCCAAAATTAACGAAAGATTTTAATTTACCACCATTTGTTCAGTAAAGTGCTGGCAAGCCTAAAAAAAACAATTTGACAGCTGACAGTTTAGGGTTGGTAAAAATGGAGCGTTACACGATAGAACAACGTGTCTTTATTGTTGAACATTAACTCAAAAATAATGAAAGTTTGGCGGCCGAAGTTCGAAAATTTCATACAAAATATGGTCGGAATAGTGTTACGACTTTATCAACTATGATGGATCATTTGGAGACACTAAGCAAACTGGTCGTCCAAAAACAAGCCGTTCAAATTTCGATATCGAAGCAGTGCGTGAGAGTGTTGTTGAAAATCCAGGAACATCAATTCGGCGTCGTAAACACAGTTCTTTGTGCCGAAATTGAACGATATTGATTTGGCCAATATGAGGTTTCAACAAGATAGTGCCACATGCCATACAGCCTATGAAACAATTCAAATACTGCATGAGACATTTCCAGGTCGTGTACTCACTCGTTTCGGTGATCAGAATTGGCCCCCTAGATCGTGTGATTTAACACCTTTAGATTTATTTTTATGGGGTTACTTGAAGTCAAAGGTGTATATCAACAAGCCCACATCCACCCGGGCATTAAAAGAGGAAATTCAACGCTGCATCAACGAAATTCAACAACATTTATGCCAAATGGCCATGGAAAATTTCGACAAAAGAGTGCATGTGCCAGCAAAGTCGTGGAGACCATTTGCCCGATGTGTTATTCCATAAATAACCCTATCCTATTTACTTTATAATTCAATAAAAAAATAACACCAAAAATACTAAAAACTGTGTTTTCTATTCAAATGAAATCTAGCGTTAATTCTGGGACACCCGATATTTAAAATTTTACCATGAAAAATACAAAAGTATCGATAAATTGTCATTGTTTATTCACCCCACTATTTATTGAATTATTAATTGCCAAAGACAAACTAACAAGCAAGCTTGCTTCGGTGATATGCTGTGAAGGTCGTGAACAAAAGCAGGATAGTTCAGTTGGAGGAGCGCCCGGATATTGGTAAGGTCCCGGATTTGAGTACCTATCTTTCCTGTAATTTTCGTTTGGCTGCTAATTATCAATAACCAAATGTAATATTTACAATATCTGTCACGATTTTAATGAAAATCAACTATATTATGAAATTAATAATGTAAATTTAGAATTTATTTATTGTAATGTTTTGTTCAATTTATGTATTAAACTAAAATATGTTCAGAGTAGCAAGCAACAGGACATCCCGCCTGATTTCATTATTAGGCCGAAGAAACTTGTCACATTAAAAATTTTGATTTCCGACTGATATATTGTAGCCATGTATCATATAGATTACAACACACCTATTAGATTAGAACATACCTAAGGCTCGTCTTACCCTTGGGTGTGTTTTGTGGTATACTCACTATCTAAACTATAAAATTACCTGTAATTCAAAGCTCACTATTCAATTATTATCGCTACTGAAGCCAGAAATATATAAATAAAAAAGAAATTAAGCTTTGAAATACAACAATAAACACTAATTATTCTCTCCTCTCAATAGAATTTTGTATTGTTTCGTTAACGTTCTATTTGTGGTGACTAATTTTATAGTCACCACAAATAGAACGTTAACGAAACAATACAAAATTCTATGGAGAGGAGAGATGCATCGTCACAACAATCACAAATACTACCCCTTGATGATCAATGAATAATAAATGGTGTACAAATTTCCGTTTTATGAAATACAATTTTATTTTTCGAAATAAATGGGGGACTCCCCTTAGTGAAAGGCACTCATTAGCCCAAAATAATTTTCCCACATCCTATTTTATAAGTTTAAGAGCTAAGAAAAAAAAAAAAAAAAAAAAAAAAAAAAAATTGTGGTGACTCGTGTGTTTTTAATTTAAAAAAAAAACAAGTTGTCGATGGTATTCTTTCACTTATTAAGTCAGTTATTTCGAAAAATAAAATTGTATTTCATAAAACGGAAATTTGTACACCATTTATTATTCATTGATCGTCAAGGGGTAGTATTTGTGATTGTTGTAACGATGCGTCATTTGATCATTTTTACTAAATATAACTTTATTTCTGTACCTCGGAATGATACAACACTATGTCCATTTTTTTCCATATTGACTTTATTACCGTAAAAAAGTTTTTTTTTCATTTTATAACAACTGCATGATGTAAATAACAATAAATAGAATGTTCTGGTAAAATATTGTTTCAACATCTCAATAAAAATAGCTGTGCCAATAACACTTTTTGTTGAAAAAAAGTTTAAAACTCCTCTCCTGTAAAGTTATGAAAATGGACATATTGTTGTATCCCTCCGAGGTACAGATTTATTTCCTGAAATGACTTCTAAAAATACAAGTGTTATAATAAGAAAGTAACAGACTATATATTCAGAAAATGAAACATGAACGATTGAATTGTAGTGCTGCTCACCGGCTTCAAATTATAGAGGCTTCAAAATACATTATTATGCAAGGTGCTCAAGAAGTAGGCAATTCCACTGAAAACTGAATACTCTCACCAAAGAAGATCTTATCTATATTACCAAGTCCCTAATGGAAGGGACTAGACTAAAAGCAAAAATTTTCTTTTTTATTACTATTTCACTCATTTATTCTCATTATGCACATTAAGTGCACCACAGAAAAAATATATATATTTTTTTACTTACTTCATTACTCTGTCCCATCTCATTTTCTCTTTCGAACCAGACGATAGTTCATTCTCTTGTAAAGGTGAGAATTCTTTCATAATTTTAATTCGTCGCTAATAGTAATTTATTATATAACTGTATATTTATATTATCTTAAAGATGGCCTAATGCCAAAAATGAAATTTGTCAAAAAAAAATCCGTATCACAACAGGTTGCGTGTTCACGCTAAGTAAGAACTGATTTATTTATGTCTCTGAAAGTAGCGGGATAATAACTTTATATAAGACAGCGCTGTAACGAATGGGCGTATTTGTACCATCCCGTACATATTTACAAACACATCCGCTGTCCTATTGTATTTTAGCAATCAGGGTACGGCTGGGCGATTGCCTCCCTAACCCATTCCCTCTAACTTGTGGAGTTCCTCAAGGAGCGGTTCTGTCTCCGGTTCTTTTCAGCATGTACACATCTGAAATTGTTGGGACAAACTATAAGAAAGCTACTGTAATCGCTTTCGCGTGAGTGCACAAAGAGCTCTTACACAGGCCGAGTCAGTTTTTAACGTTATCAGTGGCAGACTGGGCATGTTAAACATCAGTGTAAACGCCGGGAAGACCGACTGTGTAAACCTCTCCCTCCAAAAGGGGAAAAAATCCTTGCCAAAATCATATAGTATAGGAGGGCAAGAGAACTCACTAGCTTTCTCAGTGCACGATCTGGGAATAAAATGGATAGGCATCTTCATTTCTCTACTCATTTTAGTAATAAAATAGAAAAAGTACAACACAGGTCTTACCGGCTATCGCACTTGCTAACGTCACCCAACCAGTCGCTTCGTCTCAAACTGATGATATATAAATGTGTCCTCCGGCCAGCTCTGCAGTACGGTGCCCCGCTATTTACCCACTTGACTGACAATACAGCCAAATGTCTCCAACACTTCCAGAATGGGATAATGCGAAAAGTGGTCCAACATACCTCTTTCGAGAGGTTAAAGAACGCCGACCTGCACCCGTTGCTTAGTGCCCCGTCGGAGGGTGAGTTCATCCGCCAGAGACACATCAAGTTTTTTGACTCGTTGCTGCACCTCACAAATCCAGTGTTTGACACTATGGCCCCACTACCCCTACCACATCGATGGCAACAGACTGTTGGGGAAACATTTGATCAAAAAGGTGAGCCCCATCACCTTCCAGTCAGTTTAGTCCAGTCACGTATAATGCGTATCATTATACTTGTTTATTCATTATATAATTTTTATAAAATAACAAAACCTGTATATAATGTAGCGACGCTACATTATATAACAGAAAAAAAAATAGAAATTGTCTGTTAAAGATGAAATATAAATTTTTTTCACATCAGGATGTTTTGTAGGAGTCTTGATTTTGTATAGTTTACAACACAGTTTTAATGTGATATATGATTGCTCCTTCAACATATTGCAATTTGAGGTGGTATTGGAATTTATTAAATTAAATCTTCACAATTTGTGTGTCTTGGTGAAGTTTTTTGTTTCTGACGAACCAGGGAGCAATAACAGCAATCCTTACAATTTGACTTTTGTAATTTTGCAAGATTTGAACTGTAGCCAGAACACTATACTTCACAGCCAAACATGCGCAGTGATGGTACGGAAGATTAGATTGTCAGCATCCGGTTTCAGGTGTGATTTCCTATCCATAATGGGTTTACCACAGGTAGCTTAGATGTGACTCTTGGATGTCAAACGGTGATCTAAATGGACTCCCAGGTACCTTACAGCTTCATTTTTGATTGATACACATCCGTGTGGTAAGTACCTTTCCAGGTAGTCCAGTCTGACCTACATATTACGTACAGTGACTGTGTCTTCATGTTGGCTAAACACATTGCCATGACTCTCAACAACCACGGGTTATTGCTAGTGCGGGGTGTAGAGAATTGTTAAATCTCGCACTGTATATATTTATCAACGCCATAGAGAGACCGGGTGCTCTGGCCGTTTATAAATTAATCATAAGCAAAGTTATCAAGTCGCTAAGGGACGTTAATAACTGCAGACAAATTGCCTCAGGCTGGAATATGTAACGTGGGAGGGAGCAGATGGCATGTGAGCTTCGCACAGATGATAGTACGAGACTTTATCACTCCCATATTTGTCATCAGAGGGTGCGAATGCTGCGGAGAACACAGAGATAAATGTATGTCTGTCCGTCTGTCCGTGATCTGCTGTGGAACATACATCCATGTCTATCCTTGCCTAAGTACCTAGACTTACTCAGTACTTTTTATACACTACGCATATAATATAATACATGTAAAGAAAGTAAGCTTTCTTCAATTAAATTAGCAGCGCTTTGTTATCACGCGCGTGCTTCAGTTGGCTGCCACTAGGTGGAGCTAGCGACATATGACCAGGAGGTTCTTATAAGGTGTTCAGTGTAAACAATTAAGTAAAGTGAAACAGTGGTAACAATAAACTGTAATTGTTGTTTCTTTTGTTTTACAGAGAAACAGATTACTTATTGTTATAATAAGAAGACCTAGCAACCCTTATAAAACAACAATTTGTTTATGATGTCAAAACTGCAGTTTGAATTTACGGTAGTGACTTCACCAAAAGACAGTAAAGCAAATGCAATTGCCATCACCTCAATTGGTACAGAAGATGGAAGAAGATATACATTGCCAGAAGAATTCAAATATATGGAAGATCATGTGGAGTTGAAAAAGACAAGTAAGTACACAAAGTTAGTTAATTCATTAAACAGAAGAAATCAGATAAGAAGAGTGTGGATTACAATGACAAAAGAATTAGAGGGCACATACATAGATGAAGATGGAAATCTGCAATTTAAAGATCAATATTTAGAGGAAATAAATGAAGAAAGTACAAACAAAACACAAGATCATAGTCTAAAGGAAATACTAGAGAAACTGATAGAAACAACACAGAAGAAAGATAACGAGAAAGACTTAAAAAAAATATCAGAAAAACTTCTCATAGAAACATTTTCCAGCAAAAATACTAATGCTAAACAGCGGATAGAAAGCTTTGAAAAAGAGTGTTCTAGATTTCAAATAGATAAAAGTGAGGAAAAAATTGAACTAATGAAACTATTTTTTGATAAACCAAGTTTAGACTGGCACTCTTCCACACTCATAAGACTAACAATAAATGCTGGTTGGTCTGAATGGAAAACAAGATTCTTAAAATGTTTCACAGATAATGGATGGAATAATATAACCTATGCACTATCATTTAAATATCGAGAAGGTTCGTTAACGGATTATGCTTTGAGGAAAGAGAAACTTTTGATAGATTTTAACAAAGATATGGATATAAAGTCACTTATAGCATTAATAGCAGTAGGGTTACCAGAATTTATATTGAATAGAATAAACAAGGAAAAATTAAAAGAAACTACAGACTTATTTAATGAATTGAGACAACTTGAATGTTTAGTAAATAAAAGAAATTTTCAAAAAAAACCTACATTAGATTCTCAAAAGAAATATGAAGTAAAGATACCTTGTAAAACGTGTGGAGATTTAGGTAAAGGTGTGAGATACCACCCAAAAGATAAATGCTGGTTCCAAAAACATGAAGAAAGTAGAGAAAAGAACACTACACCAAAAAAAGTAAATAACAATTCTATCCTAGATGTAGAAATATATAATGAATCAAAAAACGAGTAAACACACCACTAATTAAATTAAACATTGTATTGGAAGATAAGATAAAAATAGAAGGGATCTATGACTCAGGATCTCAAGTTTCATTAATTAATAAAAGATTAATAAAAACTATAAAAAATAATAATATAGATAAGAACAAAATACAATTAAAAACAATTAGTGGTGTGGCACTCACAAAGGGATTAGCAAGAATAAAATTAAAAATTTTCAATATTGAAAAAGAAGTAGATGTATTTATTGTAGAAAATGAGACTTTTCATGATTTTTTGATAGGCCTAGACATAATAAAGGAATTTAAATTAAGGCAAGACGAAAATCTAAATATAAGCCAAAAACAATCGCAAAGAAAAGATATAATAGAAATAAATTTTAATGAACATATTAAAGAGAAAGATTTTAAAATAAATTTAGATCATTTAGATAATGAAAAAAAATTCAAAATAGAACAATTGATAGAAGAATATAAAACAATATTTGCCAAAGACAAGTATGATATAGGGACTGTAAAAGATTATGAAGCAAGAATAGATCTCTTGATGGAAAAATTTTGTAGTAAAAGACCATATAGATGCACAATCGAAGACAGAAAAGAAATAGAACAGCAAGTGGCAAAACTATTAGAAAAAAATTTAATTGAAGAATCGTATAGTCCATTTGCTGCACCGGTAACTCTAGCATTAAAAAAAGGTGAAGGAAAAACCAGATTATGTGTCGATTTTAGAGATCTGAACAAGATTGTCACAACCCAGGCCCAACCTTTTCCGCTAATTGATGATTTAATAATTAAAGCTAGAAATTGTAAATATTTTACATCACTGGACATCAATTCAGCATTTTGGTCAATACCACTAAGGATAGAAGATAGAAAAAAAACAGGCTTTATAACCCAAGAAGGACACTATCAATGGACTTGCCTACCATTCGGTTTAAAAACAGCACCAGCAATCTTCCAAAGAATTTTATCAAGTATACTAAGAAAAAATAATCTAAAGAACTTTACAGAAAATTATATAGATGACATATTAATATTTTCAGAGACTTTTGAAGATCATATCATGCATATCAAACAAGTTTTAGAAGCCATAATAAAAGAAGGATTCAGATTAAAATTAAAAAAATGCACGTTCGCATCTAAATCAATTAAATATCTCGGACATATAATAGAAAATAATACAGTAAGACCAATTAAAGACAATTTAGTATCAATACTCAATTTTCCGACTCCAAAAACGCAGAAGAACGTTAGACAATTTCTAGGTAAAATAAATTTCTATCACAAATATATACCAAAAATCTCAACAATACTAGATCCACTACATAGATTGTTAAGAAAAGATGTAAAATATAATTGGTCTGAAGATTGTGAAAAATCATTCACAGAGATAAAAAAATTATTGTGCTCTCAACCAGTCCTAGAAATATTTGATAAAGATTTACCTATTAAGATATTTACAGATGCTTCAATAGAAGGTATAGGTGCAATACTGAAACAAACCCAACAAGATGGAAAAGAAAAGCCAGTAGCCTATTTCTCAAAAAAATTAAATGAGTCGCAGAAAAGAAAAAAAGCTATATACTTGGAATGCTTAGCAATAAAGGAAGCGATAAATTATTGGGAATACTGGTTAATTGGAAGAAGATTTGAAGTTTATTCAGACCATAAACCGTTAGAAAACCTTAATATAAAATCAAGAACAGACGAGGAACTAGGTGACTTAACATATTATTTGTCTCAATTTGACTTCAAAATTACATATATACCAGGGAAATTCAATATTGAAGCAGACTGTCTTAGTAGAAATCCGGTATTAGAGTCAAAAGATAATACCCAAGAAATATTAAAAATAGTAAACATGATCCAACTACAAGAAATAATTAAAGATCAAAATGAAAATACAGCATTAGGAGAACTTAAGAAAAAAAGTACAGATAAAAATGGTATAATCTATAAACATATTAAAAACAAAAAGAAGATAGTTTTATCAGAAAAATTAAGCATTAAATTAATACGAGATACACATATAGACTGGTGTCACATCGGAATAAGGCAAATGATGAACAGAATATGTCCTTATTACACTTCAAAAAAATTAATAAAAAACATTCAGAATATATGCAGAACTTGCGAAATTTGTAAAAAGAATAAATCTAGAGGTCAAGCAAAATATGGATTAATGTCTCAATTAGGACCAGCAACAAAGCCGTATGAGATAGTGTCGATTGATACGATCGGTGGATTTGGTGGTCAAAGATCAACGAAAAGATACCTCCATCTTCTAGTTGATCACTATACAAGATACGCACATATATTAACTTCAAAAACTCAAGCTGCAAGTGATTTTATAAAAATAGTCCAAAATACATTAGAAATGAACAAGATAGGTACAATATTAACAGACCAATATCCAGGACTAAATTCTAAAGAATTCAAAAATTACCTAAAAGAACAAGATATCAGACTCATTTATACAGCCTTAAATGCACCATTTTCAAATGGCATAAATGAAAGATTAAATCAAACAATAATTAATAAAATAAGATGTAGAATCAATGAATCTAAAGAAAAGAAAGCTTGGACAACAATAGCAAGAGAATGTGTTGACAAATATAACATAACAGAACACTCAGTTACAGGTTTTACACCTAAATATTTACTAGATGGTACTAACACAAGTATGCTACCTGAAGAACTAAGGAAACTAACACATGCAGAGGTTTGGAAAGAAGATAGAAAATTAGCTCTAGATAACACTATAAAATCACATGAATACAATAAGAAATTATTTGACAAAAACAGAAAGGAAAGGGAATTCAATACAGGTGATTTAGTATATATCGAAAACGGACATAGATTAAATAGAAAAAAATTAGATGAACTTAGGGTTGGACCATTCAAAATTGCAGAGAAAATATCAAATACTATATTTAAAATCAAAACTGAAAAAAGAAACGAAGACACAGGATTATTCCACATAACAAAACTGATACCAGCAGAATAAACATTATATAATAAAAATTCTCACGAGAATTTTCACAGTGGGAGGGGGAGATGTAAAGAAAGTAAGCTTTCTTCAATTAAATTAGCAGCGCTTTGTTATCACGCGCGTGCTTCAGTTGGCTGCCACTAGGTGGAGCTGGAGACATATGACCAGGAGGTTCTTATAAGGTGTTCAGTGTAAACAATTAAGTAAAGTGAAACAGTGGTAACAATAAACTGTAATTGTCGTTTCTTTTGTTTTACAGAGAAACAGATTACTTATTGTTATAATAAGAAGACCTAGCAACCCTTATATACATATAATAGAATATAAAGAAAAACCGTTACTGGATTAATTCCCTTTTAAATAACAATAAAGTTCAGATGACAAATTCATATCTAGCAAATAAAAAGAACTATTACATCATAAAAAGAGAAGACAAATAATGAGGACGAAATAAGATTATTTAACTTCGTTTAGCAGATGAAATCATTCTATACTCATATATCCACATAATGACAAAAATACGTACATATGGAGAATTTTTTTCAAACAATACGACATTAAATTAAACCATTCAATTGGTTAATATACTGTAGGAACAAACCAATGAAGGTACCTGCCAAAAATCTCTCTCTCTCTATACATATATCAATTATTATTATATATATAATAATATAAATATATATATATAATAATAAAAGTCTGAAAATACAATATAACATAATGAATGAAATGTTTTGCAGCCAGTAACGTACATAACAAGAAATACCTGTCCACTAAAGCGAAAATAAGACACTACAACACAGTCGTTTAAACCGGTAATATTATATGGGACGGAAACCTCATGCCTCCCCAATCTAGAGAAACTACTGAGAATAGAACGAAGAATCCTAAGAAGGAGCTACAGGCCCAAAAAGACACAAGAAGGATACAGACTAAGATCCAACCAAGAAATCTACCAGGACACAAAAGACCTAGAAACGGACATAAGGATCAGGAGACTAAAATTCCACGGACATATGGTAAGAATGGCCCCGGAAAGACTAAACAAGGAAATATTCAAGAAAATCCGAGGATACAAAAGCTCATGGGGATACACCAAGCAGATGAAGGAAGAAACTGAAAGACTAGGAATAACGGACCAGGATTGTCAGAGAAAGATATAGGAAAAGACTAAGGGAAATCAAGGTTCTTGTGGGAAAGAAAAACTCGAAAAAGGGAGTCGCGTGGACAGAAGAAAGAAAACAAAAGCACGTAGAAGATAATGAGGGGGAAATGGAAGGAAAGGAAAAACAAAAACAAGAAAAGAACCGAAAGTAATGATATTCGTGTTGTCTTTAAGGCCTTTCCGTGACAAAAAAGAATGAAATGTTTCCAAACAAGCAAGCGGCAGCCTGGATTGTGATGAGGTGTTGGAATAGGAGAGCTTTAAAGGACCGTAAGGATATTAGGAGATGGAGAATTCCAGAGAGTGGTAGAGCAAACGAGGATGCGCATGAGTATAAGGGCCAGAGATAAGATGTTGCTGGAGTAAAAAGGATTTGAACTGTTGAATATTGCAGGTTTATGTTCCTTAGCGATGAACATAATTGTAGTCTATATCATATTTCGAAAAATTGTTATATAATTTCAAGCTAGATCTAGTTGATCCTAGGATGAGTGGCCAGAAGTACTGGTGGACAGAAAAAAAATATTTTAACTTTAGGTCACTAAAAATCGTATTTAAAAAAAAAAAAAAAAAAGACTTGGAACCAGCTGAAATATTTATTTTAAAAAAAGTCTTGAAATTTGGTCAAACGACTTAGATTAATTAATAAATTAGTTAGATAGTTAAAAAAAATACCATTTTATTAAGTAGAGTGTAAAATCAAGAAACTAAACGTCCTAATTGATAATATGAATTATGATTATGATACTGTAGTGGAAAACTACTACAAACGTTAGATGAACTGTCAAGAAAACTTTGTTGAGACACTCATATCTCTTAAATTTATTGGATTTTCAGCTAACATAGAAACTACCATTGAACTTGTGATCATAAAATTTTCTCGTATGTAACAAAACCCTTAATTATTTTATATATCACATTTAATTTTTAACTATTGAGACGACATTTAATGTAATTATAATTAAATTGGCCGGTTTTTTTCTCCCGTGCAGTGGAATAAATCTTGCAAAATTTATTCAGACCCTGATTTCTGGTTTTTGTTGGAGGTACACCAAAAGCACAGACTCTACTTACAGATAGTGAGCTAGGGGAATGTGAATAGTTGTACAAGAATAATATTGTTGCTCGCATGTTCATACTATTGTTGGAAAAGGAGGAAACTCTATTGAAACATATAATTCCTCTACGCTTCCAAGAAACATAAACATTTTCTAAATTACAACTAGTGCATATTTTGCGGTACTGTTATTTTCTATTTTTCAGTCCGTTTTAAACGTTAATAATTCCTCATCCTCTTTATTGTTTGGTTTGAAATATTTATTTGCAAAGACGAGGCGGAATTGCAGATAATAACCATAGCAGTTGAATGAACCTATAACATTCAATTTATGTTACATTTCCTCCAGTGCTGGAAGGCTAGTGGTGCCATGGTGTTAAACACCGGGTCTGTGCCTCCAATAAGTAAGTAATCCAATAGACCATCTTACCCGGCCTAGTCCAATTTTCTTCTGCGTTTCCTGGAGGCACTTCAATGGAGAGATTTTTTCTGTCTGATACCGATGATACAATCGACTCCTCGTGACCTTCTATAAATACGTGACAGTGGGAGTCCTGGCAATGGTCAATCTCAATCTGACGAAAGAGCGTGGGGACTTTCCAAGACTCCGCTTTCTCTTTCTCGTACGAGGGAGGTGACAACCATGAGGACATAGGGGCCTCTGGGCTGTTTGTAAATACTGTATGAATGAGCGAGTGATTGAAAATTGTAAATATTGTATGAAGAAGACAAATTATCACAATTACGTATTGCCCAATAAGACAGATTGTAATTTTATCATAATAAAGTTTAGACTAGACCTCTACCTTTACTCAGGCTGTTTAGTGGCAGATTGAAGGGTACTATTTCCCAGACATATTATGTAACACCACAAATGTTATGGAAATATTATTTTCCAAAAATTTTCCCGAAACTTCATTGAATTAGAAGTTGCTATCGTTTATTTATCGTGTGCTTGTAAATATAGTTGATTTCATTTAAATATAATGTTTTATAACGCCTATTTTGAATCGTGCTTTCACAGACGTATCCTGGAATGATTAATATTTTTTCTTTAGTTTAGTTTTCCTAACTGAGGTTTAAACTTTATTACTGGGCTTTTTCACTCCGTGATCAATCTATTCATTGTGTTGTTATATATAGGGGTACATGGACGTAGAATAGAAGAGTGTTAGCTTTCAAAGTTTTTATATCTCCTATTCATGATTAAAGTATAACATAGAACATATAATATTGGATATTATAACCTTTTAAAAATCGACATGATTAAAAGCTTAATTGTCTATTATAATTAAATAATCTCCTACATCAGCAATCTCTTTTTTAAGTGATTAATTTAATTTATTAATTTTCCATAATTACTATTTCTCTTTACGATTTAAAATAATGACCAATTATCATCATTGATCTACACAATTGAACCCTTGTAAACCTCACAGGTGAAATTTTAAAGGTTAGGTGTTTGAGAAAAAAACAATTTATCATTAATGTAAATAAATTTTAATTAAGGAGAAAAAAAAAAAAAAAATGTTTATTTTTTACAATTTGATAAATTCTTAATTCACTTATTTTACAGATACATACGTGCAGGTGAGTTTTATCTATTTATAGTTTTATGCAGGCCTTCTGTATTAGGTTTAGAAGGTAACACACTTTATGCACACTTCTGAGTACAGGTGAGGTGCATTAGCATATGCAGGCATTCTGTATTAGGTTTAGCAGGTAACACACTTCTGAGTACAGGTGAGGTGCATTAGCATATGCTTGTAGATATTTGGGGTTTATGTTATTTTACTAAAAATAAGGTTAAAAGGTTTTTTTCGCTATATTATAGACTTTTAAGCAAAAACCAGAACTGATCCAACGTGTACGTGGCTCATAAGCTCGAAGTTGTTTACCATTGATTTAAATTCAAAGACACTTGGGCCCTGTAAAGAGAAAAGCAAAGTTGAGCCAGATCACCGAAGGAAGGTGATTTAACTTTATAAAGAATGCAAAACACGGTCCCCCTAATGCCATAATTTGTATTTATAAAAAAAAAAAAAAAAATCTAGGTTGCTTAACCCTCCTCGGATCCTTTAATTTATTCTAAACTTTAGGGGAATTAGCTTCGGCAAGTTGTTGCTATATTCTTAGTAAGCTTTTTTCATTTATAATTCTATAACTCCCTAGCACTGCACTAATCCCGATAATCCTCCTCGGAGACTGAAACGGCAGTAGCCTCGTGACCTGCTATAAATGCGTGACAGTGGGAGTCCTGGCAATGGCCAGTTTCCATCATGTCCTGAGCGTCTGTGGCTCTCTCGCTCTTATCCGATGACGCGGCTGAAGGAGTAGCGTTGGGGATTTCCCAAGACTCCGCTTCCTCCTTCGTACGCGAGGGAGGTGACAACCATGTGGACTTGGGGGGCCTCTAGGCTGTTTGTATATGAGCGAGTGAATGAAAATTGTAAATTGGTATGAATGAAATCAGTTATCACAATTACTTATAGCCCAATTAAGCAGTTTGTAATTTTATCATAGTAAAGTTGTATTAAAAAAAAAAAATTCTATGACGGTTCGCCCGATTCCGACTATAATCTGAAATAGATACTGCTTTGTGTTTGAATCATTCAAATGTCACTAAAAGCAAGAATGTAAAGTGAGTTATTGTTTTTCATTATATCAAAAATTAATTACACTTATTACTTTGAGGTTTTGCGAACACCAATTTGGAAATTCCAATACGATCTAAAATAATACAAACTTAGCTTCCACTTACTTGTCTGATTAATTTCAACTTCAGATTTCATAAAAACTTTACAGTCCCTTTCTTGAGTTTATGAAAATCTCAAATTGCGCCACAAAACCAATCTCATCCTTCTATTTTCGGGTACATGGATCCCTTAGCCTATAACTTTTTTTATAAGTTGAGAAGTTAATATGAGCGAGACTTTTATGGAATTGGTCTAAGTCGATTGAACAATTACGTTATATGACTAACACTTTTTATCACGTCATCTCGAGTTTATACACAAGAAAAATGGCTAATGAACATAACATACACAAAAAATCTGCAAGATGTCAATATATTACTGAACATAAACGCAGATACTTCACAAAGACTACAACTAACTTAACCAAACCTTTGCAAAGACTTTTGGTTTATAATAACCTTTTATACTCGGGTAAGTCTCTTAGAATTCTCGTAGAGTGAATCTTATTTTAAAATTGACAAGTCAGCACAATTGATATTTTTTTAGGGACATTGGTTTGAGAGGTTATAAAAAAATTATGTTTTCTAAAAAAAAACACATAATGCTGGCACACAGATACATCGCATGATTGGCCGAACTAAACAGCTCTCTCATGACCTCCGAGCAGGAATGAAATGCCCATATAAAACAGAAATTCTTTCAGAGATTTTTCAGACTGTCGGAATCAGGCACATCAAGTAAACAGTGCTATGACTGCTCGAACCATGGCTTTCTTATTCAACTACCTCTGCATCTCTCTCTCCTAACGTCGCTATGTTTAGCCCGGAGTTGTCAGACCCCACACCTTCCTAGTGGGAATCCCTGGCTCCGTCTCGCTAAAACTAGCACCTCCTTGGAAGAGATCCTTTCCACGCAGACGACGATCTCTGGGGGCCTACACAATGTACCTAGTAGCGTCTCCCCCAGCGATCCAGTTTTCCTCTTTACGGTTCACACTCGCCTTTGGGATCCGTACTGTTTTCGGCTGCCCTCAGATACCGAGTGTGAACTATGGAGTGAAATAGTTCAACTATGACTAGAACAACTAGACCCACTCGTGACGACGCAATCCTTCACAAGGAGTTCGTGAACATGACCTATTTTGATTTCTACACCAAGAAGTCGAGTTCTTTTCTTTCTTTTCTAGTTTCAAGCAATATTTGTTTTTTTCAATAATACACTTGTCAATTTTGTTTTGTTCAATTATAAACACCTTACAAACAAAAAAATTATAGTACCCTATGCTCTTTCTGGAAATAAAATCAAACACTGAATTCGAAATTCTGGGTCAAACATATTTGATTTAAAGTCTTAAATGTTTTCGTATAATTTCATGTATTAAATTTCTTTTTACTAACGGGTACTTTACCTCGAAAAAAATATGAAGAATGATAATGTTAAATAGCCGTTTTCCTCTGACCTCATAAATGTTTATAGAATATTCCTATTCATAATGGTCTGTACTAGGAGTGGTTTGATAGAAGGCAATCCCTGTTTTATGATGAATCCTCCCCTTGGGCACGGACGGCATCGATCCGGTCGGATTTTTATCCTTCGTGGCTGAATAGGGATTGGAGAGAGGGGAAGAGTTGAACAGATTAGCCGCCAGTTTGAAGAAGTCCACTAAGAATGGGGTTAGTGAAGAGGAAAAACACCTCATTCATATTCAGGGAGAATGGATAAAAAAGGGACTGCGCTAACTGCCTCGGCCACACTGGGCCAGAGCTAAATAGCACCCGTTTAGTCAGCGATGGAGTCCGTGCCACCAACTTCCTCGGCTTAGTGAAGGCTTTTGATTGAATCCTGGGCTTCATATGTCACACATGTACACCACCGTTCACGACTAGGGGCTTACTGAAGTTCTCGTGACTAAAACTAGTTTATTTCAAAAATTAGTACACTTCGGTCCCATTTCCCCGTGTCACAACATGGCTTACTTAAAGAAATTGGCAGTTGTAGACAGAGGGTGACCTGGTCGAGACTCCTTTCAATCAAAAGTCCTGAGAACAATAGTAAATTACAATCTTAATATACCTTACGTTCTTGAAATTCCATAGTAACCTATACAACCACCTTAATCCCTTTGCACAGTCATTACACTGCACCACTCATCCCTATAATCCTCCTCGGAGACTGAAACGGCAGTGGCCTCGTGACCTGCTATAAATGCGTGTCAGGGGCGTCACTAGGGGAGTGCCTGATCACTCTAGCCCTGATGACAAGTGCGGATTGTTGTAGTTAATAACATGGACCATGTTCCATGTAGGCGTTAATATCTGACTCCATTTCATTGATAGGGATGTGTCCCGACAATACACTGTGTTCAGGAGAGAGGTTCAGAGGTTCATAAGGAATAAGACCAGTTTTCAGAGTTCGGGCGAGAGATCGGCAGCGTAATAGTACAAGTCGTCAGAGGTCTGCTAGAGGCTGTGAGGTGACTGCCCAGAGGTGTGGCAGAGGGAGGGAGTAGACTAATGGAAGGCTGAGTGGACTTACTCCCAGGGCCCCGGGGCCCTGGCGTATCGCGACCGAGTGATAGCGGCTGTCTAGATGAAGAGACTGGAAAAGAGTGTCTCTACAGGGCGAAAATCCTTGATTTAAATATCCGGCCCCCCTTCCTACCGGAAGGCGGAGCCTGGCTGCAGGGGGTATGTTTTATGATGCCCAGGTGGCTAATCCCCCTTAAGTTATTGACTGTTGGCCTAAAAGGGTGTGTTTTATGATGTCACACCTACCGAGATACGTGATCGCTCGTCCCCTATAGGACTGTTTATTGGCATGGGTTTTAGATTTTATGACTGTCGGAAGTGACTGAAGGGCTGCCCGGTCTATTTTATTAGGGGCAGTGGCTTACCCTCTCAGGCTTTATTGCAAGACCTTCGTCCCTCTGTTACTTGTTTCATGACTACCGACCTCTCTATGATTTATTACAAGAAGTTTACAAAGATTTGCATTTATATTATAATACATTATGCACCAGAGTATAGGGTAATTTACTTATATAGTTAGTGCTCGCTACAATGCGTGACAGTGGGAGTCCTGGCAATGGCCAGTTTCTCAAATGAGGTCTTAAATATCTGTGGCTCTCGCGTTCTTGGTCTTTTTTTTTTTCTCTTCTCTAAAAGCACATTTCTCAAGGTTTTCTTATGATTTATGTATTGGAATTCACAATATAACGAAAAGATATAGTTTGCTAAGAATTTAGAGTTTGAATCATCAAACTCAAAATTAGCAAGCTGTGAAGCAAGTTAGTTGTATTACAGACTATGACTGACGCTAATACGTACTAAAAAAAACTCTAAAAACAATGACCTACTCACACAGTGTATTTGTGATGCTATCAGACAACGGAATACAATACAAAACAAAATAATCTGAACAATTCATCAGTTGCGTATTAAAGATTATCTGACGTGATAAAATAATTAATGATTAAGGTATAGATATAAAGCATTATGAAAAACACATAAAATGAATAATGCGAACAACATACGAAACGGTTAACGTATAAAAAGTAAGGCAGACAGTATTAGAGCAGTGCTCGTGTTGTTTATAATGCGATTATTTATGTTTTGAAATGAATTAAATTTATAAATGCTTTTAAGGGAATTGTAATATTCATTATTTATTAGAGATTGACGCTTGGGCTATATGTGAATATTTACACAGGAAAAGAACAAACAACATTTTAATACAAATGCAGACAAGAACCGTCTAATGGGGTTTATATTCAACTGCGCGGCGGGAGTGCGTTTTCAGCCCCTAACTCTGACCGAAACTTATCCACTCATCACGTTATTTTTTTGTTTTTAAAAAAACATTACGTTAATGGTGAATTAGGTAAAGTGGTTTTTTTTTGACAATATTTAATGAATGTACTTTTCACCTATTTAAAACGTCAAATAATAACACAGGTTATCGTATAAAAGGCAAACAGTAATATAATTCGAAATAAATTAAATTTATAAATGCTTTTAAGGGATTTGTAGCGGCTGATGGAGGAGCATGGGGGACTTCCCAAGACTCCGCTTCCTCTTTCGCATGCGAGGGAGGTGACAACCATGTGCATTTGGGAGGTCTCGGGTCTGTTTGTAACTACTGTATGAATGAGCGAGTGAGTGAAAATTGTAAATATGGTATGAATGAGAACATTTATCAAAGTTCTTTATTGCCTAATAAGCCCTAATTTTAGCACAGTAAATAAGTTTCAATGTATAAATCTAAAGAAGGACTAAAACACTGTATTTCGATGCAGAAACCTTTCAACTTCAACCGAAAAAATTTCTTCGGCAATGAAAAAAAAATTCATTCAACTGGTCAACAAACAGCGAGTCGTCAAAAATTATTTTTTGATTACTGCCTGTAATTCTCACTTAGCTATGGAAAAAATCAAAACTTGTAACTATGATTTAAAGAGGGGAAATAATTATAACAGCTATAGGACTCTAGGTTTTGTCATTGCTAGCGTGCGGGAGAGATCAGTTGAAGGGGCGTCTGAAGGCTATTAGTAGTTACTGGGTACGAATTATATTTTTTTCACTTTTGTTTTTCTCTTCGACTAGTAATAGTAACGTAATAATTATCACAAAATGTTCCCACATTACCTTCACCCTCTGTCGCAAGTCTTGTCCACTAGTTTATTTTAATTCTATTCCTCTCCCTGTATCCTAGACAGTACGGTACTTAGGCTTCCATCTCCACAAACGACTGACCTGGAACCCACATACGAGACTAAAAAGACAAGAACTAAACAGACGTTTTGGACAACTGTACAGACTACTTCAAAGGACATCCCATCTCTCAATAGAAAATAAACTACTCATCTACAAAGTTATACTTAAACCAATCTGGACATACGGAATAGAGCTATGGGGGACAGCAAAAAAGTCGAACATCAAGCGTATCCAATCATTTCAATCAAAAGTCCTGAGAACAATAGTAAATGCCCCTTATTATGTCAGCAACAAAACCCTTCATAACGACCTTAATATACCCTACATTCTAGAACTCATCCCTTTCAAATTCATGAAATTCCATAGTAGCCTTTCCAACCATCCTAATCCTGTAGCACAGTCATTGCACTGCGTCACTCATCCCTATAATCCTCCTCGGAGACTGAAATGACAGTGGCCTCGTGACCTGCTATAAATGCGTAACAGTGGGAGTCCTGGCAATGCCCAGTTTCTCCAATCATGTCCTGAATGAATGAGCGAGTGAATGATGAAATGTAAATATGGTATGAATGATAGTACATCTTAATTACTTATTGCCTAGCAAGGCAGATTGTAATTTTAGCACAATAAAGGAATTATATATATATAATAATTATCAAGTAATTCATCCTCGGGTTTTGGAATCTCAAATCATTTTCTGGGCTGCTATCGTATGACGTACAAACAAGCGAATTATGAAGGCCTATTACCCCCGTTTCAATGCAAAACCAACAGTCACATACTCGCGTAAACACGATAATCAACGTACGATCTAGTGTAAGGCGCACGAAACCCATACCCGCAATACAGTAAGGCATAAACGGTCTGAAGAAGGGGCGCGTGTCAACGCATTGATTTTTTATGAAATCAGATTTCCTTATTGCTAAACTTTTCCATATGGATGTTAAACAGATATGCTATTAGCTAATGGAACAAGTGAGGCCCATGTCCTGTTTAAAACCAACAATGGCAAGTCGATTATAAAACAGCATGGACCTCAATCCTCTGGAGTAAAGAGATATTCCGCGAAGACAATGACCGATCACGCCTTCATCGGAAAATTTTACCATATCAGCAAGAGTAGAAAGAAGCTGTTGGTCATGAAAATGGGCTTATATAATTCTGAGATATTGATGAGAAATCAAATGAGAACTAAATTAAACAATTATAAAACTATTCTATACCTCTATAAAATAGAAGGTTTAAAATGATTTGAACGAAGGATAGAAGACATGGAGCCTGGAGCAGCACGCTTGTAATCGAGCGGTTACGTAGTGGTACCGTTGGATGTCTACAAGAGAAAATCATTTTTACTATAAAACGTGCTTTTCCAAACGTAACATATGTTGAGATTTAACAATTACAAGAGAATTCAATTCTTGCAATGACTTCGGGATGGTGTTAGACATCGTACGTGTACGACATGGTGTGGTGGGGAACGCTAAGAAAAAACGACCGCAAGGTCTGGCTGGACCAGAAGATCATGTAGGTACAAAAGTTTATTTTATATTTTCGCTGTCAGTTCCGAAAATTTTCCTCGATTTAAAATTGAGGCATTAAATATTTCATCAAAGTTGAAGTTTTAACGTGATAGAAATATCTTAAAGGTATTTGCTTATTAATTAATTAACTTGGAAACTCCTTTGAACGTGTTATTATTTGACGTTTTAAATAGGTGAAAAGTACATTCATTAAATATTGTCAAAAAAAAACCACTTTACCTAATTCAGCATTAACGTAATGTTTTTTTAAAAACAAAAAAATAACGTGATGAGTGGATAAGTTTCGGTCAGAGTTAGGGGCTGAAAACGCACTCCCGCCGCGCAGTTGAATATAAACCCCATTAGACGGTTCTTGTCTGCATTTGTATTAAAATGTTGTTTGTTCTTTTCCTGTGTAAATATTCACATATAGCCCAAGCGTCAATCTCTAATAAATAATAAATATTACAAATCCCTTAAAAGCATTTATAAATTTAATTCATTTCAAAACATAAATAATCGCATTATAAACAACACGAGCACTGCTCTAATACTGTCTGCCTTACTTTTTATACGTTAACCGTTTCGTATGTTGTTCGCATTATTCACTTTATGTGTTTTTCATAATTTTTTATATCTATACCTTAATTATTAGTTACTTTATCACGTCAGATAATCTTTAATACGCAACTGATGAATTGTTCACATTATTTAGTTTTGTTTTGTTGATTTTGCGAAGTGAACCTTTTTCTTTTTTTTTCATAACCTCTCTTTATTAATTATACAATGAACAAAAAATAACTTTTGGTTTACATGTTTATCCTCGTTCTGCATACACAGATGCATAGATATAATACGATCAGTTTGCTGTTGAAAAGTCAAAAACACATACACTGCACTCACCATGAACTTACAACCATGGAAACATCTATACCTTAATTATTATTTACTTTATCACGTCAGATAATCTTTAATACGCAACTGTTGAATTGTTCACATTATTTTGTTTTGTTTTGTATTCCTTTGTCTGTTAGCATCACAAATACACTGTGTGAGTAGGTCATTGTTTTTGGAGTTTTTTTTTAATACGTATTAGCGTCAGTCATAGTCTGCAATATAACTAACTTGCTTCACAGCTTGCTAATATTAAAGTTATGATTCAAAATCTAAATTCTTAGTAAAATATGTCTGATTTTCGTTATATTATCAATTGTCCGTTTATTGTTCAATACATAAATCATAAGAAACCGTGAGTAATGTGGTTTTAGAGGAGACGAAACAAATACCAAGAGCGCGAGAGCCACAGACGCACAGGACATGATTTGAGAAATTGACCATTTGCAGGGCAGAACTCCAATTTTCACGTATTTATATCAGGACACGAGGCCGTTTCAGTCTCCGAGGAGGATTATAGGAATGGATAGGTTACTATGGAATTTCACAAACTTGGAAGGGATGAGTTCAAGAATGTAGAATATATTAAGATCGTTATGAAGGGTTTTGTTGCTGACGTAATAAGGGGCATTTACTGTTGTTCTCAGGACTTTTCATTGAAAGGATTGGATGCATATACAGCACGCTTCGTTGTCACGTGACAATATTTATTCTCTCGGCTCGGTTGAATAAGTTTACAATTATCTACTAATATTTACAGATGACATGAGTAAAGTGTACAGAAATTTTACGTAAATGAGGAATTGTAGAAAACATGTTACAGTCATAGAGTTAAACTCGTTGCTTTGAGGAATTATTTTAGTATAATATTCCAAGAGATTATTTAGATCCGATCCTTAAAGTTAGACTTCACATTTAAACATTCTCTTTGAGCAGAGAGGTCTCTAGGTTCCATCACATTTGGATACTCCTCCAACGAGGAGTTTAAAGACAAAGTACAAACTACAACAAGCTAACAGACGCCTAGAATAACTCTACTTGATATTACTGATAGTTATATTATCCTGCACTAGGAAGCATTAGACCAAGGTTGCGAACACCATAGAGATAGTGCTTTGGTTCCTTTATTCATTCAGAGCTGACAATATGAGTGCAAATAATAAAGGAGCTTTCAAAGAGATAATATGATTGCAGTTTTCTTCAGGGCCAGACTTCGTTCAACTAGGTCAGGATGTCCAGTACAAGTCGGGGTTTTATTCTTGACTGTATAGAGGTGTTTTTTGTTCAATTCCTTCTTGATTATATCGTCTATTGTCTTTTTAAGTAGCTCTTGATGGATTTGTCTGTTTATGAAGAACCAGGATTCATATCAATTTGTTACATTTTATTTTTAAAAATGTGAAACCTTTCAATTTCTGAGCTAGAGTTCGTTAATCCTTTTAAAGGATGTCGATGTCTCATCTGAAGCCTCAACTCTGGCCCGACTGTAGGAAATGATTTTAGGACCCTCGCCTCTCCTAAATTCAAAGATAAACGCCAGCCTCCTTACTTAAGACTTGGCTTAAATTTTTCAAGGCAGCCCTTACTCCAAATCTTTTTTTGAATTGTTCCTTGCACCACTTCCAGTCTCTTGTGTTTTCATTGAAGACTCCAAGTTCGTACATTAAGTGGATTTCTTTTTTTTTTCTGTTTAATTTTAAACCAATGAATAATTTACTTGCAAACATAAAAAATGCAGTGACTTAAGTCCAACAAACTACAAAATATATGCCGTGAGTTTAGTTGTAAATGCAACAACAAACGGTAAATAACATTACTAATCAAACAGTTCTTGTGTGTTGTAATCGCCGTAATAGATTCCTGATATGAAAGGTCTGGGTTCAAATCCTTAAGTGGACAGAGAATTTTTTTAATGGATTATTACTACTAACCTCGCACTAGAAAACAAAAACTTCACATGTAGAAAAATTTGTTAAAACTAATTTGGATTTACAGATCTATGGGTGTCATTCAAACGTTCCAATCAGAAGTCCTCAGAACTGTAGTCAGCGCAACCTTTTACATTACAAACTCAATCCTTCACATCATCCCCTCCAAGTCCCAAATGCCCTCGACCTTATACCCTCAAGATCTCACAGATTCCACAAAAACCTATCCACTCATCCAAATCCTGTTGTCAATACTATCACTAATCAGACAGCTCTCGTGTGTTTTGATCGCCCAAATAGAATCCAGATGTGAAGGTTTTGTGTTCAAATCCTTAGATGGACAGATAATTTATTTAATGGATTGGATTATTACTACTAACCTCTTTGCTCTAACCTCATCCTCCTTGTCGCATAAGAGCATCGCGATATATTATAATTAGATATGTTAGTCATGGGGTCCTGGCATTGTCCATCATCTCCAATGAGCATCTGTGGCTCTCCTTCCATCTTTCTAGTCTTCGCGTCATGGCGAAACGGATGGAGAGGGAGCCAGAAGGAGGTCTGCTTTCGGGCCTTTGCCTTGGCAGTGAAAGAGGGGCTCTTCTGGGCAGAATTCTATGAATGAATTCTTACTAATGACCGATTGTAATTTCTCTTCTCAAGATCTACTACTATATAAATATACTGCTGTAGTTTATAAATATAACACAGCAGTATATTTACTTATCGGATAAGCCTCAAAGTATTCCCGCTTCCATTTTCGGGAGACTTATGGTTCCCGGTCATTATAATCGCATTAGTGACTCATATATCGAATACAATTTATTCCACTATCGACACCGGTGGCCTAACTAAATAATAGCCTATTTGCAGTTACATGGAAATGAGGCCGAAAATTGCCGGTTTCATTGATTTAGCAGTTCCGGAGATATCCGCCTAAGCCGCATTCTAATAGAATACAACTAACCTTTGAACAAACGTCTTGTGTACTGTGTTTGTATCGTTCAATGAACGAGTAAGTCATTGCATTGCGTTCTTGAGATTTATTTTAATATATGGAAGGTATACTTTTCGCTGGGTTGTATTTGTATTGTAATTTTGGTATGAATGAGATCATTTATCTGTATTATTATTGCCTTCTAAAAGGCAGATTGTAATTATTGCACAATAAAGAATGTAAATATATGGAAGGTATACTTTTCGCAGGGTTGTATTTGTATTGTAATTTTGCTATGAATGAGATCATTTATCTGTATTATTATTGCCTTCTGAAAGGCAGATTGTAATTATTGCACAATAAAGAATGTAAATATATGGAAGGTATACTTTTCGCTGGGTTGTATTTGTATTGTAATTTTGGTATGAATGAGATCATCTATCTGTATTATTATTGCCTTCTAAAAGGCAGATTGTAATTATTGCACAATAAAGAATGTAAATATATGGAAGGTATACTTTTCGCAGGGTTGTATTTGTATTGTAATTTTGCTATGAATGAGATCTTTTATCTGTATTATTATTTCCTTCTGAAAGGCAGATTGTAATTATTGCACAATAAAGAATGTAAATATATGGAAGGTATACTTGTCGCTGGGTTGTATTTGTATCGTAATTTTGCTATGAATGAGATCATTAATCTGTATTATTATTGCCTTCTGAAAGGCAGATTGTAATTATTGCACAATAAAGAAAGTAAATGTATGGAAGGTATACTTGTCGCTGGGCTGTATTTGTATTGTAATTTTGCTATGAATGAGATCATTAATCTGTATTATTATTGCCTTCTGAAAGGTAGATTGTAATTATTGCACAATAAAGAATGTAAATATATGGAAGGTATACTTTTCGCTGGGTTGTATTTGTATTGTAATTTTGGTATGAATGAGATCATTAATCTGTATTATTATTGCCTTCTGAAAGGTAGATTGTAATTATTGCACAATAAAGAATGTAAATATATGGAAGGTATACTTGTCGCTGGGTTGTATTTGTATTGTAATTTTGCTATGAATGAGATCATTTATCTGTATTATTATTGCATTGTAAAAGGCAGATTGTAATTATTGCACAATAAAGAATGTAAATTTATGGAAGGTATACTTGTCGCTGGGCTATATTTGTATTGTAATTTTGGTATGAATGAGATCATTTATCTGTATTATTATTGCATTGTAAAAGGCAGATTGTAATTATTGCACAATAAAGAATGTAAATTTATGGAAGGTATACTTGTCGCTGGGCTATATTTGTATTGTAATTTTGGTATGAATGAGATCATTTATCTGTATTATTATTGCATTGTAAAAGGCAGATTGTAATTATTGCACAATAAAGAATGTAAATTTATGGAAGGTATACTTGTCGCTGGGCTATATTTGTATTGTAATTTTGGTATGAATGAGATCATTTATCTGTATTATTATTGCATTGTAAAAGGCAGATTGTAATTATTGCACAATAAAGAATGTAAATTTATGGAAGGTATACTTGTCGCTGGGCTATATTTGTATTGTAATTTTGGTATGAATGAGATCATTTATCTGTATTATTATTGCATTGTAAAAGGCAGATTGTAATTATTGCACAATAAAGAATGTAAATTTATGGAAGGTATACTTGTCGCTGGGCTATATTTGTATTGTAATTTTGGTATGAATGAGATCATTTATCTGTATTATTATTGCATTGTAAAAGGCAGATTGTAATTATTGCACAATAAAGAATGTAAATTTATGGAAGGTATACTTGTCGCTGGGCTATATTTGTATTGTAATTTTGGTATGAATGAGATCATTTATCTGTATTATTATTGCATTGTAAAAGGCAGATTGTAATTATTGCACAATAAAGAATGTAAATTTATGGAAGGTATACTTGTCGCTGGGCTGTATTTGTATTGTAATTTTGGTATGAATGAGATCATTTATCTGTATTATTATTGCATTGTAAAAGGCAGATTGTAATTATTGCACAATAAAGAATGTAAATTTATGGAAGGTATACTTGTCGCTGGGCTATATTTGTATTGTAATTTTGGTATGAATGAGATCATTTATCTGTATTATTATTGCATTGTAAAAGGCAGATTGTAATTATTGCACAATAAAGAATGTAAATTTATGGAAGGTATACTTTTCGCTGGGCTGTTCAATCATTTTAAGTTAAGCTGTTCTGACCATCTGCACCAATATACTTATGCGGTCACATCAGTCTATTATTTCCACCTTATGTAAATTCTACATTTTGTCCTATTTCGATACGACCTGATGGGTTTTTTTGGGAGTCAACTTAGGTTGATGAAAAAAAAACAAAAACAGTGTTATGTTTTCATTGATCTAATATGTTTCTACTCAAATGTAATTTCACTGTTATCTATAAATCATTAATTTTTTTTTTCGTTCAATAATAATTTGTTTTAAAATAATACTTAGACAAACATGTTCTTGTTCGGATGCTGAATTTTTAACTAACTACTAAAAATCTACTGTTCCGATTTAATGCTTATAAGTCCTTTTAAGGAAATCAACATAAGTTATGTTTTAAATTTTGCGAAGTGAACTTTTTTTCTTTTTTTTTCATAACCTCTCTTTATTAATTATACAATGAACAAAAAAAATTTTTGATTTACATATTTATCCTCGTTCTGCATACACAGATGCATAGATATAATACGATCAGTTTGCTGTTAAAAAGTCAAAAACACATACATTGCACTCACCTTCAGCTTACAACTGTGGAAACACTAAAACCTAAACCTAGAACCTAAGACTAAAGCGTTCCAGCCGCGACAGCGTCCTGCCATCGACGGGGGAACGGAGCGGCGGTTATAATGTTAAACACCGGGTTTGTCAGGTATTGCAGGGAGTTGAAAAATATGTCTACGTTGGATGAATTCATCCACCATCCAATCAATAGTCATCCATGGTCTTGTAAATCAATAGCTTGAGACGCAGTGATAGATTGGGGGAAGTCAATAAATGTGTAAGCTTTATTGCTTCAACTTCTTCGCAAAATGGTTACTAAAACGGAGATGTCTGTTCATTTTAATTCCCAGATATACAAGGCTGTTGGCTGGTGAATTTTCCTCCGTTCCTATAGTGTAACTAGTAGGTAGCGGGCTTTTTCCCTTTTGAAAAGAGAAAATTACGCATTGAGTAAGTGAAACTTGAGGGGCAAGCGATATTTCAAGCAGATCAGGTCAGCAGAAGCGGTCAAGACCTGTGATCACTTTTAGACTCCGTGCAATGAATTTATTGGAAGAAATGATCGGACTCTAGAAACAGATCATTTTAGGTCACAGGGGCAGATTTTTTTTTCCTTTTCTTACATTTTCATACTGTTCCTATTTATTTCTACGTAAATTAATTATTATACGTAATGCTATTAATATTAATTAATTATTAATGTCTAGTTATTTGTTAGCTATATTACCTTGTGTCAAATAAATAAAACTTGGAAGGTAACCACCATCTTTCACCTTTTCATCAAGGGCACAACTCTGGTTAACTCATACAATAAATCATGTTTTCCTGACAATGATGATAATTTTACTTTAATTGGACAGTCATTGATACACCCGATAGAGTGATAATTTCTCCTTTGTACGATACTGAAGTCGTAGAGCTAGGAACAATTCTAACACGTTCTAATTTTGTTTTTTAATATATATATATAACTTCTTTATTGTGTTAAAATTACAATCTGTCTTGTTATGCAATAGATAATTGAGAAAAATGTTCTCATTCATACCATATTTACAATTCATCATTCATACAATATTAACAAACAGCCCAGAGGCTCCCCAGATCCACACGATTGTCATCTCCCTCGCATGCGAAGGGGAAGCGGAGTCTTGGGAAGTCACCCACGCTCCTTCGTCAGTCGCGTCACTCGATAAGAGCCAGCGGAGGTTGACCAAGAGCGCGAGAGCCGCATTCGCTCAGATTGGAGAAACTGACCATTGCCAGGAGTCCACTGTCACGCATTTATAGCAGGTCACGAGGCCACTGCCGTTTCAGTCTCAGAGGAAGATTATAGGGATGAGTGATGCAGTGCAATGACTGTGCTACGGGATTAGGGTGGTCGGACAGGTCACTATGGAAGGGTCGTTCTAAAATAAAGGTAACAATAATCGAGCTTACTCATGCCTGGATAGGAATTAAAGTATAAAAAGCTATCATGAAATAAAATGGCCAATCGAAGATAAATTAACGGACGGTATCGATGATGTAACAATGGCCATTTCGGAGCTTTTGTTGCGGCCGATCGCCTGGGGCAATATTTCACTTTGCATCCGGCAAATACATGTAATCCCCTCCCCTCACACACACAGAGCGGGGTAAATGGACCCGCTTTGAAACGAGAGGGCAACTTGTTAGGGACCTGTGGCTTCCTCGGCAAAACATCGAATAAACTTTTGCGAAAGCATCGCGGGATCAAATGTAAACTTTGTGATCAGAGGGCGTTCGGTGACGACCCGCCAAACTTCAGCTGCACCGCTAATGGGTTTTTCACGCCTTCGATTTATATTATATATATTTCGACATATTATATTGAACAAATAAATTTCGGGGACCTTCCAGGCTTGTAAAATTTTCTTTTTAAAAAATGGACTTTACCCTAAATTTTTTTTTTTTTAACCTACTCAAAGAAAAGAGCAATGAAACGATTTTTGCTAAAAGCGATGTACAGTATCTACCTGAGGCCCGGAGACATTTTACAACAGAGACCACAGCAAATATACAAAAACCTCTCGCTTCTTCTCCTTGTCGAGGTTACGATATAGAAGCTTCTTGGGACTTAGTCCCTTAACTTCTTAAAAAACACCTTGGTCCTAAGAGACTGGACTTGAAATCAGGCAGGCTCGTCTCCAGTCAAGGAACAGTAATTTGTGTCTTCTATCTACACCCCACGTCGAAGATTCACGTACGTACGTACGTACACCCAGTATGTAGTAAGGTAACTCTTAATATTTTCATACACCAGTGTTTTGCTTGTACTTCATAATAAAGCTTTTATTTCTTTTCTTTTAAAAGACTCTCCTCAACAAAGATTATTTAACTTACGAGTGGGGGGGCCTTGCGAAAATGTTTGTTTGATTGACCACATTTACTTTTGAAATCCGAGTCCAACTTCATGTTTATTTATTTATTTTATGTTCGAGTCTTTAAAGGGAAACTGATTAATCTGCATTGTTTAAAACTTATCTCCTTCTTTAAAAAGTTTTCAACACTATTTCCTACAGAAGCTAGGATTGCAGAATAGGCTTTAGCGGTCTGCCACAAAGATATAACTTCAGCACAAGTTATCTATCTGTTGGCAGCCCATTCCAGGCAGAGTGGGCGTTGCACCGAGTGACGGAATTCCCCCTAAAGGGATGTTTAAAGTTTAAAATCCCCGAAGCGGTCAAAGTTGCGGACTTGAATTGTAAATGACGAACGGGCGGGAGATGCCTGTGCAAACATCTGTCTGTTGTTGCGCCAGGGCGTGGGGGGAAGATTTCAAAGCGAACCGCCACCATTTACATTCCAGCCCGAGGTAACCCTTTCCAGCACGGAAGAGCCTACGATCTATGGCTCCATGTTATTGTTCTGTTTTAAGCATGCGCGGCATCAACATGATTGGTCGCGGGTTCTCTCAAGCTCCTAGATAAATAAATATTCCCCAACTAGCCCAAGCTGCTCCGGCAAATTAAAACTAGCGTTTCCTCTTCTGAATAACATCAGGCTAGAAATTGGATGCCGAATAAACACGCCGTTAGACTCCAAACAAGCCAAATAATTTTCTCACTTATGTGAGCGAAGTAAAAAGGTCTGACTCGATTCTCTAAACATCAAGGACCCCGCAACTATTTATAATGCTGGTTATTTTGTCAGTGTTAAGGATATATTGCGACCAGTAGTAATTATTTAATGAATAATAATTATTTGGTGCGAACACCTCTCAATATCGTTACTTCATTTGTATGTATATATGTTTAAAATAAAATCTACAAAAAATATTCTCTTATCGATGGCAGGACGCAGTCGAGACAGAAATGCTTTAGTCTTAGGTTCTAGTTTTTGGTTTTAGTTTGTAGTTCCCTCATTGTAATCTTAAGGTGAGCCCCATCACCTAGTCCTGTACACATTGCATTGTAATTGTAACTTCAAATAGAATATTGTTATTGTAGTTCTACCCACCTTCGAATGCATCTGCGTATGCCGTAAGAGGAGAAATTTTTAATTATTTGACCACTGAATTTTGTTCACATATTGTAAAAAAAAATGAGAAATAAAAAAAATGATCTCAAGATGGATAGGCATCTCCATTTCTCTTTTTAGTAATAAAATAGAAAAAATACGAAACAGGTCTTACCGGCTTTGGTACTTGCTAACGTCACCCGACCTGTCGCTTCGTCTCAAACTGATGATTTATAAATGTGTCCTCCGACCAGCTCTGCTGTACGGTGCCCCGCTATTTCTCCAGAGGTTAAAGAACGCTGACCTGCACCCGTTGCTTGGTGTGCCGTCAGTGGGTGAGTTCATCCGCCGGAGACGCATCAAGTTTTTTGATTCGATGCAGCACCTCACAAAACCCAGTGTTTAACACTATGACCCCACCACCCCTCCCGCATCGGTGGCAACAGACTGTCGAGGGAAAATTAGGTTAAGAATCAGTATGTAAGTTAGTTTTAAGTTTGATCAAAAAGGTGAGCCCCTTTATTAGAGTCAGTTCAGTCCAGTCACGTATAATGTATATCATTATACTTGTTTATTCATTATATAATTTTTATAAAATAACAAAACCTGTATATAATGCAGCGATGCTACAGGAAATACAAAAATAATTTGTAAATAGATTCACCTGAAGATCTATAATTATATATAATTATCTATGAATTTAAAGGGGCTATGGAGAAAAAAAAATTGTGCGAACAGCTCTTGATATTGTTAGTTCCTTTGTATGTATATATGTTTAAAATAAAATCTACAAAAAATAATTGGAAAGGGTTGTTTTACATAATTTTAAGACAAAGTTCCAAAAAGACTCTTCCACTGATTTGTATATTGACGGCTAACAATTAACGATAAGTGGTACGAAAAAATGAAACTTGGGTGTCCCAGATTATCTATGGAATGATATCTATCGATGAAGTCGGCGATCAATATGTAAACGTGATAATGTTCGCTAAAGTTCCTTTAAATTATAAGCTTTCTTAAGTCTCAGCTCGCTAACTATCTTTTCATCGTTTGTCTTCACTCCTTAAAAATAAAATTAGTAATATGTTAGTTTCATCCTATGATCTTTGTATGAATATATGTATTACCATATATATACATATAGTATTTACGTTCTTCTGATGACTGTAAAAGCTAATAATGCAGATGAAAAGTGAATAAATGGTTAAGCTGAATTGATTAAACAAAAAAAAATAAACTTAGCAACTCTAGATTCTCAACTGTAACAAAGCTACCCGTTCCTTTTTGAGAGAATTTACTGACCGAACAGAAATTTCCCCTTTCTCCCAACTTACAGGGAGTTTGTAGCCTTTACTTTATGAAGTTATACTACCATGCTCCTCTTTTGTTATACTCTTGTCTTTTATGTTCTTGTCCGATTCAGGAAGATTTAGCGGTAACATGGTACTTGCTGCCTTCCCCAAGAACCAAATAACATGAGTTTATCGTCCTCTCCTTCGCAAATACCATTCCTGTTTGGACTATTCCTGATATAAGGCACTGTCCATCGCTGGCAGATTTTGAGATTCTTGCGTAAATCCAAGTGAGATTTGGTAATATTAGTATATAATATATTGTTATGTTTTTTATCTATTTTGCTTAGATTTAAATTTACCTGAGGGTTAATGATTCTGCTAATATAAAAAAGAATTCTGGCAAAAGGAAAACTGTTCAATACAAGCACGTCTGTGACACAAAATTAAAATGAATTACTAAACAAAAAATATGTTTACTCTATTTTACCTTATTATTATTTTTCGTGACTGGCCAGATTTATTACTTTTTATGTCTTTTTCTTATTGCTTCCTCTATTTTCTTCGTCCTTCGGCGAGTTCTCCCTTATTCCTCGTTTGCTTCTTGGTCTGCCACGCGATCAGTAAAATCCACTGCTATCACTTCAATCTTCCTGCTTTGAGAATACTCCTCTTCCGTTAACTGTTCTCCTATGCCCAATCACCATATAAATAAAAGAATTTTAAAGCTTCACAACACTCACTATCTTCATTTAACACCTTGTCTCATGAGATCACAACAAGAACAACGCTAACGCTCTATTGTTTTTCAAAGCACTCGTCCTTTGTCTCGCCTTCTTGATTTTTTCATCCTTCTTTCTTCCAAGGCCAGTTGTCTCATATTTTTAATTTTTCTTATTTTAAACTTATCAAATCCAATATTAAAATATTTTAATTTAATCCTTGATATTATTTAGATTACTGTAAATATGTTATGAATGAGATCATTTATCTGTATTATTATTGCCTTATAAAAGGCAGATTGTAATTATTGCACAATAAAGAATGTAGATATGTACCAACGATATTATTTAGATGATAAATATTAATATTATACAGAACGGCAACAAATAATGTCCATCCCTTTATAACCATGATTCACGGGCCCTTTACCGCTGTAAAACAATTTTACAACAGAGGCAATAATACAAGAACTTCTCGCTTCTTCTCCTTGTCGATGTTACGATGTAAAAGCTTCTTGGGACTTAGTCCCGGGCAGCAGCTAGTCACTCTTTAAAAAACACCTTAGTCCTAAGAGACTGGACTTGAATTCAGGCAGGCTCGTCTCCAGTCAAGGAACAGTAATTTGTGTCTTCAATCTACACCCCACGTCGAAAATTCGTACAACGTTGGGGTAAGATTTATGTACACTGTCGTGAAACAACTGAATATATTTAATAAAACACTTCGCTATTCACAGATCTATAGCTTACTGTAGTATAATATATTATTAACTATTTTTTGTTATATATACAATATGTATACACTTATTGGTATGTGTCAGAAGGGTGTTTTTATCAACTCTCCAAGACTTGTAAATTAGTTGGATCTTACACAAGTACCTGCTGCAGGCGCGCACAGTATTTCGAAACGTTACCAATGAACAAACTTGATTAAATCCTAACGACTCATTTGTTTTTTCATCAGTTTTTCATCAAACTTATCTGATCTCCCAAAAACCTCATTTGTCTACTCACGACTAGCAAAGAACTGTCAGTATAATTATTACAAATAAATCTGATGAAAATCTCACATATTTCTTTCATCGCCCAAAAAAAAAGGAATTTCCCAACCTGCTCCACCAGATTATTTTTAAAATCCCACATCACTCAAGCTCAAGGTTAAAAATATTGTAACCGTGTTCTTGCCAAAAAACATTTGCCAATTGGCTGTCAAATTACTGGTCGATAGTCAGTGGCTCATGACTGGCCTTCTGACAACTAACGAGCAATGGCTTTCATGCGCACTATTTACTAGCTTGTATCATTTCTGTTTATTACTCTGATTATACCTTTATTATTATTATTACCTTATTTATTATACCTGAAATAATTGACTTATTCTATATAAATGGGGCCATCTAACAACTTAGTTATAATCGAGCATTGCTGGTACGGTTTAATCCTTTTTCATTATTTCAGGTAGCAAAGAAAAGTATTTTTCTTTTCCCGAATTTCTTCAGGAAGATCTGAGGGCGTAGATATATCAGAACCAGCAAACAGTTGTGGTGCTTTATTAATAGTTAGATCAGGTTCCACATCGCCGCTTTTTCCATTAAATTGCAATATACTATTAAATAGATTCAAAACACAACTGTCTATTTTCGATTGGTCATCGATATGAATGAAAACTGTATTTTTCTCTTTCTGGAAACGTGTCTGTTCCACCGTTGCGTATTCTTCAGTTTGCTATGTAATATTCCCTCCCTGACATCTGATATTTTTCCATCTACGAGATGTAATTTCCCATTTAGATGCTCTCCATTCTACCTGATTCCTGTCACATTATACCTAAATTAAATGACAAAAAAATAAGTCTGTATTTGTAGGTTAAGTAGTTTAAAAGATAATTGCAAATCAAATATGACGTAGGAACAATTATTACAAAATATTGTGTGAACAAGTAAAAGATAAATAGGTGTGGTTCTTACACTCTTAATAATCGTATTATCTTGTTTTATCATAGACAGTGGGAAAAAATGTTGTTTTTATCATCGCTAATACTGGCTTACGTAAATAAATATTCAACTGGCAGTATTTATTAATCTTATATAACTTTTACCATCTCTCAATAGGAAATAAATTACTAATTTACAAAGTTATACTTAAGCCGATCTGGAGATACAGAATAGAGCTATAGGGGACAGCAAAAAAGTCTAACATCAAGAGTATCCAATCCTTTCAATCAAAAGTCCTGAGAACAATAGTAAATGTCCCTTATTACGTCAGCAACAAAACCCTTCATAACGATCTTAATATACCTTACATTCTTGAACTCATCCCTTCCAAGTTCATGAAATTCCATAAGTAGCCTGTCCAACCACCCTAATCCCCTAGCACAGTCATTGAACTTCACTACTCATCCCTATAATTTGTCCTCGGAGACTGAAACGGCAGTGGCCTCGTGTCCTGCTATAAATGCGTAACAGTTGGAGTCCTGGCAATCGCCAGTTTCTTCAATCATGTTCTAAGCGTCTGTGGCTCTCGAGCTCTTCGTCAGCCTACACTGCCTCGTATCCGGTGACGTGGCTGACGGAGGAGCGTGGGGGACTTTCCAAGACTCCACTTCCTCTTCCGCATGCGAGGGAGGTGACAACCATGTGGATTCGGGAGGCCTATTGTATGAATGAGCGAGTGAATGATGAATTGAAAATATAGTATGCTCCAGACCATTTATCTCAATTACTTATTGCCTAATAAGGCAGATTGTAATCATAGGACAATAAAAAAGTTATATATATATATATGTACTACTTTATTATGAAATAAACTTGAGACTAGTTTGGCAACTATAATATACACTACAACAGGACTATTAGAAATGTACTAAACCATAGAAACACAATAGAATGTTCAAATTATAAAAAAGATATATAATAACAAGATATATGGTAATATGTCTGTCATGTGATGCAATAAATCACGCATTAAAAATATTAGGTTTAATGACTATAGATTATTACGCACTCTATAATATTTAATAATTCGAACAACCGGGGCATGCGACTGTACTAAACCATCCCTAATGCTACCGTTGCGAAAAACGAAACTTACCCAAAACAAAACATTTAATCCAAATATGATTGAGAACACAATAAAGAGTTAAGTTATGGTTGTAATAATAGCACACTAAAGCCCCACAACTCATAAAACACATAATTATCCACTAAAATCTTTAATTTCAATAAGAGATAACTGTAAAAAAAATTAAAAACGCAAAAATTAAGGGTTTCTGGTAGACTCGGATGTGCAGAGATAAAGAATGAAACTAAAGCATGACAATAAAAAATGGTTGCCATTATGTGACTCGTAAAGCTATTCATCAAAAGGTTGACGTGCAGCTTTTCAAAGGAAACGAGGACTGGGGAAAAAAGGGATATGGGTAGCCCCTTACAAACCTCTATTATAATTTGACCGAGTGTAATACTATGTAAGTGTTGGCATGACAAAAAAATATTGTTTAATATTATTAATTCGCTTATTAGTACAGTGGAATCCCGATATTTCGTATCCCGATTATTTGTACTTCCGGTTAATTCGTACAAATTGGCCAGTCCCCAGAAAAAATCCCGGTGAGTGGTATAAAAACAATATATTTCAGTCCCCTCGGTAATTCGTATTATTTTTATGCTCGAGGTCACTTAAAACGCCTTATAATACGTATTTTCATCTTAAAAACCTCGTTAATTCGTACTGTTTCAAGAAAGGGAAAGAGGACAGTGAGAGACCAGAGAGCAGAATGAGTGCGAGATACATGTTTTCGATGAAATCCCATATGTAATTCGTACTCTTTTTACTAAAAGGAAATAAGGAGAGGAGAGAGGGAAAGTTTTAGGAATTGTACTAAGCTTTTCTTTCGTTTCTACAGTTCAGTCTCGTTTTAGTTATCGTTGTGACACGTTACCATGCCTCCGAAAAAAGTAAAGAGAAGCAACAAATCATAAACTCCGTGGCCAGTGGCTTTAAGCAAATTGACGTATCCAAGCTTTTCAACGTCCCTCGTTTCACGCACATCAATCCTGAAGAACAAGGACAAAATCACTTCCCAGACATCAAGCAGCAAAGTAAAACGCTTCAAGACTGGTGATAACCCACAACCTGAAGAGACCTTAAAAAAGTGGTTCGCGCAAGCAAGGAATTCAAATGTACCAGTTGGAGGAAATATACAAAGGAATTGATAATATCTGTCTGCAAGGATCGCGTCAAAAAAAAAAAATGCAAACTGCTGATTTTTTTCGTACAGATGATCGGTGTTTATTTAATCTAGAACATAAGTATGTACATATTTTTTATTGCATAGTATTTATCCTTACTACATTGTACATACTTCTTCATACATACATGTTTGCATTAATACGTTTTTTAATTGTTTACTTCCGATAATTGGTATTCCCAATAATTCGTACCAAACTTTCAGTCCCTTTACGATACGAATTATCGGGATTCTACTGTATTACCTTTCATTATTTTGTTGTGGCAGTTTCAGATCATAGAATGGAACTTGAAAGTTGATATAGTCCCTGTAATTTCAATCTTCTACTCTAATCAAAATTTTATAGAAATGTATTTTTTTATCTACTTTATGTTTATTTATTTGTATGTATTCCTCGTATTGAATGTTTATCATACATTTCTGACCCTTGTACTCCTGCTAACTACAGCATGCGATCGGTCCTTCCTTGCTCTCTGGAATTCCCTACCTCCTAATACCCTCATGCTTCATCCTTACGATTCTGTCCTATTCCAGCATTTACTCTAACCTTCCAGAGAGACTATCGTTAGTCTGAGAAAGAGTCATTCACCCGTTACATTGTATTTGATATTTTTTATTTAATGGGTTTTTATTATGTGCAGATAGATGTTGGCTCCCATTTTTTTTGTTACTTTGTTTTCTTTAGTATTAATTTAATGGGTTTTGTTTTGGTTGATCCATTTATGGGCTATATTTACTAAATTCAGTTAATTGATTTCATGTCATAATTATTATTATTTTTGCTGTAAAGGTTTATGCTTTATTTTCATTCTTATTCTTATTTACCAGAAGTGAAATATCTCATATGAACATTAATTTTATTCATGGGTTACTTCGTCCCGGAATACAATGTTGTTGTTTTTTAAACTGGTTTTAACAAAGTGCTCACAAAGAAGAACGTGGAGGTTAGTGAAACCGTAATTGTTTATGGTTGAATGAATTCACGGTAGTTCAGAAGCGGCTGTCAATAATCCTGACAAATTCATTTGTTATCAATATATATATATATATAACAGTAATTGTGTATATAGATTAATTTATATTATTTGCCAAGCCAAAGGGCATATATATATAATAGCACAGTAAGCATTTGTTCGCATAGAAAGAGTAAGCACCTCAATCTGTTTGAAGGTCCATTGGGACTTCTAGTAACCGCTGAAATACCAAGGATATTTCTTATCCGGCGAACGCTGGTATAGTGTTGTATAAATGAAAGACCCTATGAAGATATCTTGATGTATGTATCGAGACTATTGGTTTGTAATAGATTGACTAGACTGTCAGTTTTTCTCTTTACTCTATAGCGTCGTACGATTTCGATTCTTTCCCAATTAAAGGTGACATATTAAAGGAATAAAATAATAATTTATAAGCAGAATCCGGGATTAAATCAATTAAACTTCAACATAATTCAAATCTGCCGATAATATGTTATAATTCGAATCGTTTACCCAAAATCCAATTCAACTTCGAACTTATTGAAAACATGAATCAAAAACTTTATAAAAAAAAATAGGATTGAGGTAGATCATGGCAGGGCAGATTGTATAAATTATAACTTAGTCCTTTATAATTATAGTATATTATTTAATATAAATATGAGTCTCACTTAGATAACTTAAACATCTTCGATCTCAAATGCATTTTTTTAAATTATTTGCATATTGTGCTGAAGGTGTTTTTCTCTTAATATTCTTGAAGTTATTAGGTTGTGGGTTTAGTATTTTTTTTTTGAACAGCGCAGAACTTTGAAGTTTAAAGTCTGATATTTATTTTTTGTTAATTTATTTAAAAAATCTGTGTCTTCACGGCGTGGTTTCTGCCAGATTACTTTTTCTGAATAATCACAATTATTTCTGAGAGAAGTTGAGGAATATTGACTGAAATAAATGCGCCAATATTCACCTGGTGTGACGGCAGGTCTAATCCTCCAATCGTGGTAGGGCTAATCATTCATAAGGGAAATTGTGCCACGGATTCGATAACTTAGTTTTTGTTTTTCAGGTTGTTGTTCAGGTTGAAAACGTAATACTTATTGCATTGAAATATACCTAATAAATTGCATTTAGGGGGTGGTGTATCTCGCTTGGTCCCACCCTCGTTCTGATTTAAGTACTCAGATAGTTGATATCACGATGCAGTCTGTACAGCGTACAGAATGAAATACCGACTTATCACAATTAAATTTTACGGGGGAAAACATCATTCGTAGAATACATAAATTTTTTTTTTTATTATATGCATTATATTAGATACCGTCAAAAATGTCGTGACTGCAAAATCGTTTTATTGTACAATACCCGTATTTCGAAACGAATCCGACGATAAATTTTGTTCAAACAAAGAAAAGTTTATGATAAAAATGAAAACTGAATTATTTATAGTTGTCTGTATATAATCTAAAACTATATGTAGTTAGTGAGATCCGTAGATGAACGGTATTTGTTCTACATGGATAGCCTTCCATCCCTAGAAATAACTAAACAATATCTTTATAGTAATACTAAACTAAACAGGCAAGTATTAAAGTAGTTGAAAATATTTTTTTTTTTTTAAATGACATTTAGCCTACCTGGAGATATATTTGACTTTTTTGTAGATTTTTATCAAGACAACGTTTTGCCAAGTCAAGTATCTTCTTCAAGTATATGATTTAAAGCAATAATTTAGGCAGGAAAACTATTAAGCCAAAAGTAAGTAATCAGTTCGTATTTTATATTTAGCCGTAAATTTAGATAGAAATATTCTGTGTGGATGACATTTCTTGATCATCAGATCCAATAGCGGACGCCGTTTCTACGTGATGCGAATGTCTGCATCAGGTCTTGGTCTAATATGGAAAAAGGAATGGCTGTAAGATGTCAAGTCATCTCTTCTGAGCTTGCTCGAAAAGAAAGTTAGCTTAAATGTTTAAATAAGAAATATCTTATATTTTGCTAGGTAGGTCTAGCAGGCTCAGCCGAGTTTGCGCCTTAACTGAAAGGCGTTAGTTCTATTCCCGCATTTGATAGATATTTAATTAAAGCCCCATTGGATAAAAAAGTAAAATCTAAAAATCATTTATAGTATTAAGCATCTAATTCAAAGCTAGACAGTTGGTATGGTTAAGCAGTATAGGAGCTAGGTCAGTACTCGCTTGGGTGGCAGCACCCTGGGTAAGATGGGATCCTTCGGTATAATTGCCATAACTATTCTTAATGACATAAATTGTATCCGAGTGCGCTTATGTTATTTCCTATGATTTGATAATGTTCTAGAATAATTTTGTAAATTTGAAAAAAAAAAAACATCAGTTTCAAATAGGATTAGGGGTACTTTAGGGAAGAATGACTGACCTCTGAGAGTGCTGAAGAAGAAGCCGACAATGACGAAAACCCGCGCAGACATGTTGCTGGAGAACTGGAGCTGTTAGCGGCTCAGGGCCATCCCGACGACTGGGGTGGTTCGCCCCCCACCCCTCCTTCCAACCCCTACCTAGCCCTCGGGTGTCCCGTAGCAGCCCTTCAGTCCCTATCTTCATCTTAATTAAAAGCAGTTTTCCTCCCCTTGGGCTAATGTCAGCGAGCCGGTGAGGGTGACCGCTCCCTGCCCACGGGCAGCTGAGGACCCGGGGGCTCCCCCCGTAGGCCCCCGTGCCTCTATTAAGCCCCTCTTCATTTAAATTTCATTTCAGGAGTCGTTCCCTGCCGGCTTTATCCCCCCATTTATCTTTATCTGCCTTATTCAGCAAGTATTTACTAGGCCCGGCGAATACTCTCCGCTTGGGGGAAACATAACCCAGTTACTTTCTTTTTCCTCTTTTGTTCCTCTTGTCTCTGTTGTGCCACCTTCCTGGATGGACTAATTTCAGATCAAGATTGGAAATTAGAAAAATCTTTCTTTTTTTATAATCAGATTATCCATAGGTCAGTAACCTAACCTTTTTAGGGTTTTGCTTTTGTTTCTCGTTTCATCTGTGAGTACTGCAGTAACTGTGAGAACTGTAGTAACTGTAAGTACTGCAGTAACTGTAAGTACTGTAGTAACTGTAAGGACTGCAGTAACTGTAAGTACTGCAGTAACTGTAAATGCTGTAGTAACTGTAAGTACTGTAGTAACTGTGAGTACTGTAGTAACTGTAAGTACTGCAGTAACTCTAAGTACTGCAGTAACTGTAAGTACTGCAGTAACTGTGAGTACTGTAGTAACTGTAAGTACTGCAGTAACTGTAAGTACTGCAGTAACTGTAAGTACTGCAGTAACTGTAAGTACTGCAGTAACTGTAAGTACTGTAGTAACTGTGAGTACTGTAGTAACTGTGAGTACTGTAGTAACTTTAAGTAATGCAGTAACTGTAAGTACTGCAGTAACTGTGAGTACTGTAGTAACTGTGAGTACTGTAGTAACTGTAAGTACTGCAGTAACTGTGAGTACTGTAGTAACTGTGAGTACTGTAGTAACTGTAAGTACTGCAGTAACTGTGAGTACTGTAGTAACTGTAAGTACTGCAGAAAGTGTTCTTTAACCAGAGACATGAAATTTTACACCCTTGACCTTTATCTTAGAGTTAATTCTTGGCTAGGCAATCTGCGTTGGTGGATGCTAGGTTTTCATCAAATTTATCAATGGTCCTACTAGGAGATGGCAATAATTTGTTATTTCCATAATACATATTTAAGAAAAGTCCTTATGCAAGCAAGAGACGTCCAAAATTACACAAAAGGCCCATTTGGCAATGAAATTAAATAAAGGGTACATACATCTCCATAACCGTATTGAGCAGAGTATCAAATTCTTTTGAATTGTTTTTTGGGTTCAATTGAACTTAGCGAAAATTAATGATGATGACACTCTGCTTGATGGTTTCACGTGACGCTATAAACGCATCCTTATGAAAAATAATAAAGTATCAATCACTAATAAATTAATTGTAATAAAAACATGAAAATATTTCCGTCATAATAATTAGAAGGCTCGACGTCCTGCTTTAAGAACAATATTTGTTTGGGCTCTGTTACTAATAAGACTATTAAAACAAAAGGTCATTCAAAACCTAACAAAACCCATAATTTCGTAATGCACGCAACAATCGAATTTTATTATTTCGTCCACCAATTTAGGTATTTGTTACTTCTGATTTCTTATGTACTGCCCAAGCATTTGTCAGTAGGGTCCTCGCAACTCACTACTCAAAATTTACTCCTTAACTTAAGAGTCTTTTCAAAATTTGGAAAGTCTCTTCGACAGAGTTCTGTACCCTTTTAGCTAATCATTTAAAACATTTTTAACAAATTATGAACAATAAGAGTTATACATTGGTGATAAGTGGCTCCATCTTCTGCATTGCTGCATATAATGCATTGTAAGGAGGGTAGTATTACAAAAACAGATTTTCTTTTTATGGTTAAAATTACAAATCGATATACTGGACTACTTGATGGGGCTCGCCTTTTACAAAAATAGGAAACTTACAAACTAAAACGATGCAGGGACTAATGCCTGAGACAGGACAGAGACTGTGGACAAAACTGTGAGCCTCACTCTGTCAGTCCGAGATGTCAGCTGTTCATGGCTAAGGAAAGATGCCTCTCTCTTGGACAAAGCTCTTTCATCTTCGGATGATAAATGGTCCGAGAAGTTAATTTTGCTGAGATATTTGAAAAGTTTTTTCAAATGCCTTTTCTCTGTCTTTAAATGTCTCCTTCAAGTCCTCATTGATCAATTATTTTCTGATGGACTCGTAAGTCGCTTTATCCCGCACTCTTACCACTAGAAACTCTATGTAATGAACTGTTTACTTATAACTTTTATCTACAAAAGGTAAATAGAAGAAGTATAAAGTAAATAAACAGTATACAGAGATACTAGAGAGACAATTTTCCTAAACAGCTTGTAGCACAAACTGACACTCAACACCGGATCCATCGAGTATTTATTGGTGAGTACTAACAAGCAAATGTGTGTCATTGAGTAACGTTCTGTTTACTGAGGTGGCCCGCACCCAACGGCTGTCGCTACAATTTAAGCAATAAACTGTTTAAATATTCCTTTGAATGAAAATAAACCTTTTTTTATTTATCGTTAACAATCATTATTATTTTTATTGGTTGGGAGCCTTATGGTTTTTTAATCCTTTATATTTCTCTCAACAATTTAATTAACGATTGTAAAAAATAAAGAAACAAACTATTCTCGATTTCTACAACTGGCCTTTTGAAAAACGGGCTAAATAAAGTATTTCTATTGTTACGTCTGCTAACTTTCTTTTTCAGAATATCTTTGAATACATTTCTTTTTTATCTTCTTTTGTTTGATGGTTCCTTATAAATGGGGAAATCATAACTTTAATTGTTAAATAACTTCTTAGATGGAAATGATGAAAGTTAGCTGAATAGGCCGAACTTTTTTCAAGTGGAATTTTTTTTTCTCCATACTTTCCCCAGGGTTTTTTATTATTTTTTTTTTTACAGCTAAATCCGAATCATCCAGGTGATTTTGTACATACCTTTTAAATATCAGATGGATTGATTAATTATTAATAATACGAAAGACGAATGCAAGAATTCCTTCAGATCTACTATGAAGGAAGTAATACACTATACTGTTATGTTTGAACGTTTTAAACGTCACGCGAATGATTATAAATTTCTATTAAAAAAATATTATGTATTTTTTTAAATTTTCTTCGTTAGAAATGTTTATTTTCTATTATGACATTGTTTGGGGGAAAAAACAGAAATGTATAACTTAGTAATTTATTTCCCGCTCTGTTCTCGCAACAGTTTTGCTTTATTTTTTGAAAAAATATATAAAATTCTTTTCGTTTACCCATAGGAAGTATTTTTTTTTTAAACAATTCATATTGTTTTCCCTCTGAAGGTTCACTGATGAAATCAATCAACTCATATTTAACCAAGCGAAAAGCGTTTGTTTTTTCAATCTACGAAAATCTTTTTCTTTTTTTTTTTTTGTTTCGCTACGGTAGACTTTAACCGCTCGATTATTTAAATAATTTTAAATTTTTTCATAAGCTTTTTTTTAATAATTGATTTTATGCGTAGATTTATTTCATGCTCAATGTCGTTTTATGCATCTCTGTCAAATCCCTAGCCCAAAGTGAGTGCATCTCTTCTTCTATTCAGGTCTGACTGTCCCTCGACTGTCCCAGGACTGACTGTATTCCACAACCCCCTAAATTGTGCTAATAATTACTTTTTTTTTATAAAATAAATAAAAGTCCCTTTATAGATTACAATATTTAATATTTATAAAGGGCACAACAAATGTAATGAAAACTTAATTTTCAAATTATTCCACAGCCAACAATCGAAATAATACATATTGTATTTAATAAGTTACAAGCCGGTTTAAAAGTTTGTTTTTTACGTCATTTTTTGATGAATAAACTATTTTTTCTTTTTAGTTAAATATTGATTCTCAGCTATACTTAAACTGAAACTATTTTTCAAAAAGTTTGATTTTGTTTAATGTGCTTCAAAAACGAGTTTTATATTACCATTCTTCCACCCCCATTGGATTTTGTTTTCAAAATCATTATCAATTTAATCTAGAATACATAATTGAAATATAACAGGTGATATATAATTGAAAAGTGAATAAAATGTTATACGAACATACTTTTTTATCACTAAACTACATTTTTAGTAATTTGTATCAATACCATAGAAAAGTATTAGAATAAGTCGATATTTACTACTTGAAATATCGAAAACTTATCGTTACTAAATTGGCATGAATAGTAGTTATGAACCGTAGTATCTGTGTGTACTGTTTATTTACTTTATACTTATTTTATTTAACTTATTTTTATATAATATATATATATAAGTAAACAGTTTGTTACATACAGTTTCTAGTTGTAAAAGTGCGGGATAAAGTGACTTACGAGTATATATGAAAATAATTGTGCAAAGTTGCTACAGGTCTCCCGAGTATCTCTGTATACTGATTATTTCCTTTATACTTCCTTTATTTAACTCGTGCTTACAAAAGTTATAAATAAACAGTTCATTACATAGAGGTTCTAATAAATAAATTAAATATGACTTATAAAATGTAAAAATATTTCAAACAGTCGTTCCTTCGGTTAAAATGTTATGCTAACTCAACTATTTGAATCTGTTACTGGATTCACCGCTCCACCTTCCAGACTGGCTCCTGATTTAAATTCTGAAAATTACAATTTATTATACCATCGATTTAAAACAATTTCTCAGTTCAAGTCATCTGTGCTGAATTGCAATTAAGACACAATTAAATGTTTCGATAGATCTGTGAAGATTTTTTGTAAGTGTAGACTATCGAATTTCTAATGCATAAAACATAATATTAATCAGGCTTTCGTGGTCCCTTATTTGATATCCTTCTCGGTATGATAATAAAAAAAAACATTATTTTGAACTGCAATTCTCAATTTATTAGTTAAGTTTAAATGATATTTTTTAGTACAATTTAAATTTAAAAAACCTTAACACAGATTACATCATGATTTCGAGATCTTTAGTTTTTATACATAACTAAACAAAAAATATATATTTCTTAATAAACAGCAATAATTTATGATATTTAATCATGTTTTGTGAAGACCGCTGTCATGTCTTATCATGTCTTCGCAATATCCCAACTGGGATGTGAAATTTCATGTCTCAAGTCCCTAGCTTGAACTAACAGAGATACTAGACAAATGAGATACAATGGAAGCTCCACCTCAGTAAAATTTATTTTTGTCATTAGTTATAGTAAATTTACCGAGGCCAATCTCATAAGTAATAATTAATAATATTTTTTCTTTACTGTAGCTTGTGCTTAGTTCACTTATTGTTATTTTTTGCGTTTGTCATTCTTCTTCATGAAGTAATTATATACTTTATTTTTTTAATTAACTTCAAAATAATTCATTAGCTACTAAGAAATTATTATTAAACAGCTTTATTAAGATAAAAATTATAACCTGCTCTATTGGGCGATAAGTAATTATGATAAATGATCTCATTCATACCATATTAACAATTTTTATTCACTCGCTTATTCATAAAGTATTTACAGACAGCCCAGAGACCTCCTAAATCGTCATGGTTGTCACTTTCCTCGCATGCAAAGAGCTAGCGAAGTCTTCGCAAGTCCCCCACGCTTCTCCATAACCGCGTCAACGGATACGAGCCAGTGGAGGCTGACCAAGAGCGCGAGAGCCACAGACGCTCAGGGCATGATTGGAGTAACTGGCCATTGCCAGGACTCCCGCTGTCACGCATTTATAGCAGGTCACGGGCCCACTGCCGTTTTAGTCTCCGAGGAGGATTATAGGGATGAGTGGCGCAGTGCAATGACTGTGCTAGGGGATTAGGGTGGTTGGATAGGTCACGATGGAATTTCACGAACTTGGAAGGAATGAGTTCGAGAACGTAAGATATATTAAGGTTGTTATGAAGGGTTTTGTTGCTGACGTAATAAAGGGGATTTACTATTTCTCTCTGGACTTTTGATTGAAAGGATTGGATACGCTTGATGTTCGACTTTTTTGCTGTCCCCCATTATGTTCAGTCTTTATTGTCTTTATTCCGTATGTTCAGATTGGCTTAGGTATAACTTTGTAGATTAGTAATTTATTTCCTATTGAGAGATGGGAAAAGTTATATAAGATTAATAAATACTGCCAGTTGAATATTTATTTACGTAGGCCAGTATTAGCGATGAAAAAAACAACATTTTTTCCCATAGCTATCTATGATAAAACAAGATAATAAGATTATTAAGAGTGTAAGAACCACACCTATTTAATTTTTACTGGCCGTTGCCCCAGGGCATTCCGTATGTCCAGATTGGCTTAGGTATAAGTATCTTTTGCCTTTTACTAAAGATAATAAGAAATAAAGAAACATAATGTGAAAAAATACGTTTATGTAGTTAATAATTAAGAATGAATTACATCCCAATTAATAATACTGTACGTATAAGCAAATTTTTAAATATAGGTCTTATTCTTAAATTATAAAATGGACGAATCTCGTTTACGTAAAATGCTAAAACTACAGTTTTTCACTGTTTCCAAGTAATGCGATAAATTACCAAGAGTTAATTAAACAGGTAAGTCCCATCAATAAGGACAAATCCCTTTTTTCCTTTGTATAAATATTTTGAAGAGTGAAAGCAATGATATTTCAGTTTTATTTTATTAATCAACCAATAAACATCGCAGTTTAGAATCTTTAGCAATAAATCTTTCCTTTTTCAAATCAAAATTGGTGTTATGGTCATTTCTGAGTAGATTATTTTATAACATACAGATAAATTAAAAACACTGTAATATGTAGATATTGCAAAGCATGGGATAAATGGCTTCTGTTTTGATTCATTCCAGTTTGAAATTGTGAATGTATGCAGAACCGGACATTGCAAAGTCGATATCTGAAAAACTACTAAAGCAAGAAGCATGACATTTTCGGTGATAAAATGCCTGATTGTTAATTGAATCAGGGATTGCATGACGTCTGTAGACTCGCGGTACAATCGATTGTGAGCCACTATCGACAACCGGTCATCCTTGCCCGACTGTTATTAGACCGTGGCTGGAGAGGGAAAAGCTCTGAACAGCATTATCCGGCGAGGGAGAGAGAGAGGCTTCTGATCCACGATTCTGCGGTCTTCCCTACACAGAGCGGATATTTAGAGTATGCAGCCTCACCGCGGGCTAAATCTAATCAAACCCGGGCAAGATGCTACCCCCGGCATTCCATAGCGGCTTCTTAGGGCAGTTTCTCGGCTATCGGCCACTGATTAAAGTCTCACCCGCTTCGGGTATTAGCTCCTTGCTGTCGAGTCCGAACGGAGGAGGTTTGCTTAAATAGAAACTGTAAGTGCTCACTGGTATGTCCATCTATGTGTTTGAGAGCGCCATGATAGTAGATATTTCCTCAGGTGGAAAGAAGCTGATCTTTCTTCGATCATATGAAAGTACGTCACAAGTTGCATTGTAGCTACTACTAGCCCCGAACCGTGGAGGCATGGATTTTAATTCCAGTATTCCCCCAAGCTCCTTTTCTTGAGAGAGGGAGTTATCCAGGGTTTATTCTCGTAGTAAGAAGTAGAGGACTCAGTCACTAAAACAAAGTGGTAGCATCCATTTGCCAACCACGTTAGCTTATTTGCACCACCATGTTTGGCTCAGCAAGAACTGCATAGACTTAAGATTTGACCACGGAGTGGGAGGGAACTGGGTAAAAAAATTCTCTATATTTGCTAAAAAGTTGGTTAATTAAATGAATAGTGTTTTTTTTTTTTTATTATTTTTCCCGACTGCCTTTAATATGTTTTAATAAAAGATGGCATATTAAAGAGTTAAACTCATAGACTGCAGTGAACTGTAAATTGTAACATATGATAAAATTAGGTGTATTAGGTAAGTTTTTATTTAATTTTGTAAATTATTTATTATTAAAGTTTAACATTATCTTTTTGTTTATTCTTTTTTTTTTTTTGTCACGGAAAGGCGTTAAAGACCACACGAATATCATTACTTTCGGTTCTTTTCTTGTTTTTGTTTTTCCTTCCCTTCCATTTTTCCCTCATTATCTCTACGTGCTTTTGTTTTCTTTCTTCTGTCCACGCGACTCCCTTTTTCGATTTTTTTCTTTCCCACATGAACCTTCATTTCCTTCAGTATTTTCCTACATCTTTCTCCGTCCTAACAATCCTGGTCCGTTATTCCTAGTCTATCAGTTTCTTCCTTCATCTGGTTGGTGTATCCCCTTGAGCTTTTGTACCCTCAGATTTTCTGGAATATTTCCTTGTTTAGTTTCCGGGGCCATTCATACCATATGTCCGTGGAATTTCAGCCTCCTACTTATGTCCTTTTGTAGTTTTCTTGGTTGGATCTCAGCCTGTATCCTTGTTGTATCTTTTTGGGGCCGTAGATCCTTCTTAGGATTCTTCGTTCTATTCTTAGTAGTTTCTCTAGACTGGGGAGGCATGAGGTTTCCGTCCCATATAACATTACCGGTTTAACGACTGTGTTGTAGTGTCTTATTTTCACTCTAGTGGACAGGTTGTTCTTGTTCTATACGTTGCTGGCTGCAAAACTTAGTCTCTCTAGTTTGGTGATTCTTTCTTTCATACTTTCTTTTTTCGGACCGTTGCTACATATAGTCTCGCCCAGGTTTATTCTATTTATTATTAATTTTTTTGTTTTATTTTTATTTCATATCATTTAACACCATATAACATTTTTATTTATCCACTTCGTGTCTAAAAATTTTAAATATATTATAGTACCCTATAGATGGAGGATCTAGTTCTGAAAAGGGAATTTTTAAAAAATACACGCAACATGTCACTTATTGAATGATGAAAATTTTGTGTTAATGATTGCAGATGATTAAGCCAACTCATATACAGTTGGCAAATGAGTTATTGTTTCAAGCATTCAAGCATTATGTAATTTCTTTTGTTTTTAGGATGTCAATATTTTCATTTTTGACATGGTGTATTGAATTTTAGCCCAGATACTCATATAAATATACTCATATAGACAAAACGTTAATTAATTGAATATGGCTTAATAAGAATGCAAATAATTAAGAGGGACTGTAAGCCTGGTTTAGATAATTAATTTACAACTCCACTATAGCGACCGCTAACTATATATGTAAATTACACTCTGGTTCATAATGTATTATAATAGAAAATGCAAATCTGTGTAAACTTCTGGTAATAAATCAGAGAGAGGTCGGAAGTCGTAAACAAGTAACAGAGGATCGAGGGTATGGCAATAAATCTAAGAGAATTAGCCACCTGACTGCCATATAACCTAGGGCAAGGACACTTACCCCTATTAGAATAGACCTTCAGTCCCTTCCGGCAGCCATAAAAAACACACCCTTTTATCTCAACGGTCATAAAACTAAAAGGTAATGGTCACCTGTGTATCGTAAAACATACCCCTGGCAGACAGACTCCGCCTTCCACGAGGGAGGGGTTTACCATATTTATATCAGTAAATTTCACTCTTCACTCTACTCTGTCTCGTAGCTTCATAGCTGCACGACTTATCACTTACCCCAGGGCCACCTGGCCCTGGTGGGCTCACTCTGTTTCCTAGTCTCCACAGCCGATTACCTCGCGATATGCCAGGGCCTCGGGGCCCTGGGAGTAAGCCCCCTCAGCCTTCCGCTAATCGACTCTCGCTATGCTACACCTCTACGACGGCACTTTGCCTCACAGCCTCTAGCAGACCTCTGACGACTTGTACCTATTACGCTGCCGATCTCTCGCTCGAACTCTGAAAACTGGTCTTATTCTTTATGAACCTCTGAACCTCATCCTGAACACAGTGTCTTGTCGGGACACATCCCTATCAATGAAATGGAGTCAGATATTAACGCCTACATGGAACATGGTCCATGTTATTAACTACAACAATCCGACAATTGTTGACCTCAGACAATTGTTCACCTTTTCCGACAATTGTGCACCTCCGACAATTGTTCAACCATATCCCGACATCCACATTCTTATCTTCTGTGTATTTTCTCTATATACCATATACCAACCCTTAAAATTTAACACAAGCATACATCTATGCATATATGCACAGCCAGATATAAAATACAATTGCCCTGTGCTTCAAAGTAAGATGTCGCCCTTACTTCTCTCTCCTTGACAATCCCCTTTATCGTCTATGAATAATTTCATTTTATATATTTATAACAAATTATCATTGAATGAGAAATGATTTATAGCTTTCCGATGCCGTTACATTTAATGTTAATTGTTCAAAAAGCACCGAGGGGAAATTCACTTATTCGATTACATCGGCTTACTGGAAAAAGAATTTTCTCCAGAGCGCTCTAGCTCATAAGTCACCTACAGACCACCCTGCGATGTCCCACCACCTGGAAAATTCTTCTAACCCTTGCCCTCACAATTTTCCACTGTTCTATAGATTCTACACGTTTCCTCTCCACACAACGTGAAGTGTCGGAAAATACTTTGGGGGTGAAGTAGGGGGGTTGGGGTGGAATTGCCTCTACCATATTTTTTTTCTTATAAAAACAAAAATAAATTTAAGACTCTCAGACAACAGCTCTGATGAACCAATATTAATATCAGGAACTTATTTAATGTGAAAACAGTAAGTGTATTTGTTAAATAATTATTGTTTTTTTTAAATATATATCAACAATATAACAATTATTTTTTTACCACCTAAAATTCGAAGGCACAACATTTAAGAGGGATTTCACCATTTAAGGTCAAATAAATCTTTTTGACGTAAATTTCTTCTCTTTGAGGTTGGCAAAATAATTCAAGCGTGCCTCTAAATTTACTAATTCTTGTTACAAAACACTTTTTTTCGACAAAACTGATAAGACATGTAAACTCTATGAGGTAAGTCTGGCTGATGGGTTTCCTCGTGTAAACTGATTGGTCCCATCTTACCCTGAATGGTACCTGAGTAGCCAGAGGTTAACTTGTCTTATTGGTCTACTCTCCTGCCCTTGTAAGGGGGTAACGGAACATTATTGTATTTTTTTTGTTGATACAGTTGAGCACCTCACAAACCCAGTGTTTAACTCTATGACCCCACCACCCTTCCCGCATCGATGACAACGGACTGTCGGGGAAAATTTAGGTTAAGAATTGGTATGTAAGTTAGTTTTAAGTTTGATGAAAAAGGTGACCCCCATCACCTTATAACAGCGTACCGATGGTACAGGACATGTAATATGTAAATAGATTCGCCTAAGAATTGGTATGTAAGTTAGTTTTAAGTTTGATGAAAAAGGTGACCCCCATCACCTTATAACAGCGTATCGATGGTACAGGACATGTAATATGTAAATAGATTCGCCTAAGAATTGGTATGTAAGTTAGTTTTAAGTTTGATGAAAAAGGTGACCCCCATCACCTTATAACAGCGTACCGATGGTACAGGACATGTAATATGTAAATAGATTCGCCTAAGAATTGGTATGTAAGTTAGTTTTAAGTTTGATGAAAAAGGTGACCCCCATCACCTTATAACAGCGTATCGATGGTACAGGACATGTAATATGTAAATAGATTCGCCTAAGAATTGGTATGTAAGTTAGTTTTAAGTTTGATGAAAAAGGTGACCCCCATCACCTTATAACAGCGTACCGATGGTACAGGACATGTAATATGTAAATAGATTCGCCTAAGAATTGGTATGTAAGTTAGTTTTAAGTTTGATGAAAAAGGTGACCCCCATCACCTTATAACAGCGTACCGATGGTACAGGACATGTAATATGTAAATAGATTCGCCTAAGAATGTATAGTAACTAACAAATTTTTTGTCATTTATAATTAATTATTATAATTTTTGTTGATACAGTTAGTTTTGTTGTTATGCCCAAAGTTACAAATAGTTATAGCCAGCTTAGCGGTTGGCAATTAAATACTTGGCATAACTTTATGGTGATGGCATGATCAGTGCTCGAAAATTAAGCTGTCAGTATTTATTTCTGTATTTTTTTAATTCAGATAGATTCCGAATTTATGAGAAAAAAAAAGTTTCATTTGTTAAGTTAAATATTTGCATTTTTTAATATTTATTTAATATTAAATGATAAAGATGATGTGCCCTAATTGAGCAATAGATAGTTGTGGCACATTATCTCATTCGTACATTATTTGCAATATAAGTTCATACAATATTGACACAAGTACGCAGCCCACGATACTGCTGCAGCCCCATCTCTGCTGCGAAACAAGGAGTCTGAAGGAGAACACAAGGGTCACAATCCCCAGGACAGGAGGAGAGAAAACTGACCAGCACCACAACTACCAGTGACTTGACATTTACAAAATATCTTAATGACACTTCAATCTCCGAGGAGGATTGTAGGGACAGGTGATTTTTTAAGAGTGTTTGGATAGTCGGATAGTTTTTGATGGAATTTCGAGGAAATGTGATCTTGGATAGTTGGAATTTTAAGGTCATTGTGGATAGTTGTTCTTAAGACTTCATTTCACAAGGGTTGGATGGTTTTCGAGGGTTTTGTAGGCCTCCGTAGCTCAAGTCCATAAGTCCAGGTCGGTTTTAGTATGGCATCGTAAAGATAATATTGTTTTCAAGTGTGAGGTAGTTGCATTGTATTATAATATTATATTAGTGTCCTCCCCTTCAAAAAAATACCAAAAAAAAAAAACCTCTTATTCATCTCTATTTATTTTCCCTTTAAGCACTGAAGGAACCCTGATCATACCCATCCATCAGAAAAAAATCATTAGCTTAATTACTATGCCACGGAGATGTTTTTAATTAGGTAAATAAAACTCGTAATCTTTAGTTATGCAATCAAAGGTGATAACCATTTGAGGAAACACTCTGCTTAAGCTTAAGTAATTGAGGAAAATTTTAATGTACTCGGTAATTTTCTTCAAATAAACTCCCCACTCTCAGCTTTAAATAAAATCTGGGAAAACGGAGTAAGACTGAAACGAAATAAAACCGCATATTTACTCCAGATAAAGGGGACATGGAAGTTTGTTGTAAGCTGATGAAACAAAAGCGAAACTTGCCTAATAAATTCTGTCGCATTGTGACGCTCGACAAAGGCCGGTGTGGTTTTGAAATGTAAATTCATACATGGAGTTGGCTGTACTCCTGCGCACAGAACTAAACTCGAAAAAAAAAAGAAAAAAAAAGGGAAAAAAAAGAAAAGAAAAAACAAGACGGGAGTGTCCGGAAACAAGAAGTTATTAAGGGTTTTTACATCTAGCACACGAACAGAGAAGAACATGGTTGCATGTTGAAGCGTTTGACACTGAAGTTGAATTGACGGTTTAGTGGTTAAAGCACTCTGAATCCACTGCAGTGACGTGAAGCCAAATCTTAATGTATATATATATATATATAGGATACTATACAATTTAATTAATTTAAGGAAATATTGTTTAACTTAAACAACTACACGGTCTTGAGACCTTTTAACTCCACCGGCTAAACATTTTATTTTATTAATTATTATTATTATTCAACAACAACTTTATTATGATAAAATTACAATCTGCCTCATTGGGCAATAAGTAATTGTGATAAATGATCTCATTCATACCATTTTTACAATTTTCATTCATTCGCACATTCATACAGTATTTAAAACAGCCCAGAAACCTCCCAAATACACATGGTTTTCACCTCCCTCGCATGCGAAAGAGGAAGCGGAGTCTTGGGAAGTCCCACACGCTCCCGCGTCAGTGGATACAAGCCAGTGGAGGCTGACCAAGAGCGCGAGAGCCACAGACGCTCAGGGCATGATTGGAGTAACTGCCCATTGCCAGGACTCCCACTGTCAATTATTTATACCAGGTCACGAGGCAACTGCCGTTTCAGTCTCCGAGGAGGATTATAGGGATGCGTGGTGCAGTGTAATGACTGTACTAGAGGATTAGGGTGGTTGGATAAGTAATTTTATGAACTTGGAAGGGATGAGTTCAAGAATGTAGGGTATATTAAGATCGTTATGAAGAGTTTTGTTGCTGACGTAATAAGGGGCATTTACTATTGTTCTCAGGACTTTTGATTGAAAGGATTGGATGCGCTTGATGTTCGACTTTTTTGCGGTCCCCCACAGTTCTATTCCGTATGTCCAGATTGGCTTAAGTATAACTTCGTAAATAAGTAGTTTATTTTCTATTTAGAATAAAATGTCTTTTTAGCCTCGTGTATGGGTTCCATGTCAGTCTTTTGTCGAGATGGAAGCAATTATTAATTATTATTTTTATTTATTCTTATTTGTTTGACATATAAAGTTTGTTACTTCCACTTGCATTGCTGTCCCAAACAATGACCATGCGTCCTTTCAGGTTTTTGTAGTCTTCCGGTTTTAGACAGGTTTTTTCAATGATATAAACTTTCTCTGGAAACAAGTTATTTTCTATAGTAATTTGTTAAACTTCAATTATAATAGAATAATTAATTTTTTTAGATTAATTAATAATTAAATTTTAAACGTAAAAATTGTTGAATTCCATGTCGATTTTACGGCTGTGGCTCCCACCTTCTGAGGTAGTAAACGTATCAGGCGATTACTTGAATTATCGACCATAATAATGGAGTCCATTTTTTAAAAATAATTTCGATTCCTTCCTATTTACGTTGCCAGTCTTGGTAACATTTTTGGAAAAATTCTCATTGTGAACTCGACGGTTCCAAGGGTCAAATACAGGTCAAATCACTATTTCAACAAGATTAGGTCACGCTGACGTGACCAGTGTCTATACAAATATTTTTTATCAAGAGTTCAAACAGTGATCGAACTCAATAAATTTATTCCTTTTTTTTTTTTGTTTCATATCCCCTTTAAATTTACAGATAATTATATACAATTATAAATCCTCAGGCGAATCTATTTACAAATTCTTTTTGTATTTTCTGTAGCATCACTACATTATATACAGGTTTTGTTATTTTATAAAAATTATATAATGGAATAAACAAGTATAATGATATGCATTATACGTGACTGGTCTGCTGAGCTGTCTCTAATAAAGGTGATGGGGCTCAATATTGATCAACCTTAAAACTAACTTACATACTCATTCTTAACCTAATTTATTTATTAAATTGTAGAGTCAATTTATAACGTTCCTGAAAAACCTTATCACGAGTCTGTATATTGTCATTGATTAAATTTAAATAATGAAAACCATTTTCATCAGAAAAAAATATCGTTTATTGTTTTGTGCTTGTGAATTACTACTTGGAATGTTGCTAAATTCATGGACCATTCTGTAGCCGGGACCGAATCCGAAACTTGGGTTCACACCTCATGTTTAAGAGTCGTGTATAAAACAGGCGTGTCCCGCGGCGCCAAAGATAAGACACCGTAATCTCGCAGAGGTCAATAAAGATATAACAGCTGCTATATTTAGAGATATTAGTTGAACCATGGAACAGCTGCCTCATGGCCAGTAAACAAAAAATTACCTTAGAACCCTTGTTTGATTTATGTTCAATAGTCGATATTAAAACATTCAAATAAATACAGCTGCTGGATCCCATTTAAAATTCTTAAAAAAAGTTTTATGTAAAAACTGAGATTTTCTTTTTACGACGTATGTTCCATTGCTCGTTATTTCTGAGTCGAGGGGAGAGGATTCACTTTTAAACCTGTATAGAACGATCGTATTTAAACTATTTCAACGCATTTTTTTTTTTTTTAAATGTGAATATAAATCTCGTAATTAATACCATGCAGTCATATTTTTTGATAATATTTTTTAAAGCAATTTTTATTTATCGATATCGTAAGTAAAATGATCCTACTCGGTCTATTCGAACTATCCTTAGGCATGTAATTTTTTGTAAAATTAATTTTTTAATTTTTGTAAAAAAGGCAAATAAGCTTCTACAAAGTGATTTAAATTGGGAATGTGGACACTAATAGCCATTGTTAGTTTTTTTTTGTCACGGAAAGGCCTTAAAGACCACGCGAATATCATTACTTTCGGTTCTTTTCCCGGAGTTCCCGGACCACGGAGTGGGAGGGGACTGAGTAAAAAAATACTCTATATTTGCTAAAAAATTGTTTAATTAAATGAATAGTGTTTTTTTTTTTTTTTATTATTTTTCCCGACTGCCTTTGATATGTTTTAATAAAAGATGGCATATTAAAGAGTTAAACTCATAGACTGCAGTGAACTGTAAATTGTAACATATGATAAAATTAGGTGTATTAGGTAAGTTTTTATTTAATTTTGTAAGTTATTTATTATTAAAGTTTAACATTATCTTTTTGTTTATTCTTTTTTTTTTGTCACGGAAAGGCCTTAAAGACCACGCGAATATCATTACTTTCGGTTCTTTTCTTGTTTTTTTTTTTCCTTTCCTTCCATTTTCCCCTCATCATCTCTACGTGCTTTTGTTTTCTTTCTTCTGTCCACGCGACTCCCTTTTTCGATTTTTTCTTTCCCACAAGAACCTTGACTTCTTTCAGTCTCTTCCTATATCTTTCTCCGTCCTGACAATCCTGGTCCGTTATTCCTAGTCTTTCAGTTTCTTCCTTCATCTGCTTGGTGAATCCCCTTGAGGTTTTGTATCCTCAGATTTAAAATTTAGTTTATTATTTATCTAACGACATTTCACTCGATACTGCTACTTGTTTTAACTTCTTGATATAGAATAAAAATTAAATAATAACCCAGGCTCAATTTATGAAATGGTAGTATTCCTGAAGACCTGAGACAGAACAACTTTATAACGAACTTCCCAGCCTGGAGTATTTTCGCAACGAGACGTACCTGTGCCTAACTGCTAAAGAAAGAAAGGAAGAGAAAAAAATGGGAGACAAACAAAAAAATAGCCTTTGTTAATAACCGTTGAGACCTGCGCAATAACCATTTCACTATTGACTAGCCCTATTTCAGGTGAAAATATTGAGTCAGTTACTCCTTTGTAATTTAACTCAGAAAGGAATCGATGACTCCTTATGGCACTTATGCCTGATTGAAGCAACAGCCCACTCCATATTGCACTTGCTAGAACATACGATAATCTGAGAGGGTTCGTCAGAAAACTACTCCTGTTGGTGCAATGTGTAACCACTTCAACGGACAAGAAAAAAAACAAAAAAAAAAACAAATACGAACTCTTACGCCACCATGTGCTGTCAGTTGTTGTTGTTTAATCTCCTTCAGGCAGCGATTCTGAACAAAAGCAATATCGCTAAATACTAAATTGAAAGCTTGCTAAATCATTTTACTAACGATCCATTTGTCGTACCTTATCGTGAGGTCAATATCAGTAGAGATATCGTGAAATAAAAACGTATGGAATACACAGATAGCAAGCGCCGTTCACAATCGTGCAAAACTGAATGCCGGTTGCATTTTACACCACGTGTGTAGCTCGTGGGCTTAATTTGTAAATATATGTTAATTATACAATTGAAAATTTGAACACTGTCAAAAGTTTAATCAGATAGAGGGACCTCTGATAACGCGGTTGATTGACATCAATGGGATTTTTTTAATAGTCCCACGTTGACGTCACTTTGCAAATATTTCTAAATTGACTATCGTTTTTTAACTACTCTAAAGTTAATCTAATCAATTTTCAAAAAAAAATGTTGAGTCATTGTGCTAACATTTTTCTTTTTATCTTATAGTCTTAATTAAAAAAAAAAAAAAAAAAAAAAAAGGTTCTCCTAATTTTAATGTATGTTTATCGTCAAACGATGGTATGTACATTATCTAGGCCACAAGCCAGTCATTTCGTTACTGTTATCAGTATCTCGTAGCTACAGAACGACCAAAAAACTAAGTAACTATCTGAGAAATCTAAAGTATCTGTGCCACTAAGTATTCGGGCTGAATAACAACAAAAAAATAGTTTATTTTATATTCGGACAATAACAGCTCACACTAATGGTAAAAGTCCACACACAAAAAACATTAAAAAATCAGGTGGTCTGTAATCCATCACACAATCAAGGGAAATACTATTTTAGTCAATTTTTGCGATAACACACGATATATAACATTATTCGCATACTGTACATAATATATGACTGTAAAACATTAATTTTGTTTTATTACTTACTTACTCCAGTTTTAATGACTGTCCTCCCCGCTAGCATTGGGTCCGAGTCCAGGAATTCGTGGCTATATATGTAAGACAATTATTGAAGGCGGGGTGAATAAACTGAAATCAGTTTCTCTGTAAACACAGTTAGCAATTTTATTCACTATATTTTATATTATAACAATTATTCATATTGATTTACACAATCTTACCTGTAAACAAAGAAACGACAATTACAGCTTATAACTATCACCTTTCTAATTTCCATGTTCTGTTACCTAACATAACCTTCTCTATATGATGACTGCTCCATCTGGTGGCAGCCAGTGGAAGCAGCGCGGTAAATTCAAATTAACGAGAGAACACTTTCATTACATCTCCCCTCTCTAAGGTGAAAATGATTAATATTTATTTTTTAGGCAAACTAGTAATTAATTTATAAGTCAGCCCTTAAATCTTTTCCGTAGGGACTGGTTGTATTCTGAACTACTAAGCGCAATATTTGACACCTTTTATTCAAAATGAAAGAAAAATAAACCTTTTTTTAAATATGTACCAACTAATTAATTCTTTAATGGCACTTACTCTTGTCTTAAGGAGATAGCTACATTTTTTATTTCTTCCAAAAATGTTTAATATTTGTAAAATTCCGTGTCTTAACTCTATGATACGAGTAGGTGGCTTTTAAGTATATTTTTGTAAACACTTCCAGGCACAAGTACCGTAAGGAGTCTCCATCGATTCCTTTCCGAGTTAAATTACAAAGGAGTAACTGACAAATAACACAACATTTTCACCTGAAATAAGGCTAGTTAATACCGAAATGGTTATTGCGGCGCTAGGTTAAGGGTACCTAAGGCTATTTTTTTGTTTTTCTCGTATTTCTAGTATTTTTTTCCCCTTTCTTTCTCTACCAGTTAGACACAGGTACGTCTCGTTGCAAAAATACTCTAATCTGGAAGATCGTTATAAAGTTGTTCTGTCTCAGGTTTTATGGAATGATACCATTTTCATAAATTGAGCTTGGGTTATTATTTAATTTTGATGCTATATCAAGTAGTTGAAACAAGCAGCATCGACTAAACATTTTGTTTGATAAATAATAAACTAAATTTTACAAAAAAAATACGTACCTAAGGATGGTTCGAATCGACCAAGTATCGGTAATTTCACTTAAGATATCGATTAATGAAAATTGTTTTTAAAAAAAAGGACTGGACTGTATTGATCAAGAGATTTATATTTCAAATTAAATTGCTTTGAAATAGTTTAAATACGATTGTTCCGTACACGTTTCAAAGTCTCTCCTCTTCCTCCGACTCTTGAGCAAATTAACATTCGCCGTAAAAAGAAAATTTCAGTTTTTAAATAAAAGTTGGAATTTTAAATGCGATAAAGCAGTGGTATTAGGGGGTACCGGAAAGTAATGTCGTTTTTTTTTTTACATTAAACTCAAACAGATAAATTTTGAACAAGTTTTTGTTTTTGTTCAATGATGTAATCACCCTCGTTATCAGCAACCTTTTGCCATCTAGTGTGCAAATTTTCAATGCCTGATCGATCAAAATTAATTGGTTTTTGAGCAAAATATCTTGAGATGGCATATGGGACATCATCCAAATTTTGAATTTTTTTGCCACTTAGAAAATTTAGCTATCGGAATAAATTTAAATCCGATATCGGGCGAGTATGTTTTAGGCAATACCTCTCACACCAAAGCATTAATTTTTTCCAGGGTTCTTGCGGAAAAAATAGGCGCAGTGGGGTCTTGCATTATCGCGTTGCAGAATAACGCCTTTTTTATTGACAATCGCTGGGCAATTTTCAATTAAAGATTGATATACTCGATCCAATTGTTCACTGTAAAGATCTGCATTCACAGTTTTTCCAGGTATCAGCGATGAACGACCCCGCGAGTACTCCACCATACATACAAAAGCGCCTTTTTGGAGTGTAAACCTGGCTTAGCTGTACTTTGTGCCGATTCATGCGGAGAGAGATTTTTGGATTATCATAGAGGACCCATTTTTCATCTCCAGCCTCACCCACCATACTCGCCCGACATTGCGCCATCGGATTTCCATCAATTGCAATCGCTAAAAATTAGAAAATTCGGTTGATGTCCAAAATGCCATTTCCAGATATTTTGCACAAAAACCAATTGATTTTTATTGATTCGGCATTGAAAATTTGCACACTAGCAAAAGGTTGCTGATAACGAGGGTGATAACACATTACGAAACGACATTACTTTCTGGTCTCCATTTTATTTCTATTCCTGATCTTATCCGTAATTCTGTGTTTAATGGTGGAGCTCTTTTCTGACCGAGTTCATTACGGAGAAACGAAATAATTTTATTTTTTATAATTGTAAACTACACTCTTGTATTTGTATAGTATCTCCCAAACATAATCCACCTCTAAATCTATCACCTCCATCCTAAATTCCTGCATTATTCAACGTTAAGAGTGGTTGTTTCGGACGGATCTGCAAGGGGTTTGATGTGTTGTATCTAACAGCAATAACCTGATATACCTCCGACCGGTCTCATCAATCTGCCACGGTCTGAACCCCCTTGCTCATAATCCTCAACAGACCCTACCCAGTTCGACCTCCATCTTGTAAGTCTTTACCTTAGCCTTGCTTTCGACCTTAGAACCCTTGTCTGGTCTATGTTCAATATCGATATTAAAACGTCCTAACAAATACTACTGCTGTAAAACATTTCAAATTCTAAATTTCATTTAAAAACTGAGATTTTCTTTTTAAGACGTATGTTCAATTGCTCATTATCTCTGAGTCGAAGGGAGAGGATTCACTTTAAATCGTATGTAAACTATTTCAAAGCAATTTAATTTTAAATATATCAGGTCGAGTCATAAGTAACTCCTCCGGTGCAGCTAAGTAGAATCTGTTGTTCGTATCTACCCGCTATGAGTTACCATGACAACAAGTTTTTGTTTTCACTATATAGACGAGGCTTCAGTTAGTCTTTTGTCGACTGTTTTGTGTGATACACGTTACGTTAAACTGTTTTTTTTAACCTCTGAAATGGAGAGTCAAAAAGTACATATTCGTCATGTAATGCTTTGGGAATTTAAACAAGGCAATAGTGCTAGAGCGACATCTGAAAAAATATGCAGTGTGTATGGTGAAGGACTAATAACTGATCGGGCAGTTAGAAATTGGTTTATAAAATTCCGTTCTGAAGATACGACCTTAAAAGACGAACCGAGGGTGGGACGTCCTTCCGACTTTGACACAAACAAAACCTTTTAAAGGCAATATTGGAGCAAAATCCACGTCAATCAACAAGAGGTATACCACATTTTGCAAGGAAGGAATTGATGAACTGCCAGGAAGATGGGAGAAGGTTATAGATAATAGTGGTTAATACATAATAAATTAATATAATTTTGTTATTTAATGAGAGCAAAATAAAAGTCTGATAAAAAAAACGGAAGTTACTTATGACTCGACCTAAATAAATCTCTTAATCAATACAGCCCAGTCCTGTTTTTTGACAATAAGGGGCTCAGTTAACAGAGTATCCCCAAAGTGGGGAGGAGACGCCAGCCCCGGGCTAGGGTCACTACAACCTCTCAGCCGCCGTCCGGCGAGCGCATAGAAAGAGATAAGGCGGGCGGACCTGTGGTCTTTCACTCTGGCTGCTGGCCTAGTCGGCGGGCAGCCTAATTCCTTTTGATCTGACTCCATAAGATCTTTAGAAGGTGTGTGCCCCGACAAAGCACTATGTTCAGGAGAAGAAGTACAGGGAAAGTTTATAGGTAGTTTATGTGGTCTTGGAATGACCACGAATTCACACTCGGTGTCTAAGGATAGGCGAAAACCATCCGGATCCCAAAAGCTAGTGTGATCCGGAGAGAAGCAGGCTGGATTGCCGTGGGAGACGCTACTGGTAAGTTTGTAGGGCCCTCGACAACCCTCATCCGCGAGGGAGAGGTCTCTCCCAAGGAGGTGGTAGTTTTAGCGAGACGAAGGCAGAGATTCCCACTAGGAAGGTTTGGGGTCTGACAACGCCGGACTAAAACATAGTGAGGTTAGGAGAGAGAGGTAGTTGAATGAGAAGACCATGGTTTTGAGTAGAGCTGCAAGTGCCAGTGCAAAGAGAGAGAGTAGTGGTCAAGGTTCCGGTTTGTTTCTTTCTAATTTTCACCCTATGGGGTGTTTCTTGTATATCCAGGCTAGTCGTGGTGGGGGGCCATCCCAACCAGGTGGCTGTTCTCCCCACCAACTTCTCCCCCTCTCTCCGACTGACGTCATAAGCTTTATTAAACATATGTGAACAGTGATAGATATTATCTGATCGAGAAGAGGGTTACTTATAATTATTTGTAATTAAGAGGTGGCCGCAACAGACAATAATATATTTTTTTAAAAGGAATTTTCAGTAATCAATATCGTAAGTGAAACTATCGATACTTGGTCGATTCGAACCATTCTTAGGTATGTAATTCTTGTAAAATTTAGTATATTATTGATCTAAAAAAATTTCAGTCGTTTCTGATAGTTGTTTTAACTACTTGATATAGCATATTAATTAAATGACAATGGTAGTATTCCTGAAGACCTGAGGCAGAAAAACTTTATAACGACATTTTCAGCTTGGAGTATTTTTGAGACGTACCTGTGTCTAACTGCTAAAGAAAGAAAGGAAGAGAGAAAAAATATGCTAGGAATACAAAAAAATTTAAGACCAGGAAAGAGAGAAAAAAAAAGAAAAAAAGAGAAAGGTAAAGTGAGACTAAAAAGTTTTTCTATTAAGGGCGGATGAGGGAGGTGTTGGCGTGCTTGGGGAGTGTTAGAGTGAGCCTTGCATTAGCCAAGGGCAGAACCGATAGCTACCTCCCTGCCGCAGCTTGTTACCACTTCACCCAATTATACCTCCCAAGTGAGGCTATCTCTCACAGCCTCTTCAGGGCCTATGAGCACACACTAGCTACAACCTGTAGCGAAATTCAACTAACAGAAACTTATTTAGTAACGTGAAAAAAAAAGAAGCTTATTATCATTTTAGACTAAATATTACTTGTGTTTCAGTTACAATGTACTTCAAGGGGGAAAGAGGATGCACACCCCTTGTATATATAGATTTAAGGTTATTAGGATCAAAGATTTTGTAAATAGTAGATTGTATATAGGTTAGCTTTAGTTTTACTAGTTTAAAAAAAAAAATAATAATAATTTTAGCTAGTAAGGAGAAAAAATTTGTAAATAGTAATTAATAATATCAGATTTTTTTGATTTTTTTGTTGTATTTTTTGATGAATAATGAAATAAAAAGGGAAAAACAGAATAACAAAAGGTGCGCTAAAAAAAAATAGTAATAATTTTAGCTAGTAAGGAGAAAAAAATTGTAAATAGTAATTAATAATATCAGATTTTTTTATTTTTTTGTTGTATTTTTTGATGAATAATGAAATAAAAAGGGAAAAACAGAATAACAAAAGGTGCGCTAAAAAAAAATAGTAATAATTTTAGCTAGTAAGGAGAAAGAAATTGTAAATAGTAATTAATAATATCAGATTTTTTTATTTTTTTGTTGTATTTTTTGATGAATAATGAAATAAAAAGGGAAAAACAGAATAACAAAAGGTGCGCTAAAAAAAAATAGTAATAATTTTAGCTAGTAAGGAGAAAGAAATTGTAAATAGTAATTAATAATATCAGATTTTTTTGATTTTTTTGTTGTATTTTTTGATGAATAATGAAATAAAAAGGGAAAAACAGAATAACAAAAGGTGCGCAAAAAAAAAATAATAATAATTTTAGCTAGTAAGGAGAAAGAAATTGTAAATAGTAATTAATAAGATCAGATTTTTCGTGTATTTGTTGATGAATAATGAAATAAAGGAAAAAACAGAATAATATAAGGTGCGCTGACCGGTGCAACAATCCCGGAATACGCACCATAAGTGACGTACCCCCATGAGCACGCTTCACGTGATTGTGGGGAAACCCCGTTTGAGGTTTAGAACTCAGGAAGGGGGAAAAAAAAAGTATTTATTAATCTCAATGCACTATCTGGGTATAAAAATGGATAGGCATCTTCATTTCTCTACTCATTTTAGTAACAAACTAGAAAAAGTACGACACAGGTCTTACCGGCTATCGCACTTGCCAACTTCACCTAGCCTGTCGCTTCGTCCCAAACTAATGATCTATAAATGTGTCCTCCAACCAGCTCTGCTGTACGGTGCCCCGCTAGTTACCCACTTGACTGACAATACTACTAAAAGTCTCCAGCAATTCCAGAATGGGATCATGCGAAAAGTGGTAAGACATACCTCTCTCGAGAGGTTGCTTGGTGTGCGGTCGGTGGGTGGGTTCATCCGCCGAAGACACATCAATCTTTTGTGATTCGTTACAGCACCTCACAAACCCACAACCCTTCCCGTATCAATTCTACAGTGGAAAATTAGTTTAAGATTTTGTTGTTAGATTTAGGTTAGTTTTAAGTCTATGGTTCAAAGGTGAGCCATCACTTTTAAACATGTTTAGACAATCGAACGTATAATGTGCATTATACTTTTGTACAAGCGCAAATCACAATGTATAATAATTTGACATTGTATAAAATGTAGCCAAGCTACAGGACATATTATTGGCTATTGCAAATAGATTCATTTATGTACAATCTATACTCCGGTGTATGTCAGCTATATGTTTTGAGCCCTACATAAAACAAAATGAATTTAATTCGAAAAAAAAAAAAATTTAGATATTGAGTTACAAAAAATATATATTCTAACCGACCCGTGGACCATGGCAATGGCAAGTTTCTCTAATCATGTCCAGAGCGTTTGTGGCTCTCGCACTCTTAATCAGCCTCTTATCCAGTGACGCGGCTGACGAAGGAGCGTGTGGGACTTCCTAAGACTCCGCTTCCTCCTTCGCACGCGAGGGACAACCATGTGGACATGGGGGGTCTCTGTGCAGTTTTTATATGTAGTATGAATGAACGAGTGAATGAAAATTGTAAATTGGTATGAATGAGATCATTTATCACAATTACTTATTGCCTAATAAGGCAGATTGTAATTTTACCTAAATAAAAATTGTTAACAGTGAAAAACCGACCCGAAACGCATTAACAAATTTTATCTATTTATTTTCTAATATCGTTTTTGCGTTTCCATCTTCAATGGGACTTGACAATGGATACAAAATCGTAAATAGCTTGTTATAATTATATATTTTAGAAAAAAGAATATCACGGATGAATGAAAATGTATGTAAAGGTAAAGCGAATTTTTTTTTATGTTTAAATAAAAACACTGCAAATAAAATATACTGAATTCTCTTCTTTTTTTTTTTTTTATTTGTTACCAGTTTAGAGCACTCCTAATTCACCGCAGAACCTACATGCTCGATCAAATACAGATACTACACGTACCAGTTCACATTTACAAATGATTTACAACATTTTAAAAATATGATGCAGTTAAAGGCTATCGTTATTTTGCAAAAAAAAAATTTTTTCATAGCTCTCAAACTTATAAAAGTAGGCTGTGGGAAAATTATTTTGGATTGATGGGTGCCTTTCACTAAGGAGAGTCCCATTTGAAGGAAGTATGCGAAGGATATGGGGTGTGGGATGCCTAAAGGAGGTGGGTGGATTCGGGAAGGTAGCGAGAGTCTACCTATGGTGGAGCCTAGGGGTACCTAGGCAATGGTTTGAAGTCGGCCAGGTCACACCTGGCCTTGGCTCTTGTAGGGGGTGGCAGTGAGTCGGCCTATCGGCCGGAAGATCGACCTACCCTGAGCAGGTAGAAGAGGTCATATTGCTTCGGTTGAGTCGGCCGGGAGATCGACCTCGATCGGGCATTGGTGGTTGTTGAAGGTCGGAGAATAGTGGGTTGTGGCAGTGTTGAAGTGAATCGAAAAAGTTGATGTGTCGTCTCTTGATAAAATCTTGGATGGTGAACACTTCAAAATTTTCGTGGATCTCGTCTGCCTTCATTCGGTCGAACGGGGTATGTTTGAGGGAGGTGCGGAGGACTCTGTTCTGGAATTGCTGGAGCGTTTTGAGAGTGTTAGGAGTCAGATACTTGAAGAGAGGGGTCCCATACATCAAAGCAGGTCTTAGGACGGTCTGGTATATCAGCAGCTTGAGGCGTACTGATAAGGCCGGGCTGTGAAGTAGGTGTCCTAGGCTGTAGAACTTTTTCCTAACACTCTTTAGCTTCTTGCTGAGATGTGTCGTGAACGACAAGTTTCTACCGAGGGTGATCCCAAGGTACCATAGCTTGTTGCTCACAGGGCACTCTTTGCCGTCAAAGGCGAAGGATTTAGGTAACTTCTTTCTTTCAGATTTATAAGTAAATATAATTCCTTGCGTCTTGGCCGGGTTGACTTTGATGTTGACGGCTTCGAGTTTCACAGCAATGTGTTGACTGGCGCTCTCAGCAAATTTCAGGGCTCTGGTTGGATTGATGCTAGTACGAGGCTCCTACGATGTGGGCGGTGGGTCCTACTTTTTTTTTTTTTTTCATAGCTCTCAAACTGATTAAAATGGGATGTGCGAAAAATAAAAGGAAAATTATTGGATTGATGGGTGAGATTTCAAATTAAATAAAAAAAATGTTTTCATGGAATATTCATTTGGAAGAACGTGCTCTAAAAGTCTAAAAACTAAACTAGACAGATAGGAAAATAAAATATGATTCTACCACTCACCTGTATGAAAAAAAAACCTCACCCTAAATGCTCTGAAAATATGAAATATTCAACAAAAAAACACGCAATATTCCGGTGCCGTGTCGGTCACGCGTGCTCGGGCATCAGTTACCCCAGACCGGAACGGTACGGGTTCGGAATACCACTCGAGAGAGCCGAGTTTATTTTGTTGCCCTGCCACTGAATAATCTCAGAATTCGCTCGCTGGTTGCCAAATGGTGATCACTCATAGATAGCCCACCCTCCCCAACCTGAGTTACCTGTCACTAGTTGTTCCATGGATCAGTTGAATTGGTTTTCATAATTCTATAGTGTATTTATATACATATATCTTTTTTAGTAGTAAATAATTTGATTGTGCTAAAATTACAATCTGCCATATTAGGCAATAAGTAATTGAGATAAAAATGTTCTCATTCATACCATATTTACAATTCATCATACACTCGCTCATTCATAAAATATTTACAAACAGCCTAGAGGCCTCCAAAATCCACATGTTTGTCACCTCCCTCGCATGCGAGAGAGGAAGCGAAGTCTTGGGAAGTCCCCCACGCACCTCCATCAGCAACGTCACCGGATACGAGCCAGTGGAGGCTGAAAAAGAGCGCGAGAGACACGTATGCTCAGGACATGATTGGAGAAACTGGCCATTGCCAGGAATACCACTGTCACGCGTTTATAGCAGGTCACGATGCCACTGCCGTTTTAGTCTCCGAGGAGGATTATAGGGATGAGGAATGCAGTGCAGTGGTTGGACAGGCTACTTATGGAATTTCATGAACTTGGAAGGGATGAGTTCAAGAATGTAAGGTATATTAAGATCGTTATGTAGAGTTTTGTTGCTGACGTAATAAGGGGCACTTACTCTTGTTCTCAGGACTTTTGATTAAAAGGATTGGATACGCTTGATGTTCGACTTTTTTCCGTCAGCCACGTCACCGGATACGAGGCAGTGTAGGCTGACGAAGAGCTCGAGAGCCACAGACGCTTAGAACATGATTGAAGAAACTGGCGATTGCCAGGACTCCAACTGTTACGCATTTATAGCAGGACACGAGGCCACTGCCGTTTCAGTCTCCGAGGACAAATTATGGAATTTCATGAACTTGGAAGGGATGAGTTCAAGAATGTAAGGTATATTAAGATCGTTATGAAGGGTTTTGTGGTGACGTAAGAAGGGACATTTACTATTGTTCTCAGGACTTTTGATTGAAAGGATTGGATACTCTTGATGTTCGACTGTTTATATGTATATATATATAAATATGTTTATATATGTCTAGATTGGCTTAGGTATAACTTTGTAAATTAGTAATTTATTTCCTATTGAGAGATGGGAAAAGTTATATAAGATTAATAAATACTGCCAGTTGAATATTTATTTACGTAGGCCAGTATTAGCGATGATAAAAGCAACCTTTTTTCCCGTAGCTGTCTATGATAAAACAAGATAATAAGATTATTAAGAGTGTAAGAACCACACCTATTTATCTTTTACTGGCCATTGCCATGGCTCCCACTGTCACGCATTTATAGCAGGTCACGAGGCCACTGCCGTATATATATCTAGATATGAAATTGTGAATGCAATATGGAGTAAAGATTCTGTAATTTTAGTTATATAAACGTAAAAACATTGAAGTTACTTTTGCAAACAGACAAAACTAAATAATTGTCAAAATAATCATAATTAATAAAACTTATAATCATGCATATATATTGTTGTGATATTTAGATTATATGATTTGAATTTGAAAATTAGCGGGAATAAAAGGGCGTTAACAACCCGTGGATCAAGAAGGTGATAAAAAAAAAAAAAAAAATGGTGCTTGAAAAGGAAGATGGCTAGAGCGGTTGTCTGCTGGTGATCCCGTGAGACGGAGTGTTGAATGAACAGAGTGTAATTTATGAAACATTTTTTATTAAATGGTGATTGGACAAATAGGAGAACGATTAAAGGAAAAAGGGTTTTATCAAGAGAAGAAGGTTTGAGGTGATAGTCGTGGACTGTGAACTGACCGCGTGGTGGACCTGTCGCGAATGGTAGTAAGTGAAATAATAAATTGTTAATAAACCATGGTGATTTGTTAAGGAGGTACTTGTAGAAAAATTGAATAAAGTTTTGTAATATCTAATTTTTCTTTTGCCAGAGTTTTTCCTTTTTTTCTATTTACAGAACCTTGAACCATCAGATAAAAAATTAATTAAGCAACTTAGATAAAAAACATAGCAATATATATATATATATATATATATATATATATATATATATATTGTTGTGATATTAGATATTGTGGAGTTTGTATAAATATTTAATTCAACCTTAAATCAAGAAGGCAAACAAAAACAATTGAGAGTGGAGGAAAAAACAAAAGGTAGTATAGTTGTTGTTTTATGATGAGAACACAGAATTATTCAATCTAGTTATGGGACCGGCCTGGTGTATAGGTGTCTGGGTCTAGTGATCATGGAAAAACTTTTATAGTATAGTTGAGCCCGTAATACATGTTATTAGCTTGAGATTGTGAGTAAGAAAAACTTAAAAACTTTGTCGGTTAGTGGTTATTGACTTAAAGCAGAACGGAAGAGAAATAGCACGAAGAGAAGAAGTATTAATTTTGTTTAAAGAATGAAGAGAATTAAAGAAGAAAAGGAATCGAATTTATAGACAAGTATTTATATAATTAATATAAGTTTATTTTTTTATGTTTGTAAAATTAAATTCATATTTTTGCCACAATTATTTTTGTTAATAGAACCTAATAATAAATAATAAAAAAAAAATTTTAAAGTTAAAGAATAAAAAATAAAATTACCATATATATTCAAAGAACGTAATAATATATATATATATATATATATATGTATAAAAATTTAAAAGTGGACAACTACACATAACATTTAATAAGTTAACAAAACAAAATCTATTTTATGGATTATAAAACTGTAATAACGTACCTATAATGATAGGATATTATTGCCACTTCAGTACTGATATAAAATTTTAAACCGAAATTGTTACATGATTGTCACTAGAACTCATCACTCAACAATTGGTTTTGTTTAGGAGCTGTGGATTGAAGGACGTGAATTTTATTTTTGAGTTGCTGCCTTTAATATCTCATTGACCACTTAAAAAATCAGAACTTGTCACATTGATTGATGGGTGATGATGATAATAAAATTGAGTCTGACATTTTTTACGAGTATTTATCAGTGTAGGTCTTCGACCGATATTTTCTTTTCCTATCATTGCCACCTCATCAACTCTTGCAATCTTAAAACCTAGACTTTACCAATTCCTCATATCCTTCAAATCAATCAAATAATTTATAATTCGACATTATTTTGTTCTGTTTCGTTATTAGCGCTATTTATTTGTTATTCCCAGGAACCTTTCATGCTCTCTTACCCCTTGTAATAATATCTGTATTTTTGTTTAAATATTTATAAGGCACACGATCAATAAGTTAAATATATTACTTTTTTTTTATCAGGTAGACATACTTATTTGTTCCTTTTTGTTATTCTTAGGGATCAATGTTCTTTAATTTCATAATTCTTGATATACCTTAAAAAAATTCATATTGTTTTTATCGACCGTTATCGCAGAACAGACAGTGTTGCTCCATAATTAAACAGAAGTAGATACTTTCATTTATGCTTGCAGACAATAATATATTGGCGAATCATTGAATCTATTTTGTTAAACGTTGTTAAAATTATGTTGCAAAGTATACAGCAATAATAATACCTATTATACATTTATTCCTAATGATTTCTGAAAAAAAATTTGTAACGAAATCACCTACAGGACTATAACGCCATTTTCCTTTTATAATACTTTTCCTTGACGTATTGATCGTAGTATGATCGCCTTGAACACAGCTATGATAAACTCTTAAGATTATTGATAGAACAAGATATTATCATAATATTAATTGAGATATTTCCATCTTATTATCTCCGACCTCGCTCAAGGATACTTGTTTGACGTGAGTTAGGTGTTTGTAGACAAGAGAAAAACAGTTACATAATCTAGCTCCTTATTTAACTTTGATCCTTAACTTTTTATTACCAACTTACGCCACGTACTTCTTTACTTTCGTGAAGTCAACGATCAGTAGTGTTATTTAACTTTGTGTTGATATTTTTTGTTTTGCTTTTTTTGTAATTGAGAAGGCTCTAATTCTCCTTCAATCAAAGGGTGCGGTATCTCAGAATAGGGAGAAACGATTTCGAGTATTTTAAAAATTGTTCAACCACCCTGCTTTACTTCAGAAGACAAAGCAAGCTTGGTACTCACCAAAGAAATCTCTTCCATAAAATTAATTCCAATTTTCACTCGTAGATCTTAGTGCCAAAGTCAAGGTCCAAAAATGGGCTTATCTAAAGACTTTTTTGGGGGAGGGATATCTTCGAATCTCTTTTCGACGAATTTACGTATTCACGTGTTTGACATCCGATAGTTTTTTTTTTTTATTATATGCGATTATGAACTTGTGGAATAATTCCGAATTATCGAATTCTGTATTTGACTATACAATGATTTTAAAAGAAAAACGTGAAAAATTGAACATTTCTGTGCCGTCGGTGGGTGAGTTCGTCCATGGGAGTCACGTCAAGTTTTTTGACTCGTTGCAGCCCCTCACAAACCCAGTGTTTAACACTATGGCCCAACTCACCCCTCCAGCATCGATGACAACAGACTGTCGGGGAAACGTAAGGTTAAGAATTAGTATGTAAGTTAGTTTTAAGTTTGATCAAAAAGGTGAGCCCCATCACCTTTATTAGTCAGTTCAGTCCAGTCACGTATAATGTGTATCATTATACTTGTTTATTCCATTATGTAATTTTTATAAAATAACAAAACCTGTATGTAATGTAGCGACGCTACAGGAATATATATTGATATAGGTACTTATTATTTTCTCTCATACAATGTATACAACAAAAAAAACCAATCAAATTCATTTATTTTTGAAAAAAAAAAGAAAACGACAATTTCGGTCATAAAGAATAAAACTGATTTAATGAGCATTATGATAATATAAGTCAAGTTTCATAGTTTTGAGTTGAAGAGGGAAATTGAGGAAACGACGTCACCCCACATTCAAGAGACAATCGCAGATAACACGTTATTTTTTAACATCTACAATCAAACATTAATTTTAACTTATAAATGCATACGAGCATATGTAAATCTTATACATGGCTTAGTTAAAATCGAAAAAAAAAAACATACTCTAAAATAAATCGTATTTGTTTTTGTCTTAAAATGTATGATGCCCCCTCCTATTTACGAAGAACGGTAAACTCAGATTTCACGAATTTGACATTCGAGTAGTTTTTGGAATCTCTGAATCACTATTGTTTAACAAACAGACAAAATACAATTGTGCAGTACATGTTTCAAAGTCTAGCCTCTCTCTTCGGTTAGGAATTAATTTCTTTTTTGTGATTGGTCACTGGACTGTAATATTCCCTTTTTTTTTCAATTTTATTCAAATGTATCTTTTTGTATAATTTATCTTGATACAATAGACAATTATGATCTGTTATTTCCTGTGAAATGTTTCAAAACCCCAGACAGAAAGGAATTTCTTTGCAGCATATGAGTCATGACCGCCTAACCTACCTCATTGTTCCGTTAGTGTTTGTTGAGTTTGATCATTGTCGGGCGTCATCATCCTGGCTGTGTTAACTTGACCTGTGTTTCATCCTGGTCCAGTTCTTGTCGATTTCCAATATATCAAAGAGGGAGACAGATCGTGGTATCGATTCCCATCCTTTTCGAGGATGACTTCCGCCAGGAAGACCACAGCCCGCAGGTTTCTGAAGAGAAGATAATGCTGGCTAACGATAAGAGGAGTACATAAATCTTGAGCTTAGAGTTGTTTGTTGTTTGTGAACAGTTGTGACTGGAGACCTGTGATAGCTAGGCTGTGGTTTGGTTTACCTCTCTCTATCACTCTCTCTCTTTCTCTTGTTCGTCATAGTTTATCTAGTGTACCTTACCATCCCTTCATCCAACTAATTATATATCAACTAGCTAACTCGAATGTAAGGCTTACTGCCTCAATTCGTAGATAAACTGAAACGACGAGGCTCTCAACTACTTGGAAATCCACCAACAATCAGGCGGTTGAAGAAATCAGAAAAAATATTTATTTTATCGGAATATCATGTGAAGGAAATTGGCTCTGTTAAAGATAGAGAGTATTTTGCTAATTTTTTGTAAATATTAGTTCTATTATAATTATAGTTGATACTAAATATAGATTACTAAGGTAATGCAATGAAAGTTTATTTATAATATCATTTACTTTAGTAGAGATTGTTCCCTTTCTGGTATATAGCCTAATAGTACGTAGAATGGTATAAATACATATTTTTCTATGTTAGACAAAGACGTATATTAAGTTAAATCTAACAAATGGCCAAATACTAGTCCAATTATTGTGGACATTCATTATCTGCATATTAAAACATTTTTCTTTGTGTTTTTTGGTTTGTTAATAATATCGACTAGATGGTGTATATAATTGTAAATAATTATATTTCTCGCCTAATTTATTATGGAGTTCCATTGTTTAGTTACTTATTTAGTATTATTAGTTATTAATTTTATTTTTATTTTAAACAGCTTTATTATGATAAAATTACAATCTGCCTCATTGGGCAATAAGTAATTGTGATGAATGAACTCATTCATACCATGTTTATAATTTTCATTTACTCGCTCATTCATACAGTATTTAAAACAGCCCAGAAACCTCCCAAATCAAACACGGTTTTCACCTCCCTCCCATGCGAGTCAAGGGGAAGTCCCACACGCTCCCGCGTCACCGGATACGAGCCAGTGGAGGCTGACCAAGAGCGCGAGAGCCACAGACGTTCAGGTCATGATTGGAGATACTGACCATTGCCAGGACTCCTACTGTCAAGTATTTATAGCAGGCCACGAGGCCTCTGCCGTTTCATTGGTTGGATAGGTTACTGTGGAATTTTATGAACTTGGAAGGGATGAGTTCGAGAATTTAAGTTATATTAAGATCGTTATGAAGGGTTTTGTTGCTGACGTAATAAGGGTCATTTACTATTGTTCTCAGGACTGTTGATTGAAAGGAAGTTATTAATCAGCACTATTGTATTGGGATATGTATAAATAGAATATTTATCTACTAAATGCATCTTATGGTTTTTGATTCAATCACACATGTACAATAGTTAAGTGTTCTGGCAATATGGTTTTGAGTTTCCAGTTTCAAGCTACATTTTAGCGCATGACACCATTTATTCCAAGTGTCTTTTCTTCGAATGTCAACATCAAGGGTCATTTATATTTATGATCATTTTATTGATTTTGATTTTACGATTTCTTAATTATATTACCTTTCGTTATTACTTTAAAACACAGACAATTACAAAGGAAAGTCTAATTATCTTAATTGGTAATATTGATCGAAACAGATTATATAAGATGATTAAAATTTACATTTCGAAGTATCCTTAAATGTGGAATATACGACATCAAATAATACAATGGCGTGTGTGTGCTTTGAAGGAAGCTACTAAAGATTTCCGCTTCTGACTGTAGAGGAAGCAGAGAAGAGAAGAGAAGTGTGTTGACTGTTTCCGGAGGAAAATCAAAAGGAGGGGGGGAGGTTAGAAGTTGTAAGATTAAACAACATTCTTCGTTTGTTGTTTACCGCCCCCTCGAGGAAATATTAATGGTGGGCAACAAGAGGCCCTGTGGGTTCTCGCCATTGCGACAAGCCTCTTTGTAGTCGGTTTGTTTTATTCAGCCATTCAGCCCTGTTGTATAGTCGCGGTTATTCTCAGCCTAATATTAAATGTCTGCATTCTGAGTATGTGGGGTAGTTTTCATTATGAAAGGCGCCCTCTGACGTCTCCGCCAAATTTTTTAAATTGTCGCCCTAAATAAGAATTTCATGACTCTTTATACCGTTTAAGACTGATGCCATAATATTTTCATAACCTTGACTCAACGGAAAAAACATAAACCAATATTCATAACCTTGAGAAATACCTTTAAGTGACGTATTAGCAGCAACTTCTCTGAACACGTTCATTAATGACACGACACACAATTAACCGACACAACCACCTCCTATTATTACCTAGGCTACCTCTCAGTCTTGAAACACTAATCCACAAAGGAATACTAACACCTAATCTACTTCATGCTTCATCTCTTCTGCAATACCTGAGCAGTTGAAGCTTACCCTCAACTTAAAAAATCCAAAGCGATGTCTAATCAATATGAAACTTTTTTAAAGCTTTTGATAAAAAAAAAAAAATCTTCCTTATTACTATGTGATTACAAAAATTAAATATAGATGATTTTGGATTTGAATTGAATACACTGTTTATTAATTTTCTAGTCGCCAAACAGATCATATATTTATAGATTTTATTACGACTCTGAAAACGATGTTAATGAAAATAAAATAAAAAAGTCACCTGTAGTTGTCTTCCCTGAAATTACATTTATTTACAAAGAAGCTGAGGTTTTTCTTTGTATAAATATTTATTTTACTATTTTAGATTGGGTAGTTTTTTTATCATTGTGAACTTTAAATAGTTTTAAATGCCTTGAAACGTTCTGACATTTTAAACATTTTTTAGAGCCATGTACATGTACATTTTATTTCCTTTACTGTTTAGTATTTGTTTTGTATTTGGGACATACTCGTATGCTTTTAAGATTTTTAATCATTTGAAACTGTATGACTTTTTTTTTTTTTTCCCTCTTACCTCTCAAATTTTTAAGATTATAGATAAGGGAAAAAATAAAGGGAATTTATTTGGGGTGAGGGTGATCCTTTTACTGGAAGTACTGTTTGAAGGTGGAGTGAGGGAATTAAGGAGTTTGGGAAGCCTTGTTAGAGGTGGAAATGTTGCGGTGCCGTGGTGAGAGTCCACTGAAGGCTGAGCCTAGAGTCTCTCTAGGCATGTAGTGGAAGCTCATTCAGTTGGAAAGCAGTGATGGGTTTCCGTCAGGGGCTTGTTGGCTGGCTAAGGGCCGTAATGTCCACCATTTGGTCTGCTTTCCCAGATCTAGAGAGTTGCCATCTTGCAGGTAGTGGTGGGGGTGTCAGGTCTTGGAATAGGTGGTTTGGGCAATGTATGACCTCTTACCTACAATCACATTTATATATGTTGTTTGTTCTTGAATATGATATACTATTGTATAGATTGAGTCCATCATGGTGATTTGTGATTTATGATATCATTCGATACCAATATCATCTGACTGTTGACATAATGGCAGTTTGAGATGCCGAAAGCGCTTCTACGTTAAATAAACTTAATGTGACTAAAATTTAGATGATACTTGTAGTGATTACGTATTTTACAGTCAATGTCTAAAATTCTCAATACTTATTACAAGCTACGTTAAGTTACTTTGAGAAGATTATTTTGGTATGTGACTATTAAATATGATCAAATTTTTTTTTTATATACCTTATTCATCATTCACTCGCTCATTCATAAAATATTAACAGGCAGCCCAAAGTCCTCCCAAACCCACATGTTTGTTACCTCCCTCGCGTGTGAAGGAGGAAGCGGAGTTTGGGAAGACCCCCACGCTCCTCCGTCATCGGATACGAGCCAGTGGAGGATGACAAAGAGCGAGAGACCCACAGACGCTGAGGACACGATTGGAAAAACTGGCCATTGCCAGGGCTCCCACTGTAACGCATTGATAGCAGGTCACTAGACCACTGCCGTTTCAGTCTCCGATGAGGATTATAGCGATGAGGGGTGCAGTGCAATGACTGTGATAGAGGATTATGGTGGTTGGTTAAGTTACTATGGGATTTCATGAGCTTGGAAGGGATGAGTTCAAGAATGTAGGTTATATTAAGATCTTTATGAAGGGTTTTGTTGCTGACGTAATAAGGGGCATTTACTATTGTTCTCAGGACTTTTGTTTGAAAGGATTGGATACACTTGATGTTCGACTTTTTTGCTGTCCCCCATAGCTCTGTTCCGTATATCCAGATTGCCTTAAGTATAATTATGTTTCGCCTTTTACTAAATATAATAAAAAATAAAAAAAACATAATGTGAAAAAATACGTTTATGTAATTAAGAATATATTACATCACCATCAATAATAAATATAATAATACCTATCAATGAAAAAATATAATGCCTATAAAAATATAAGTAGTTGGGTTAAAGTTGTGAGCATGCAGGTAATGGGGAAACCGTCGATTAAAGAAAAAAAAAACTTTAAAAAAAAAATACACTGCCCCACAAAAAAAAAGTGATGGAATTTCTTCAACTGCAAACACAGAGCTGGTCAGCAAAGGCCATGATGATGGTCTCTGAGGGTTTAAATTCACTTCGGCATGTCTTCTTCTAACAGTTTCTGCACATCCCGAAGGAGCTTAGCAGTCTCAGTAGCTGTTGAAAAGTGATTCCGAAGCGTGTGTAGTGTGTAGTACAGCAAACCGGTCATCTGTTGGCTCTGTCACTCGCGGTGATTTGTAATATCTATCTGAAGAGTAGTTTCAGTTGAACCCAATGCTTGGGCATTATAGCTACTATGGACTGTCTTCGACTAAAGCAACAACCCGGGCTACTCGCTCGACCGACAAAACCAATTTTTAAACTAGAAGAAATATCCCTATACGTTTTTCAAAATAAATTTTATGAATATTTATTGGGGTGTTCCTTCATATTTATAGCCCCTTATAACTGAAAAGGTTTAATGTTAATTAATCCGAAGCCGGAATGATTCTATTAGGAAGCAAATATTTGAATTTTTCTAAGTTCGCCTTTTTTTTTTTTTCGTAGAGCAGTTATCAAGGTTAATGCCGGGGCAATAAATCACCGATGGAAAATTAATGAATGAAGTTTGTGTCGAAAATAATAGAGTGGGGATAGGAAGGGGGGTCGGGGAATTAGTGGAAGGCACCAACCGCCATTTTCTCATTAATCCAGTCAATAGCCCCCCCCTTTAATAAATTAGTAACAACGTCACAGTTTGCCCTGTTCAACTTCACAGAGTAGACAATTCACATTTTTATATTTATTTTATTTCATCTAATTTACATGACTGTAGGGAGGGGGGGAAAGTCATTTCCGCCCACTGAAGGGGTCCTTTAATCCTTTTTGTTCAGTGGGCTTTTTCATGGTAAAATCCAGATGCTCCATCTAGAAAATAATACGTTAGCATACAATTAATCTTTAGAGATGTTCCTGTAAAATTGTTAGCAAATGTTTCTATTGGAATAAAAAACTTGACATACAATGGTGACGCTACCGTTACTTACTTTGAGAAGATTAATTTGGTATGTGACTAAATGTAATGAATTTTTTTTTCATATACCTAATAATTTATGGGTTCCATTCTCTTATGTATCTTCAATATCTGAAATGAAACATTAACCATAATCATAATATTTGAATTTGGACATTAATATTTTACTAGGTCAGATACCTCCTAAGTCCACATAGTTGTCACCTCCCTCACATGCGAAAGAGGAAGCGGAGTCTTAAGAAGTCCCTTCCGCTCCTCCGTCAGCCGCGTCACCGGATACGAGCCAGTGGAGGCTGACCAAGAGCGCGAGAGCCACAGTCGCTGAGGACATTGGAGAAACTGGCCATTGCCAGGGTTCTCACTGTCACGTATTTATAGCAGGCCACGAGGCCACTGCCGTTTTAGTCTCCGAGGAGGATTATAGGGATGAGTGGTGCAGTGTAATGACTGCGCTATGGGATTAGGGTGGTTGGATAGGTTACCATGGAATTTCATGGACTTGGAAGGGACGAGTTCAAGAATGTAAGGTATTAAGATCGTTATGAAGGGTTTTGTTTCTGACGTAATAAGGGGCATTAAAACATATGCAGTTAAAGCATTTGTGTGTTCGCTAGTCAGCCACTGATTAATTCGCTGCCCGGGGCCGAATTGAGTACGGTTATTTGTCATTAATGAGCAGAAACGGGAAAAAATTATTTTAGCATTGCTATTTTTTTTTTTGTAGTTCGGACTCAGAGAATTCGGCTTTAAATAATAAATTTAAATAAGTTGTTTTTTTTTCAACAAAAAGAGATACATTTCAACAAAGATAATTTATGGGCTGTTCGGTTTCGGATGAGTCCACTGAAGCCACTAAACTAAATAATTGTTTAACTTTGATGTACTTATAGGGTAGCTTATATTTTAAAAGCAGCATCAGGGCATAAAACTTATCAATGAAAAAATATAATGCCTACAAAAATAATAGTACTTGGTTTAAAGTTGTGAGCATGAAGTTGCATGAAGGAAACCGTCGATTGAAGAAAAAAAACAACTTTTTTTAATAAAATACACTGCCCCACAAAAAGTGCTACCACTACCTCCATGACCTTGGCTCTGTTCTCGAATAGCAGCAGACATTAATAGTACAAAGTAATTTGTCTTTTTCATTATCCTATAATAGCAGTATTAATTTATATCCGTATTTAGTTGATCAGACTTTAAGAAACCAACAGCACAGCAGTAAATAAACAAAATAACTTGCTTTAGCTATTGTACCAATGTTACTCTTTTTTATCTTCACCGATAGCACTTACACAGTTTATCTCAGTTCCCAGGACTAGCATGAAAAAACGCTCCTAGTCATTGAAAAAGCAATTTTGAGGAGAGTACACGATTCGGTACTGACAAAGACAGCCAAATCTGGAGATGGTTGATGCAACAATGAAGATATTGCAAAAGTATTATATTATTATAATTAAAGTATTATATTCGATATTTCAAATCGAACATATTTTTCAAAACGTTGTTGTATTTAGATTTTGTTAGCAGGATATTAGAACCAACTCCAAAGACTGCCAATTCTGGATATGGTTGATGCAACAATGAAGATATTGCAAAAGTATTATATTATTATAATTAAAGTATTATATTCGATATTTCAAATCGAACATATTTTTCAAAACGTTGTTGTATTTAGATTTTGTTAGCAGGATATTAGAACCAACTCCAAAGACTGCCAATTCTGGATATGGTTGATGCAACAATGAAGATATTGCAAAAGTATTATATTATTATAATTACAGTATTATATTCGATATTTCAAATCGAACATATTTTTCAAAACGTTGTTGTATTTAGATTTTGTTAGCAGGATATTAGAACCAACTCCAAAGACTGCCAATTCTGGATATGGTTGATACAACAATGAAGATATTGCAAAAGTATTATATTATTATAATTAAAGTATTATATTCGATATTTCAAATCGAACATATTTTTCAAAACGTTGTTGTATTTAGATTTTGTTAGCAGGATATTAGAACCAACTCCAAAGACTGCCAATTCTGGATATGGTTGATGCAACAATGAAGATATTGCAAAAGTATTATATTATTATAATTAAAGTATTATATTCGATATTTCAAATCGAACATATTTTTCAAAACGTTGTTGTATTTAGATTTTGTTAGCAGGATATTAGAACCAACTCCAAAGACTGCCAATTCTGGATATGGTTGATGCAACAATGAAGATATTGCAAAAGTATTATATTATTATAATTACAGTATTATATTCGATATTTCAAATCGAACATATTTTTCAAAACGTTGTTGTATTTAGATTTTGTTAGCAGGATATTAGAACCAACTCCAAAGACTGCCAATTCTGGATATGGTTGATACAACAATGAAGATATTGCAAAAGTATTATATTATTATAATTAAAGTATTATATTCGATATTTCAAATCGAACATATTTTTCAAAACGTTGTTGTATTTAGATTTTGTTAGCAGGATATTAGAACCAACTCCAAAGACTGCCAATTCTGGATATGGTTGATGCAACAATGAAGATATTGCAAAAGTATTATATTATTATAATTACAGTATTATATTCGATATTTCAAATCGAACATATTTTTCAAAACGTTGTTGTATTTAGATTTTGTTAGCAGGATATTAGAACCAACTCCAAAGACTGCCAATTCTGGATATGGTTGATACAACAATGAAGATATTGCAAAAGTATTATATTATTATAATTAAAGTATTATATTCGATATTTCAAATCGAACATATTTTTCAAAACGTTGTTGTATTTAGATTTTGTTAGCAGGATATTAGAACCAACTCCAAAGACTGCCAATTCTGGATATGGTTGATGCAACAATGAAGATATTGCAAAAGTATTATATTATTATAATTAAAGTATTATATTCGATATTTCAAATCGAACATATTTTTCAAAACGTTGTTGTATTTAGATTTTGTTAGCAGGATATTAGAACCAACTCCAAAGACTGCCAATTCTGGATATGGTTGATACAACAATGAAGATATTGCAAAAGTATTATATTATTATAATTACAGTATTATATTCGATATTTCAAATCGAACATATTTTTCAAAACGTTGTTGTATTTAGATTTTGTTAGCAGGATATTAGAACCAACTCCAAAGACTGCCAATTCTGGATATGGTTGATACAACAATGAAGATATTGCAAAAGTATTATATTATTATAATTAAAGTATTATATTCGATATTTCAAATCGAACATATTTTTCAAAACGTTGTTGTATTTAGATTTTGTTAGCAGGATATTAGAACCAACTCCAAAGACTGCCAATTCTGGATATGGTTGATGCAACAATGAAGATATTGCAAAAGTATTATATTATTATAATTACAGTATTATATTCGATATTTCAAATCGAACATATTTTTCAAAACGTTGTTGTATTTAGATTTTGTTAGCAGGATATTAGAACCAACTCCAAAGACTGCCAATTCTGGATATGGTTGATACAACAATGAAGATATTGCAAAAGTATTATATTATTATAATTAAAGTATTATATTCGATATTTCAAATCGAACATATTTTTCAAAACGTTGTTGTATTTAGATTTTGTTAGCAGGATATTAGAACCAACTCCAAAGAGATCGCCCTTCAACTTTACACTGCGCAAGATTTTCAAGGAAACAATCTCGGTGCAGGAAGTGTACGGACATGTTACAGCCCAAATGGTTTATAAGCTGTTTTAAGGCCGTTGATAATATCGAGATCATTTTTGACATTTTTTAATGCTTCCCAAGTTCCTTTCTCCAGTGGATTCAATAGTTCCATAAATTTTTCAGCTTGCATTAGTGATCCTAAGTTAAATAATCTTTGTAGAGGAGTTTTAGTTTTAGGGGGAATTCCGTCACTCTGCCTGGAATGGGCTGCCAACAGATAGATAACTTGTGCTGAAGTTATATCTTTGTGGCAGACCGCTAAAGCCTATTCTGCAATAGCTGCTGTACGAAATAGTGTTGAAAACTTTTTAAAGAAGGAGATAAGTTTTAAACGATGCAGATTAATCAGTTTCCCTTTAAAGACTCGAACATAAAATAAATAAATAAATAAACATGAAGTTGGACTCGAATTTCAAAAGTAAATGTGGTCAATCAATCAAACATTTTCGCAAGGCCCCCGCATTCGTAAGTTAAATAATCTTTGTAGAGGAGAGTCTTTTAAAAGAAAAGAAAGAAAATCTTTATTATGAAGTACAAGCAAAACACTGGTATATACAAATATTAAGAGCTACGTTACTACATACTGGGTGGAAGGTCTAGGCACAAGTGGGGTCTGGGGCTAAAGCTGAGACATATGTGTATAAGAAAAGGATAAGATTCTGGGAAGTAGGGAGGGATGTGGTTGCTTACTTAAAAATAACAGGAACCATCAGTGACTTCCACCAAGTCACGAGGCAGGTATACAGTTCTGCTCAAGACCCTTCTACTTGCTCTTAGCAAGAGTATCAATATTATATATCAAGCAGGCATTATAAAACTCTACAAATACACCTTCTTTAATTTTTGAAACACTAATTTTAGGAATCTTCTGTTTTAAGTATTGTCCAAGGCCTCGACAAAATTCTTCATTAATCCTAGTTTGATATGTAACGGAAGTGAAAACACAATTTTAGGATTGCACAATGGGTCATGTTTCACATTTTTCTGTTCTGGTATGAGTGATTTGCATTTAGGTCAGGGGTGGCCAACCCGGCTGTTCTTGCGGGCCACTTTGGAAATGCATAGTAACTCCGCGGGCCACATATAAAATTATATATCACCATATTATATTTAGAACCACTATAGACATTTTTTCGGAGTACATGTAAACATAGGTAATATAATAATAATGAGGTCACTTTAGTGAAATACAAAACCTTTTATATTAGATGTATCAAGAAGTGCGCGGATCATAATTTAATTATTCTCCAAACTCATAACTGTAAACTCAGAAATAAAAGAGGCTCAAAAATATCTGTCATATATTTTCAATAATATTATTTTAAAATCAAAGTTAAGTTTTTCTCATAATTTTTTAATATATGGATTCCCAAATAATGTATTTTTTTTAATACATTGGTTTTCACTACTTTGGCCTTTATAAAACTTTGGCCACCCCTGTTTTAGACTAAGGGTTCTAATGAATTTTTTTTGCTGCCCTTGCTATCTTATGCACATAAAAAACAACAGCACTTGGAGTAACCAAGATGCAAACCAAGAATAAGTGCAATTATCTTCAAATCACCACAAATATTCCATTTATACACTGCATATTGAAGCTTTTCCAATATAAATTTAAAGTTTGCATATGCCTCTTTCATACTATCATAATGAGGCACAGGTACTGATAGTAATTAATTGTCATTATGCCGAAGTACAGCTGTCGGGGGCGTCACTAGGGGAGTGCCTGATCACTCTAGCCCTGGTGACAAGTGTGGATTGTTGTAGTTTATAACATGGACCATTGTTCCATGTCGGCGTTTAATATCTGACTCCATTTATGATAGGTATGTGTCCCGACAATACACTGTGTTCAAGATAAGGGGTACAGAGGTTTCATCAAGAATAAGACAAGTTTTCAGAGTTCGGGTGGGGGCCCGGCAGCGTAACAGGTACAAGGCGCCAGAGGGTCTATAAGGCGGCTGAGAAATAGGGGGTGGGCTCAGAGGCGCTGAAGAGAGAGTAGGCTGACGAGGAGTCTAAGTGACTGCCTTCCAGGGCCAATTGGCCCTGGCGTAAAAATGACACCGCGTAACGGCGGGTAAAGAGAGTAGAAGACTAATAGGCTTACTTCCAGGGCCCCGGGGCCCTGGCGTAAAGCGACCGAGTACAGCGGCTGAGGAGATTAGGAGACTGAGAGATAGTAAGCCTACAGGGCGAAACCCCCTGGTTTAAATATTATTCCCCCTTCCTACCGGAAGGCGGAGCCTGGCCTGAAAGAGGTATGTTTATGATGTCACACCTGCACCTCTGTCACAAGGCGCGTGACCGGGGACAAGGGTTGCTTAGTTTATGGCCTGCTGGGGACTCACCCATTAAGGCTTATGAGAGGCACCCCTAGGTCTACCGGGTCTGTTTATGACGGCCAGGTAGCTTTTAAGCCAGTGCACCTGCTGTTACCTGGCTTGTTACGACTGCCGGCCCGTGCGTTTATTGCAAGAAAAAGCTTTTACCATGTTTTACATCTAATTACAATACATTATATATGCACCAGAGTATAGGGTGATTTAACACTTATGTAGTTAGGGCCACTACAACAGCTTTTAAACTAACTTTAGAGGAATCATTGAACAAGCGCAATTCTGTTGTGTTATGTCCATTATAAAGTGTCTCCATAAGAGAAGAAGTGTCATTACAAAACACTAAGCCATTTTCTTCAGAAAAATATTCTTTAAATTCAGAATCCAGATTACTGAATTAATTTAATTATCTTTGATTAATGAATGAAGTACATATCTTTCTATTATTTTGAAGATTCCACCCTTTTTAGCTGGGAAGCAAGAACTTCAGAATGTTTTTTGGATAAATTTAAATCTCGTGCATGCACTCAATTTTATTTCTTTTTATAAGAGATTAAACAAAATAAAATTGCAAATGGATTAAATATCGACAAAAAGTCTCTGAAGTGAGATATAAATTAAAAATAATTTAAATTACAAATATTTGCAGATCATTGCAGAAGGCGTAAAAAAAATCTTAAAAAGTTAGGAACTTTATTTATTTATTGTAGGTCCCCGCCCTCCCTCACTTTTTATCTCTCTCCTTCCTGTATGGAAAATTATATATATTAATAATTCAAACCTATATTTTTATGGTAATTACTAATTCAACAGTGAACAGTTTATTTATAAATTCTTTATAACCATTTATTTTCATTAAAGCCATTTCCGTTCTATTTAGTTTTTAAAAATTGAATTCCATTAATCTTTTTGTTTATGATAATAAATAAATATATAATAGATATTCTTATCAATTAATTTAAGACATGACAACATTAATTCCGAGTATTGATATGTAACGAATCGTGACCAATTCTCTAGTATCATACCCTGATTACTAATTACTGACCGAATTACTGATCATTGTCTTTACTCTGTAATGCAGGCGACAACACACACTACGAGTATATCTTGTTTTACTATTTTCTAATGTAAAATTGTTGAAATAAATTTTTTCCTCGCCAGACCGGAGAATAGAAAACATATTATTACAACATATTCACAACAACACATATTATTTTATGAATTTATTACGATTTTTTGTTCGTTGCAAAACTTTGTCCTAATATATTGATATATTAAGTGACCACCCTCTCATTCGGGGGATCAGCTAACTTTTCCTACACGTTGAATTCTAGGAAAACTTTCATACCACCTGAATTCCTACCTTGAATTTTTTAATTTTTCCAGTTCAGTGTGAAGTAACTTGGTTTCCATAGGGAACGCACCCTAACAAGTATGTTATACTGCTCTCAACCTCTCACGAACAAAACAAAAGTCAAAAGGAGGTGTTGCCAACTCGGGCAGAATAATAGGTAGTACACCACCCCAACGAGAAACAGTTGCAATCTTGGCAAATTTGATTTATTTCGTTGTCGTAAACACATTCATCCTCTGGAATGAACTGCAAATGTAAAAAGGGCTACAATCACCGACGCTGGAAATTTATGGAACAGGCTGTGAAACGAACTACGTGAATCAATGGAGCGTTACCTGCAAACTGTTCACAATGACGCGGAGGAACAAATGGAAGAACAAGTGAATGAGACATTTGAATGACCGCCTCCAGCAAATCAGCAGAGGAGGAGATCGAGGTGTTAGCTCTGCCCAAGGAAAATTTACGCCAAAGTCAACACCAAGTGCCATAGCTGCAAAAAGTACGCGAGCAAACACCATAGCACATTAAAAAATGTTCTTTTCCTTTATCAAATTTGAAATTATACATCAAATCTTTACTGTGGTAAAATTACTATACCAATCTGTAATTGTGTTATTTAGAATTTTTATTCACGAATTTCCCAGAGACCAGATGGTTGTCACCCCCCTCGCATGTGAAAGAGGAAGCGGAGTTTCGCGAAGTCCCCCGTCGCGTCTCTGGATACGAACCAGTATGGAGACTGACCATGATCGTGAGAGCTGCAGACGCTCAGTACACGATTGGAGATACTGGCCATTGCCAGAACTCTCACTGTCACGTATTTATACCAGGTCACATCCACTTTCATCTCCGAGGAGGATTATAGGGATGAGTGGCGCAGTGCAATGACTGTGCTAGGGGATTATAGTGGTTGGGTAGGCTACTATGGAATTTCATGAACTTGGCAGGGATGAATATAGGGTATATTAAGATCGTTATGAAGGGTTTTGTTGCTAACGTAATAAGGGGCATTTACTATTGTTCTCAGGACTTTTGATTGAAAGGATTGGATGCGCTTGATGTTCGACTTTTTTGCGGTCCCCCATAGCTCTATTCCGTCGTTTGATTTCTAAAGTTTTTCTGGTCTCTTTCCGGTACTCTGTGTCACCTTTTTCGCCCTATTCGGAGGGTTAGTATTCTAAAAGATAACGATGGTCATGTAAACTGAATTGGAATATTGCAAATGCTCAGTCATGATGACTTGGCGTTATGTCATGGTATGGCAGAAGAATTATCCCTGATATCGACGAAACATGATCATTATCAGCCACTAAACAAGAGGCAAGTGCACTCGTAGTACCTGTTTGAAAATAAAACCTCTCTATTAGAGCTGCTAAATTGCGCATTTTCAACTATTCCAGTGTTTACATAGAATACAGAGCGGTGAACCGACTGGTGTGAAATAGATGTTGTAGAAGATCCTGATGACTCCGGTCTAAAAACAAATTCATGATGCGACGCTGTGTCCAATCAGAAACCCGTCAATCACACCTGCCCAAACACCGCTCTCCAAACCGTATCGGAATGACGAAACCGCCGAGAAACGGAGATAAGGTTGTATGTATTAGTTGTGTTTTTTTTTTTTGTCTGTACGTAGGGATTTTCCACTGTACATTCCACTCAGCTTTTGCTACTTTAACGCACTTGACTAGAAAAAAAATCGTAAATTGACGCAGAAGAATTTGCTGATAATTTTACACCACTCTGCAATAATTTATCACAAATATATATGCACATTTCAGCGGCTCCAGAGCCAAAAACTGATGAACTAGAACTAAATAAAGACTAGACACTACAGGGATAATTATGTCACTTTGATGAAGAGGGGGACCGAAGTTCTTCAAGCAATGTAACATAATTAACATAAGCCCGATATCATTGAAATAAAAATCAACTCCATTATTTCCGACTGCATAACCTGGATGAAATAATAAACATGGCGATGATAAGGAAACACTCTCCTCCCCTATCACTAGTAACCAATTTCAACTTCAAGCCTTCTCATAACATATTATAAGTTTTATTATTTCTGAACAGTGCTAAGTGAAGTTCACAAATTGCTATTTGTTTGTATGGATTTTATTTTTTGTTTTATATTATATTTTATATGTTATAGTGTGGACGTTTTAATTCAATTGACGAGAAATACTGTAATTCACAGCATAAATCTCGGAATATTACGTACAAAATGTAAATTTCAAAGCTTGGAGATGAAGAAATATTTAGTTTATAAATTAAGCAGGTCTACAAGAAAAAAAACATTTGTTTTTTGTGCCTAGGATTATAGGACTGATTTTAGCTATAGATATATTTGTAACGGTGGATCTAAATATGAAATCAGTTTTTGTCTATTTGCTCTACGTTAAATCACATATAAAAGGATTGGTTCCTGTATATTTGGCCTATTGTCAATCTCTAGTCTAGTTAGTTAGTTCCAGTAAAACCCACCAGATCCGGTAACTTAGTGACCTTTAAAGCTTCAACTAGAGTTGAGGTTAGTTTGTGAGTTAATATTTATCACAATTAGTTATTACTCAATAAGGCAGATTGAAATTTTATAAAGTTTATATATAAATAAGTTTGTGAGTTCTCACCGTGCAGAGTAGATCAAAGTTTGCCTCGCGTAATATTTGTGACTGTCGGGGAAAATTTAGGTTAACAATTAGTATGTAAGTTAGTTTAAGTTTTCTTTTGTTGCGATCAAAAAGGTGAATCCCATCACCTTGTAGAGTCTTGTCAATGAAGCCAAGTATATTGTGTATCATTGTACTTGTATTGATTATATAACTTCTATGCCGATTCAGACCTGGTATAGAGTGCACCGATGGTACAGGACATATATTATGTAAATAGATTCGCCTAAGAATCTATAGTAAATAAAAGTTTTGTCATTTTTTTAAAAGGATCCTTTTTTTAAAGAAAAAAAACCTCACCAAAGATCTTAACCTGTCAAAAGAAGCTTCTGAATTACTGGCTTCCAGGTTGAAGGGAAAACATTTTCTGGAACAAGGAACCAAAATTACGTTTTACCGTCAAAGAAAAAAGGGTCTTTCTTCCCCTTCTTTTCTCGAGAAGACAGTCTTGTATTTTACGAAAATATAGGACTCCTGGAAACAATGGGACCTATTTTACTATTTTCCAGATGATTGGTACTTATTTATTAACAGCTCAAAGCGAAGTTTGAAATGTATGCTTCTACACAATGGGAATAAGTATGGTTCAATACAAATTGGCAAACGCTAAGCTCAAAACTGGTAAACAAGATGCTTAACTGTTTCAAACCCCTTAGGTGTAACATGAGTATTAAGTAGAACTATTTACACAGCCACTTAGACCTTTCCCCTGAAAATTTAGGAGACACCAGTGAGGAACAAGACGAAAGGTTTCACCTGGATATTAAAATTGTGGAGGCCTGCTAGCAAGGAAGATGGGATGCGCACATGATCGCAGATTAGTGGTGGAGTTTAAACAGGGGCTGTTCCAAAATGCATTCAAGAATGTCAAGGAGAAAAAGCTTCCAAAGTGTTCAATGGTTTCATCGATAACTTTTTCTCTCTATCTTTGTATATAATAATATTTGTGTAATATAATAATGAAAATTCAGTGCTTACTTTTTTTTTATTTGATCCAAAGGTTTAACTTAAAATAGTGTAAAGTATATTTCACTTAAAGGTTATATTATATATTTCACTGGTTATATCATAGAAATTCAAGCTCAGGCAAAAACTAATTCCATATTTGAATTCAGAGCATCGAATACTCCAAATATCAGCTCCAAATACTCCGGCACCATAACACGTGTTGGCCTGTGTTATTTAATATCTTGTGAAGAGAATTTGTTTGTATTGGTTAATTATTAATTAAGTGTATCCTCTACCCAGCACCCTGCAGGAGATAACAGAAAATTATTCTGCCCACATAAAAAACCTTTTCAATTTTTTTTATCAGCAGTACGAGTTTTTGTATGGTAAGGTAAAAGAGGATTTTAATAAACGCACCATTAATCAAAGATAATTAATTCCATGAACCTTTTAAAAACAAACACTCACAGAAGACCTGAAAAGTTATAGAAAAGAAGTAGGAGAAGAAACTTAGAAAGTTGAGAAATAGTTCAAAGTCAAAAAAAAAAATAAACGAAGAATTTCTGCAGCTGAAAAAAAATCAATAATTACCCTAATAATGTTATAATAATTTTCTTTTCACAATCAATAACAATGGAAGAACATAATCTTGATATTATGATCAGTCTCAAAGAAACTAATTGCCTTGACAACCGAATTGGAACAATCAAAGATGTGTTTCCATAGGAACCACCAAACACAATTTTCAATTATTTCCGTTTAGAATGACCTCAAAGTAACAGGTCCCTAATTCCTTGAAATCTTTAAAAATTTCGAACTAAAGGGTATCCCAGATTTGAATTAACGCAAGATTTGAATTTGCCGCCATTTTTGCAGTAAAGTGCTGGCAACCCTAAAAAAAATTGTCAGCTGACAGTTTAGGGTTGGTAAAAATGGAGCGTTGCACGATAGAACAACGTGTCTTTATTGTTGAACATTATCTCAAAAATAATGAAAGTTTGGCGGTCGCAGATTGAAAATGTCATACAAAATATGGTCGGAATAGTGTTTTGACTTCATCAACTGTGAAGAGATTAATTGAAAAATTTAGGGAGACTGGTTCAGTTGGAGACACTAAACACACAGATCGTCCAAAAACAAGCCGTTCAAATGTCAATATCGAATCAGTGCGTGAGAGTGTTGTTGAAAACCTAGGAACATCAATTTGGCGTCGTAAACACAGTTCTTTGTGCCGAAATTGGATGATATTGATGTGGCCAATATGTTGTTTCAACAAGATGGTGCCGCATGCCATACAGCCCATTAAACAATTCAAATACTGCATGAGACATTTCCAGGTCGTGTACTCTCTCGTTTCGGTGATCAGAATTGGCCCCCTAGATCGTGTGATTTAACACCTTTAGATTTCTTTTTATGGGGTTATTTGAAGTCAAAGGTGTATGTCAACAAGGTCACATCCACCCGTGCATTAAAAGTGGAAATTCAACCACATTTATGCCAACTGGTGATGGAAAATTTCGACAAAAGAGTGCGTATGTGCCAGCAAAGTCGTGGAGGCCATTCGCCCGATGTGTTATTCCATAAATAACCCTATCCTATTTACTTTATAATCCAATAAAAAAATAACAACAAAAATACTAAAAACTGTGTTTTTTTATTTAAATCAAATCTTGCGTTAATTCTAGGGCACCCTTTATTATTGAGGTAAAAACTTATAAGTTTAATTGTATCACTAAACGGTTTTTGGCGAGATATTACTAAAGAATACAACATAAATAATTATTAATTAAAAACATCTTTAATTTAAGTATCGAAGCATTTCTTCAAAGCAACAGAATTTTCCGTTATCTAAGCCTCAAAACCAGCGAAATTCCTTCAGTCGTTATAGGATTATGAACAACACGGAACCCTGGGGAAGTCGCTAAGGGCACCTGTTTCTAATGAGCAAGACCATGTGCTGTTCACTTTATAGTCGCCAGATTGTACGCAGATAAAACATCTTTGTTATTACAATGACTTCCGTAATTGCGCAATCCTAATAATGTAATCCTATAATATCTCCAAACCGCGTCATTTCCGCCACATTCCGACAACTATATCATTGTACCGTAACTCGGACGGATGAATAAAGTACTTATTAGCTAAAGTACTTGTAATTACTCATGAGACATTATAATTAGTATAATTTTTAACTGAAGGAATCAAAAATATCCATGAGCCGGACTCGAACCCGGGAGCCATCCCGTCAATATATCTCGTATAACCATTGTCATCATCAGTTATATAATGCTAAGAATATTGTAATCCTAATAATGTAATCCTATAATATCTCCAAACCGCGTCATTTCCGCCACATTCAGACAACTATATCATTGTACTGTAACTCGGACGGATGAATAAAGTACTTATTAGCTAAAGTACTTGTAATTACTCATGAGACATTATAATGAGTATAATTTTTAACTGAAGAAATCAAAAATATCCATGAGCCGGACTCGAACCCGGGAGCCATCCCGTCAATATATCTCGTATAACCATTGTCATCATCAGTTATATAATGCTAAGAATATTGTAATCCTAATAATGTAATCCTATAATATCTCCAAACCGCGTCATTTCCGCCACATTCAGACAACTATATCATTGTACTGTAACTCGGACGGATGAATAAAGTACTTATTAGCTAAAGTACTTGTAATTACTCATGAGACATTATAATGAGTATAATTTTTAACTGAAGAAATCAAAAATATCCATGAGCCGGACTCGAACCCGGGAGCCATCCCGTCAATATATCTCGTATAACCATTGTCATCATCAGTTATATAATGCTAAGAATATATCTCGTATAACCATTGTCATCACCAGTTATATAATGCTAAGAATATATCTCGTATAACCATTGTCATCATCAGTTATATAATGCTAAGAATATATCTCGTATAACCATTGTCATCATCAGTTATATAATGCTAAGAATATATCTCGTATAACCATTGTCATCATCAGTTATATAATGCTAAGAATATATCTCGTATAACCATTGTCATCATCAGTTATATAATGCTAAGAATATTATAATCCTAATATTGTATATAATGCTAAAAGCCCCTTCTAGTGTATACCTGCCTCGGGACTTCATGGAAGTCACTGGTGGTTCTTGTTATTTTTTTAAGTAAGCGACCGCATCCTTCCCAATTCCTGAAACAACCCTTCTCATATACACATATGTCTCAGCTTTAGTTCCAGTCCCCACTAGTACACACTTGTCTCCCGGACACGAGTCCCTAAACACCCCTCGTAGTATCATAACTCTTAATATTTGTATATACCAGTGTTTTGCTTGTACTTCATAATAAAGCTTTTCTTTCTTTTCTTATAAAATACTCTCCTCAACAAAGATTATTTAACTATCGTAGCAGAAATTTGATCTGTTTCTTTTTTCTTTTTTTTTCATAAGCTAGCTATACACGAAACGTTCGGCCTTACGATAATAGCTCATATTTTTTTTACATAATACAGCTGACTAAAAGACTTCTTATGTAATTGTTACTCTTGAGACAACCAATCGGAACAGACAACACATACTTAACCTACCATTACACAATAGTTAGCAGAGAAAGAAAGAGACTTATAAATTATTTCATTGGCTAAAAAGGTAAATGGTTTATGGAAAAGACTTGAAGGATTCTAAACAATTAATTATGGTAATTGTTTAAACCTCAAACATATTACGATTTATTTTGTAATTAGTCATTATATAAGCTGAATTAATTTCAAGTTTTTAATGATTATTTTACAGATTTTTTTTTTTAGTTTTCAATATCACATTTTCATTTTTATAAGTAAAATAATAAAATTGATGGTGCAAAACAGCGAAATAAACCTTCTTTAAATATTTGTTCCATGTGTCGGGGGTGGGGGTCTATACGAAGGTTTTGGTGATTTTCCTTGCGTCGAACACTGAATTACACGTCACCAGAATAAAATTATAGTAAATGCAAAAAAAAAAAATACTTCGAGAACAGTAAAATCATGAAAAACAAACCAATTCACTCACCCACTCAAGATCTAACAGGACACTTTGTGACACCAAAGCCACACTTACGCAAATGGAAATGCACAGACACTCTTACATGCAACGTTGCACTGTCGATGAATTATGTGACAGTTGGTCTACTGCGTATTATACCCCCCCCCCCCTATGCCACCTTAAAATAAACTTCAAAGAAAGGCAAATGACGGTGAAGGATGCATGGTTAAGTGGTTTAAGCAATGCCAAGACTCTTAACTATTTGTAACTCGAACTATGCATAACTCGAAGAAGAATCACTTTCCTTTGAATTTCGAGTTAGTGAGAGTTGCTATATACTGATAAGGAAATATTATTTTATATTTGTTTGACTTTAATTTTTCATTTGTTTTATTTTTTTAAACCCAATATAAACTGAAAGGATACAGAGATAAGTGATATTAAAGCGAGAAGAGTAAGGTTCTACTTCCGAACAGGTATGGAACAATCGACTCTAATCTTTAAGCCACTATTTTAAGCCTTATATTTCGTTAGTTTTATTTTTTTTTTTTTTTTATATTATATTATTTTTTATTTAGCTATATTAGTTATATTTTTATAATAAATTGTGTTGAAAAAAATTTTAAAGCTCGTCAATTTGTTTTCATTTAGCTGTCTTCGATGCTAAAAAAATCATACTACTGATTTCTGAATATGCTCCTAATATTTAAATCGCCAACTAAAAATTGCCATTTTGAAAACTATTTATGAGAAAATAAAATTGAATATAAGTATACTTGTATCTTCAAAACCCTTCAATTACCATCTTGTTGAGATAGAGCAATTAAGAGTTTCCCCTCGAGTTGGGTCTTATCGATTCGGTTTTGAAACTGTGTAAGAGGATAAGCAAATCACCTCATTCATCTCAAGATGTAGGTAATTAATTATCTCTGGCAGATAATTAAAATTTATCACAATTAACGGTCATGCTTCCGTTTCGTGGTGTCCTAAGATTACCCCCGACTGGGAGCTCTTACGTAGTCGGCCCATATAAGTCAAATGCTCACGTATTGAAAGAAGTACGTCTGAATTACGTAAGCTAGGTGTTTTTAGTATACCTGCTGCTTTGATCCCAAGGTTTTGTTGAAACATTTTTTGTTTGAAGTAAACGCAGGTATTGAGGAAAAAAAACAGCAACTTAGATCTGTGACGTTAAGAATGAAACCATACTTTTTCTTTGCAATACGAGATGTAGTCAATTGAAATTATTGTATGGGTGGCACTTGCTACGTCTTGACATTTTTTATATCCACATGCATTCTATGTTCAAATTTTAGTCCAGAGGATGAGCTAATTGGCCAAAAAAAAATGAAGAGCATTTGCAGTTTGATTCTAATATAAAGGTATAATGCAACACCGAGATTTTCACTAATGAAACTCAAATATTTCAATTGTACTAATACAACAAATCTATGGAACACAAAATGGAAGGACCAAGGACGACAGCTTGAAGAATGCATAAGAAATATTTAAGTCCACCCGAAAATTAAATAATTGAACCCAAAAGCATAGTTAAGTTAAAAAATTAAATCTTAATCATTGGCATCGTCTATTTTTTTTTCCATAGCTCTCTAACTTATTAAAAAAATAGGATGTGGGAAAAATAAAAGGAAAATTATTCTGGATTGATGGGTGTCTTTCACTAAGGGGAGTCCTATTTGAAGGATGTATGAGAAGGATATGGGGTGTGGGGTGCCTAAAGAAGGCGGGTGGGTTCGGCAAGGTAGTTAAAGTCTACCTATGGTGGAGCCTCGGGGTACTAGGCATTGGTTTGTAGTCGGCCAGGTCATACCTGGCCCTGCCCCTGTAGGGGGCTGCAGTAAGTCGGCCTATCGGCCGGGAGATCGACCCACCCTGAGCAGGTAGAAGGGGTCATGGTGCTTCGGTTGAGTAGACCGGGCAATCGACCTCGATCTTTCGGCTGGGTGTGGATTTTTTAGTCCCCGTCAGGGTTCTATGAGGTTCTATCTGTCTCCAGGCTTCGGTGGTCCAGCAGTGCTTCCATCGGACGGGCATTGATGGTGGTTGAAGGTCGGAGAATAGTGGGTTGTGGCTGTGTCGAAGTGAATTGAAAAATTTTATGTGCCGTCTCTTGATAAAATCTTGGATGGTGAGCACTTCAAAATTTTCGTGGATCTCGTCTGCCTTCACTCGGTGGATGGGGGTATGTTTGAGGGAGGTGCGGAGAACTCTGTTCTGGAATTGCTGGAGCGTTTTGAGAGTGTAAGAGTTAGATACTTGAATAGTGGGGTCCCATACATCAAAGCAGGTCACATGACGCTCTGGTATATCAGCAGCTTGAGGCGTACCGATAAAGCCGGGCTGTGAAGTAGGTGTCCGAGGCTGAAGAATTTCTTCCTAACACTCTTTAACTTTTTGCTGAGATGTGTCGTGAACGACAACTGTCTACCGAGGGTAATCCCAAGGTAGCATAGCTTGTAGCTTACAGGGGACTCTTTGCCGTCTGAGGCGATGGATTTAGGTAACTTCTTTCTTCCAGATTTATAACTAAATATAATTCCTTGCGTCTTGGCCGGGTTGACTTTGATATTGACAGCATCGAGTTTAACAGCAATGTGTTGACTGGCGCTCTCAGCAAATTTCAGGGCTCTGGTAGGATTGATGCTAGTGCAGTAAACACCTATGTCGTTTGCATACGCCGATACCTCGCAGTTGGGGTACGAGGCTCCTACGATGTGGGTGGTGTAGATGTTGAACAGCAGGGGGCCTAGCACCGATCCTTGGGGGACACCGGCAGTGTAGTTTCTTCGGGTCGTAGACGTAGTGCCTATACGAACCGAAAAAGTTCTGCCTGTAAGGTAGGATCTTATCAGGTTCTGCAGCTGATCCGAGAATTCGTATTCCCTCAGACGTTGGAGTAAGGTGTAGTGGTCCACAGAGTCGAAAGCTTTCGAACAGTCCAGTGACATCATAGCGGTAGCTCTGTAGCTCCGGACGTTCGATGCGACGTGGTGTTGCAATCTCACCAAGTTGTTGTCCGCACTTAAGCCTGTGCTGAAGTGTGTGTAATCCTTATCTGATAAAGCTAGATATAATAAACAAAATTTTATTTTGAATAGTTGGGTAAGTTTGATAATTAATGGGTATTTTGATAGTTTAAATTAAAAAAAGAAATCTTAGAAATAAAAAAATTAAAATATATCCTTCCAGATAAAATTCTAAAAATGATGGGAAAAAATGCTAGTCCTCCTTTACACACACTGCTCAATTTCGGTTTAAAATTTACTTTCAGCGTGGAAAGTATTTTTATTTAAAATGCTCAAAGTATGTATCCTCAGAGTTTCTCTCAGGGTTGAAATATCAAAAAAAAATAGTTTGTACAACTGACGGAAATGTCTCTTACATTTATTAATAGCCAATTACTTCTTTCTTTTTTTTATCAACTAAGCCAATACAGTTTCAATAAACAAAATTCTATCGATGGAAAACCCTTGCAAGTCAAAAAGACTTTTAACGAAATCTTCTGGTTTCAGTAGCCTGGAAACATATATGACCGAAATTGATTTCAGGCTCATTAATATGGAGATATTTTAAATTTAGGACGGTTTAGTTACACATAAAGAAATTAGACAAATCATCGAGGATCATCATGAAACATTTCATATATCTAGCTTGAAAAGGGGACTTTCAGGGTTTTTTTCAACTTGGGGAACAAAGAAGTCGCAGGGAGCCACGTCCGGCTAATACGGTGGCTGAGGTAACACAACAGTGTTGTTTTTTGCAAAAAAAATACGAACAATCAATGAGGTGTGAGCGGGGCGTTATGCAATTTCCCGAATTGTTTTGCCACACTTCCCGTCGTTTTCGTCGGATCGTTTCACGTTCTTATTGACCGTACGACCTTCTCGCAGGAACTCATGATGCACTAGGCCAGTGGTCGGCACACTTATTAGCCAAAGAGACAAATATGAACATTACAACAATTTAAAAAAAAAATTGGAGCCAAATCTGCTTGTTTAGTAAACTTTTATTACACTAAATAAGTAGTACACTAAATAAAACTAAATTTCATACTTAATAAATATTTATTAAGGCGAACAAAGTTTGGAAAGTTTTAGTAAGTCAGGTTTGTAAGTTGTTGTTTTTAATTTTAGGCCTGATTCCAAGTTCTCATCAATAGGACGACTTCTCAGTTTACTCTTGATAATGTTCATGCTTGAAAAAGATTGTTCGCATATATATGTAGAACCGAAAAGGGAAAGAACAGCAAACGCGAGCTTTTTCAGCTGATCGTAAGAGTCAGGAATACTGTTCCAAGCGTTGAAAATGATCATGTCTTCCTTCTCCAGATCATTTAAAGCAGGCCACTTGTGTTGTGAACTAAGATCGCATTTTTTCTTTTCCAATTCAACACAAAGACGTTCGAATTTAGAGCGCCATATCTCCTTGTTTTTTAAATCCAGCAATTGTATTTCAAAGCTACCAATGTCAATTTCAAAAGGAGAAAATTTCAACTCGGTTATCGTTGCATTAAAAGGATTTTTGACAAATGCTAAAGTTGCTCTGCTGTTTTTAAATTCCTGAAGCCTGCTGAGCAATGCTTCCCTCATATTTAAAATTATTGTTTTAAAATGGTGTTTATCAATAGAGGGATTATTTTCTTGGCGATGCTTCAGCAGGCTCGGAATGTGAAACGATGCTTCCCTTTCAAAATCCTGAGCGAAAATGGATAATTTGTTTTCGAATGTTATTACTTTTTCTAACATCGAAAAAATTAAGTTTCCTTTCCCTTGCAGTTTACGATTAATCTGATTTAGATGAGACGTAACGTCTACCATGAAATAAAAGTTTTGGATCCACTGATCGTTTGTTAGTTCTGGAAAGTGAACGCCCTTCTCAAGGAAAAATGCTTTAATTTCCGGAAAAGGGACGTGAAACGTTTTAAAACGTACCCTCTTGATAACCAACGTACCTTGTTATGAAGCAGAAGATTTATTTTTTTTTTTTAATGAAAATCTTATTGCGCCTTCCGTGGATATTTGTGCCAGACCACTGCACTAGGCCATTAAAATTGAAAAAAAAATACAGTGATTATAAAATTTTCGTTACGTTTTGATCAAAACTCATATATCGCTTTGTAGGTGTTCGGGCCTACCGTGGCCTACTTTAACATAGTGGTGTTCGTTCCTCTACTGGCGTCATTCACATGGTGTCATTCACAAGGTGTCATTCACATGGCGTCATTCACATGGTGTCATTCACATATGCATTCATACATAGATAGAGGGGATATTCCCTCTTTGGGTAAATCGTTATTTTTACAAGTCAGTTCCACAGTAAAGATATTGTAACGCAGGGACGCAACGTCCCAGAGTCGAGGGAGGTTTTTATGTGACTGCTGTGTACGCGAATATCTCCGGCGAAGCGACAGCAGTAACTCGGTTATTTACGACTGTACGCTTGACGAATTTTTTTTTTACTAAATCTTATCTCGCCTTTGAAAAACTCTCCTCCAGGATAGAGAGAGAGGCGGCGTTTTTTTTTTTAAACGGCAATAGGACAAACTCCACAGCGGAATAACTAAAACTTCATGTTTGGTTAGAAATTCTCTTATTTTATTGCTGAGCTCAAGGTAGAGGCTTCACTTTTAAACAGATACAGACCAATGATCTTATTCACTCTATATGAAATCTCATGAGTATACATACATACTAACTAGAAGAAGTCTTTTTGTGAAATAAAGTGAGAAGTAAGTCCTAGTAAGGTACTTAAGATTAAGATATTGTTATACCTAAGAGCGAAGACACTTGAAAAACGGTGGAACAAAAAAAATATTACAAATTTTAAACCGAACGATTTTAAACAAACCGATTCGGATTTTACATCAATAGTTTTTCTTCAAGTCAAAATTATACTTTTTTAAGAAATGCACGCTTGGACTGGCAGAAACCGTTTTCACTAGTATGTTTATAAGTGCCCTTTTCAAGCTAGATATATGAAATGTTTCATGATGATCCTCGATGATTTGTCTAATTTCTTTATGTGTAACTAAACCGTCCTAAATTTAAAATATCTCCATATTAATGATCTTGAAATCATTTTCGGTCATATATGTTTCCAGGCTACTGAAACCAGAAGATTTCGTTAAAAGTCTTTTTAACTTGCAAGGGTTTTCCATCGATAGAATTTTGTTTCTTGGAACTGTATTGGCTTCGTTGATAAAAAAAAGAAAGAAGTAATTGGCTATTAATAAATGTCAGGGACATTTTCGTCAGTTGTACAAACTATTTTGTTTTTGATATTTTAACGGTTTGATATTTCAACTCTGAGAGAAACTCTGAGCATACATACTTTGAGCATTTTAAATAAAAATACTTTCCGCGCTGAAAGTAAATTTTAAACCGAAATTGAGCAGTGTGTGTAAAGGAGGACTAGCATTTTTTCCCGGCATTTTTAGAATTTTATCTCGAAGGATATATTTTAATTTTTTTATTTCTAAGATTTCTTTTTCTAATTTCTGATAAATTAATTTTATCACCATAGGTATATAAAAGAATAGAGCGAAAACATAGTCCGACAACAACTACTAAGAGACGACATAACATACTAGCTTTTGAGAAAACATAGTTGCCTGCTAGACTCCGTACTCAAGTCAGATGTTTGATCTGAAAAATGATTTGGAATGACAAAAAAAAAAATTGAAATAACTACTCAAGCTGTTTTCTCCCTTGTAGTTGGTCATATCAAGAAACATTACGTAACTGATATTAAATTGCTGTACTTTTGCATTTGAAAAATATTGCTAAAAAATTAGCATATTACTTAATAAACGAAATAAGGAATACTAAAAATCTATGAGGGAAACAATTCGTAGGTAAAATCTATGGAGTAGCACAAATACTAAAAATTACTAAAAGAAAAAAAAACAATAATGGGAGGAGTGGTGAAAATTGTAAATTGCTTTGTTTTTGTAATCTTAATAAACTGAAACTTAGCACATCCTTTATTTATTTATTAATTTATTAATCAAATATGCTTCTACCTCTAGCTTATTAGATATTAATACAAAAAAAAAATCCAATTTTCAACTTATCTTTGTATCATGTATTATGTATATGAACTATTTCTTGTTCTACAGCTAATAATGTAATATGATAAAGAAAAAATATTTATCTTATATAAGAGATAAACGAAAAAAATATCTTTATTCAAATCACAAAATGAAATATATTGGAAGTCAATGATTATTTATTTATTTTTATTATAGTTCCTCTGTCACTGCACAAAACAGAGAAAATTTGTAGGAAATTGAAAACAGTTTTACCAACGTCCTTTCGAACTTTATTTTCTGTGCTAATTGCATTTTTTGGAATACTTTTGAGTTAACAGATAAGATTCCACCACACGAAATCTCAACATGCACTTGTTCTATTAATGGAATAGATATAGCCCAGACAAAATAGAAAGTGCAATAGTATGTATTATACATTATAATATAATAAAACGAAAATTTAAGAAAAGGAAAATAAATGTTCACCAAGCAGCTGTAAAAACACACTAAGGCTTTTTTTCCCCTTTAACCCCTGTATTTATTTTTTTAAATGCATTATAATTATAACAGAATATAATATGAGCTGAGGGTTTTTCCTTGTACTGCATAGTATGCATTTAAGAAGTGCATGTCTTAAAAACTAACATCTGTGATTGTTGTTAAAAATGTATAAATTGTAAAGGGACTCGGTGATGGGGCTCACCTTCGGGCTACAATAAAAATGAGTTTGGCACAGACAGGGGAAGATTTAATTAGAAGACCACATACGAAGGATTCACGATAAATCACTAATGGTCGGAGTAATTCGTGTGAGATCGCAGTAGCCTTTGAGAAATCTCGACCAGTTAGCAGTCAGTTCCCGGATTTAGATATTATTGATGGATATGGATACTTGCTTTGACCCTTGTAGCGACCGCTAACTACATAAGATAAATCACCCTATACTCTATAGTATATATATTGTAAATTAATTTAAACAAATGTAAATAACATTACCAAACCATAAGTCATTGTAAATGTTGTAAACAATAAAAGACGCAGCTCCAAGTCAATTAGTTATAGGCTGGGAACCCTCACCCTCTACCCAGAGCAGGTAGTAACGACCCGGACAAGGCCTGAGTCACTACGAGAACAAAGGCCACCGCATACTGGGCTGGCATTGGCCACAATAACAAGGCCTATGATTGGACGCTAATGAAGCCAAGCCACTATAAATAGACCAGGGGGTGGACCTGTAAATCGTTCTCACGACGATGCTCTAGCTGGTGACTTTCGGCTGCACTGATGTTCAAGACTTGGCCTTCTCATTAATGAAAACCTCTCGACCTCTCTTCCGTTTTAGTCAGACCCCACACTCTCCTAGTGGGATTCTCTGCCTTCGCAGTGCTAAAATAAGCAGCTCCTTGGGAAGACCTCTCCCTAGCGGACAACGGTTGTCGTGGCCCTACAAAATTTACCGAGTAGTGTCTCCCACGGCAAACCAGTCTACCTCTCTCCGGTTCACACTCGCCTTTGGGATCCGGACGGATTTCGCCTACCCTCAGATACCGAGTGTGAATTCGTGGTCATTCCAAGACCACACAAACTACCTACCCTATACTTCTTCTCCTGAACATAGTGCATTGTTGGGTCGCATGCCTATCAAATATGGAGTCAGATTGTAAGACCGTCATGAAACGATTGTCCAGGTCATAACCTAATCAACCCTCACTTCGTCGTCAGGGCTAGGGTAACTAGACACCCCCTCGTGACGACCCGACAACCCTTTTTTTGTCTTCTCTTCATCTTTTTGTACTTTTTTTGGACTGATTTTCGGCTTGAAGATCAGAGCATTTGGAATAAGAAGGATTTTTTTTCATATTATTTTGCATATTATCTGGCGTACTTTTTTTTTTTTTTTTTTTCTCTTCTTCATAGCCCCTTTAAACTTACAGACAATTATATACAATTATAGATCCTCAAGTGAATCCATTTACAAATTATTCTGTATTTCCTGTAGCATCACTACATTATATACAGGTTTTGTTATTTTATAGAAATTATATAATGGAATAAACAAGTATACACATTATACGTGACTTGACTAAACTGACTAATAAGGTGATGGGGCTCACCTTTTTGACCAACCTTAAAACTTACTTACATACTAATTCTTATCCTAAAGCTACAATTATCTGGCGTACTTACTTTTAGAAGCCTCTTTGAAGTGTTTAGATTAGTTATTTTCATGGGAATCGGGAACATAAGAGAGGTTTTCGGATCGAAGGTAAAATCCTTTAACCTGCTTGTAAACAACACAATAAAAAGAGGAACATTGTTCAACGAAGATGAAAAAAATACGTGTCGTGCTTAAAAGATGGTGATAATGGCTTAGTGAAAGAATTCATCCACGCACGCTTTTTGTCACATTTTCACTCAAAATCACTTGGTAATTATTCAGAACCCTAGCACACTGAATATTTAACAAGATATTTAGTGGGCTGTCTTTTGAGAGTCACTCGCTTATATATATTTATGGAAATGGAAAAACAAAATTCAATTTCAGCGTAAGGATTCCATGACGTGAAGAAGAAAATTTAATAACTAGACTATAATAGTTTCCTTGGATACTCTCCCGCTAATATTTTCCGTTTTGCAATCGCTATTGAAATAACCTGGAACCATAAGCGGTATAATCTCATATCTAGTTTTCTTGAGCAAAATTGGGGGGGGGGGTCGATAATAGCAACAGATAGTTGTGATAACAAATTACTTGGCTGGAATAATAATTCATTGATCTACTTGGAATGAATAGTAATAATAATAATCCCTGAAGATTAAAAATGAATTCTAAATTAACTAATTAAGAATGTAAATAACGGTAAATGAGAAGGGGGGGCCCGACCTGGGGATTAAGTATAAAATGAAATTGTTTATATTTGCCGAAAGAGGGGAGCTGAGACACAAGAGGTGGCATACAGATGAGATCGCCGACTGAATACAGAAAAGGGGAAGCAGAAATGCCCTTTGCTAAGTCCTAATACATTCTTATCAGCTGGTCACTAAGTATATTTCACTGCCATCTATATATCCTGTACGTCTCTCTTATTTATACCCAGCAATCGTCAATCCGTAACTAAAAATATTCTTTTAGAGGTTTTGTGAACAAAATTATTACCTAGTCTACACACAAATATAAAGGGTTTTTAGTATTTTTGTTGTTATTTTTTTTATTGAATTATAAAGTAAATAGGATAGGGTTATTTATGGAATAATACATCGGGCAAATGGCCTCCACGACTTTGCCGCACTCTTTTGTTGAAATTTTCCATGACCATTTGGCATAAATGTGGTTGAATTTCCTCTTGTAATGCACGGGGATGTGGGCTTGTTGATATACACTTTTGACTTCTAAAGGTGTTCGCAGGATCTAGGGGGCCAATTCCGATCCCCAAAACGAGAGAGTACACGACCTGGAAATGTCTCATGCAGTATTTGAATTGTTTCATGGGCTGTATGGCATGTCGCACCATCTTGTTGAAACCACATATGGGCCACATCAATATCATCCAATTCCGGCACAAAGAACTGTGTTTACGACGCCGAATTGATGTTCCTGGATTTTCAACAACACTCTCACGCACTGCTTCGATATTGACATTTGAACGGCTTGTTTTTGGACGACCAGTGTGTTTAGTGTCTCCAACTGATCCAGTCTCCCTAAATTTTTCAATTCATCTCTTCACAGTTGATGAAGTAAAAACACTATTCCGACCATACCGAATTTTCGAACTGTGGCCGCCAAACTTTCATTATTTTTGAGATAATGTTCAAAAATAAAGACACGTTGTTCTATCGTGTAACGCTCCATTTTTACTAACCCTAAACTGTCAGCTGTCAAATTGTTTTTTTTTTTTCAGGGTTGCCAGCATTTTACTGCACAAATGGCGGCAAATTCAAAACTTGCGTTAATTCTGGGACACCCTTTATTTATTCAACGAGCCCTTTTTGACGATTCCACTTGGTCATCTTCAGGCTAGAAAACACTGCAAGGCTAAAACTAAACATCAACATCTGCAATACAAATTCCTAAAATTGTTTTTGAGAGATAATTTTAATGTATAAACAGGAGTAATTTCAAAGTATGAAATGAACAATAAAACAACCAAAAAAAAAAATATTATACAATTTAAAATGAATTCGCATACCTTAACATCCGATGATCCGGCGTAATCTCCTACCTGTGGCAATCGTTAGCTATTTAGGGAGCAGGAAGTCATTATTGTGAAGGAAAAAAATTCGACTAAAACCACTTTAATATAAACACTAATGTCTAACTTGTACTGGGTGCCTAGTTTTCACTGAGCCTTCTCTGGTGTGCTGGACGGTGGGAGTTCGGATAGTGCCATCAACAAATATACCTACCCTTTTCCTTAACGGTTCCCGAGAGCGATCTCATAAGCATTTTCGCCAAAGTTCACTCCTTAAGTCAACCTGTTTCTAATATATAAATTTATTTGGATTCTAAAATCTCATTACTGCATAAATAATACAACTGTAGCCTAAGCAGTTATAAAAAAGTCAAAAACATAATAAAAAACGTAAAACATTAATAAATTACATTAAAAAGGCCCTCCTTGGTATGAGTGTACGATGTAGCTAAAATACTAAAAAACTCTTATATATTTCTATAAATAGTTATACAAATTTTATAAAGAATGTATGTATGGCTGAAATAAAGCTAGAAAAATAAATAAAATATATTTTCAAGTCACCTCAGCCAATCCCGTTACAGGACATTCTTTTGTTTATTTCATTACGTCATTACGTAATCGTAAGTGAAAAAGAAGAGTCGAAATCACTCAGAAGACCGCCGCTATGAAAACTAGTAAAATATTTTACCCACAAAATTTTTATAAAATCATGAACTAAATTGAAGAATATTAAAATAATAAGTTAACTTCTAAATGACTTTTAACTTACATTAGTTGTCACAGTCACTGTTATTACATAACCCGTTAATATTCTTATAAAAAATACATAAGAAAATTTAACATCAATGATCATCCTGAAATTTTTTTTTTTTTTATATATATTATGATATATCAATATTATGAAACAAACAATAATCAAACTTTGATCCATGTAAAGAAGAAAAGTTTTTAATGTTTTATTAAATATTATTATATGTTTATTAATGTTTTCAAACTCTCTAAATCATTGCTTAAATGGCGAATACTACCCACAGCCAATTATAAAAGTATAAATCGTATTTATTTAAATATATATATTAACCTTTATTATTATATTAATTAATATTAATGATTGTGTATAGTGAGAAAAAAATATCTATGGATGATCTGGGGACAAGCAAATGCTGGAGGCTTCATTTTATTTCTCTGGAATATTAATTAGAGCAGGGTGAATAAGCAGCTCGGTATTTTTCATTGAGTGAGGTCATTTCATTTATTATACATTTTTAATTACTGAAAATAACTCGTAAAAAAAAATATAAATTAAATAAGTAAAGCGTATTAAATCCAACAAAAAGGGTCCACCGAGCAGGGATTTTAACGAGTAACCTTCTTTAATTTTACTGTATTAACATCCTAAGTCATAAAACAAAATCATATTTTAAATTGCTTCTTAAATGTGAATTTAGAAAACCTAAATGTTAGAAATGTGTTTGGTATTGTCACATTTCAACTAAATACACACTCCGTAATCATAGCATTAGTTATAGATCTTTTTCTTACCGTTCATTCTCATCCTACCTATAGCCTACCTATAGCCTACCTATAGCCTACCTATAGCCTACCTATAGCCTACCTATAGCCTACCTATAGCCTACCTATAGCCTACCTATAGCCTACCTATAGCCTACCTATAGCCTACCTATAGCCTACCTATAGCCTACCTATAGCCTACCTATAGCCTACCTATAGCCTACCTATAGCCTACCTATAGCCTACCTATAGCCTACCTATAGCCTACCTATAGCCTACCTATAGCTTACCTATAGCCTACCTATAGCCTACCTATGTCTAGAACATCGTACAGTTTAAACCCTCAGTCCACTTACAGTTATACTCCTTCCCACAGATCTGCAGAATTCGACCGTTCCTTTCTCACTCGCTCCACCTCTCTCTGGAATTCCCTCCCTCTTATTATACACCATGCTTCATCCTTACGTACTTTCAGAACCCTGCTATTCCAAACCCTACTGGTCATCCAGAAAGATAGAGTTCTTTATTTTTGGAAATCATGCATTCCACTTACTTCTTAGAGGAGAGGGGTACATATAATTTATTTTACTGTGTTTTTTTTCTTAGTGGTCTACTATTTATGATTAGTTATCTAGAGTTTGATTTATAAGTATCATATTGGGACAAGGTCTCAGAATATTTTTTATAATCTAATCCGGAATTTTGTGTGTTGTGTCAACTTCTTCACCACGAACAAATAAAAGTTACTCTCTTCACGGACCAGAAAACACCTGCCTACCTTTCAATATTTTATCAATAAATCTTCGGGGTCAGTATAGAGAGAGGGGACTAGTTCATGAATTCCGACACCGCAAGAGCTCTGACTAGGGGCATAGGCGTAGTAGCCTTGATTGGCCAAAATAAACAGCTCTCTCGTTCGCTGTAGGCACGGATGACCTGCCTATATAAGGCAGAAATTCTGAGATTTTTCAGACAGAGAGTATATAATCCCTTATATTCACCTATTGTTCTGCTCGAACCATTGCTTTCTTATTTAATTACCTCTGCACTTCTCTATCCTAACCTCGCTATGTTTTAGTCCGGAGTTGTCAGACACCACATATTCCTAGTGGGATTCTCTGGCTTCGCCTAAAACTAGCACATCCTTCTAAGGCATCCCTTCCGTAAAAACGACAATCCCTTGGGCCCTACAAAATTTACCTAGTAGCTTCTCCCTGGTGGTTCAGTCTGCCACTTTCCGGTTCACTCTCGCCTTAGGGATCCGGACGGTTTCCGCCTACCCTGAGATACCGAGTGTGAACTCGTGGTCATTCCAAGACCACGTAAACCTAGCCTGTACCCCTTCTCCTGAACATAGTTTACTGTCGGGTTATACCTTCTAAGATCTCATGGAGTCAAACGTATAAACAAAAAGGAATTATTCAGGCCGTCGGGCAGTGGCTGGGTCGACGAGACCTCCCATGGCGGGCGCCCCACACATTGTAAAATACATGTATATATTTTTTTTTTTTGGTTTATTTCAGATATATTTGAAAATATTATATAACACACCGGCTGCTAGCCTGTTTCTTCAAGACATTATTAAGTTCATTTCAAGTGTAATTTTTTATGTGATAAAAAGAAGGTTTCATTAGGCTATTTATTGTTATGGGGCAATAAAAATTCTCAACTAAAAAAAAGGTATACAGAGAGGATTCCTTCGCGACTGAGAGGGGAGGGGGTAGGGCGATTAGGAAGAGGGAGGGGGTAATGCCGACAGAGGAGCTAATTGCCTAAACTGGCGCTAATCTATTTGAGGGCGTTGCCGGCACCTGCTCTGCCTTCCCGCTGTTTTTACTACCTGCCTACCGATCACCTTTTAATTAAACACACATGTAACCTCCCTCTAACTGTCTTCGCACAATGCTACGATACTGCCAAAGCAGGCCCGCTAAAGCTGCTTTAATGGACAATCCCATGTACTAGTTAGCATCTGGGCCCTATACTCGTTCTGCCGAGCCCACAATTGTCTCCCACAGAGCTCTCACGATTAAACGGACAAAGTAAAGTGGACTAGTGTGGAAGCTAAACCTAGAGATTGCCTTTTTAACTAGATAACGTAATTGTAACATATAGCTCTTAAAGATTTCGCAGGACAAATTGGAAAACACTTTATTAACAAACACAATACAATTGCAACAGTACAATCGTCATCTGTATCCCTTCCTAGGATGTGCTAGTTTTAGCGAGACGAAGCCAGAGAACCCCACTAGGAAGGTGCGGGGTCTGACAGCGCTGGACTAAAACATAGCAAGGATATAGAAGGGTAGAAGGTTACATGAATATTTAGAAACATTACTGCAGCTGCAAGTATCAGTTCAGAGGCGAGCAGTAGCTTCAATGACTCGTCGGTTTTTTTTTCTAAACCCCTTTATTAATAAAATTTTACAATTTGCAATTACAAAGTTCAATTTAATAATTTCTCCTCTTACTGTGATGCGCTGATGCATTCGAAGGAGGTTGGATTACATAACAAATCAGGATGACGTTAAAATTACAATGCAATGTATAAATACTAGGTGATGGGGCTCACCTTCTGTTTAAAATTTGGGAAAAAACTTACAAACTAAAACCTAAGACTAAAGCGTTCCTGACTCGACTGCGTCTTGCTATCGATGGGGGAATAGAGCAGGGGTTATCGTGTTGAACACCGGGTCTGTCAAGTATTGCAGGGAGTCGAAAAATTTGATATGTCCACCGTAGGCAGCTCAAAGATCTCGTGAAGCTCACTGTTGCTCCTCTGCTTGAATAAAGTATGTCTGACCACTTTCATCAGTATACCGTTTTGGAATTGTTGGAGTCGCCGAGCTGTAGTATACGGCATATGATGGAAAAGCGGTGCACCATACAGCAGAGTAGGCCTGAGTACACTCTTATAGATCATGAGCTTTACACGCAGTAGATTGGGGGAAGTTAATAAATGCGTAAGGCGGTAAGACTTCGTGCGAGTATGCTTCAACTTCCTCGCAAAATGGTTACAAAAATGGAGGTGTCTGTCCACTTTAATTCCCAGGTATACTAGGATGTTGGCTGGTGAGTTTTTCTCCGTTCCTGCTATATAACTTTTTCTCTTTGGAAAGAGAAAATTACGCAGTCAGTCTTACCCGCGTTTACAGAGATATTGAGTCTCCCCAATCTCTCCCTGATCTGCTTACAGGCTACTTCCTGCCTAAGAGCCACCTTGGCGCTCATGCTGCTACTGTACACCACTATGTCAAGCAGTAACTGTTGTGATGAATTGTCGGCTAAAACCAGGGGGTATATATAGCACGAAGCAGCCAATAAGCAAGCGTGTTATTTTGGCCATTCGCATTGCTTGCATACCTCCTGATTCATGACTCTAGGGACTGCCTGTGAACTCGGCTGCAGCTACGTCATTTATTGTTTAGCATTTGAACGGCTTGTTTTTGGACGACCAGTGTGTTTACTGTCTCCAACTGATCTAGTTTCTCTAATTTTTTCAATTAATCTCTTCACAGTTCATGAAGTCAAAACACTACTCCGACCATATTTTGTATGAAATTTTTTAACTGCGGCCGCCAAACTTTCATTATTTTTGAGGTAATGTTCAACAATAAAGACACGTTGTTTTGTTGTGTAACGGTCCATTTTTACTAACCCTAAACTGTCAGCTGTCACATTGTTTTTTTTTTTTTTAGGGTTGCCAGCACTTTACTGCACAAATTGCGGCAAATTCAAATCTTGCGTTAATTCTGGGCCACCTTGATAAAATCTCCAATAGTTCAAATCCTCTACTTACATAATACAAGATCCCGTCTTTCTGATCGGCAATGTGTTTTGTTATTCTTCCAACTCTTTTCTAATCCCCCATTTTGTAATGTAATGTATTCCCCATCGATACGCTTACATACAGACGCTTCCTAAGTTGGGAATAACATATCCACAATTTATTAATATTATTCTATCCTATTTGTAGATATTGTTTTTTAACTATAATATTTCGTACTATTCTCATTATTTATGCCCAAGTTTAGTCCATTTGAGAGGGCCAAGTTTACAATGAATTGTTTACTCTCGCTCCGGCAGATGAAACAAAAAATGTTTCGAGTTGAATCAACACCATAATCTTAATTACCTACCTGTAAATGAAATTATTTTCAATTTTACACTGAAAATAGAATTCATTCCAAGGTTTGTTTGTATGTGCTGAGATAAACTCTTCAATTGTTGAACGCATTTTGAAAATTGGTCTGTAACTCAGCATTTAGGTAATGTATCTTCACGCTGATTCTTCAAGGAGTTGGACTGTGAACTTGAACATGGATGCATTTGAAAATTGCCTTATAGCTAAAAAGCTCGTGCTCTGTAATAAGCCAGGGGCTGATAGCCGTGATAAAAAGTTGTCCAATCACGTGCCCGGCGCACGTCGAGAGAACGCTTAAGTGTTCCCACAGAAGAATGATGTAAGTCAATCGGACGGATGAAGGCAAAGAGGTGGCTGGATTACACCGAGAGTGGCATGCGGTGTGGTTTGGAGGCGGAGGTCAGGAAGTCTTAGTAGACCTGCAACAGTGGAGGATACGAAGGGTCTTGGGAGTCACCGGAGGATCGTAACATCGAACAAGTAAGTAACTAATATTGGATCTCGTTTTAGAACTCCAAAAAACAACAAAAAATATTTTTACCTTTTACGCTCTGTGGAAATATTTTATGAGCAGATCCTGGCCCGTGACTTTCTGTAGACATAATCTCTTCCATCTGAAATCAAATCGGTACATCCCACAAAACCTTGGACTGACCCAATTATAAAGGTTAGTTTTTCAAATGGATCTCGACCAACAAATAATCAATACTTTACAAAATTAAACGATCTCATGATATAACAAATAGCTAAGTAAATGTGAAATATTTTAAATGTCATAGCGTGTAATTAATTTATCGATCGAATTTAAGATTCAAAAAACGGTTCAGTGACAAAAAACTTGTTCAAAAATCTATACCGTGCAGGTTAGTTATAGAAATAGTGGTAGTGGATGTTAAATTAGATTAAGAAGAAAAATAAAACGTAAATTTACAAATACAAAAAATTAAACATTTAAATAATTGCCCCGGAAAGACTAAACAAGGAAATATTCCAGAAAATCCGAGGATACAAAAGCTCAAGGGGATACACCAAGCAGATGAAGGAAGAAACGGAAAGACTAGGAATAACGGACCAGGATTATCAGGACGGAGAAGGATATAGGAAGAGACTGAAAGAAGTCAAGGTTCTATCAAGGTGGGAAAGAAAAAATCGAAAAAAGGAGTCGCGTGGACAGAAGAAAGAAAACAAAAGCACGCAGAGATAATGAGGGGGAAATGGAAGGAAAGTAAAAACAAAAACAAGAAAAGAACCGAAAGTAATGATATTCGCGTGGTCTTTAAGGCCTTTCCGTGACGAAAAAAAAAAGAAAAAAAACATTTAAACAATCACTGACTTAAAGGATAAATGAACATTTGTCTAAGTACGCCGATAAACAGCCAATAGTGAGAAGTTTCCGTCAACTAGATGATAGCCCCTCCACATAACCGAAACATCGATTGCCCGTTGTAATCGAATGTATAAATCGATTATTCCCTTATCAGTCAGCGGATAACCTCCATGTACACAAAACACAAAAACAGTGGGAGAGGGGGGCAAATGCTTGCCAACAGGTACAGGCTTTGTCACTAGGTCTGTAGGCCTTAAGTATGCACAAGTAGCGATAGAAAAAAAACGAAAATATTGTAGAACAATTCAATTACGATTACGAAATCAAGTGATTTCATTTGATAGTTATGTGTACTAATCAAAAATGTTCTGAGCACCGCCAACGACTACCTTGAAGATGAAACATTAATTTCTTTACGAAAGTGGCTTAGAAATAGAACTGTTTCTGGTCGTGTTGCTGCGATGGGGCTTCCTCGTGGTGTGCCCATGGGCGCTTTAACCTGAACAATCTGGCCTTCGTTAAATGTACTCCTTACCAATCTTTTCGATTTAACAATTTATTTCATAAAAAACATTATAATCTCTTAATAAAACAAGTAAAAATCATCTACCTGTCTAGAAATATCGAAATAGAACAAATCCAATGTTTGTACTTTTATTTTCTAAGGATATTAAATGACATTTTTCGTGTATTTATTTTTGTTAATTGCGTTCAATTTTCTTTTTTATAACAAGAGTGCTGAATAATCTCTCGATAAGGAACCTATAAATAAACCGATCGATGTGAAGAAATTCTATATATATGGTCCTTGACTCTATATGATAACAGCAGCAAAAAAATATACATAAAAAAAATCATATACTATAACCTAAGACAAAATGTTCTTGAATGGCTTTGCAGTAGCCAAGAACGAAAATGGCCAAAATCATCCTATTTAAGTCGTTGACCGAAATAAATCTGCAAATTTATCTAACTATAGCTAAGGTGAGAGGTTTTTAATGTGTGTAATTCATAGACAGAATATTTTTAATCTACCAGCAGTGATATTTTTAAATAAACGCTCCTCTCCACAATACAGCACAATTCATGAACCTTTAGTCATCTCTAAACTGTCATCATCAGTTACTAAAATTAAAAGTCACATTATTACAATTACCGATCGTGAAAACAAACAAAAACAGAGAAAGCAAAATAATATAAATAACAATATTTTTTTCATAACCCCTTGTTATAATAAATTATGGAAATCAATATAGATTTTATATAAATGAATCTATTCACAATAAGTCAATATTATATGTCCTGTAGCTTGGCTAAAGTTTATACAATTTTTAACCATTTGTGATTTGCAGTTGTTACAAAAAGTATAATGCACATAATACATTGATTGTATAAACATGTTTAAAAGTTATGGGGCTTATTTTAGGAATCATAGATTTACATATAACTTACATCTAACAATAAAAACTTAAACTAAATCTTAACCTAATTTACCCTGACAGTCTGTTGCCATCGTTGCGGGAAGGGTGGTGGGGCCATAGTGTTAAACATTGGGTTTATGAGGTGCTGAAACGAGTCAAAAACTTTTGTGTCTACTGTGGATGAACTCTCCCACCGACGGCACACCAAGCAACGGGTGCAGGCCAGCGTTCTTTAACCTCTCTAGAGAGTTGGACCACATTTCGCATGATCCCATTCTGGAAATGTTGGAGACATTTGGCTGTATTGTCAATCAAGTGAGTATATAGCGGGGCACCGTACAGCAGAGCTGGCCGGAGGACACATTTATAGATCATCAATAAATACAACTTATATACGTAAAGAAAGTTAACTTTCTTTAATTTGAATTTGCCTCGCTGCTTCTACTGACCACCACTAGATGGAGCTATCAACAACATTCCAAAAAGTGAGAGGATAGAGAAAGGTTACATTAAGTAACTAAAGTTGTAAATAAAGCGTGAATAGAGAACTAATAATTATAAATTATAATTGTCTTTTCTTTGTTTACAGTTAAGATTGTGCAGTGTAAATAATTGTTATAATATAAAATATAGTGAAAAAAATTGCTTTCTTTGTTAACAGAGAAACTGATTTCGGTTTATCCACCCCACCTTCAATAAGTAAGGTTCTGACAATATAAGATTTATAAAATGCAACTAATTCTAAATACCGCCTGTTTTAACTGCATTGGGTCCCTAGTGTGGGAGTGTTGTTTTTTACTGCCCTGTCATTATGACATAGTGGGTGCTGCGGGTGTGAGGACCACTATCACAATGAAAATTCACAGTCGAAAATAACGTATCTGTAGTTCGTTATTTGATTTAATAATCAACTATAGGTATGCTATTATAACTTATAAGTTTTGTTGTACTTATTTAGACCTAGTCGTCCATATTGTGCTTACATTTCACGCTATCATAGGTACAATAACAAAAAAAGACAGGAATAATACTACTTTTATTCCAAGTTGAATTCTAATATTTACTTGGGAACTTTCTTTGCAAGGACAAATGACTAGCTACTTACAAATGAGCACAAAGTCGGATTGAGAAACGAAGAAGAACCGCAGCCTTATCTCTTCGATAGAATTCACACCATGGATTTATTTGTTTCTTTTTTGAGGTGCGATTTTTTTTCAAAATCAAAAACCATTTGTCTGTCCGGTGAAATTGTGAGTCCCCGGTTTCACATATAAAAATGAAATTCTATTTCAGAGATTTCATTTGATTACCCAAAGATTTGAATAATTCTTTCAACTCCATAAAACATAATTAAGGTTTATTAAATATTTAATTAATTATTACGCAGCAAAACTCACTAGCCAACAACCTAGTATATCTGGGAGTTACAATGGACATACACCTCCATTTTAGTAACCATTTTGCGATGAAGTTGAAGCAAGCACGCACGAAGTCTTACCGGCTTACGCATTTATTGACTTCCTCTAATCTATCACTGCGTCTGAAGCTATTGATTTACAAAACTATACTCAGACCTGCCCTGCTGTATGGTGCACCACTTTTCCGTTATCTGACGTATACGACAGCTCGGCGACTCCAACAATTCCATAACTGTATACTGATGAAAGTGGTCAGAGGTACTTCGTTCGAGCAGCGGAGCAACAGTGAGCTTCACGAGATCTTTGAGCTGCCTACGGTGGATGAATTCATCCAACGTAGACATATCAAATTTTTCGACTCACTACAGTACTTGACAAACCCGGTGTTTAACACTATAACCCCCGCTCCGTTCCCCCATCGATGGCAGGACGCTGTTGCGTCAGGAACGCTTTAGTCTTAGGTTCTAGTTATAGGTTTTAGTTTGTAAGTTTTTCTCCTAAATTGTAAACAGAAGGTGAGCCCCATCACCTAGTATTTATACATTGCATTGTAATTTTAACGTCAACCTGATATTGTTATGTAACCCAACCTCCTTCGAATGCATCGCAGAAAGAGGAAAAAATTGTAAATCAAAATTTTTGTTCATTGTAAAACTTATTAATAAAGAGGTTTTGAAATAAAAATTGTTTATAATAAATAAAATAATACTGATTGAATTATCAAATAAAATATACTGTTGTATCCATTAGTAGGTGATTTTATTTTATTTTATCTTTAAAATCGTGTTCGCGAATCAACACAACATGTAATATTTTTATAGGTATTATATTTCGCACGGTAGTTTCATTGGCTACCAAGAATAATACAAAAAATAAAATTACGCATCAATCAATTAGTTACTGTTTAATGAAAAAATATTTTTTTCCCTAACTCTACACGCTAAGATATCTAATCTACACGCTAAGAAATCTTAAATTGCTGGTTAAAAATAACTATAACATATTAGGGGCTTAGTGGACTGTAATGGCAAAAAAAAATATATTTAAATATATAGGGTATTCCAGAATTAACGCAAGATTTGATTTAAATAGAAAACCAAGTTTTTAGTATTTTTGTTGTAATGTTTTTATTGAATTATAAAGTGAATAGGATAGGGTTATTTATGGAATAACACATCGGGCAAATGGCCTCCATGACTCTGCTGGCACATACGCACTCTTTAGTCGAAATTTTCCATGACCATTTGGCATAAATGTGGTTGAATTTCGTTGATGCAGCGTTGAAATTCCTCTTTTAATGCACGGGTGGATGTGGGCTTGTTGACATTCACCTTTGACTTCAAATAACCCCATAAAAAGAAATCTAAAGGTGTCAAATCACACGATTTAGGGGGGCAATTCTGATCACCGAAACGAGAGAATACACGACCTGGAAATGTCTCATACAGTATTTGAATTGTTTCATGGGCTGTATGGCATGTGGCACCATCTTGTTGAAACCACATATTGGTTTCATCCAATTTCGGCCCAAATAACTGTGTTTACGACGCCGAATTGATGTTCCTGGATTTTCAGGATTCCGCCAAACTTTCATTATTTTTGAGGTAATGTAAAACAATAAAGAAGACACGTTGTTCTATTGTATAACGCTACATTTTTACTAACCCTAAACTGTCAGCTGACAAATTGTTTTTTTTTTTAGGGTTGCCAGCATTATACTGCACAAATGGCGGCAAATTCAAATCTTGCGTTAATTCTGGGACAACCTTCATAACATCATATCACGTGTTAGATAGAGAACTAATTTCGGATGTGTCTTTTAATAAAACTTAGGAAATCAATAAAGAAGGAGCAATTACTGACCTTATAATGGTTTGATGCGTATATAACTATTTTTTTTTCCCCCTGGTTGAGGCATCAAATGGAACTCACCTGCAGGTAATTTCATGAGTGTCAAAAAGTCAAACATAGAGTGCAAAAATGATTTTATGATTTTATTATGCTACGTGCTAAACTGACAAGTATTACATCTTATTATTCATTACGCAATGGCCTTCAATCCTATGACCTACTCCACACATACATGATAGAAACATTTTTTTTTTTTCAATGACAAATTGATTAATTTGAGGCGATGTTTTTTATGCCAAATCATCAAGTGCACTTGTGTGTATCTAAGTCAAATATGTAAATATGCAATTCGCAAACACTAATAATAAACATAAAGATAATCAGGTCAACAAATCTCTTACGAAAAAACAGAACTAATGACTACCGACCCAGACTTCAAGAAGAAAGCAGTAGAAATCAAATACGGACCAATAAAAGTAACACAAAAATTTATGTACCTGGGCGAGACTATATGTAACAACGGTTCGGAAAAAGAAAGTATGAAAGAATCACCAAACTAGAGAGACTAAGTTTTGCAACCAGTAACGTATATAACAAGAAAAACCTGTCCACTAAAGCGAAAATAAGACACTACAACACAGTCGTTAAACCGGTAATATTATATGAGACGGAAACCTCATGCCTCCCCGGTCTAGAAAAACTACTGAGAATAGAACGAAGAATCCTAAGAAGGATCTACGGCCCCAAAAAGACACAAAAAGGATACAGGCTAAGATTCAACCAACAAAACTACAAAAGGACATAAGGATCAGGAGACTGAAATTCCACGGACATATGGTATGAATGGCCCCGGAAACTAAACAAGGAAATATTCCAGAAAATCCGAGGATACGAAAGCTCGAGGGGATAAACAAAGCAGATGAAGGAAGAAACTGAAAGACTAGGAATAACGGACCAGGATTGTCAGGACGGAGAAAGATATAGTAAAAGACTGGGGGAAATCAAGGTTCTTGTGGGAAAGAAAAAATCTGAAAAGGGAGTCGCCTGGACAGAAGAAATAAAACAAAAGCACGTAGAGATAATGAGGGAAAATGGAAGAAACTAGAAAAGAACCGAATGATATTCACGTGGTATTTAAGGCCTTTCCGTGACAAAAAAAAAAAAATTGATTAATTTGAGGCGATGTTTTTTATGCCTAATCATAAAAGTGTTTTTATGCCTTGTAAAAGTGTGTGTATCTAAGTCAAATATGTAAATATGCAATTCGCAAACACTAATAATAAACATAAAGGTTTATTGATTATTTACAAATAAATAAAACAAACAGGGTCTTATGGTTTACGTTCCGATTTATCACGTGTAGAGTATCAGACTCTAAGTATAAGAAGAAGGTAGATGGTCACTGATACGATTCACTGCCCTGCGAGTATTTTTCATTTTGTTTATCAAAAATAAAATCACATGAATGGGACTACACACCACAACAAGACCCATTACTTCATCGGTTGCGAAAAAATAAATACCAAACTAAAAACTAACATGTAAAAAACAGGTGAAGAGTGAAATTTCAATTTCGCAATATTCCGTTGCACTCGTTTTTGCAATTGATGATATAATTTGAACCGTTGATTTCCGGAGGCAACCGTTTATTCTTCTTACGTCGCCGATATCGCGAAACAGCGACTATCGTTTCGATAGTGTTATCTCTGCCATTATTGCGTTATTTCTTACTTTTTTTTTCTTTTTTTTTTCGAAACAGTTTTGTATTGCATATACGCCTCTGAGCTATTGGAACTTACTATAAAACCTTCGAGATTACATAATCTCACCGATATCTATCAAGTTGTTATTCAATTTGTGTGAGGTAGGAGAACTGAAGAATGCATCAACAAAATTAACTGCACAAAAATAAAAAAAAAAGCACAACAGGGATTATCTGATGCACCAACTGATAAAAATGTCTGAAGGAATTGTTTCATATTCAACTGTCTTTTTCTTTCAAAGCTCTCAAAATTTGAGAAGAGGAATGGGGGAAAAATAAAATAACATGGAATTTATAAGAGTGAAAGGGATCCTTATACTAGGGGGGCCTATTTGTTGAAGGTTGGGTAAAATTTATCATCACATTTTTTTTTTTCATAGCTCTCAAACTTATAAAAATAGGATGTGTAAAAATTATTTTGGATTGATGGGTGCCTTTCACTAAGGAAGTACGAGAAGGATATGGGGTGTGGGATGCCTAAAGGAGGTGGGTGGGTTCGGGAAGGTAGTGAGAGTCTACCTATGGTGGAGCCTAGGGGTACTAGCCATTGGTTTGAAGTGGGCCAGGTAACACCTGGCCTCGGCCCCTGTAGGGGGGTGCACTGAGTCGGCCTATCGGCCGGGGAATCGTCCTACCCTGCGCAGGTAGAAGGGGTCATAGTGCTTCGGTTGAGTCGGCCGGGAGATCGACCTCGATCTCTCGGCTGGGTGTGAATTGTTCAGTCCCCGTCAGGGGCTCGGGTTTTATGAGGTCTATCATCCTCCAGGCTTCGGCGGTCCAGCAGTGCTTCCATCGGACGGGCATTGGTGGTGGTTGAACGTCGGAGAATAGTGGGTTGTGGCTGTGTCGAAGTGAATCGAAAAATTTGATGTGTTGTCTCTTGATAAAATCTTGGATGGTGAGCACTTCAAATTTTTCGTGGATCTCGCAATTGTAAATAGATTCGTTCGTAGAGTCTATATTTTGTAACTTGTATTAATTTTGTAACAAGGGGATATGGGGAAAAAAACAAATGTTTTTGGTTGAAAAATTAAGTACTTTGAAAACGAAATTGTATTTTAGACAGCTAATGTATAAAAGAAAAAATATTGTAAAAAAACATAAACTTGTGAAAATATTTTTAAAGAAGAGGTACTCAATAACGGTTATTTCCACCTCTGGCATGAATCTCGTCACGTCGTTGATTGGAAGATTGTTCCTCAGATCAACTAGTTATTTGAAATGAAAAAAACTGACCCCCTAGCCAGCAGTGGAACGAGAAACTGAATATTACTAAAAAATAAAATCGTAGACTTTAACAGTCCTATCTGTGGCCGTAATAAGAAAAAAAAAAAAAAAAAAAACCAATGCCGATTTTTGCTCAAAAATATTTTAAAATGTATTCTGAACGTTTTATAACGAGATATTTACACTATAAAAAATGTTTAAATTGAATCACTCGAGTCGGGCTCAGATATGTGTGTTTCCAAGGTGGGGCGGAGACGCCCGCCGCGAGCTAGGGTCGCTACAACCTCTTAGCCGCTATCCGGCGACCGCCAAGGAGATAAGGCGGGTGGACTTGTGGTCTTTCACCCTGGCAGCCGGCCTAGTCGGTGGGCAGCTTAATTCGTTTTGATCTGACTCCATAAGAGCTTAGATAGTGGGCCCCGACAGTGCACTATGTTCAGGAGAAGAGGTACAGGGTAGGTTTATAGGTAGTTTATGTGGTCTGGAATGACCACGAATTCACACTCAGTATCTAAGGGTAGGCGAAAACCGTCCGGATCCCAAAGGCGAGTGTGAACCGGAAAGAAGCAGACTGAATTTCCGTGGGAGACGCTACTAGATAACATTTGTAGGGCCACGGCAACCGTCATCCGCGAGGTACAGGTCTCTACCAAGGAGGTGCTAGTTTTAGTGAGACGAAGGTATAAATTTCCACTAGGAAGGTGTGAGGTCTGACAACGCCGGACTAAAACATAGCGAGGTTACGAGAGAGAGATATGGAGAGGTAGTTGAATGAGAAGACCATGGTTTGAGTAGAGCAGCAAGCCCCAGTGCAGAGAGAGAGGAGAGAGTAGTGTTCCAAGTGACGGTCCGGTTCGTTATGCTAATTCGGTCTAGTCTGTTTCTTATATAGGCGGCCAGCCGTGGTGGGGATGGGTCCCCACCTGTAGCTGTTCCCTCCACTAGCTTTTCCCCCACTCTCACTGACGTCGTAACTTTTATTAAAAGATGTGTCAACATGGACATATATTTTCTGGGCCGAGAGGAGGATAACTTTTAATTACTCGTAATTAGAGGTGGCCACAAGAACTCGTTTAACGGGAATAACAATTTCCCGCCACTAATAATAAATTAATAATAATAATAAATTAAGGAATAATAATAATAAATTCAATCTCCAAGGGTCACTTATGAAGTTTTATAGATAAATAGTCCTTCGAAATGGTCCACCTTTTAATGAGCGAGGTCAGACTTTCGATGGTCACCACATTATGTTCCCGAGTAATGTAAACCGTAACCTTGAATGGACTCTCGTACCGAACTGGTTCCTTGGATCGGTTAGATCCGAGGTATACGACGGTTCCAATTGAAATTGCCCCATCCCGGACCTTCAAATCCCCTTTTGCGTCGTGCCTGGCTTTTTCGTGCGTGATCCGGTCATGCATTGTCCGCCAAGCTTTCTCCAGATGTATGTGGGTGTTGACTAGTTGATCCGCCATCCCCTCGTCCGCCACCGTCTTCCACCATTTTCGCGCTCTCGCACGTAAGCCGAACAAGATTTCGAACGGCGCGAACCCTGTCATCGTATCTATTGAGTGGTTATAAGTCGCCATCGGCATCGCTATATTCGCCTGAAGTCCCTTATCCACCTGATACACTCGTAGGTGGTCGCACATGGTACTGTGTAAGGGCTCGATGGCGGTCATATTTCGTCTTCAGACACGTTACATTATCCTGAATTGTCTTTCCAGGTATCGTCGCATCTTTCAGGGCCCCGGGGGACTCCCGGTGTTGGCCAAATTTTTGTAATTCGACTCTTCCCGTAGACGTCGTATATAATGGTGACAACCCTGATCTCTTCGTCTTCCAGATAATCTGCCGACGTTTGTCATTGATAATACCCTCTATCATCTCCATGTCTCTAGATCGTTCACCAACCAACTCCTCCGATATCGGATTTCGATCCTGTCTCCATCTTCCTGTTCCTCACCCTTACCGACTTCTCCCGGCGTCCATTCTTCGATGAATTGTAGAATACCACCCAACGATTCCCCTTCTTGCACGGTATTCACCACGATGGAGGCGCCAGTCAGTCTGCCACTACATTTTCTGTCCTAGACTTGTACACGTTGTCCATGTTATTCTGCGCCAGGAACTCTTTCCGCATTGTCACTCTCACCAGGGGACGATTCCTTCATCTTCTCAACCCATTGCAGCGGTCTGTGATCCGGAGGTACTTTAAACCTCCTTCCGAACACATAAGGGTGGTGTTAAGTGCCCAATAGTCCATACAATGGCGAGCCATTCTCGTTCCAATGCACTGCTGCATCCGTGGTAATGGTAAACCCTGCCTCAAAATTCGGGAATGCCAGAATGGGTGCCTCTTGCAAGCGATTCATGCATCGGCGAATATTCTGTTCCATTATCAGTGTGATGGTGATCCACGCACCCTTGCGCAACAGGTTATTAATGGGTACCAGGCACTCAGCCATGACTGGCACGAAACGGCGATGATAATTGAGTGTACCCAGCAAGCGCCTAATACCCTTAACGTCCCTCGGTACCTCCATCCTCTGAATCGCTTTTATCTTCAACGAATCTGGTTGTATTCCCTCCTGAGAGATGGTATGTCTCAAACAATTAATACGATCCTGACCCAGTAGCGAATTGTCTGTTGACAATTTCAGTTAGAATTCCCATATGCTTCTTAACACTCTCCGTAGGTGTTCGACGTGTTCCTCTTCGGTTCGGCTGATAAATAGTAGATGATCGTCCATATAAATCTGGCACATATCTTCATACATACCTCTCAGGAGTTCGTCCATTAGACGCTGTAACGTGATTGGAGCGTTTTTCAGACCGAACGGCATCCGCGTAAATTCGTAGTGCCCTCTTTCGAACGAGAACGCCGTCTTATGTCTGACAAGAGCACTCAGTCGGTTTTGGTGGTATCCCGCCTTCAGATCTAGGGTACTGAAAACCTTCACTCCATTCAACCTATCTACGATGTCCTCGAATCGTGGAAGGGATACTTTTCGTCCACCGTGTTATCATTCAGTTGTCTGAAGTATTCCACGACTCGGTATCGCTCGTCTTTCTCCCCTGGTCTACTCTTCTTGTTCGCCGCCCACAAGGGACTATGATACGGTGAAGTACTATTTCTAATAAAACCCTGCCTTGTTAGCTCGTCGATCTCCTTTTGGAATATGCTGCCGGAGTGCCTGCGGATATCTCCTTTCTTTCACGTACGTCACGCGCTTCGCCTTCAACGGGATTTTGTGAACCTCCCAGAGTGAGTAATCTACAATTACATACCTTGATATGGTGTACTCTCTCTCTCCTCCATCCAACCTCTCTAGTGCACTGCGAGATACCATGGTGTTTGTGCTTCCCTGACTCATCTCCTAATGATCCACTCTCCCCAGGCGTCCTGCTCCATCTCTCCCTTACTTCTTGAGTGTTTACCTTCATCGGTACTGGTCTTTGGTATTCTCTCCTCCGGAAGATGTGCGGGCAATGTCTTGCGATGTGCCCTTTCTCGCCACATTCAAAACATTTTGTGCGAGTGCACTATGCCACTAAATGTCCTGCCTTCCCACATCCGTGGCATTTTATTTCTTCCTTTCGCGGGACATACCTCGATCACGTTCCTCTGAATCTCCTTTCTCCTGTCGTTCCCCTGTCTCTACCGACAACCGACGTTTATGGTCTCATCCACGCTAGTTTCGGGGTCCGGGTCCTTTTATACGAAACTCGGCTCCATCCATTGTCGACGTCTTGCACCCTCACTTCTTTCTCCTTGGCACTAGCGTCGATTATTGTTTGTGCACACTCCATGAACGAGCGCTCATCAGAGAACCCTTCCTTTCTTCCTGTCTCCTTAGCCAGTTTCACCTTTAGATTTAATATAACAGAATATATATATATACGGGTCATTCATTAAGCGCTTCTTATCTTCAAATTTAAGACGCTTTATATGTAATACAATGTTTACTTAACTGTTGTAAGAAGAGTACTTGTATAAATACATATATTAAAATATCAAGTAAGTTAATATTATGTTAAATGATGTTTCCATGGATTCATACCTTTTTTCATAATTACTATTTCTGAAATCCGATAGCTAATGTCAACCAAAATAAATTCCTAAATATTGTTTTGTCGATAGTATGGTTTGTCGGGGGGGGGGTCACTAGGGGAGTGCCTGATCACTCTAGCCCTGGTGGCAAGTGCGGATTGTTGTAGGTAATAACATGGACCATGTTCCATGTAGGCGTTAATATCTGACTCCATTTATTGATAGGGATGTGTCCCGACAATACACTGTGTTCAGGATGAGGTTCAGAGGTTCATAAAGAATAAGACCAGTTTTCAGAGTTCGAGCGGGAGATCGGCAGCGTAATAGTGCAAGTCGTCAGAGGGTCTGCTAGAGGCTGTGAGACGAGGTGCCCGCGCAGAGATGTGGCAGAGAGAGAGAGTAGACTAGTAGAAGATTCCAGGGCCCCGGGGCCCTGGAGTATCGCGACTGTCTAGATGCAGAGACTGGAGAAGAGTGTCTTTACAGGGCGAAATTCCTTGATTTAAATACTATCTCCCCTTCCCTCCCGGAAGGCGGAGTGGGCTGCAGGGGGTATGTTTTATGATGCCCAGGTGGCTAATCCCCCTTAAGTTTATGACTGTTGGCCTAAAAGGGTGTGTTTTATGATGTCACACCTACCGAGATACGTGATCGCTCGTCCCCTAGAGGACTGTTTATTGGCATGGCTTTTAGATTTTATGACCCCGGAAAGTGACTGAAGGTCTGCACGGGTCTATTTATGGCAGTCAGGTGGCTTATCCTCTCAGGTTTATTGCTGTACCTTCGACCCTCTGTTACTTGTTTACATCTGCCGATCCCTCTATGTTTTATTACTAGAAAAGGCTTTTACCATGTTTTACATCTAATTACAATACATTATATGCACCAGAGTATAGGGTAATTTACATATATGGTTAGCGCTTCGCTACATGGTTCTATAGAAAAAGAAAGAAAACGCACATAGCAAAATCATAAGCCAAAAGAACATTAAGCAAATAACCGCAAGTATTGCTGATAGAGTAAGTATTAACATTTTCTTTAAGTTATATTCGGTGGCAGTAGTGAGTCCTATGGCCGCAAGTAGTCTATAGGTAAATGTCGTTCCTTTTTCCATTGCTTCTTAAATTTGACATGAAATTCGGGCTTGTGATCGGTAACAAATTTGCTTTTATATATAAGTTAGAAATGCGTGTAATTCGTAAATGCACCTTACCTTTTGAATAGGTCGGCCACACAGCTCAGCTCACTAGTACCATTTTGTCATTCACTATATAATTAGACTCATTTCCTTTAGCCCGAAAAGTCACTGTATTTTCAAATGTTGATATAATCAAATAAAAAGAGGTCACTAGTGTTTAACATTAAAGATTTAGCAGGAGCTATATTGATACATAAAGCAAGATTCGACCGAATCAAGTATATATATACATACAGCTCCTTCGCCAAAAATTGTTCAGTCGAATTTTTTTTTTTTTGTTTTTTGTTCAGTCGAAGTTTTTTTTATTTATTTTTTTTTTTTCCTAAGCTCTTAAACTTATAAAAATAGGAATGTGGGAAAAATAAGGAAAATTATTTTTGTTTTGGCTGGAAAGTGCCTTTCACTAAGGGGAGACCCCTATTTGAAGGATGTATGAGAAGGATATGGGGTGTGGAATGCCTAGAAAGGCGGATGGAGTCAGGAAGGTAGTGAGAGTCTACCAAGGATTAAGCCTAGGGGTGCCTAGGCGATGGTTTGTTGTAGGCCAGGCGAAGCCTGGCCGGCCGCCCCGCCAGGGGCCTGAATGAGTCGGCCTAATCGGCCGGAAGATCAACCCTGCTTACACAGGTAGATGGGGTAATGTGGCGTCGGTTGAGTCGGGCGGGAGATCGGCCTCAATCTCTCGGCTGGGTGTAGGTCCGTCAGTCCTCTGGTTCTATGATGTCTTTCATTCGCCAAGCTTCGGCGGTCCAGCAGTGCTTCCATCTGACAGGCATTGGTGGTGGCTGAAGGTCGGAGAATAGTGGGTTGTGGCTGTGTCTTAGGGAGTCAAAAAATTTGATGTGCCTTCTCTTGATAAAATCTTGGATAGTGAGCACTTCAAATTTTTTGTGGACTTCGTCTGCCTTCATTCGGTCGAAAGGGGTGTGTTTGAGGGAGGTGTGGAGAACTCTATTCTGAAATTGCTGGAGCTTTAGGAGAGTGTCGGGAGTCAGATACTTGAAGAGAGGGGTCCCATACATCAAAGCAGGTCTTAGGACGCTCTGGTATATCAGCAGCTTAAGGCGTACTGATAGAGCCGGGCTGTGAAGTAGGTGTCAGAGGCTGAAGAATTTCTTCCTAACACTTTTTAATTTCCTGCCGAGGTGCGTTTTGAACGATCAGTCGAAGAATTAGATTAATTAATTTTGAGTGTTACAGTTTTTCATAATCAACGAGTCTGTGACATATCTGTTATGTAACAATTACACAAATGTTATTAAACTAATATTAGCAATCCCATGAAAGATATTCAACTAAGATTAGAAATAATTACGTTATGATTGAGTAACTAAATAAAACTAATTTCACACTCTCTGAGATAGAGGGAGAGAGAGGAGGGGGAGAGGAGGAGAGAGGCAGAGAGAGGCAGAGAGAGAGAGAGGGGGAGGGAGAGAAAGGGGTGGAGGGAGATATATATATATATATATATAGAGAGAGAGAGAGAGAGAGAGAGAGAGAGAAAGAGGGAGAGGGCTAGATGGAAAGGGAGAAAGGGAGAGAGAGAGGGAGAGGGAGAGAGAGAGAGAGGGAGGGAGGGAGGACGCGAGAGAGTAGGGGAGGGCAAGGGATGGAGGGGGAGAGAGAGGGAGATAGAGAGATAGATAGAGATTTGATCAATATTTGATGATAATTTTATTCAAATATGATCACAGGTCAATTATATATTCTAAAGTCGAAACCTACTGTGTAAGTAGTAGGCAGTGGACATTATCCCTTTTGAAAAGAGAAAATTACGCAGTCAGTCTTACCCGCTTTACAGAGATATTGAGTCTTCCCAATCTCTCACTGATCTGGTTACAGGCTGCTTCAGCCTATCTTAGAGCTACCTTGGCGCTCATGTCATCAGCGAAAACAGCAATTGTAAGCGACAGGTTGGGTGAAGTTAGCAAGTGCGAAACCCGGCAAGACCTCTGTCGTACTTTTTCTATTTTATTATATACATGTTTTGTTATTTTATAAAAATTATATAATGAATAATCCTTACTTAATGAAAGAACCTTACTTTTTATTTTTTTTTCTTAGCTCTCAAACTTATAAAAAATAGGATGTAGGAAAAATAAAAGGAAACTTATTTTGGATTTATGGGTGCCTTTCACTAAGGGGAGTCCCATTTTAAGGAAGTATGAGAAGGATATGGAGTGTGGGATGCCTAAAGGAGGCGGGTGGATTTGGGAAGGTAGTGAGAGTCTATTTACAAATTATTTTTGTATTTCCTGTAGCATCGCTACATTATATACATGTTTTGTTATTTTATAAAAATTTTCACATTTATAAATTATTTTTCCATCAACGGTCCATTTATTACTTTTTTTTTAGTGTTCTAGTTGTTATATAGAAATGTTTCATAATCAACGAGAAAGGCAAAAACCACTTATTGATGAAGTTTTTTTTGTAATGGATATATTTAATTATCAGAGAGAATCAAGTATCGGTAGTTTTTAATGGGATATTTCTGAAATAAAAACGAACATGGGAGGGTTTTGAACCGAGGATTAAAGATAATTAGGTTATAAATGCGTACCTAAATAAATCTAACTTCATAAGTGTGGAGGGGTCGTGAAATGAGCGTTCGAAGGAAGCCGTTATGCAAGCAAGGAATGTAAGGTGGTTTTGAGTTTAGGAGATTATATGTAGGGTAGGGATTTAGTGGGTAGTACTTGGTAGAGTTCTGGAGGAAGTATTGTAAGTCTGATCAAGGGGAGGCATTCTGGCTCGGTAGAGCACGAGTGTCTCGGGGTCCCGAAGTTTGGAGGGAACAGTTGATAAGATTAGTTTTTGATGTCAAGTTAACCCATTTATAACCGACTCAAATCTGTGTCAAATGTGATTATACAATCAACTGAGATTCCGTATTAAAAACTATGGATACTTCGCTGATTCAAAAATGTTAGATTTGTAAACATTTCTCCTGACGGGTTTATTCTCTATCGTTGGTTTATATAACGTATATTTCTATATAATAGAGGTTTCACTGATTATTAAAGAGTGATTTTCTTAGGGCTTCAGTCTCTGCAGGTTGCATCTAGCTCCTTGCATAGAGTGGGGCGGTACCTTTCCACTATAAACAAAAAGGTAACGAAGCCTTGGCCAGGACCTCCTGGGTGGCTTAGGAACACTGGCCGAACAGACAGACGAAACACGAATCTCTCTCTCTCTCTCTCTCTCTCTCTCTCTCTCTCTCTCTCTCTCTCTCTCTCTCTCTCTCTCTCTCTCTCTCTCTCTCTCGCCCCCCTCTCTCTCCCTCTCCCTCTCCCCTCCTCCTCTCTCTATCTATTTCTCTCTGCAGCAAAAACAAAACACAATAACTGGATTTTAAAAATGAATTCCGTTTGTTTTGTTTTTTCTACCAGCGAGATCGACCATAGGATAAAGGACGGGGCGGTGGATACTGCGGAGACTGGAGACGAACGGGGACTTGGACGTAAGTGGGTAATCCCGGCTGAGAGGGAAGTTGAGGAGGACTTAAAAAAGTCGGCTGATAGAGTGAGGAGGCGTAGCATAGGGCCGGGACTTAGGGGCTTTGTCCTCTTTAAAGTCCGCAGCCGGGGCAAGATGGAAGACGTGGGGCTTTTTGTTTCAGCCGCAGAGGGCAACTTCCGAGGGTGGCCCCCCGACAAGAAACGCCAACTCCTTCGAGAGGCCACAGTTTAGTCCTCGCCAGTTTAGCTTTCACTGACTCCAGCGGAAGACATTTCACGGCTCAAGGGATCCAAGCACTTCTTATGCCCTGTCTAAGACTACCTTCCGCTCTGTAATTAATCATCTCACACAGTGACCATTTAAATACTAAATTCCCTTTACCGATACAAAAAAAAACTCACAATAACCGTTCCTCGAGCTGAGAATATCCCTTTAAATTAATAGAAAGGAAACAAATAAAACAAGATATCGACTTGAATACAATGCGTTTAAATTTCGTTAATTTCGGTTTTTTCGTGTAAAATAAAACTCATTTTTTTTTCTATACAAAAAAAAATGAACTTTAATCAGTCAAACATCTTCTATTCTGTTCGATGACCTTTTGCCATCTTTCCGGTAACTTCATGATCCCGCGCTCATAGAACTTCTGGTCCTTATCAGCAAAAAAATCAACTAAGTACGACTTGAGGTCATCGTTATTGCTGAAATTTTTACCATTTAAGAAGTTTAGTAAACTTCGAAATAAATGATAATCCGATGTTGCAAGGTCGGGGCTGTATGGGTGATGTGACATCACTTCCCAACCAAGGTCCGATAGTTTCGTACGTGTTGCTAAAGATGTGTGAGGCCTCACATTGTCTTGGTGGAACCCAAATATCGAGCTTCTTAACAAGTCCAAGACGTCTTATATGATTTTCAATTGATGTATGTGATACATTTAACTGTTCTGCCATCTCTCGTACGGTTATAGGACGATTCGATTCAATCATGGCTTTCATTTTGTCATCATCAACTTCTGAAGGTTGAAAGGTGCAGTGAAAAATCTCCACAACGAATTTTTTTAAACCAATTCTAACACGTACGTACGTAAGCATCATCCGCTTTCTTGCCTTTATGAAAATAAAAAAGTAAAATGTGTCGAAAATGGTTATTACTGACAGTTGTAAACAAAATTACACGGAATTTCTTTCTATAGCAACCTAAAGGTATCGACTACCAAATCTCAAAAGAAAAAAAATACTAACATTGACAAAAGAATAACGAAACAAACATAACGCTGTCTACTGGTGCAAACCGAAATCACTTTCTAGCCAACCCATTAAAACATCGTGGGATCATAAAATGTCAAATATGGTCTGAAGCTTTCTGAAGTTTTTTTTTAATGGGCCATTGTAAAACATGGAAAGGTACTTTGCGTGAGGAAATAACTTTGGAGCTTCTTGATTAATCTATTAAAAAGTCTGAAATAAAATTAAATCCTCTATCTCAAGCGGAGATTAGGCTTTTAATGTTTAAGGAAGTCGATTGAGATTAGCTTGTAACTTTTAATTACTATGAGCTCTCACTGATATAAGTAATTTGTTTCTCCTCTCCCTCGCCCCCCCCCCCTCATTTGTCTTTAATCTTTATTCATGGCCCGTGCTTAATAGCTCGTATGATAGTGATGTATTTTATATATTCGGTGTAGTTGCATGGGCCTAACTGCTTCGACATGTGATGGTTCTGGGTTCAAATCATGTTGACGATAAGTGATTTTCCTTTCACTTGTACAAGTGGGTGATGGCTTCCAGTAATACATCCAGGCTTTACTGTCCTAAATTTAATTAATTAAAGACCCGAAATGAAGAGATTCAACTTTCATCCAGGTTTTGAAGAACCATCCAGGTTCACCAATGTTATAGAAGAACATAAAACTACTACGTCTGTCACCGATGGCCATTAATTGGGTTTCTTTCAAATCAATTTATTTTCAGTATTTGGGCTATGAAGCATCCTAACCCTAACTGGCAATGCGTCTTACCTTTGCAGTACTTTAAAATGAAAAGGGTCGTAAACGCTCAGAACATATTCTGAATTATCGTACCTGTCGATATAAAACGTATCACCCATGCGATTAGTTAATTATTATAACTATTTTACATGTATTACTAGGTGTTGGGTCGTCGCGAGGGTGGCCTAGTTACCCTAACCCTGATGACGGAGTGAGAGTTGAATAGGCTATGACCTGGACGATTGCTTCATGACTGGTCTTACTACTGAACTATCTGACTCCATATCTGATAGGTATGTGCCCCGATAATGCACTATAAGGATAAGAGGTACAGGGTATTATAGGCAGTTTGCGTGGCCTTGGAATGACCATGAATTCACACTCGGTATCTAAGGGTAAGCGAAAACCGTCCGGATCCCAAAGGCGAGTGTGAACCGGAGAGAGGCAAACTGGATCGCTGGGGGAGACACTACTAAGTAAAGTTTGTAGGACCACGACAACCGTCGTCCGCGAGGGAGAGGTCTCTTCCAAGGAGGTACTAGTTTTAGCGAGACGAAGGCAGAGAATCCCACTAGGAGAGTGTGGGGTCTGACAACGCCGGGCTAAAACATTGCAAGGCTAGGATAGAAGTGTAGAGGTTTTCATAAATGAGAAGGCCAAATCTTGAAACATCAGTGCAGATCGCACTGATCGCAACGCAATCGCAGACGGCTAATCGCATTGCAGCTCTGTATGTGGCTTGAAGGTTCCAGAACGAGGCCCAGCCCCTCCAGGAATAGGGCTGGACAGTAGGAACCCTTGGCTGTCTCTGAACTCGTCTGCATTTATTGTTTACCATAGTTACATTGTGGTTTGGTAATATTATTTACAAAATATTATAACTAATTTACAATATATAAAATAGAGTAGAGGATGATTTATCTTATGTAGTTAGTGGTCGCTACTGTAGGTTTTGAATGTTACTTATTTAATTCGGAATTGGGTTATTATTTAATATGGATTCTATGTAAATACGCAGCTAATCTTGCATGATTACTAACTATAAGAAAACCTAGTTAGATTCGTGTCTTTCTTGAGGGAATATGTCTGGTCGGGGTCCTTTCAGCCTTATGAGGGAAAATGATCAGCTGCTTTGATTGGACTAAATAAAGGTTGAGAGGTTCATTCTCTTCGTGAGTTTCCGTTTACCGATGAGCAGATCGTTACTCACCTCAACCAATTTCTGTTATTTTCGTTACTTATGACTTTTACTACAGGGTTGTCTATTTCTCACTACAAATTCATTCTCTGTTACACAACAACAAAGGGCTTCTCCATTCGTATTTTTTATGTTTCTGGACCTCTTGGAGAGCAGGAAACTCTTTGTAAACTTTGGACACAACCTTGTTTCCATCGAAGCGGCCATGATGGTGTTAAACGCCGGGTTTAAGGGACACGTGCATTCCTAGCGCTCCAACACTTATGTGTATACAATTATATATTCTTTAAAGAGCGTTCATTGTTTTCAACGTTCCCGTCTCTTCTAAGCAATGTCACCACTTTTTTGTCGTCTGACGTATACGACAGCTCGGCGACTCCAGCAATTCCAAAACGGCATACTGATGAAAGTGGTCAGAGGTACTTCATTCGAGCAGCGGAGCAACAGTGAGCTTCACGAGGTCTTTGAGCTGCCTACGGTGGATGAATTCATTCAACGTAGACATATCAAATTTGTCGACTCCCTGCAATACCTGACATACCCGGTGTTTAATACGATAACCCCCAATTTTCTCCCAAATTGTAAACAGAAGGTGAGCCCCATCGCCTAGTATTTATACATTGCATTGTAATTGTAACGTCAATCTGATATTGTTATGTAACCCAACCTCCTTCGAATGCATCAGCGCATCTCAGAAAGAGGAGAATTGTTAAATTGAAATTGTAATTGCAAATTGTGAATTCTTAAAAATGTTATTAATAAAGGGATTTAGGAAAAAACAGACGTGCCATCCGAAGGTGAGCACAATCACCGTTTTAGTTTGTGTAATTTTTAACAATAAAAAGATCTTGTTAGTTTTTAAGTCACAAACTCCTTGAAATGCAAAATTTATGTAGTAAAAGAAGCAACCCTCAGAGAATTTATATTGATATAAATAAATTATCCTTTTAAAAATAATATTAAATAGGGGGAAAAACATTTTTTTGTCAATGTCTAATATTTTATTCCTTCTGAAATAAGACATAAATTTCAAAAAAAATATTTTTGAAAGTAAAATTAACATTATAAAATTATATATGTGCGTATGCTATAAGTGAACAAGATCACAAAGCTGAAAATCTTAACTTAAAGTTAAATGGTTAAAGTGTTGGGATAATTAATATAATGTGAACATTACAACCTAGCCTCTCTAAAACCAAGTGTAAAACTTCCCTCCTCACAGTTTTACCCCCATCAAGTTTTAAGAAAAAAAAATATTTTGAGAATGTATGGGTGTATCTTAAAATCAGCGTTGAAGAAACATAACGAATAGGTTTTTAAATATAGCAAAATTGAATAACATATATTTTCCTGGGTACTTCAAAGAACTGTTGGCAAATTAATTAGTAGAATTGAAAAGTGGCACAACCATTCTGTTCGGTGAGGGAAAACCCTCTTTCTTATCTGTGCCAGTGACCACTTAAAATCATTGTTTGCACCAATATAGAACAAGATTAAATTTGATAATGAATTATTTAGCAATTCACTTAGTTATTGGTCAATGCTATCCCCTATCGTCCCAACGCTTCCTTAATCTGATCGTTAGGGTTAGGTTTTTTGATGTAAACATCATAATTTGTTATCTTGTATTCTCATAGAGAAACCTTCTACGGTAAACTGTTAATTAATCGGTTAAAGCGAGTGTAAGCTACCAGAATTAATTCATGTACGATTACTGCGCCGTTATCGCGCTGTGAAACAGTAAACAACAAGATTATCAGTATTATTAGCTAAGAAACACGTTTCACTTAAAGATGTATTGTCCCAATGAGAATATATTTTATATAATTTGATATCAGTAAAGAGGCTTCTGCTGTGTCGACGATGAAAATACTGTTAAGCAAGTAATAACCAAAATACCGAAGCAAGACCGGTTTTAACACATACTTCCAAGTCCTTTCAAACTCGATAAAAATTAAATGTTGAATGCCGATTTTGGAATAGTATTATTAAATAATAAATCTTCCATTTTTCTACAGTATGGTATTTATTCACCAATAACCTTTTCGACAGCTCTAAGCTTTCATATTCAGTTAATAAAATGAAAAGTCACATATGAAAACCTCGACTCCCCATATGCAGACGAACAAATATATCATTAATAGCAGCAATGATACCAATCAAGAATAAAGAAAAATATATTATAAAAATAACACATAAATAATAAATGATTAAATATTAGCTATTCGCCCAATCGATGGTGTGAAATACCTATTACATGACAAATATTATTATTATAGACTTGAAAATAGGTCTACGACTGGATTTATTTATGAAGAATGGAGGGGATGGGTTTGTTAGCATACGCGTATTTATTATATCTTCTTCTTTTACTTACTATTTCTACATACATCGATTATTACTATGTATGTCTATAAAAATCTATTTAACTATATATTTCTACATAAATTAATTCTTATTATCTATTTGTACCTAACTCGATTCCCACTAACTATATCTGCATAAATCGATTATTGCCATCTATATCGACATAAATCGATTATTGTCCTATATTTCTACTTAAATTAGTTATTTCTAACTGTTTCTACATAAATTGATTATTACTACCTATCTATACACACAGGTGGCCTGAAAAGTTTCCGACCTCAACATGAAGATGATAATAAAATAAATAAAAGCTAGTGAAATAAAAGCTAAAATAAAAGCTTTCTTAGGTCGGAAACTTTTCAGACCGCCCTCTTACACTTATTACTAACTATTTCTACATAAATCAATTGTTACTATCTATTTGTACCTAACTCGATTGCCACTAACTATATCTACATAAATCGATTATTGTCATCTATATCTACATAAATCGATTATTACTATATTTGTCCACATAAATCTATTGTTACTATGTATGTCTATATAAATCGATTGCCACTAACTAATATGTTTCTACTTACATCTGTTATTACTACATATGTCTACATAAATCGATTATTACTATATATTTCTACCTAACTCGATTCCCACTAACTACGAGGGTGGTCTGAAAAGTTATGAATATCTACATAAATCGATTATTACTATATATCTCCACATAAATCTATTATTACTATGTATGTCTATATAAATCGATTGCCACTAACTAATATGTTTCTACATACATCTGTTATTACTACATATGTCGATTACTGCTATCTATGTCTACATAAATCTTTTATTGCTAACTATATCCACATAAATCGATTATTACTATATATCTCCACATAAATCTATTATTACTATGTATGTCTATATAAATCGATTGCCACTAACTAATATGTTTCTACATACATCTGTTATTACTACATATGTCGATTACTGCTATCTATGTCTACATAAATCTTTTATTGCTAACTATATCCACATAAATCGATTATTACTATATATCTCCACATAAATCTATTATTACTATGTATGTCTATATAAATCGATTGCCACTAACTAATATGTTTCTACATACATCTGTTATTACTACATATGTCGATTACTGCTATCTATGTCTACATAAATCTTTTATTGCTAACTATATCCACATAAATCGATTATTACTATATATCTCCACATAAATCTATTATTACTATGTATGTCTATATAAATCGATTGCCACTAACTAATATGTTTCTACATACATCTGTTATTACTACATATGTCGATTACTGCTATCTATGTCTACATAAATCTTTTATTGCTAACTATATCCACATAAATCGATTATTACTATATATCTCCACATAAATCTATTATTACTATGTATGTCTATATAAATCGATTGCCACTAACTAATATGTTTCTACATACATCTGTTATTACTACATATGTCGATTACTGCTATCTATGTCTACATAAATCTTTTATTGCTAACTATATCCACATAAATCGATTATTACTATATATCTCCACATAAATCTATTATTACTATGTATGTCTATATAAATCGATTGCCACTAACTAATATGTTTCTACATACATCTGTTATTACTACATATGTCGATTACTGCTATCTATGTCTACATAAATCTTTTATTGCTAACTATATCCACATAAATCGATTATTACTATATATCTCCACATAAATCTATTATTACTATGTATGTCTATATAAATCGATTGCCACTAACTAATATGTTTCTACATACATCTGTTATTACTACATATGTCGATTACTGCTATCTATGTCTACATAAATCTTTTATTGCTAACTATATCCACATAAATCGATTATTACTATATATCTCCACATAAATCTATTATTACTATGTATGTCTATATAAATCGATTGCCACTAACTAATATGTTTCTACATACATCTGTTATTACTACATATGTCGATTACTGCTATCTATGTCTACATAAATCTTTTATTGCTAACTATATCCACATAAATCGATTATTACTATATATCTCCACATAAATCTATTATTACTATGTATGTCTATATAAATCGATTGCCACTAACTAATATGTTTCTACATACATCTGTTATTACTACATATGTCGATTACTGCTATCTATGTCTACATAAATCTTTTATTGCTAACTATATCCACATAAATCGATTATTACTATATATCTCCACATAAATCTATTATTACTATGTATGTCTATATAAATCGATTGCCACTAACTAATATGTTTCTACATACATCTGTTATTACTACATATGTCGATTACTGCTATCTATGTCTACATAAATCTTTTATTGCTAACTATATCCACATAAATCGATTATTACTATATATCTCCACATAAATCTATTATTACTATGTATGTCTATATAAATCGATTGCCACTAACTAATATGTTTCTACATACATCTGTTATTACTACATATGTCGATTACTGCTATCTATGTCTACATAAATCTTTTATTGCCATCTATATCCACATAAATCGATTATTACCCTATATTTCTACTTAAATTTATTATTTCTAACTATTTCTACATAACTCGATTATTACTACCTATGTCTTCATAAATAGTGAACCATTATGTACAGTTAAAAAAAAACAAAAAATAGCAATTTTTGAAAAGCAGGAAAGATCGCTACGAGTAGTGATCAGAAATCTTCACCCGACCACACCGGCTGATGAAATTGAAGAAGAACTCTCAGCTCTCGGTTTCAAAGTTCGCCAAATAACAAACGTTTTACGTGAGGGCAGGGAACAAGACGAAGTGATCAAGACACCATTGCCCTTGTTCTTTGTGGATCTAGAGCGAATACCTGGAGTGGAAAAAATCTACGAATTGCCCCACCTCTATTACACAAGAGTACAGGTCAAAAAGCCTTACCCCAAACTTGACATTGTCCAATGTCATAATTACCAGGCATATGGGCACACAAAATCGTACTGCCACCACCCTCCGAGATGTGTAAAGTGCAGTGGGCAGCACAAAAGTGAATTGTACAATATGCGTTCTCTGCAATCAATGCCACCCAGCCAACTATAAGGGCTGCGACGCTTACAAAATCCTTAAGTCCAGGAGCGAGCAACGTCGTCGGCCAGAAGAAGAGAAGCCAGTAACAGGTAGCTCAAGAAGCGTCCCAGCCAGAAATTTGAGGCCTTCGGTATCTTTTTCCGATGCCGTTCGGAACAGAGAGCAGTCACAGGCACCGCCCACTCCCTGTCCACACTCTTCCTGTGAGGAAGTTCATCTTCCTCAGTATTCCGTTCATCCCGTCAACCAGCAAACCCAATCCCATCCTCAACCACACATCTCGCATATTCCTCTACCTACAAGTTCTTCAGATCTCACCAGCCTTTTAACCTCATCCCTTACAGAGTTCCGAACCCTAATTACCCCTCTCATTTCCCTTCTTACAAATCTTGTCTCCTACCTCATCCCCGTTAAACAAAATCCATAAGTGGATCCTTCCGACTCCTTATCCATTCTCCTTTGTAATGCGAATGGTGTTCGCTCCCAAACTAACGAACTGACAGTTCGATGCGGTTTAGAATATTCTAACTACTATCCCATAAAAGCAAGAGTTACACAGAGCAGTCCCATCCTCTATAACCTATACACCGCTGATGTCCCCTCTACCCCCAATACCTTCTTGGCCACATTTGCAGATGACACTGTAGACTTGTCATCCCACCCAGACCCCGTTATAGCATCCCATAATCTTCAAAAACACCTTGACAAGATCGAGTATTGGTGCAACCAATGGCGGATCAAAGTTAATGAAGCAAAATGTTCCCACATTACCTACACCCTCTGTCGCAAGTCTTGTCTACTAGTTTATTTGAATTCTATTCCTCTCCCTGTCTCCGAGACAGTACGGTACTTAGGCTTCTATCTCGACAAAGGACTGACCTGGAACCCACAGACGATGCTAAACAGACGCTTTGGACAACTGTACAGACTACTTCAAAGGACATCCCATCTCTCAATAGAAAGCAAATTACTAATCTACAAAGTTACACTCAAGCCAATCTGGACATACGGAATATATGGGGGACAGCAAAAAAGACGAACATCAAGCATACCCAATCCTTTAAATTAAAAGTCCTGAGAACAATAGTAAATGCCCCTTATTACGTCAGCAACGATCTTATCCCCTTCATAACGATCTTAACATACCCTACATTTTTGAACTCATTCATTCCAAGTATATGAAATTCCATAGTAACCTATCCAACCACCCTAATCCCCTAACACTATTCAGTCATTGCACTGCACCACTCATCTCTATAATCCTCCTCGGAGAGTGAAACGGCAGTGGCCTCGTGACCTGCTATAAATGCGTTACAGTGGGAGCCCAGTTTCTCTAATCATGTCCTGAGCGTGTGTGGCTCTCGTGTTCTTCGTCAGGCTCCACTGGCTCGTATTCGGTGACGCGGCTGATGGAGGAGCGTAGGGGACTTCCCAAGACTCAGCTTTCTCTTTCGCATGCGAGGGTGGTGACAAACATGTGGATTTGGGAGGCCTCTAGGCTGTTTGTAATTATAATGTACAGTTAATTCATTCGTATACCAAACTCCATTGTGTGATTCTCAAAAACTTGACTCAATTTTTTATACATATCTTGATTGTCTATATATGTGAATAAATTCCATTTTTGTTTGAGAGCTTTTTATATATATGTATATTATTCTTGTCCTCGATATGAGTAGTATCCGACAACGTGCCAATAATAATCACGTGAGGTAGAAACTTCCCAAATATATTTAGATAAATTTATGAATCTCATCTCTTATCTAAGAGATTGTAAAACTGAATGTTAGCACGAGTAGATTTAAGGATTTGTAACCGTAGCTGTTATACAACAGTACCCTTTGTTTTCAAGTGGCAATTTAAACACTGGGGATCTTGAATTTGTTTTCGCTGAATAAACCGTAGGGAAATGTTGGTTGAATAACTTCGTCGCCAAAAACGATAAGTTCAAGTTTAATTTTCAAGAGGTCGTTGACGTCAGATAACAAGCGGGCAATATATATGTATATATGTAGAATTTATTAAACAACAACATACATTAATGACGTAATTTAAGACAGGTTCTCTAAATGTATGATTTGTGTTAAAACGGCTCGTGGTCGGTTGTGAAAAGTAACCTGTGCAGTTTAGAAAATCATAAAACTCAATTATATGTCGAAACTTTGAAATACTTGATAATTACTAAATATAATTTTAACCTAGCATGTATGAAATTGTATAAAAACCCTCAATAAAACCAACTATTTCTAGGATCAATTTACTCTTCAAAAAAAATATATATATATATAAGAATAAGAAACTAAATTAGGAATGTAGATTTTCTAAGTTTGTATTTTTTATTTTATTGAAACCCTGTTTGTTCTCTTGATACACTTGAGTGTTTATTACTTGAATTTTAAAACCCTACGTATTTAATTATATCAAATTTTCTTTTTGCAAAATTACTTTAATAATATCTACTATATTAATAAAGAGGTACGCTAATTAAAAACTAATTGAATTTTCAAAAGTTTCTAAAACACAAAAAAATAATTATTATTGTGAGATCTAATGAAAAATAACGGATAGAAAGCCAAAAAAAAAAATAAATGAACTGGTTTTTATAATTGAAAACATTTATAAGGCTTGTGGATTCGATTTTGTGATTTGGTTTCAAAATGAAACATGTAAAAGCTTCTCGACATGACGCTGTACGGTTCGAACAGGACATTACGCAATTTATTAAACAACAACATACATTAATAACAGGTTCTCTAAATCCCATAGCGGTGCACAAGGACACTTATCATAACAACCTTTAAATGCAGAAATACTTTCTTCAATCGTACGACCCTAGGGAACTGCCCTTGTGGCGAAACGACGTGGCAGAAAATATAAAAATACACGTAGTAGACCTCACTTTCAAATCGCCCTAAGTCAATTTCCGAAAAAAAAAATCTCTTAAACTCGTTTATAAGATTAACAGGAAACAATTAACCCTCACAGGCAAGGCATTCAATAGTTCTATTCAAACAGAAATAACTTTATGATATCATTTTATCAAATGCAATTAAATATTATGTAATAATATGTTCAGCATGATGTCGTAACCGAGTCACAATAGGATACGTGTTTTGTGTGATACTGTTTTTTTTATAACCTCTGAAATGGAGAGTCAAAAAGTACATATTCGTCATGTAATGCTTTGGGAATTTAAATAAGGCAATAGTGCTAGGGCGACAGCTGAAAAAATATGCAGTGTATATGGTGAAGGACTAATAACTGATCGGGCAGTTAGAAATTGGTTTATAAAATTCTGTTCTGGAGATACGACCTTAAAAGACGAACCGAGGGCGGGACTTCCTTTCGACTTTGACGACAACCTTTTAAAGGCAATATTGGAGCAAAATCCACGTCAATCAACGAGAGGTATAGCAGAAAGGTTGAATACATCACAATCAACTGTTAACCGCCACCTGGAGAAATTAGGGAAAGTCAGCAAGTTAGGAATCTCAGTGAACGGAATAAAGAAGATCGCATGTCAATCGCCACAAGCCTGCTCTCACGGGTAACAGGCGATGAAAAATGGGTTACCTGTGACAATATAGTCCGCAAAAGACAGTGGCTCGATGAGGATCAACCACCCCTACCAGGTCCGAAAGCAAACATCCACGGCAAAAAGATTTTATTGTGTGTATGGTGGGATTGCCATAATAATTCACCACGAGTTGTTCGAATTTAACGATTACTGCGGATAGATACGTTCAGCAGTTGCAAAGAATGCAAGAGAAACTCCATGAAAAGCGTCCTGCACTCGTCAAAATTAATATAATTTTGTTATTTAATGAGAGAAAAATAAATGTCTGATAAAAAAAACGGAAGTTATTTATGACTCGACCTAAATACATACTTTAAAAAGTCTCATGGAGACCCGCAAGAATTTTTCACGTTCTAAGTCCTTTATTTTTTTCTTAAATATAAGATTTAACTAGTGATATGTTGTAAGTCTTTACTCATAGAGAGAGATCTGGAAATTTTTCAAGGCGAACTCATTTTTTGTCACTTTTAAACTTTGTGCAATGCCAGTTTTTGTCCAACAGTGATCAAACTTAAAAAATAGATCTTCAATTGAGAGGAGCCAATTTTAAAACATTTCACAGGGAGTTAATGGGAGTTAATTGTACGATATTCGTGAACTGATTTGGGTTTACACCAAGCTTATATTCATTTGGGACATTGTTACAAAGTGTTTGACTTTTTACAAGGAGAATTACTATTTGTTAGGTTTTCATAAAATATATTAATGGAGAACGTTTCGAGTCACTATGGATGACTGCGTCGGATTGTAGTGCGATTTTGATCGTTTGTTGATATAAAACTTATGTTTTGTGTCAGGCAGTTTGAATTTTCCCTCCTCTTTTGAGAGTTCTTTACGTCAAATTATGACCAAACACGATGACTAGCTCCCTCTAACGGCGGTGGTCAGTCACTTATCAAGTGGCATTGAGTCGGAGTTGCCGAGGCCGCTGGTACAAGGGTCCACAAGTCATTATCTCGTTATAGATATCGACAACAGATCGTCTATTTTACAAGTTTTATTTAAATCTGTGATAAGTTTCCTGTGCTACAGAGACCCTCGCCTCGAAGGTTGACCGTCAAGCATTGCCTACACCTAGCCCTGCTGATAAATATGTTACTTTGTTCAAATAATAGCGCCTTTGATAAGGCATATGGCGTATTTAATACTTTGATATAGCAGCTTTTATAAACAAGACAAGGAATGTGACGTCGCAAAATGGCGATCTAGTGTAACTGTTTTTATTTGCCTCTGGCTCGCTTTTATGTTGCCACAGTGAATAGTGGATTAGTGCCTTTGCCATAATTTTACAGTTTATTCACTTCAGTGCTCTTTTTTGACTTTATACACTTTTACAAGTTTTCTTACTCGGCAATTTATTATTATTTTATTTTTATTTTTAATTTTATTCTAAACAATAATATGACAATCATGGCTCAGAAAGTGGACCTCAAACAAAATTGGTTGAGAACAAGAAAAGAGTCCAACAGGGAATCTATCCATTCTGGCCATTTTATGATCTCAGATTTCGAAGCGGAGGCTCAAGACGACGAAGATGAACTTGCTGTACCTGTGCCCGAAGTGATTGAACCGAAAGCTGTCATACCGTGCCACAACATCCTTTCGCAGAGTATAATAGCCGTCAGCGAAAAGAAGTTTCTCACCAATCAACTCTCTATAGAAACATCTCTCACCAAGCTCTTCCAATGCATGTCCATCGCTTACAGGTATCTTCCACATTATTAATAAATATCATTACTTTCTAACAAATGAGGAGTTTTTAAATGTAGTCTCAATATCTTTTGTGAGTGTTAGCGCTGAAAAGTTTTGGTTTTAATGAGTACTAACACACATTTTAATTTTCTGACTTTCTGATTTCTCAATTTAACTAAGATAATTCGATAACTATGATTCGGTTTACAGTAATATTTCAGATCAAAACACTTCTACTTAAGGTGCAGAAATATCGTGATAGGTTTTGTAAATGATTATTGAATCGAGGATACGTTTGACAGTAGATACTAAACTTCCATATCTATTGCCGAAGTCATGCGTGTAAATCTTTAAAGTGACAAACATTTTCATTTATTGATATAATTTTCTTGAATTATTTCATTAATTTTTTTTTTTAAACATGCGTAACAATGTACATATATTTATTTATAGTTTTAAATATCCAGTTATTACATGGTTTCTATTTAATTGCAATAAATATTTATATTAGCAAAGATTAGTTTAAATGATGGCATGTTTCATGTTCTATATCCAGATAGAATTGTTTATCATTGCTGCTTATGTAACATTTTTTGCATTCCTTCAACTTGCTGAAAACTATTTGGCTAATAAAAAAAAAAAATCCTAATAATTTTCACATTTAAACTTCATTATTTTTTAATGAGTTTTTCTTTTACTAGTAAAATAATTGCCTAATACAAATTCAACTTAAACCTTTGTTGATAACAAAAGAAATGATTGTATGCAGGTAAAATGGGTTTAGTCTCCGATATGTTCCAAGGTGTCGCCTATTTATGAAGCCGATATAAATAGAAAATTGAGTAAGTCTCATTAATGAACGGCTTATTAATAGAGAATTGAATAAATGAGTCCCATATTTTTTTTATGGTAGTCTATATAATGTACATAATGAAGTGTAATAATGGAATAATAAATAATTCTTTGATGGGACTAATTGAAACATTTGACTAGTAAAAGAAACTTATCGGTAATGTTATAAGTAATATTTTTTTTTCATTTTCATGCCATAAAAACAATCTAAACTACCGATAGTCACCTAGTGCGAATCAAATATACCAAGGGAAATCATATGAGTTATTATAATTTAAAAAAATAAATGGATTTATCAAATATATTTAATTTAATAAGAGAGAATTTTTACAAAGATGTTTGGCAAATAATTTGACAAAAGTTTAAAAAAAAAAAAAAATAAATTAAGTTATCAATTTATATAATCCTTTCCTAGTGTTTGAATAATAAATTAATTTGAATTTTGAAATGATTAATTAATTTATAAATGTATTTCTTTCTTTTTTGCCTCTTTATCCATGAGCGATTATTGAAGGTAATGGATATTATTTGTTAACAATACCCACTCCCCCCTTTCCTTCTTAATGGCAGTATTAGTTCACTTTGCTGATACAGTAGTTCGCCATTAAATCAAAGATCTCTTCTTTTAAAGGAGACAGAGTGAGTTAACCAAACACAAACCTCTTGAACAAAGTAAGGATTTAATTTTTAGTGCTTAATTTGATGCAAATCGATTGTTAGTGACTAGAAGTCGTATACAGTTCAATTAACAATTGTCTATCGTTACTTCGGTCCTATGACAGCTCCACTTTTTTTCGGTTAGGAAGGTTGTTATGTTACCCATCGTATGATAAAGTAATAATTTTATAATTAACTACAAATACAGACATAAATAGGAAAACTCAAGGATGCTTAATAATTTTAACTTTTATTTTGGAAAGATGTCATTAGAACTTTTACTTTTATGAAAGGTTTTTATAACTGTTATTTCAACATTTGTTGAGAAAAAGTTTTAAATATAAAATAGTTTAATCTTACAATTCTCACTGATTTTCAATTTAATGGACAACTAGTTCACTTCGCCTTTAACAACCAGATTCATCTGAATGAACTAATCTTTTAACTGATAGGGAAGAGTGCCTAAAAAAAATAAAATGAATGCCAAAGGCAGCGATAAAAAGATTTAATTTGTTGTAATAATTGTTGACAGGAAGTCGCATTGTGATGTTTGAAAAAGAAATTGGAGGAAAGTTACTACAATATAAAAGACTCGCTATTTTAATTTTAAGCATGCGGAGGTTATAAAATTCTGGAACCTGAAATCAAAGAATACACATAGGGTCCTCCATGTCAGAAAAGAAGTAACAGGATAAGTTTTCCTGGAATTAATATCTCCCGATCAGGACATTTTCTGAAAGATATAATATGCAGAAGTAGCAAAATGAAATTGTCCCTTTAGGAGCACAATCAAAACGTGACAACAGTGAAGGCTCGATTGTGACAACCAGCTCTAACTAAACCCTCAAACAGCTCTGCTCAATTAACTTGACAGAAGACAAAAATATCCCTCGTGAAACTTATGCAGTCAATAGTACTTCAGTAGGAATAGGATAGAGTACAATTCCAAACTGTATATTCCAAAAAGATATGAATGCCATGAAAATCAGACATACTGCAATCATCCAAAAATACAGAGCCTGCGTTATACTGTTTTTGGATTTTATATCTAACCCGATAGGTGTGTGTCATACTTGGCAAGTATTACTGTTGATGATCAAATATTTTTAAAAAATAGCTGGTTTACCTCTTAAAAGTAGTACTCAGATTTTTTTTTCCCGCTATCAGGCGAAAATCAATTTGTTGATGAATTTAACTAGCAGAGATGAAGAACTTTCTCAGAGAATAAGTAACTCTACTAATGCTAGATGTATTTACTGACGGCCTACAGTTGACCCTCCCGTAACTAGACTAGTTTGGGCAGGTGTGATCAAAAAATGAAATAACATCCAAGAAAATTTTCAGTACTAGTAACTCGCTTATCATTCATATCAATTTGACAGTTAATGTAATTTACTTTTAATGCAAATTTTGAACAAACTTTTATATTTTTATGTCAACTTGCTCCAAATGATATATTAGTAATTATTCTGTTTGTGGCAAAACAGAAGGTCATGTCGTGCTGCTTCGCCCTTTATCCTCTTGTATAAAGTGATTGTCACAGTTTATAAATATTTATTATTTTTTTTATTATAATCAATAATTTGTTTCAGGCAAAAACTTACTTCTCCAAAATGGAATAGATTTAAAGGTGTTCGATTAAGATGGAAAGATAAAATAAGGCTGAACAACGTCATCTGGAGGTGTTGGCATATGCAATGTATGTAAAAAAATTGTTGTTGTTTTTTTCTATTTAAAGCTCCTCACACTCCGTAGCAATAAAAAAAAAAAAATTGTTATTATTTATTTATTTCTACAGTTTTGTTTTCACTTTGACTTAGCCCCTGGGCAAAGACTGATGAACAGATCGCTTCTAAGTTGCGCTTCACCTGTCAAATTATTTTTTCCACATGGTTTGACTAACCTAATTACTAATCCTTTCCATTCCAAAAAAGTTGCTGGATTCATCTACTCACTCCCTGCCCGTAAAGCTCCTGGTTTTGACCTCATCACTCCACTTAGTCTCAAAAATTTATTTCTCCACGTTACTCAGGCGTTTGATCAAATATGGCACCAGGGCTTCGTAAACTAAAAGACAGCCTCCCTTATCCATATTACCTCAAATTTCAGCGCATTCTGAGCCACCACCACACCCGTCTCATTCCTACAACTTGTTGGTGTTCCCCAGGGTGTCTGTCCTCAGTCCCATCCTGTTCATTTTGTACTTTGCTGATATTCCTACTCATCATTCAATCTCCCTTTTGAAACCTTTGCTACCATAAAGTCACCTCCTCCCTCGCATCAATAATTTTTTTGCTCTTCAACCCATAAACCTTTTTTCATTAATTCCAGCTAAATATGATACACTAACTATTCCTATTTAGGAGTTACAATAGACAAGCAACTCTCATGGGGTGACTCCCACATCACCTCTAAACTACAAAGAACAAACATGCAATTCAGACTTCTTCTCCGCCCAAGGACAAAGATCTTTGTCAACTGCAAACTTCACGCTGATATCAACATCCCTTTCATCCGAGCTCTAACAACCTCTCGTTCCTAGAATTGTCATTCTGTCTTCCTTGGACCCCCCCCCCCATTCAAGTATTCGTCAACTCCAACGACAAACCAATCAGCTAGGTTTTTGCATAAAACCCTGTATCAATATTCCCTTTTTCTTTTAGAGTGGTCGTGGATTGAGCCTGGATACATTAACCTAAAGTTCATGAATTACAGATAATAAACTGTTGGTGGACCCAAATTATTTTATTTATTATATCTGTGGGTATTATAATCGTAATCATTAAAAATCACTTTTAAATTTTAAATAGTACATTATTAAAATTCTATTATAATTTCAATTGCGACAGGTTAGCTCTTGTCAGTTTTAAGTAAATTTATTTTTTTAAATTCAGTGAAAAATTGTTGAGATTGTAATTTATGTAACTTGAGGTAATACTTGACCTATACCAACCATGGATACCTCTTGTGCTCAATAGTGGCAGCAATAGATAGTAAATTATGAGTTGAATTCGTTACAATTTTAGTGTGTTTATTTTTGGAGGGATAGATGCTTTAATTCATCTGAATAACTTTATTAAAATTATTATTGTAATTATCAATTATATCAAGTTTATCATAAAGGATTTATAGACCAATTTCAAATCTAACCTTACATAGATACCTTAAGTTAAATAATCTATGGAATGAATCTTCTAATACTATATGTGGTCTCACTTGATCTGATGATGTATCTCAGATGAAGTGGAGGGGACCCTATCCATGTAGCAACCCCACCTGGAACATGGATCCAATGGTGGCGTTTCAAAAAAATCAAAATAAAATCATACTTTATTTATCTTTGATACATGTTATTATTTAAAAAGTTTTGACTTTTTTCGAGATAATTCATATTCATTCAGATGATCTCTGTTTTTTTTAGTTATAAAAAAACAAAGCACTTTAGTATGCCAGTTCGCTTCTCCTTTAGACGTTGATACACACAACAAACCAGAGGTAATATATTTTTTATATTCAGGATTTCTTCAGGAAAATATTCGACTATCTTTGTTTTATACATTTACTCATTTTCAGGCTATTGTTTTAGAAGGAAAATATTGGAAAAGGAAATTGAACGCAGTCACTGCAGAATATAAAAAATGGCGGATGTTTTCTCACAATCAAATTTTAGGAAGGCCAGAAAAATATGGTCACGATTTGGCAAGTATATAAATAATGTAGAAATCTTTCATGCATTTAGAAAATAGTGAAAATTGTTTATTAACGATGTGAATGGATTTGTGACAGTTGTTGGAATTCGAAAATTCCGAGTGGCAGACTCAGCTGTCAGATAGCCAAATGATGGTAGATGAGGACTACATGAGCCTCATGAGCGATACTCTTTTCTCGACCATCACCGGCAGTGGTCCATTTCCTTTCCCGGACACCAGGGAGATAGGTAATTATCCCTTAGTGTGATGCTCGATCTCGACGATTATTAATCATAAAATATATTCAATGGAAATAAGTATTTTTGATATATTGCAGCTAGAGGGACTAACCTCGCTGACTTCATACAGCCCAGTTTGGTTCAGCTCCAACCGAGTTTGGATGAATATATGGACATAGAACCTCTTCATGGTAAGAATATAAATTGCTTTGTTTATAACTTGAATAAAGAAGTACTGAATTTAAACTGAATCTGAAAGCGAATTTAAGGTTGAGAAATAACAATGCCTAATGCTGATCAAGCATCAAACTGGCAACTACAGCGACTTTTGGTCGGCCTTTATTTCTTTATAGAGGTCTTACACCATGGATATTTCTTTTTATGATTATAAAATGTTGTTAAAACTCCCATTAAAATTGTTTTCGCAGTTGTAATGAAACCATTAATTGTGTGATGCATGACACTTGACTTGAATTTTGTTTCTTAGGCTAATTATTATTATTAAAAGGGATTACCCTTAAATATTATTAAATAAGTTACTATTGAAGAGACCAATAGGGAAGGAGTGAGAGAAAGCAGTTGAAAAGACTATTATATTTGTATTTTAGATTTGCTTTGCTCAAAGTTGGCAACTGTACAGGAAGAAGTGTCATCACTCCAGTCGTCGACATCTTCCTCCGCCCAGGAGAACAAAGCAATTGAGCAAAGTTTTCAACATGGCCAGTACCCGAGTAGTACATGGTACATCCCTCCTATGGACTTTAGCCAGCAGACTATCTATCACCCACCACCTCCTCCCCCTCCCCCTCCTCCCCAGCGCAACGACATCACAGCTAAGGTTAGTGATTCATTTGTGTTTTTTATCATTCATATTATTTAACACAAAACTACAGACTAATGGCTCGATAGAACCTGTTAAAATTGTCTTACAGAATCTTACAAAGCAAAATTTTTTTCTCAAAGTTACATTTAGACGATACTATACAGTCTTATTATTTTTTTCTATGCCATATTTAGGGTTATTGTGTACTTACAGCCAAAATCAAAACATCGCTCACGGATACCTGGAAACAGTAAAAAATTGGTCACTTCAAACAACTCATCCAATTTGGTTCAGAGTGATGGGAATAACGGAAGTTTGCAATCGCTCACCTCTGTTGTTCCAAATCAACAACAGCAACAGCAAAATTCAGCACTTCTGCAGCAGCTGTTGACTTCTAGTATGCCTACTCTGTACTTTTTATAAAAATAAATCAATTGATTGTGGAACTTTTAACAATGTTATGATATTGAAATTTTCAGGTCCTGCGACTCTGTACAATTTCCTGGAAGGGGGGTCTACTTCCTCTAAACTGCAAACGAATCTGTCACAACAGCAGTGCGTTGAAGTCCCTGTATCTTATATATCTTACGAAGCTATTGAAAATCAAACATTGTTTCGCTCACAGTCGAGGTAATAGATACTTATGCCCTTGCAAACAAGTATAATTATACTCCCTCTGTCCCATAATAATAGTAGCAAGTGAATATTTAAACAGGAATTAGTGGTGAATGCAGCTGTAAGTAATATTGTAGCACAAAATTAAACAAAATCAATGTTTCATGACATCTGTCATTTGTTTTATTTTAGTTCAATATTCAAATCACTGTAAAAGTTAAATGAAAAAAAGAGAGTTTTAGAGCAAAGATCGAGTTGCAATTGTCCAGTTCTTGATGCATCAAAAGAAAAACGTTGCACAGAAAAACAAAAAATGCATAAAAGTGCAACATTAGCTGCAAAACAATGATTGCATTTAATTTAACTGCAACAGAATGACCATATCAAGAAATTTGAAATTTGCTCCTGAAAATAATTATCAAGGTGAATTTTATGCTAATGTTGATTCATTGAAAAAATAAAACTTTGACGTAAATGTAAAGATTACGGAGATAAACATAGACATATTCCTCTTAGCAAAAGAGGCACCATAACATCAGCAGCTCATGCCATTGAAGTTCCCAAATCTACATTACTCTGAATTTTAAATAAATGAAAATCCATCAAACAAGTTTCAAGCACCATCAAACCATTTGTTAAAGAGAAGAATAAGAAAGATAGCATAGAGTTTTATCTGTCAAAGGTACTTCCTGAAGGAAAGTTTATGGACTTTCAGGATTATAATCTCATGGATGTAATACAAGCGATTTTATTATGTACTTTTACACGAAAAAATTCCAAATAGAATGTGCGAAAGTGAGAGATTTATATCAAAGTTTATTTTTTCGGTAGCATTAACTCGGTCCAGATGGGATCCTCACAAAAAAATGCCTTTTATGATGAAGAAATTGTTACACAAATGCCAGCCCAACGAAACATTAAAAATAACATTAATAACAAATAAAAATAACACTTATTACTAAGCCCATAGGATCTATTATTAGTATAGAGATACGGAAAATGTTTTTTTTAAAACATACTTCCAACAATTCCCAAAAAAATGGCCTAGAGGATCAAAACATTTCCCCTTATTTGTTCAACGGGACAACGCAAAACCATATATAAAAGATGATGATCCGTTTTCATTGATGATGATGTCATCATGGTCTCCGTTACTATTAGAGGAGGGATTTTGTGATGGATGGAAAATACAAATGAACTCACAGCCACCAAACTGTCCAGACTGCAATTTGTGTTTTAGTTAGACTTGTAGAGTATAGTGTCAACTCAATGCAGTCACTAGAACATCAAACCTCGCACAATATTATTGATGAAATTATAGAAGCACATAGACTTTTATAATATTTCTCCCAAAATACTGGATACCTTTATGAAACGATGATTTATAGGTATCAAAATACCTTTTTTTATGTCACTTCATCAAGTTATGCTGGAAGCAATGAAGAATGACGTCTCCAATAATTTTAAGCTCAAGCGTATAGGTGAAGCAAAGCTTCCCAGCCAAGGGAGGATCCTACCGACAAGTTTAAAATGCAGTAACGAAATGATTGAAAACCCCAGAAATATCAGAACACTCAAAATAAAAATTATGAGTAATATTTTAATAATTTATTAGTTTAATGTTTTTTTTTAATCTAGTTTTTTGATAATAAATGTTACATTCTATATTTATTTTATTTTCTACTATTATGGGACAGAGGTAGTATTATTATTATATGTTGTAATAATGTATAACATTTTTTATTTTATTCATTTACATTTACATAATATTTATTTTTTTAAGAGGTTATATTCCTCAAATTATAAATAAATAATATGTAACATTTATTTTCATTTTTTGTTAATTATTAGTTGTGGTATTGGTCCAACAATGTTTAATGATTATAAAAAATATTTAGGCCGAGCCTGTTTTCAAGAGTATAGCTAAATAAATTATGTATCGAACATGCTAGGTATTCATGTTTGGACAACAATGACAGGCACTGTATCAATTAATAAACAATTCTCACACAACATCTCCGTTATTTTTTTGTTATCAAGGACCTGATGCAGACGCACATGGTTACGTGGTCTAAAATAAATTAGATGAAAATCCAACATCTTTATTTCGTCAGTCTGAACTGATTCCCTACAAATACATATTGAAATCATTTTTTAGTTTTCAGCTCCCTCCTATAATACAGATATTTCTGTTTATTTCAGTGATGGCAGTAGATTAAACAACATCGATCAGCCAAAGTCTTACGGGGTGAAGCCCGACTGCACCATCCAGCACAATTCTAGTTCTTTGTCCGACACATCACCTTCAAATTCTTTATTATCGCCAGTCCAGCAGTCTCCTATCCAATCTGTGGTAATGATTTTGCTTTATTAAATTGTATAAATATTTGTTTATTGAATGTTATTTTATACCATCAGTTGAATGGAGTGAAATTTTTAATTAATTTTATTATCTGGAAGGTTAACTCTCCGGTTGGATGTCCCGAGTCTCCTGGGGGACTTCAGGACTCGCTTAGTCTTTCACCACTTAACCCGTTAAGTCCTTCATCGCCGAAATTTGTTCCAGCATACAAGGTATTTCTTTTATATTATTAATTGTTTTAGTCTGTGTAATACATGGCACGTTATGTAAAATATGTATGCATTCATACAAAGTTCTCTTGATGTCAACTATTATCAGAATGTTTATATGTATAGGCTTGATTGTGAGAGTTCAGTTTTGATAGAGTGCGACATGATTCCCCTTTAATATAGAGGAAATAGGGAATGTTTTTGTGGGCAGGGTTGCTAAGTCCCTGAATGCTCACCAGGATTATGAAGAGTTAACTACCCAGTCTTTTACATGAAAAGTAATTTTCATTTCTATTTCCAGGAACATAGAAGAGTATGTCACATAAATGCTGAGCAAAAACGAAGATGTAATATCAAGAATGGATTTGATACCTTGCATTCTCTGATCCCTCAGTTACATCAAAACCCGAATGCAAAAGTAAGTTAATTAACACATACAAAATAATTTGTTTTCAGCATGGTTTATGGATTTGCTTTTTTGTCCTTATGGATTCTTCCTTACTTTGACTGGTCTGATATCCTATACTCCGCATTAGCTAAGTGTATCGCAGTTATGGACAATAGGAGTGTCGGGCCATCACAGTTGTGATTTGTGGGATCTAGAAGATCGAACCCTGGTGGCAGAAAGAGTTAGATGGTCTATGAACTTGACAACTGCTTGGTGACGGGTAACATTATTGATCTAAAATAACTCCCATTTCTGATGAGTGTGTGTGCCCCAACAATGCATTGTGTTCAGGAGAAGAGGCTAGTTTTGAGCTAATATGCATGATCTTGGAATGTCATGAGCTCACACTCAGAATCTAAGGGTGGTTTAACCACCCCAAAGGTGAATGTGAACCCCTGGGAAGTGCTACTAGGAAGGTGTAGTGCCCCAGCGGCATTCGTCCAAGGGTATGCAACTCTGGACTAAATCTAGCTGGTTAGGAATAGAGAGGTGCTGAGGTTAAATGAAAAGCCAGTCGTAGGGAACATCAGTGCAGTTGCGAGTTCTAGTCAAGAGGCGAGTCGGAGCTTGAATGGATTGTCAGTTCAGGCACGGGGGTATATATAGCCCCATATAAGAGGTATATATCAGCCAATGAGAGAGGAGTTTATTTTGGCCAATCAGGAAGGCTTTAATATGGGCCAATGAAATCTGAGTTCCCTCCGTCAGTCTAACCTGGCGATCCTAGCAGGGGCCTCGGAACTAGTTGCAGCTTGCTATTTATTTGTATGAACATTATTTATACTTTCTTTTTGGTGTACATTAATACAATATAATATTTTAAAAAAATTGAATTATTAAGAGTATAGGATAACTTAATTTGTCCGTGGTGAAAAGGTTGGCACAACAAGGAGGAAAACAGTATCTTTGGCTACATTTTTGGTAACGGTTGTCAGACGAAGTGTCAAAAGTGAGTTAAAGAATGGTTGAGAAAATGTGGAAAATTCACACATGTGTCTGTTGGGAAAGATACTAGGAACGTTTGCATTTGATTATTACAGACGTTAGTACATTACAGAACGAAGACCTTTTCAGTTATTGAACTTACTCGGCCAGGAAAATATCTTTATGGAAGTATCCTTGCAAGCATAAGATAGGCTGGCATTAATATTATCATCTCTTAGTAAATATGGCAACAGCCCTTCATTCCGTTCACTTTCATTGGTCATGTTATAATGTTACACAACTGTGGCAACGTTTTTAGATTTTAATGAAGCTTTTTAAAATGTGTTCACTTACATCGATTCTTCACATTGCGGATAAATTGCTTGCCTACCAGAACAAGACGTACAGAAAGAATAATTGCAAAACATTGCATGGTCGTACATATTTTCAGTCTCCCCTTGTCAAAACTTGTAAACTCGCACAAACTCAAGACAGTCGTGAGATATCTTATGTACTTTTTTTTTTTTTTTTTTCATAGATGAGCAAGGCTGCTATGTTGCAAAAAGGTGCAGATTACATCATTCAGTTACGAAACGAAAGAAGCTCTTTAAAGCAAGAAATGGACAGCCTTAGACAACAAATAGAGTCTCTAAACAGCACTATTTGGTAAGTTTCAAATGCATGTATTTAGACTCGTCCGAGCGTCAGCATCCTATCTTTGAAATAGCGATAAACAGTTGATCAAAAATATTTCTTTTGTGACCTGTTTTGTTCGAAAATGAGATTAGTATTTTGTGACTATTTGTTTCTTATGAAACATTTTTAAATTCATTATGTTTATATACAACAATTTCCCACTTAAAAATTACATTTCAAGTTTGGATGGTTGTAAGGACAGGTTTAACCTTCAAATAGGTACTAACGAACCCTCTTTTGCCTGTTTGTGTTGTTACTATTACTGTAGCTTGGCAATCTAGATTAATTATAAATAAATACTTAAAGGATTAATATACTCTAGTGTAAATGTGAGAATTACTGTGTTGCATATCTTTTCAAACGTAATTATAAATTACTTTGATCCCATAAAAAATTAATTAATTGCTTGCTAGAACAAACGAACAAAGCAAACTTTGTTCAGATCCTTGATTATCCTGCATCGATGTAACAATCATCAAAGAGTTCTCTCCTTTCCCCTAAGCTCATTATTAATAGCATTACTGATTGTATTAAAATACGACATAAACCAGTCATGGCCGTAGTATGCACGTCATGGTAAACTTGTTCGAGGCTCTTGAGCTCTAGCTTCAAACTGTAAATGCAGACTGACTTAAATGTATTTTATATAGTTTCTCTCAAGGTTAATTAATACTTTTTCAGCTTAAAGTACCTACCAAATGATCTCAAATTGTTATTATTTGTTGAAAGATCATATTAATTGCAAAGTTAGTATTAATCTCAACGCATAGATTTTGTATATATTTGCCATTCATTAGATAACAATTTTTTTATGAACTCTTCTAAAAAACATATTCATATTCTCTTTGTGTAAAAACTTCCTTAGTACACCTATGGTGGTGGTCTATGGGTTTATATTCTGCTTACATTGTACTTTTTCATTACTTTAATTGTTTAATAAATGATAATTGTTATTGCAGCAATTGCCAGTCAATGTTACCAGTGACTGGCGCTCCGGTTTCACGTCACAGAAGCAACAAAATGAAGGATATGTTCAAGCAGTATGTCAAGTCGAGGACTATTGAGAATTGGAAGTTTTGGATTGTATCCTTTGAAATAGATGTGTTGTAAAAAAAATTTCATAACTGTGTATACTTTTATTCTAAAAATATTAATGAAGTGTCCAATCTTATTAAATGTTTGCAAATAACAAAAAATACATTTATATATACTTTAACCAAGGAATCAGTTAAGCCTAATTAGCGATCCTCTGCTGGAATCATTCAATAACAACGTCTCCACAAATAGCATCGAAGATCTATACCAGAGCACTCTTCAGTGGATCGATCAGCATTGCACTCTAGTGGACTTGAGGCCAGGTACGCTTGTTTATGTATTTTATATCCTCTGCACAAAGTATTCGGTCTAAATGTAGTTTAACCGACACTTTGGGCTTTGTGTCACAATTACCTAGGGATTAGGGATGGGTAGAGACATTAATTTTCTAGTATCAGATACAAGTGACATTGATTTTCTTCTGTATATAGATAGTTTTATCTATTGCTGGGTACAAAATTTAATTGCGTTGCAACTGACCCAAGTATTCCTGTGATAGATAGTTACGTTCCCAACCTTGGCTCAATACTAACACCCTAGGATGGTAGGTTATTTCTGAGAACATCAATCTGCTATTTCACTTCTCTTTTTATTAAACTTCCCCCCCCCCCCCCGTATTATTCATTTTGCTTATCTCTAGTACAATTAAAATAAACAAATTATGTTCGATTATGCTTAGTTATAAAAATGAACTTTCAAACAAATATTAAATAAATATAGCAAAGCTTTATTTTTTAAGTGTTTTTTTTTTGGCTTTTTTTTTCGAACCCTGTATATGTGCATTAATACATTAAATGGCTCACAAATATTATTTATAAATTGTATTCATTTTTTTTTTTTTTTTATAAATTATGTTCTACTTCTAACTATAAATACAAAATATAAAATGTTACATACTTGTTATTGTTTCTACTGACATCTGTTATAACTCAAGTAAAAGCCAGCTTCAAATTCAGTTGGTCATAGTATTCACCGAGTTCATTATTATATCATTAGTATAATATTGTTTGAGTCTGGAGTCAGTTATAATCGGTAGGCAGCAGCCACCACGGCTAATGACTATCTGTACTCTCCGGATCAACTACTTTTCGATATCAGCTACAAAGTATCGTAATGATACATAACCTTGCCCATCCCAGCCATTGATTAGTTTAGGCGAAACTAGTTTATCCTCGAGATCTTGGATCTCATTCGCCTAAATGTATAAGCAGCAGCCACAATCCACTCTCCGAACATGTGTAAACTTCCTTAGTCTGTATAAGTTATAAACAAATTTTATCACTAATGTGATATCATGTTTCTTGAAATTTTTATTATTTTTTTTTTTTGTGTAGTCGTGTTAAATGCTCTACGCCACCTGTGCACAACGACTGAAGTATTGACTGATCCAGGCAGGCTTCCAAATGAGGCTAGGGCTGCGGTCGAGAAATATTCTAAGAAAAATAGTTAGTCAAAAATTGTTCAAAAAAAAAAATTGTTTTTGTTTTTATTGAATGATTGTTTTTTTTATTTGTGGAGGTTGTGACTTGTTTTTTATGCCTTTTTGTTTACCATTACAGTAGTTTAATATGTTATTTGACTTATATATGTTAACGAATGGTTTGTTTTTATCAGGCAATGATTTTTTTTTTTTTTGAGGCATTTTTGAATGGAATGTTGATTAGGCTACTAAGCCCTTTGCCTTCCGAAGAACTAAAGTACATTGCATAATAAAAACTAGGCAAATCATCGTTGTTATTTTTTTGCCTGGATAATATCTTCTGATTTTCTTGCGCATTGGAAGATATAGTTTTGTACTTCTTGAATCGATAACTGTTAAAGCATGATAAAAAATCATTTATTCATTTAGATTAGAATTAGAACTCAGTCTTTTTTTTTTTTAAGACCACCCTCCAAAATATAAATTAAATTAAAATATTATATATTTTTAATCATCAATAGTTAGTTATTAGCCAAAGAAAAAATACATTAGGTTGGGAACATCGTCACTAGTTCATAGTAACTGTAACTGGATACTGGAGAGGTCCCGGGTTCAAGTCTCGATCATGTTAATACATTTTTCTTTGGCTGATAATTATTAATAATAGTGGGATCTCTACCACAGTCAAAATGAATTCTATTTTTGGACACTATAAAACTGATTATCAGTTGCTGTTTTTTTTTGTAAATATTTGTATATAGTTTTTAAAATGAACCAAATAATATTAATAATTAAGTGCCATATAAATAAATATCTTTCGATAATTGATTGTATCATGCTCTTCTTATGTAGTTTCAGAGTGAAGGTCTTTTTATTATCGAGCTGTGTTTTATCTTTCAAAAAGGTTACTATACTTTGCTTTAGTGATCCAGATGTATACTTCCTCTATATCTATATAATTAAAAAAATATATATGTATTTGTATTAGCATAGTCAATATGTTGTTACTAACATTCTACAAAGGAGTTTGTGTCGCTAACGTATATTATATACCACAGTCCTTTCCTATTTTTATTAGGAACCTTGTTTATTGTTGTTAGCCGAGTAGATCAATAGATACAAAAAAAAAAGTGTTAATAACTGAACACTTGTATGGTCTCAAGTTGGGATTTCTTTGTAGGAATATTTCTCTTTGTAAATGTACGATAAATTAATGTTGAACATTCAAGGCTGTAAATTTACATCTGTTCCGACATAATTTGAAAACGTCTAGACCGACTTCCGGCAAGATCAGAGGTTTAGGTTTTGCGACACATTTTCTGGTTGGTGGATTCACCTGCGTTTGATACAAGTCAATACTCGGCGATACTCAATGTGTTACTTTTATTGTTATCACCTTAATTTTTTTTTTTTTTAAATACTCAAAAATTATGTTAAAATACTTGATTTTTTTTCTTTATTCTATGTTGAATAATTTGTTTGATATATAATATTGATAATCCATCAGAAATAATTGTGTATTTAATAACATCACAACTGTATGCAGAGTACAAATTTATTTTTTTACGTGATTATTTTGTTGTTGTTTTTTAATAAAGGAAGAAACTTGTACCCTTCCGTTACTGCTATACCAGTTCAAAGATCTATTCACACATAGATAAGCTGGGTCATTAAATTCAATAGTTCATTTATTGAATGAATATTTGGTGGTCGGTAGCTTACAGAACAGGTACTGCTGTGAAGTAATATCTAAAACTGGGGTTTCAAATGTTGCCAAAAAATTATTTATTGATATTGAGAGAAATATTAATTAGCCGAAGATAGTTATTCGTAATTGTCATATCCAGCGATGCGTAATAATAGGAATGTTCCCAATAATTAATCTTTTTGTAAATATTTCAAAATATTAAAATAGTTCTAATTTTAAAACAATGAACAAATATGTCCTAGAACGACAGAAAAATACACGTTTTTAATTCTTATTTGAGCTCTAATCATCACATTCAGATTTATTACCATCAATTTAACTTATATTTTTTGTTAAATATCAAAGATTTTTGTTTAAAGTATATTAGATAGTTTTAAAATGAACCTTTTTTAATAAAATTTAATAGTTTTTCAACACTTTTTATTGTTTAGATTTAAACTAACTGTTTTATATCTATATATGTATTATTGCATAAACTATTTTTATGTACCTTCTTTCTCAAGGATAGACAAAGAATATTCTATATAATACATATTCTTGTTAATAGTTAATTGTCAACGTTCCATTTATTAACATAATGAAAATCTAACATATTTCTTTTATCGACCAAAGCCTGATATCCCTACAAATAATCTACTAGCGCCTGAGTTAATGACTTTAAACATCCTTGTTACTTACTGGGAAACGATTGGTTTAAATTTCAAGACTTAAATAATTTAACGTATCGACTTAATTTTTTATTTCTTACCTACCAAGAGTTTGCTAGCGTACAATATTATTTTGTCACTCATTTATATATTTAACCCAAACTACATTCACTTTTCTTAATCAAAACTTATACCCCTCCCCGCCCAATCACATTTAAAACCCTAAGTTTTTTTCAAATTATTAATCCATGCTATTGATATTGTCATATAGCTGAATATTTTGTGTTTGGTTTATATATAAATATATATTGTAATATCTAAATTACAAAAAAAAATCTCTTTTATGAATCAGGTGCTGAATTTTTATTTTTGTTAAGTGGTAATTGTGATCTCTCAAAGCTGTTAAAGCTTTTAGTGTGTGAAATAAATATTGATTGCCTATTTGTTGAAAGTTTTCTAATTTTTAAATATATATATCTACGTTTATAATTTACTATTAAATATTACAGATAAATGTTTACATATATTTTTTTAAACTTGATTAAAACTGTTTATAAAATTTGTCTTATTATTATTATCCTATTGAGTAATTCCAATTACTTGTATATGACTACAGAGGCAGTCCAATTTACTGACTATGTTAGCGTGAAAGCAAAGCTTTTATTGACGCGCTATTATTACTTGTGGCATCTATATAGCATACAAGTGATTCATGTTTTACAGACACAAATACATGTTTACGCTAAGTGCAGAGGTTATGAAAAAGTTTCTTACATGAACACACTGGTGTGAAGTCTTTGTACGAACCAAATTTTGATAATTTTTTCAATTAAAAAGTGTTATTATCCGTTAATAATAAATTTATTTATACTTGCAGAATACGTAATATATACTTTTAAATTAGCATTGTTTTCAATCTACAAGGAGTCGACAGATCAATCTTTTGTATTGACATTTCTTATCCTTTGAATAATGGTACCTTAGTGTTTACATTTCACTACTTTTTAATCCACTTCAGTCTTTGCTTAAGGGCCATTAAATAAACTTCAATTGCTGAATAGATCTTTGAAAATTGTTATAATTTACAAATTCTTCGCTATATTTCAATAAGTTAACTTAAAATTCCATATTTAGTAATTTCAATTATCTTTTCTATTTAATGTTACTTTTATTTCAGAAAATGGGAAGACATTTTTCACCAATCAGGAAACTCAAAAAAGAAGTTTAAGGTTTAATTTCTGGTATTCATTGTCATCAAAAATTTAAAAAACAAACAAACTAGGGAATTAAAACGTTTAGGCAGGCCTAAAACAATAAGTCCTGCTGCTGATCAACATTTAAAATCATTGTCTTTGCACAACCGATAAGAATCTAGCTAAGGAAAAAAGGGATGGGCAAATATTATATTATTGGAAATAACTATTTTAATACAAATCATTTTCAAGAAGTTACTTAAAATAACTAAATACAAAATAGTTATTTCAGTTTGATCATTCTGTTATTTCAAATAAATTCAAGAACTTGGGACTGCATTTAATTCATTCAGTTTAAAAACTAATTTTATAATGAAAATAAATTTTTGATCAAAAATAATACAGTTCAGAAATAAAAACGTTATATTAAAAAACATTGTTGTTTAATTTTCATTAACTACGTTATAAGGAATTTGGGATTAGTTGTTCCAAATGAAAGAAAGTATTGTATAAGTAGTGTAGTTTTAATGTAAGAAATATTTAATTTTTTTTTGTTCGCTTTGAACAAAAAATTTCAAGAAAATTTGCATAATACATGATAGATCCATATATTTTAAATAGCATTATTATTAGCGACAATTCCAAGTATTATAGCCGATGCCGATCAAATGCCATTGGCCTCTCTCTTTATTCAAAAAGATCATCGTTTAATGGCACGTCAGTAAATATAATAGCTAACCAGAATAAGCATTCAATAGGTCCTGACGACGGAAGTGGTGTATTGTATTTTAGAGCAATAATTTCTCCCTGAGAGTACCCAATTTCATCTATGGTATTTCTCTCTTCATATTTATCACTTTAGGAAGAAGAATCACAAGTTATTTTCATTTTGTGGGCTTCAGATATAACTCAATCTATGAAAATAGAATGGAACTATGGTTGTTTTTTTTATAACAGCATTGACCCACTGATCCTTCTATTCAAGAAACGAAAATGCTGCTATAATTGCATAACTTACACTTGTGTGAAAATCTCTTAAACCATTATTGACACATAATTACAGTTGTTGGATGGAGTTGGCTGGTTTCCATGTCATCCATCAGTTCATCAAATGAAACCTCATTGACAATTATATGTCTCAACAAGGGAACAGCCCGGATCTCACAATAACAGACATTTTTAATGTTTTTTTTATTATGTTTTTCAAAAAGCAACAATGGTGACAAAAACAATGAAAGGTATTTACAAATTTACCTAAACTTAAGGTACCACTTTTTATTGGCAGTCTAATGACAAATTAATGTTATTTACAATAACTCATTAAATAGTAGGTTCTTTAATTAATGTTTTACATAAAAAAAAACATATTGTCTTAATGTAAACAAAGTTGATAAAATATTAAAACATGACAATCCAGTCTGAAATTTTTCAACAGTTTTTTTTTTTACAGTATTTTTGTTATATCTACTAACTAATGATATAATGTTATATAAAAAAATATTCTTATACTTTTTAACATCAGCTTTGTATCAAACTTTATTCAACTCAAGTAATAATAATAATAATAGGAAAAAATTCAACAATTACTTATAATACAAACAATAGTCTTTATCCAAGACAAAAATAAAAACAATTTTAATATACATAATAATGGCAATTTAGCAATAGTATAATTTTACACAACCTGTGAAAAAGACATACAAGATTCACAGATAAGGAACAGCCCGAGTTCTTTATCTTTCAAAAGTACAAATTGTGCAGAATCAGAACAGCCTTCATTATGCCCCCTTAACGACATATCCAGGTTGAACCTGAATGTCTCAAGAGAGTCAACCGGAGGAAACTGCGTCTGACATTTGAGGCAGGTAAAATAGCTGCCGCTGGCTGTGAGGACTGACATTTCACATAACGGGCAAATTACTTGCTGTTCCCATTCGACGTTGAAGTTCGACTCTTCTTCAGCTAATATCCTATCATATTCTTCTATTAGCCAATAGTCTGTAAATTCAAATTAGGTTAATTACAGTAATAAATAAAAAAAGTATCAATACATAGATACCAAAAGAAAACTTATTGAATTGTAAAACTGTAGTAGACAAATAGGTGGTATCAATCGAAATTAATAAACGAAGAAAAATGTTGTGGACATGGTTAGGACTCCACTCACCAGCACTAAAGGCTTTTAACAAAGGTGTGCATGTTAATATCAGAAATTTAGTTATATAAGGACTTATTGTTTACTCATTTGATTCATAGCTGTTATCGTTATAAATTTGTATTTATTTTGTTTTATGACCACGAGTCCCAGATCTCAGGTAAAGGATCTTTTCTACGAGTCAGACCCTGACTCAATATTGAATATTTTAGCAAATATGGTCTTAATTTAAAAATGTTACAATTAAAGTCTCCTTTGAAAGATTGTTACTTTAGTGATTGGCATGGGACGGACCAGCACAAGAGATTAGATATTGACTAAGCTATTTTATAGAAATGATTGAGCTGGAAAGTGTGAATGGACGGAGGTTAGGAGGTCCTGGGTCCATTTCTTCGTCATGTCGCTGTCTTTTTTGTTTATCTAATAATCTTAAATCAGGCAGGATTACAGTCCACAATTACTAATTTGATTTAAAATGTTTAACCAAGTCTTAATATTAGTCCGTTTTCTTTACTTTTGTATAAGATCATAAAGTAAAACTTCCATTCAAAATATTGTATCATGAAAAAAAAAAAATGAGAACACGACTTTTTGTAATTATACTCCACTTAAGTCCCAACATACGCAATTTTTTTAAATTTGGTAAGAAAGTAAAAAAATAATACCTCCTTCCAATTCATCGACTGGTTCAGGTTCTTCATAAATTTCCGGTAACAATCTGAAAAACAAAACCAATGCTATACATTATAAAATGTAGATGAAGAAATCGAGTTGCTGACTATTTTTTGTTGTTGTTTACTTGTTTAAAATTTGACAAGTTTGAGCCTCAACAAAGGTTTACAGTTACACAGGAGAAACAAAATCAGTAACCTAAATATGCCTTACAGACAAAAACCAAAGAGAATGCTAAGAAACTAAAAAAAAAAAATTAAATGCTAAATGTTGTTTTAAAAATGTCTTCCTTGTAAGATACATTATTACTGCTGCAATTTCCGGCACCTTATAGAAAAAAAGAAGTTTTAGAAAAACACAAGAAATACACTAAAAGTTCAATCAACTAATTGACAAGCAAAACTGCTGATGTTAGCCAAAAATCCCGGTGACATTTTACAAAAAAAGATTACCCCAAAATAAAATATAAAAGCCTCTTGCTAGTTCCCTCAGTTCTCTGTCCAGCGACGGTAAACTTGAAAGTCACTATCATTCAGGCTCTCAGTTCCCCCCCCCCCTGGTGAATGAACTTAACCGATTCCTTTCTGCACTCTCACGAATACCAGTCTCTGGCTAGAGTGGAGATATCCTCGAGTCATCCATCAGGCATTGATTATGCCTCGAAAACTCATACAATATTTGGGGTAATCTAAGATTTATAAATTATTTATACACTGCAGTGAAACTATCGAATGAATTATTTTATCTATTAATAAATAATTGCACTGAACACGTACGCATGACTAAGTGCATAATGTTCAAACAGGCAACCTTCCAGTTATATAATGTATTAATAATTACATATTTAAGATTAGATTTGGTGTAAGCAAGCAAGCTGTAAATGACTTATAGATCATGGACTATGAGGATAAATCTATATAAAAGCATTATGGTACTTGTAGGCTATACTGTAGAAAGTGGAAGGGATAGGGTTGACTTTCAGTCACAATATGTTCGTCGGTTACTGTTTAACAACCTGTTTTTTCTCACCTATTAAAGACAGTGCTGCAAATTTTGTTTTAATACGTTTCATGTTGTTTATTATTGTTTAGTGTTGGCATCCATATCAAGCAAAAAAACAAACACATAACACTTAAGATAAATGATAAATTGACCATAATTTAATGGCACGAACGTGATGAATGAAACACTTTCTGTTTTAAGTGAGGTCTACTGTATATCACATAGTGAAAAATAAAGAAAAATTTGAAAACTTGGTAAAATTCATAATAAGTGAACCACAAAACAGAAAAACTGAGGAGTGGGGAATTCCCAAAAGTTGAAGAAGCTTTAAAAGAAAAGACAAAATTTGTTTATAGTGCGAAGAACGAAGATTTCTTTGCTAGAGACTGGTGGCTTGTTTCAAGAAAAGAGATCAGCTATGACCTCAAGAAATGAAATATGCCAAGTGAGGTGTGTGCGAAAGACTCAATTGAAGAATTAAAAGTCTCCGAAACAGTGTAAGGCAAACACATGCAGAATCAAAAGAATTTTCCACAAATACAGGTGTAATAGATCAGTTAGGATTTCTTAGATTTTTGTCATGCTTTTGGAAGTATTGTAACACAATGAGGAGATATTCTGTTTGGAAATAGTTCCTAATAAATTAGTGCAGACTATTGTGACTAAAATAACTTAAGTTTGTAAGTGACTCAAGCTAAAAGTTGCAACATAGCCTAGGATTAGGCAAAAGGGTATGAAGTTGCATGCACATCAGGAGAAGAAAATAGGTTCCAGTCTTACTAACTTGAGATAATAATAACAGATGAGGTGCATAGCAATCCTCACAAATGATGGGAAAGTAAAGAGGAAATAAATGGAAGAGTAACAGCAAAAAGCAAAATTTTCAATGACAAGTTTAATAATCTGTACACACGGAGTGTGACCATAGAGAAAACAAACAAAAATGTAAGGTGCTGGCACATGGAATGTACTTCCTACATAGAAATGCAGTCAACCGCTCCAAACCAAAATAGTTACTCAACTTCCGCCTTGAAAATTAAAAGGCTATATCGGGGCAAATGGTAGTATTAATTCCAAGTTAGATTAGGTGAGCTAACAATTAAATAGGTTAATAAACCAGACTATGAATTTTAGATCACTTTCATAAAGAGAAGTGGGTGGCTTCCTACAGTTAATACCACCTAAATTGAGCATGAGGTTTATGTCGAATCAGGCACTAACCCAACAAGATATAAACAACTCAAATGTATACCTAATATTGCAGCAACTCATTACAATAAGCAATCAAAGGTGAACAGGTGTTACACAAATATTTATATTTTCAACAAATTACAACACATGATGTGGGGTCCATCTCCTAAATTCAGTACGAAAGTTGAACTTTTTTAACTTAATTATCATGAATCAGTAAAAAGTTAAAAACCTCAGGATTTGAACTAATGTTATATAATCACATGTAATTGATACTGACCTATTATAATTGAGCGGAGAGGATGTAAGCGACTTGACTTCTTCTTTCAATATATCAGTCAGCGTAGATTGAAGCTCTTCAGGATCTTCCAAATTTCTAAATTTTTCTAAAAGAGCACATCTACTTGCCCTAATTCTGGCGTGACATCGCTGGCAATGACAATAGTTGGGTTAATATTTGGTCTTAATAAAACTATACGACTATCTAAAGAAATTTAACAGTACTTACTTCTCTGAGAATATCCCGAAATTTTGGAGATGCATTGCGTTTTTTATACTGGGCATTCCTCTGTCTAACTCTGTCATCCAGCCTTGGACTCACCAGAACACCCGCCATTTCACCAAATAGAACACACAAAAATTTAGGCGGGAATGGTGAACTCGAAGAAGCCATATGTTTTGTCTATGCCTAGTAGTATGCTGATCTGGTCTGTTTACAACACCCCATTTCGTTAAAAGATAATTGTGAATTCATCAAATATTTCGGATGGAAAAATATTAAAACTAAATTATTTTCATAATCTATTTATGGTTAAAATATCTTTTACTTGGAATAATAATAATTATAACAACTAAAAAATATTCTTTCACGCTATTGGTCCTAGATGTAATAGGCGACCAGGATATTCAAAATTAAACTCTCTTTTAGCCAATCCAGAAGATGATTTTACTTTTTCTAGGAAAAGCTTTATTAAAGTTAAAAATTATTATAGTGACATCCTAGCTATGACAAATAGTTCTAGTTTAAACATTTTAACAACTACTCGTCTTTAATAGAATGGACCATGACCTGCGCACCAATATCCACGTTTTTTTTTTTGTTTTTGTTTTTTCCTAAACCCCTTTAATTATTATTATACAATATGTGAAAATATGAACAAAATCAATGAACAAAGAATTAACAATTTTCTCCTCTTTCTGCGATGCACTGATACATTGGAAGGAGGTTGAGTTACATAACAATCTGATTGAAGTTAAAAAGTCAATAATATATATACAATTCTAGGTCCAATATCCACGAATTTATAAATTAGTAGATTGTTGTGATAGGAGGTAAAGCTGATGCGAGAGATGTTTTATCAAATTTATTAATGGACATACTTTGGACGTCAGCATGAGGTCGTGATAACGGGAAAATAGTGTGGCAATAGTTATCAACAAGGGGTGGATCCACTCAAATAGAAATTAAATTCTAATTTATTGCCCTTTAATTGCCAGATTTAATTGGAGAAAATGAAATACTTCCAGAAGGAACTTTAAATCCCACAGTTCAAATTTGGCGGTTTGAAAACTGCGGTAATCTGATTGGTCGAAAGGAGCCAATGGCGTGACTGGGTGATCAGAGACCCTTCAGATAGCTGTAAGGTTATACTGATAGACCCCTCTATTGTCTATTATAGTTGCTTTGCTTTAGAAAGTAACGTCTCACAGTTCTTCTATATAGTCGTATTTCAAATCAATAAAAAGTGCATATTTTAATGTATAACTGTTCCTGCGAACAACAACTTTTATGATAATGGCAGGTGTTTTTGATATTGAGCTTCATGATGAAGATTTAAATGACAATGATTCAGACAATGATGTACTTGAAGTTGATGAGGTACTTTTAAGATTATTTATCGATATTTTTGAGATTTATACTTGTCTAGTACCTTTTTAACTCATTACTTGTGTGATAATTTATACTGTTCACATCATTTAGAAAGCTGTCTAGATGGACAGATGTTGTGTTTGTTATCTCTGATATGTTTAGGAAAGGAGTCAACATCCAATTCTTCTTTCAATACATTTTAATATGTAACATTTCAACATCTGAACTTATATTATGAATACAAATGTAAAAAAATTTCAACATAAGTTACTGTTTATTTACAAAATTGTGTCAACTTTTTTCCTCCTATAAGTTTCTTATCAGAGTTGATAGCTTAAATGTAGTTACTCATATTTATTTTAAGATTTATAATTTTATTTCGGTGAGTAATGCTTCTCTAACATTTTCCTATAGTATTTTTCTGTATTCCCCATATAGCACACAGACTCCTTGAACTTCACGACGAAGACTTAAATGACAATAATATACTAGAGTATACTCGTATTATTTGTGAATATCTTCAGTTTTTATTTATAATCTTCCTTTACTTAATTGTAATTGTTTCATAAAATGATTAAGTTGGGCCTTTACCCAAAAGTTACAAGCTGGTACTGATGGTCTTGGGCCATTTTAAGTTCAGTATTTTTGAATTCAATTTGAGGGATTGATTTTTAGTAAATATTATTATTGTTTTCAATGTTTATTTTTAATCTCCATCTTTAAAAGAACTTATCGGCTTATTTTTGAGGTATTGTGTTCTCGTAAGGACTCGAAGCGTTAATGATAAGCTTTTACTTCTCTTCCCTCTGCATCTGGTGCTGCCTCTTTCTAGTGAACATTTTCTCACTGATAACCTTCCAGAGTAACTCCAGCGTTGATGCTAGGACTACCGTTCCTCATTGTTGTATATAAGTCTATGTGCTTTTAATTGTTGACATATTCATTTTTATCTGAGCCTACATTCAGTGAATAATTGAAGCCTTTGAAGAGCCAAGCCCCAAACCACCCCATTGGACATGTTTACAAGGATAGCTGAATATGAAGAATGGTGGAACATTACATCTCATTGAGCCATAATTCTGAATCATAGATGCAGTACCCCAAGCCTGTTTGTGATAACCCATATTTTCTAATTAGTACCGCATCGTTAAACTTTAACTGTTGTTGAGATTTAAATATTTTCCCCTATTAAATAAGATAACAATTAGGCTTAACAACAATTTCTGTTAATTAATGTTGAGAAGTACTTGATATAGTTTCTGTAGCCTTGTAGGTTAGCGTGCTGATTTCTAAATGTGGAGACCCAGGTTACATACCTGACCTCTACCGAGAATAAATGAGTCGCTACTTGAATAAAGAAATTATTCCATTTAAGGTCGGAGATATCAAGCCTAGTGCCAACCAACCACACTAGTAACTCGGCTTCTTCAGTCAACCCCTCATATCTCCTCATGACGTTTTTGTGCCATGGAATTTTTTTCTATATAGATCCACAATTGTAACTAACCATTGTTTTTTATTTGCAGGCTGATTATGATCCAGATCCAGATTTAAGTGCAATTATCGAGTAAGTATTTTAGGAATCGACTCTATTTATAAAAAAAATTGTTACTCCTTGCAATAATTGTAAACAAATTTATTTTTTATGAAATATTTTAGCCATTTCACAATATTAAACGTACCTATAAATTACTTACATAAAACATGGAATTTAAAATGATTTTCTTTTGTCTCTAAAATTGAAGTAATATGATTTTTAAGGTGTTTAGAATTATAGGAGTTAAATTATCAATTATGGCCATTACAAAAACTTGTATTTTGTTAGTTTCCTAAAGTATGTTAAACGAACTGTAATGCATAGGCTATGTAGATTAAAGATCGCCTAATCTGATGAAAATCTATTTTGGTAAAGGGCACAAAGAACAAAATCTTAGAACTTTGAAGATATTGATATTTTGGATGAAAACATATCTATCAAAATGTCAGTTTGTTTATAAGAAGAGAAAGAAAATAATCTAAATAATTTAATTCAGCCTGGAAATGAATCGAAAGTCCATGCTACTCACAGGTATCTAAATATTAATTTTGGCAAAATAGGATACATATAGGACAATAATTCTGTAGGTTTTTTAAATTAAACCGTGAACGCAAATGGAAGTGAAACTGTAATTAGTCTACCTTAAATTTTCCTGAAAATATAATTTGATATAATAATTTATTTTTCTAAGCCTGCTGGCTTATGGCGTTATCTGTATTCTTTAAAACCACTAAAAACTCTTTTGTCCCTGGATTCCAATTAAAATAAAATGTACTTTATTTTTAATTAAATATTAGTACATAAAATATCGTTACAATATGTTTGGTTTTAGTTTTGTTTATAATCCTATACTTCGATCTGCCTTTTATATCTGTGTATGTCCTCTTAAGCTGAGATTTGGACAGATCTACAACCTTTTGGTTGTATAACTGATTCACAACCCTGCCACTGGTTAATAAAGAAACACTATACCATATACAATGAAAGACCTGTTGAGTCGGCATGCCAAAGAGAGGCTTCGGATAAGGAATGGTCTATGCTCTTTGGGGATTGGTGATTTCTGAACATGCACTGTGTACCTTAACATCTCTAGTCATCTCAAAGCCAGACTCAAATGATTGTTAACTTTTTTTAACAATTTATGTTCATGATCTTATCATTGATTGGAACTCAAAGTTTCTTTTTTACAATGCATCTGCAATACCATCCTGGTAGCACGCCCAAGGAATATTGTTTATGATTTTTTCCTTTTATAAATAATTATTTTAGAAATATATAATTATAGAAGTTGAAATTAATGACTGTTGTGCCAACCTTTTCGCTACAGACAAAATACTCTGATGTATAAATGTAAATATTGTAATGTGGTACACTGAAAAGAAATTGTAAATAATTTTTATATAAGTAAATAGCAAGCTGCAACTAGTTCCCTGGGCGCTGCTAGGATCGCCAGATTTTATTGCCCCGTGTAAAAGCCCCCCTGATTGGCCGAAATAAACCACTAGCTCATTGGCTGTGACTGATTATATATACCTCTGTCTATTACCTGTAAGTATGAGCTAATGATTCAGTTGAGTTGAGTGGAGCTTCGGCTCACCGAGGAACCCAACACGACTGGTACTTGCAACTGCACTGATGTTTCTAAATACCACCTTTTCATTTAACCTCTGCACCTCTATTCCTAACCAGCTAGATTTAGCCCGGCGCTGTCTGACTCCACACCTTTCCCAGCAGAGCTCCCCCGCTTCTGCCCCACTAAACTAGCATATCCTTCCTAGTGGCACAGCGGTTCAGCCTGCTTCTTTCCAGTTCACATTCCCCTTTGGGGACTGCTTTCGTCCACCCTTAGATTCAGAGTGTGAACTCATGATATTCCAAGACCATATAAATTATCTCAAACCTAACCTGTACCTACCTCTTCTCCTGAACACAGTGCACTGTCGGGGCTCGCACATATCTCTCAGAAATGGAGTCAAATAAATAGTTATAAAGTCATCCAAATTCTCAGCCACCAGGGCTAGGTCTTCAACCCCCCCCCCCTTGTAACGGCTTGACTATGACTAATAAAACTATTGCCAATAAAGACTTATACCTTTACAAAAACTAAAAATCATCAAAAGATTATGCAAAAGATACATGACTTATTCTTTTTTCAATCGTCCTACTAATAAAATTTCCGCACAGCGGTCAGATCAGCGCAAACTTCAAAAAAATTATTTAAAAACTTCATTATAGATCCTTTCCCTTTTGCTATATCTTCTTTTTCTGGCTTATTATTAAACAAGTGAGTGTATAGACCACAGCTAGTAATTATTAATAAATTTATCTTGTTATAGTGCCGAGGATATGGAAACTGTGCAGTTGTCAGAACAAACTGTAAACACAGGAAAAGAGAAAGCTGGCCCGAATGATTTTGAATTGAGAAAAGTATTGGGTAAAGGCGGCTATGGAAAAGTTTACCAAGTAAGAAAAAGAACCGGAAAAGATACCGGTATGATTTTTGCAATGAAAGTCCTAAGAAAAGCTGCCATTGTGAGAAACCAAAAAGATACCGCTCATACCAAAGCAGAACGGAACATCTTGGAAGCGGTCAAGGTATGTTATTAATATTTATTTCTTTTAAACTAAAGCCTGCTTTTTTTAGAATTCTATTTTTAGGGAAAGTATGACCTATATTCAAAATTTGGGCTACCGCATTAGGGTGGGCAGTGGGTAGTTCACACTACCCTGGCATCCGTTTCTCACCTGAAAGGAAAGTTCCTAGATAAATTTGACGAGTGAATGCCCCAAGCCTACGGTTTGGATGTTCAGGCGATATTCCCCAACCGCAAGTGACTTTTTTTGAAAAGATTGGGATCGAGACACTTATTGGCGATCGCTGGGACAGTTATTTTGGACGCAATTATCCATCACCATCTATACGGATCGTAATCGTTTTTTTTTTTTTAATATTCTATATTACTTAACACTTTTTTTTATTTCATCACTATCTACTAATATTTTAATTTTTATAAGATTAGTGAGATTGTAAATTTATTTGTCTTATTGGTATATTATATATTTATTTATTATATTTGTACATTAATAATTACGATGCCTAGGGGACTCTATAGTAAACTGTGTAGTTTGCAACTCGGTGTATTTGAGTAGCCACACTTAATAAATTGTTTTTCAATGTTAATGTTTACAGCATCCTTTTATCGTTGACCTTATCTATGCCTTCCAAACTGGCGGCAAGTTATATCTCATCCTCGAGTACTTAAGTGGAGGGGAATTGTTCATGCATTTGGAGAGGGAAGGAATTTTTCTCGAAGATACAGCTAGGTATGTGTTTTTCTCAAGTTGATTATTTTATTATTATTACTAATATTCGTTTTCTTCATTTATTATTGTTTTCGTTATAGCTTTTACCTGTCGGAGATAATTTTAGCTTTAGAGCATTTGCACAGGCAAGGGATAATTTATAGGTTAGTATTATTGCTCCGGTTTAGAAACATATTTAATATATCGAAATGAGCCATAGTCAATATACTTGCTTTGTTTTTTTCTTTATTTATAACCAGAGATTTGAAACCTGAAAACATTCTATTGGATGCCCACGGTCATGTGAAGTTAACTGATTTTGGTCTCTGCAAAGAGCATGTGAAGGAAGGGATCATGACTCACACATTTTGCGGTACCATTGAATACATGTAAGTTACTTACTTTTATCGTTTTTCTTTTTTGAAATTAACCTCTTTTGCCTGTCTTTCTTAGAGCGGGTTCTGTTAAAAGACCTCGCAATATCATTTGTATTCTATTGTTTCCTTTAAAAAAGTGTTAACACTATAAGCAGCGTTTACTGCTTGCAACAGTTCATTTCTTTTTCAAATAAAATCTACGTACCACGTTTCTCAAGTCTACATTATGCTCTAGTTTTTAGATTGGTTACATACAACTTCTGTTGTTTAGCCGTTGGTTTGAAAGCTTATAAAATTTAACATGAAAAAGAGAGGGACTGGTACTTCATTCCATCAAATGGAATCCGTTTTCGACTTCATTAAGAGTTTAAGGAGATCACAAGAGGAACATTAGCATGGAATTGCGTATAACACAGCGGAAGATAAAAAGAGCCTGCAGGGTTGTTGGACCAGTAATATCCATATAGGCCCCCCTTCATTAATCTATCAAATGTAATGATATTCTTTATGTTAAAATTAATTTTTATTTTAAAACAAATATTTGTTAGGTGGAATGTGTATCGTTGGCACCTTGCAAAAAACCTGAAAAATTCATTGACTCTTAGTAATAAAACGAGTTAGGAATTGGGAAGACCCGCCCCCTAAGAAAGGCCCGACTCAGGGAATTAATTATGAAACTTGGTAATAAAAGCAGGTAGACAACGGGGATCTCCTATGACAAATTGGAAAAATTCCTTTTATGTAGCGGGGCCAGGCTGCCTGTAAATACCAGGCCAAAAAGAACCGGAAATCTTTTTATCCCTTTTGTCTTAAAGGCTCAGTATTCTTAAATCCTGGGTCTTACGTCCTAGTTTTGTGAGTTTTGGGGTTGAGTATTTCCAGACACGAGAGGCCACAAAAGTTTGAGATCCGAGTATAGTCCCAGCAGCCAGGAGAGCACATGGTTTTTGAGACCGGAGATTTAAGAACAGGAAATACCAACACATTCCTCGACATCCATATATTGTTAGTTGCATAGGTATTTATTATTTTTAGTTGTATAAAACCCTCAAACCATTTATGTAAGTATGAAACATTTAAAATGATAACTTTATTAAACTCACATTTAACCATCTCCTTAGGAAGTTTTCTTCCTTTTACTCCACTTCTTAAGAAATAAGAAAGTAATGAAAAATATACTTTCAAAATGGTAGGAAACCTTACCTGTGAAAAAGAAACCAAATCGGCCCCACGTTTGTTCTATCTTCAAATAGTTATTTGTCGGGTCATCGAAGTTGAAGATTTTGTCAAAAAAACCGTCCTTTTTCCCCTTTAAGATGACCATCTCTGAAATTTCCTACCATGGTGGTCTGTGGTCCATTTGAATTTTCTTCTAAGCTTAACCCCACTCAATATGCTCTTAAACAACAGCATTTTCTCAATTTAAAATAAAGAAATTATTTTTTCAATGCTTATTAATAATAATTACATCTATATTTTTTTTCTATTAGCCTGTTGCTAGGGATTTTAACGTTTATGAGATATTAATAAATATTTTGATCCTCTACACCTGTAGAAATCGGATCGAACAACTGATTTTTTTTGCTTATTTCATGTTATTAACTGAAACATATTAATTATAATCTGGGTTGTAGCTATAAATATACATTAAAAATTTCAAATTGACCATTTTCATGGCCGCATTCTTAGAATAGAAAGATGGATAAAAGACAATTGCCCCGTACTTGTTTGCAAGTAGAGCCATCTCCCTTTGACCTCTAGTGTTCTCGCATTATTTTTTTATTAGCTAATGATTACAATAAAACTTCAATTTACTTAATATTTGATTGATTTGTGATTGTATTGTTGTCAGGGCTCCTGAAATTTTAACAAGAAGTGGACATGGTAAAGCGGTAGACTGGTGGTCTCTTGGTGCTCTTATGTATGACATGCTTACCGGAGCAGTAAGTATCTAGCACGACTATAGTAAAAATGATTAAAAATGTTTAATGTTAAAATAATTTATATACAATCCAACAATTAGAACCTTCCCCATTTCAATTTTTTGTTATTCTTTAAAAAAAAAAAGTTTTAGGTTGATTATGATCTAATTTTTTAAAAATATGTAAGTGAAATAAAGATTGTCAAATGTTTAAAAAATACATCGAGACACGCTCGTGTGACTCCGTATAAGTTTCTTAGGTATTTATTAAATAATTAAAACACTAATTTAATGTTTAAAAAATCCTTGATTATATATATTATTTATTCATTATTTTAATTATATATTTTTTATATAATTTATAACTTTATATTTAACTTTTACTTTGTCTTAAGGTTCTGTTAATATAAAAAAGGATAGTTCTGGCTAAAGGAATAATTGTTTATTTTCACAAATTGATTTAAATTAATAAACAAATAAAATATGTACGTAATAAAATAACATTATTAAAATTAACTTAAAATTGTACCTTAATTACTACGTAGTTGGATACTGGGCAGTGTTTCTTTGTTGATTATTTTCGTTGGTCGTCTTCTATTGTATGGTTCGGATTAGCGTCTTGAGTGTCCTTTGTTCTCAATCCGTGCCGGGTGAAAGTCTGGGGCCGCTCTTCTCTCGTGCACCACAAGGCAGTAACCGTGCCTGGGCTAGCGTCCCTCCTGGTGCTTCCTCGTCCTCTGCCGGTTCAAAGATGAATGCGTCTGTGATCTTGCTTCTCGGTATTCCTATCTCTTCGCTGCCATCTTGACCTCTTGACCTCTTTGGCTCATATATGATTACTTTTCTTGTTTTGAAGTTATTAAAATAAATTATTTATATTTAATTATTGATATTATTTTTATTATAAATATTAATGGTAGATACAATGCAACGAATAGTGTTTAAACATTCATGAATTGTGTTCCACCGTTCATTTATGCCCGCTAATTTTCAGTTTATATCAAAAACACCATCAAAAATCAACACATCAAAATATCACAATATGTATTTAATGAGCCATCTCGATACACTGAAAAATTCGGGAACCTAAAAATACTAAGTATAGCTAAAATATTAACACCTATAAAATCTTGAAACCAGCTCATATTATTTTTAAAACATTATTTTTTTTAGTGTTTTTAATTGTTTCTTTTTCCTCTCTCTTTAATGTTGAATACACCTTTAACATTTCAGATCGATAAGGGGAACCTTAACTCAGCAAGATACGCTAGGAAAAGAGACACGAGAACTCTTGCGTGAGGCATTCTCCCTCATCTCAAATTTTTGCTTTTATCATCAGATAATGAACTTTTAAATGCCAATTATAATTTTGATTTTATTTTTAGAATATGAAGATAAATTAACAAAAATTAAATACAATAATCAATAAACCACAAATAAGTTTAACAAAAACGTAGTTTAGATTCATTTTAGTAAGGTACCAAACATATAATTAAATAAACATTGCATTTTAAAATTGTTATAATATAAAGTGAAAAATCATAAACACATTTCAGACATGTATAAATAGTGTATGAGGGGTAAATAGGTATATTGCATTTTCTCCATACTTATTTCATTTTTTTAAATTTCCTTCGTGGACAGAATGCACAGAAACCTTTTCTCGCATATTCTCTTTTCGGAAATTGGCTCATCTTCGAGTCTACCTATTCTTTTGGTGCTCATTCTCAGTTAACATGGGGGAATTAGTATCGAGGAATGTATATGCCTCATTACGAAAATATCAACAGAAACTGTAACAAAAAATAACAGAGACATGTTATAAATGAACTAAAATCAACAGACAACTGTAATATTATAAATAGCAGGCAAATAAAAAATTAAATTGTGGTACGGAAATGTGACATGATACAGTACAGACTTTTCTCACAGAATACGCGTCGACAATGATCTTATAAACAAAGAATGTAAGCACAGCTAAACAGAAGACTAATCTCGCTGTGTGAGTTATACGGTTTAAGTAACTCAATGTGGAAAATGATAAGCAACTCCCGATATTGTTTATTTTTTTACTTTACACTCTTTATTCCATTTACATGTATATTTAAACCAAAAAAAAAAACAATTTAATTCAATAGCAGTAGTTGTGCCAATCTTTTCACCACAGACAAAATTAAGTTATACTATACTCTGATATCTCAATGTAAATGTTGTAATGTAATAATGTTCATATAAATAAATTGCACACTGTGACTAGTTTCTAGGCCACCGCTAGAATTAGGTCTGTAAGACTTCCCTTGCGACGGCCCGACAGTAGGGTATACAAAAATTTAGTTGGTTAAAATAAAACTTTTAAAATAGAAAAAAAAATCTTTTCTTTGCTACTATTTGGCAACTATCCAAAGATCGATTTCCATCAGTGAATAGAGGTGGATCTCTAGTAACATATTTTGTGTTTTATATATTAACATTCCCGCCTCCCTGGTCATCCTAATCTGTATGTTGATTCTGTGTACTCCCATATAATCCCCGGAGCAACGCCCAAGGCGGAGGATGCCTCGAGACCTCGTCCAAAGCAACTAGCACTTCATATTCTATGAGCTCAGTTTAGAAAAAATTGTCATGTGAAGTGGTTTTTTTTTCCTACCACAGAAAGAAAGCGTTAAAATTAAGTCATAAGCAATATTTAAAGTATCTAATAAGTATTGACTGCATCTAAACATTCTGATAATAAAGGGATATATTAAGATTATTAGGGTCGGTAGATATGCTATTTATAATAGATTAAGTGGTATTAATTTATTTTTCCAGCCGCCATTTACTGCAGAAAACAGAAAGAAAACAATTGAAAAAATCTTGCGTGGTAAACTTGGGCTACCTCCTTATTTAACAAGCGAAGCTAAAGATTTGATCAAGAAATTGCTTAAGGTTTGTTTCTGAATATGTTTTTTATTTATTTTTTTACGGTGAATTTACTATTCTACTCTAACCTTTTTTTTTTTTTTAATATATTTATCTATATTATATTGTAATTTTATTTTTCAAGAGTTGTTTGAGAGAATTATATAAAATAAATTATAAAAAGTTTTAATTTAGTGAATGTAACAGCTGAGAGAGACACTGGTACTTCAGTTGTTTATAGTTACTTGAGAGAGTAGTTGTTACCTACAATTGTGGTTAGAAGAAGATTTTGTGAGTTCTTTATAATTGCTGGAGAAGAGAAGTGTAGATGACAATTTAGTGCAGTTTGCGGATGGTTAAACATATTTGACTTGAGGGCTCTCGTACCGCTTATTTCTTCGCATTACCTCATATCATCTCATCCCATCATATTTGTATATTGCGGGGGTCCACAGGAGGCCATTGAGGCAGCATTGTATTTGGAGTGTCGGGATAACAAATGCAATACTTGGATGAAGCAAAGCAAGCACTAGACCAAAAATTTGTGAACAAATTAAAAACAGTATATGTATTAATTATTAATTTTTATATATTTCATGTCAAAGTTTGTCTGTGAAGGACATTCCTCAGATTTAATAAATTATAAGTTTAATTTACATTTTAGTTAATTAATAATTTAAAGAAATATTATAACCTATTGTATATTATTATGTTGCTTTATTTTCAGAGGCAAGCCATGCAACGATTGGGCTCTAGTCCTGGAGACAGTGATGTTATTCGTCGCCATCCTTTCTTCAAGTCCATAGTCTGGAACGATGTTATGAATAGAAAACTGGAACCTCCTTTCAAACCTTCTTTGGTAATCTTATGTTCATTTTTGTTAAAAATATTTTGAAGGTTGTAATAAGAAATTTTACTACCCAAATTCTTATTTTGATCTGAGCCCTTATTGCCATAAACAAGAAAATTAAGTACTTATAAATAACTAATTAAGTGAATCATTTTTAATAATGATGGGTACTTTCCCATTTTTATTTTAACCAAAACATAATCGGCACACTTGAAGGTGTTTTGGAATATTTCAGATTGAATAAATCATTTTCATGATCGATATCGTAAAAAGTATAGGTAGTCTGTATTTCTCCTTTGGGATAATTTTTATGTATTCATATAATATGAAAATGAATATTATTTCCAGCGTGGGATTAAGCTCATATGGTAATCTTTATTAAGTGTAAGTGATTTATGTAAATTTTACAAAACAAAAATATTAATTTACTGTCGTTATGTTTATTTCAATATTTTAGAGCAGTGAAGATGATGTTTCGCAATTTGATTCCAAGTTTACTAAGCTTACCCCTATCGATTCTCCTGATGATTCAACTCTTAGTGAAAGTGCTAATTTGCTGTTTGAAGTAAGAAAGAAATGTTTTATTTTATTTTAGCTGGAAATATTTTTATCTGTTTATCTTAAGTATTAAATAAATAGCCGCATCATCTTGCTAGCCAAAGTGCGACCTCTACCTTTTGTAAACAAACTAATGTTTTGGTCAGTCTTAAGGCAAGATTTCACTGGGTTCATTTCAGTGTTTCGTTTGTTCATTGGTCATTAAGTTCAATAGTGTATCGCACCCTACCTCTCCTTTTTACAAAGCGTTCTGTAATGTGAATTGATTACAATATGCCATATTAAAGGTTTCCAGAACAATTTTATAAATTTTATTTCCATATTTATTATTGAAAATTTTAAGGCCTATGCATGACTCGCCTTGCATATTCTAACCATTTGTCATAATATGACAGACAACTGAAATGACCCCTTGACTGATCAAAGGAGAGCTGATAACATAACCTGGTATACATTATTATGTTTTTATTTAATCTGAGGTTTATAGGTTCCTGTTAATATCAAAAGAAAACTCAGGCTAAAGGAAAATCAGATTTTACAAAATTTACACTCATTTTATTTAAATACACTACAATAACTTCAATTTTCAACAGATTTTATAATTTACCTTAACATTTAACTCTAGAATGGCAAGATTTACTAGTTAACATATATTATTCTTATTGTTGGTTCAATTTAACTTGGTTTGCCATGCTGTCAGTAATATCCACTTCTATTTACTCAATCCTTCTTCTCCGAATAAAATTCTTCTTCTTATTAATGTTCTTCCACGTTCCTGTTTGCTATTAAATAAAAGTTGTTCATTTTTCTTCAAATTTCCATACTTTGCCTCATGCTTTCACTAAATGAATAACGCTAACTCCTCCTTCCATCAGCACAGGCTAGCAAATGCCTAACTTTCCCTCCTTTTTCTCATCTCCCCCACTCCTTCCATTGGTCATTTGCCGCTAATTTTTCAAATTCAAATGCTTAATATCACAACAACATAATACTATATATCTTAAATCAACAAACTGTAGTCCTATCCGTTATCATGATAAAAATATTGAAGGCTACCTTATCTAAAGTAAGTTCTGTAATGTCTGTTATTATGTTAAATATATTGTAGCCTACCTCAAGTATACAAACTGGAATCTTACATATATGTTATCATTTGTACCAAGATAATGTGACCCTTGTTGCACCTAACTTACTATAATATGTCTACGGTGATGATCATGTTTAAATTTGGCATTTTTTTTCAGGGATTTACCTATGTTGCACCTTCTGTTCTTGATGAAATGAACAGACCTCCAAGGATAATAACAGCTCGCTCCCCACGTAGGCACCATGGTATTCAACACTCCTCGACTCCCCTTCGTAATCCTTTTTTGTCTCGTGATGACATGATGGAAGTTGTGACACATCCGAATCATTTACATATACATTAATTAAGTCATTAGGAATCGATCAATTTTACGTTAAAAAAAAATATTTTTTAAATAGAAAAAAATATGGCAGATGCAGATCTGTTGAACATTATAACCTCTGGTCGACTTGTTTAAAGGTGAAATAGTTCTTTTTTTAATGTTGTATTATTTATACAAATAATTTCAATGTGTTTCATTTCACGAATTTTATTATTTGTAATATGTAACAGTAATTAAATATAATTGGCCATTGATCAACGGAGGCTCACTCAATTGTTAGTATTAATTTTATCATTATCAGCGAATGTAATTTGTTATTGTTAATTGAAGTGTTTATTTTTGTTGAATGCTCTTTTATAATTATATTAGCGAATTTTCTTCTTACAGGAAAAAAAAAATGTATTATTCGTTCATCAGTTTTATGAAACCTTCCCAAAACATCATTTTGAAGATTTTTTTTATGGCCTCTCGAGTTTTAAATAAGCTGAGTTCAAATAATTCCTAAATATTTTACTTCTGAATTGAAAAAGTCTGAGTAAAAATTTATTGAGTTATTTTAAATATGTACGCCCAGAACAGACTGATTTAAATCAGTTTTATTTTTTGAAACACTGTTTCACGCCATTTCAATTGTATTTTTAAAAGTACCTCTCTCTTATTAGCTGATTGAAAATTCGCTAAGTCCATACATACTAGGTCTATTTTTTATTTTTTTTTTGAATTTTCAGAAAATTTTAAAACATGACATTTTTATAAGATTATATAAAAACTTTAATCAACTTAACCATTGGTTCATCTAACTTACCAAGAGTGTTCACAATAGTGTTGTTACCTTTTTTATTAGTATAGTTTTATGAATATATGTATTTATACTTATGTATACACATACAGATTACAAACATCCGCACGAACATACATTTACAATAGGTGTGGTGGAAAGAAATGTCATATGTATGTGAAATGATAGCGGTAGGGGTGTTATGAGATTTATGCTTTTTACAATATTCTCTTCAATTTGTAATTTATTCGCTCAAGGTAGTTGCGGCCGCCATTTTAGCGATAAAGGGATCCGTTTTGATCTAAAATGAACTGATACAAACAGCGGTTTCTATTGTTCATGCAAATAAAGCTGATATTGTCTGTTGTAGCGTATTGTTACATTCGATAAGTTCATAGTGTCATTTTTGTTAAAAATAACCTATTCAAAAATGACACAGCAAAATATTGACTTGTCCTTATAAATAGACGCCCTATTCATGTTTGTATTTAGATATATTTGTGAATGCCTGCGTGTGTGTGTATATATATTTGTATATTAGTATGTATTATATTTATCTATGTGGGTTTTTAAAATATAATTACATTTTCATGCGTGTTTGTGAATGTGCAATTAACATGTGTCATTTTAAAGCACAATTACTGCAATACTCATTTAAGGACAAGATGTTGGAAGGCGACTGAGAAGTCTTTGCCAACTCTTATTTTTAGCCGGTTCATTAAAATAAAGATAAATTTTTGATACCGGCATTGAATCTTGATTTATTTTTATAATCATTTTTATTTTTCACTGTCTGCATCTGCCTTAAGTAATCGTTATTTATATGTCGCTATTTAATATTATCTCTGGGTACATACCTCCCTTAGGTAACCATCCTAACATGTGTACACGTTTTAATTTTTTTTAAAGAATGGTGGCCTTGAAAGAATAGCCTCATAGTAATAAATATACTTAGATGAAATAGTCGCAATATACATCGTCCGTCGTTACATGAGTTTTTTTATTTATTTGTTTCAATTTTAAATTGACAATATATACACTGTTAAAGACAATACATGAATATAATGCTCATTCTTCTTCAAAAAAAAAAAAAAACAGGTTATGATTTCATTTATGGATAAGCTTTTAATGGTTTTATTCGTATGTAAATAGTATTCCGCTTGTGTAATGACGTACCAAATTGACCAATATTATAAATATTTATATAGCAAACTTGTAAATTAAGCGAATGGTTACAATGTTTATAATTAAAAAAAAAAAGGATAAGTCGAGGAAAAATAGAATTTTTCAAATTTATAATCTTTAAAAAATTTTGTAATACTTTTACACATTTTTGTAATTTCTCTATGCCTTATATTGTATATATAATTAAAAATTGAATATTATTGTATTAAATTTTGTACATTTGGCATTTGAAATGTACCTAGTCGATAATATTGACATATTTTTAGTGTACATCGCTACATATGTAATAGACATTAATGAGATACTATTGTGTAATAACTGGTGCAATGCTTGATTTTATGAAGAAGGCTATCACAAATTTCCCTTTCTTTTTTTTTATATACATATAAATATAAAGGGCTTACGCTATCTTAATTAGTCCTCCTGCTTTATTTGTGTAACGTTTTTCTTTTTTGGGTTGTATAAAAACTTCAGAACAATGTATTTGTTCGCTTGTCTCAATTTATTTCGAGTGTAACCAATAATAGTTGGAAAAATTAAAAAAAAAAAAAAAAAAAAAAAAATTAATTTTACTCTTTTAGAAGTTTTTCTTTAGAGATAGGTGTGATTCCTTAACGTGTATTGTTATTACGACCACATAAAATGTAAACATGTTAGATTGGTGCCCGTTAGAGTTAGCGAATTGTCTCACAAATAATACGGGGTCATGTGAGAGTAGATGTATTTTTTATAGACTTAATTAATTATTAGATTTAGCGGTTATGATTTCTCTTTTGGTGTGGCATTTATTTGGTTAGTTGATTCAACTACTGATCTAAAGGGTGTGAATGTTATGGTATCTCTTCCTAAGTTAGTCGTAAAACACCTGTCTTCTCATACAACTACAACTCTTGAGACTGCAAAGGCCTAAATATAATTATCTAGTGTTTTGTAATGTTTTTTGTTTGTTTTTTCTAAAAATTTGTCTTCAATGCCAAAGAAATTTCAGAGTGTTGTTTGTTTTATTTGCGAAAAAGTCAGGGGTTTTTTTTTGTTTTATTTTTTCGCTTGATACAGAGAAAAAAAGTTCTGTTCACTGTGATAGGGTTTATTTCAACCTTATTTGCAGTTATTCCTAGATACTCTACGCATATCACACCTTTGGAACTTTTGATATGTATGGTGATTCAAGCATTTAGATATAGCTAATAGCTGATTATGAAGTCCACCTTATGTTGTACTTCTGTGTTTAAAAATAAACTTGTTTGTTATTAATAAATTTCTATTTAGATTTAATTTGTTTTCTTTGAAAAAAAAAAAAACCTTTCAATTACATACCAATATTTTTATTGTTTCTAGAAGGGTGCAATTTTTATAACAAGGAGATACGGGTATACGACATTATTCAATTACAAAGATAAATGTCAGGATTTTTTTTCTGTTAGTTTAATTGTAAGGGATTATACAATATTATATGAACTCTACAAGTATTTATGTATACAACTTTTCTAGTAGTAATAAGCATATTATTATAAAATTAATAATAAATCTAGTATTAATTAATATAAAAATGACAACAATAACCAAAATAAAAAGAATTTTATTTTAGGATGTGTGTGTTGGTTAAGTGAATCTCGATTCATTCATTAATAATATATAACCTTACGCTATATAAGATATGATCCTTAGTGCTTGGTTGACATATTAAATAATTATATGTTTAATGTTGTAGAAAAAATGGGGTTTTAGGTATTAATGCTTAATATTATTATTATATATTATATTATATATATTATATATTAATGCTTAATATTAGGTATTAATGCTTAATATTAATGCCATTTGTTTGTATAACAGGGAAATAAAATAAATGTACATATAGTGCACATTTCTTTGGTTTAATGTAACAGACGTGAAATGAGCAATGGAGAATTCGATCTAGTACTTGCTTAAGTGCCTTAGCTAAGCGAGTGTTTTCAAATTCAAAGATATGTTGTTGTTCATTACAATCAAAAATGGCATTGGAAAATTAACTATACTAAGATAAAGAAAGCACTAAATTTTTTTCCCGTTTTTAATCTGTCCTTGTTAGCTAATAAAGTATTTTTATAATTAATTTTTAATTTAATTAGGTTTAATAATTATATGATCATATGTGCCCTAATACTTTTAAAACTGCTCTAGAACAGTAGAATAATATGAATATTCACCAAGAGAATGATCTAAATCCCTTATTAAATATCACAGTTAGTATCACGAGGCAGCCAGAGCTAACCTTTCCATCTTCCAATCCTGCTATTTCGTGAAAATTCGGCTTTTTGACTTAATTTTCGTTCTTTTAGTATCAGGAGATCATGAGGTGGCAGGAGCTAACGTTCTAGCTGCCAATCCTGCTATTTCGTAAAAATTCGGCTTTTTGTCTATATATTCGTTCTTTTACTATCAGGATATCATGAGGCGGCAGGAGCTAACATTCTTGCTGCAAATCCTGTTATTTCTTAAAAATTTGGCTTTTTGACTATATTTTTGTTCTTTTAGTATCAGGAGATCATGAGGTGGTAGGAGCTAACGTTTCCAGGCTCAAATCCTGCTATTTCTCTAATGTTCGGTTTTTGACTATATTTTCGTTCGTTTAGTATCAGAAGATCATGAGGTGGCAGGAGCTAACGTTTCCAACTTCGATTCCTGCTATTTAGAGAAAATTTGCTTTTTGACTATATTTTCGTTCTTTTAGTATCAGGAGATCATGAGGTCACAGGAGCTTACGTTTCCAGCTTCAAATCCTGCTATTTCGTAAAACTTCGGCTTTTTGACTATATTTTTGATCTTTTAGTATCAGGAGATCATGAGGTGGCAGGAGCTAACGTTTTATCTTTAAATCCTGCTATTTCGTAAAAATTCGGCTTTTTGTCTATATATTCGTTCTTTTAGTATCAGGAAATCATGAGGTGGCAGGAGCTAACATTCTTGCTGCCAATCCTGTTATTTCGTCAAAATTTAGCTTTTTGACTATATTTTCGTACTTTTAGTATCAGGAGATCATGAGGTGGCAGGAGCTAACGTTTCCAACTTCGAATCCTGCTATTTCGTCAAAATTTAGCTTTTTGACTATATTTTCGTTCTTTTAGTATCAGGAGATCATGAGGTCGCAGGAGCTTACGTTTCCAGCTTCAAATCCTGCTATTTCGTAAAACTTCGGCTTTTTGACTATATTTTTGATCTTTTAGTATCAGGAGATTATGAGGTGGCAGGAGCTAACGTTTTATCTTTGAATCCTGCTATTTCGTAAAAATTCGGCTTTTTGCCTATATATTCGTTATTTTAGTATCAGGAGATCATGAGGTGGCAGGAGCTAACATTCTTGCTGCCAATCCTGTTATTTCGTCAAAATTTAGCTTTTTGACTATATTTTCGTTCTTTTAGTATCAGGAGATCATGAGGTGGCAGGAGCTAACATTCTTGCTGCCAATCCTGCTATTTCGTCAAAATTTAGCTTTTTGACTATATTTTCGTTCTTTTAGTATCAGGAGATCATGAGGTGGTAGGAGCTAACGTTTCCAGGCTCAAATCCTGCTATTTCTCTAATGTTCGGTTTTTGACTATATTTTCGTTCGTTTAGTATCAGGAGATCATGAGGTGGCAGGAGCTAACGTTTCCAACTTCGAATCCTGCTATTTAGAGAAAATTTGCTTTTTGACTATATTTTCGTTCTTTTAGTATCAGGAGATCATGAGGTCGCAGAAGCTTACGTTTCCATCTTCCAATCCTGCTATTTCGTGAAAATTCGGCTTTTTGACTTAATTTTCGTTCTTTTAGTATCAGGAGATCATGAGGTGGCAGGAGCTAACGTTCTAGCTGCCAATCCTGCTATTTCGTAAAAGTTCGGCTTTTTGACTATATTTTGGTCCTTTTACTATCAGGATATCATGAGGCGGCAGGAGCTAACATTCTTGCTGCAAATCCTGTTATTTCTTAAAAATTTGGCTTTTTGACTATATTTTTGTTCTTTTAGTATCAGGAGATCATGAGGTGGTAGGAGCTAACGTTTCCAGGCTCAAATCCAGCTATTTCTCTAATGTTCGGTTTTTGACTATATTTTCTTTCGTTTAGTATCAGGAGATCATGAGGTGGCAGGAGCTAACGTTTCCAACTTCGAATCCTGCTATTTAGAGAAAATTTGCTTTTTGACTATATTTTCGTTCTTTTAGTATCAGGAGATCATGAGGTCGCAGGAGCTTACGTTTCCAGCTTCAAATCCTGCTATTTCGTAAAACTTCGGCTTTTTGACTATATTTTTGATCTTTTAGTATCAGGAGATCATGAGGTGGCAGGAGCTAACGTTTTATCTTTGAATCCTGCTATTTCGTAAAAATTCGGCTTTTTGCCTATATATTCGTTCTTTTAGTATCAGGAGATCATGAGGTGGCAGGAGCTAACATTCTTGCTGCCAATCCTGTTATTTCGTAAAAATTTAGCTTTTTGACTATATTTTCGTTCTTTTAGTATCAGGAGATCATGAGGTCGCAGGAGCTAACGTTTCCAACTTCGAATCCTGCTATTTAGAGAAAATTTGCTTTTTGACTATATTTTCGTTCTTTTAGTATCAGGAGATCATGAGGTCGCAGAAGCTTACGTTTCCAGCTTCAAATCCTGCTATTTCGTAAAACTTCGGCTTTTTGACTATATTTTTGATCTTTTAGTATCAGGAGATCATGAGGTGGCAGGAGCTAACGTTCTAGCTGCCAATCCTGCTATTTCGTAAAAGTTCGGCTTTTTGACTATATTTTGGTCCTTTTACTATCAGGATATCATGAGGCGGCAGGAGCTAACATTCTTGCTGCAAATCCTGTTATTTCTTAAAAATTTGGCTTTTTGACTATATTTTTGTTCTTTTAGTATCAGGAGATCATGAGGTGGTAGGAGCTAACGTTTCCAGGCTCAAATCCAGCTATTTCTCTAATGTTCGGTTTTTGACTATATTTTCGTTCGTTTAGTATCAGGAGATCATGAGGTGGCAGGAGCTAACGTTTCCAACTTCGAATCCTGCTATTTAGAGAAAATTTGCTTTTTGACTATATTTTCGTACTTTTAGTATCAGGAGATCATGAGGTCGCAGGAGCTTACGTTTCCAGCTTCAAATCCTGCTATTTCGTAAAACTTCGGCTTTTTGACTATATTTTTGATCTTTTAGTATCAGGAGATTATGAGGTGGCAGGAGCTAACGTTTTATCTTTGAATCCTGCTATTTCGTAAAAATTCGGCTTTTTGTCTATACATTCGTTCTTTTAGTATCAGGAAATCATGAGGTGGCAGGAGCTAACATTCTTGCTGCCAATCCTGTTATTTCGTCAAAATTTAGCTTTTTGACCATATTTTCGTACTTTTAGTATCAGGAGATCATGAGGTGGCAGGAGCTAACGTTTCCAACTTCGAATCCTGCTATTTCGTCAAAATTTAGCTTTTTGACTATATTTTCGTTCTTTTAGTATCAGGAGATCATGAGGTCGCAGGAGCTTACGTTTCCAGCTTCAAATCCTACTATTTCGTAAAACTTCGGCTTTTTGACTATATTTTTGATCTTTTAGTATCAGGAGATCATGAGGTGGCAGGAGCTAACGTTTTATCTTTGAATCCTGCTATTTCGTAAAAATTCGGCTTTTTGCCTATATATTCGTTCTTTTAGTATCAGGAGATCATGAGGTGGCAGGAGCTAACATTCTTGCTGCCAATCCTGTTATTTCGTAAAAATTTAGCTTTTTGACTATATTTTCGTTCTTTTAGTATCAGGAGATCATGAGGTCGCAGGAGCTAACGTTTCCAACTTCGAATCCTGCTATTTAGAGAAAATTTGCTTTTTGACTATATTTTCGTTCTTTTAGTATCAGGAGATCATGAGGTCACAGGAGCTTACGTTTCCAGCTTCAAATCCTGCTATTTCGTAAAACTTCGGCTTTTTGACTATATTTTTGATCTTTTAGTATCAGGAGATCATGAGGTGGCAGGAGCTAACGTTTTATCTTTGAATCCTGCTATTTCGTAAAAATTCGGCTTTTTGTCTATATATTCGTTCTTTTAGTATCAGGAAATCATGAGGTGGCAGGAGCTAACATTCTTGCTGCCAATCCTGTTATTTCGTCAAAATTTAGCTTTTTGACTATATTTTCGTTCTTTTAGTATCAGGAGATCATGAGGTCGCAGGAGCTTACGTTTCCAGCTTCAAATCCTGCTATTTCGTAAAACTTCGGCTTTCTGACTATATTTTTGATCTTTTAGTATCAGGAAATCATGAGGTGGCAGGAGCTAACGTTCTAGCTGCCAATCCTGCTATTTCGTAAAAGTTCGGCTTTTTGACTATATTTTGGTCCTTTTACTATCAGGATATCATGAGGCGGCAGGAGCTAACATTTTTGCTGCAAATCCTGTTATTTCTTAAAAATTTCGCTTTTTGACTATATTTTTGTTCTTTTAGTATCAGGAGATCATGAGGTGGTAGGAGCTAACGTTTCCAGGCTCAAATCCAGCTATTTCTCTAATGTTCGGTTTTTGACTATATTTTCGTTCGTTTAGTATCAGGAGATCATGAGGTGGCAGGAGCTAACGTTTCCAACTTCGAATCCTGCTATTTAGAGAAAATTTGCTTTTTGACTATATTTTCGTTCTTTTAGTATCAGGAGATCATGAGGTCGCAGGAGCTTACGTTTCCAGCTTCAAATCCTGCTATTTCGTAAAACTTCGGCTTTTTGACTATATTTTTGATCTTTTAGTATCAGGAGATCATGAGGTGGCAGGAGCTAACGTTTTATCTTTGAATCCTGCTATTTCGTAAAAATTTGGCTTTTTGTCTATATATTCGTTCTTTTAGTATCAGGAAATCATGAGGTGGCAGGAGCTAACATTCTTGCTGCCAATCCTGTTATTTCGTAAAAGTTTAGCTTTTTTACTATATTTTCGTTCTTTTAGTATCAGGAGATCATGAGGTGGCAGGAGCTAACGTTTCCAGGTTCGAATCCTGCTATTTCGTCAAAATTTAGCTTTTTGACTATATTTTCGTTCTTTTAGTATCAGGGGATCATGAGGTCGCAGGAGCTTACGTTTCCAGCTTCAAATCCTGCTATTTCGTAAAACTTCGGCTTTTTGACTATATTTTTGATCTTTTAGTATCAGGAGATTATGAGGTGGCAGGAGCTAACGTTTTATCTTTGAATCCTGCTATTTCGTAAAAATTCGGCTTTTTGCCTATATATTCGTTCTTTTAGTATCAGGAGATCATGAGGTGGCAGGAGCTAACATTCTTGCTGCCAATCCTGTTATTTCGTCAAAATTTAGCTTTTTGACTATATTTTCGTTCTTTTAGTATCAGGAGATCATGAGGTGGCAGGAGCTAAAATTCTTGCTGCCAATCCTGCTATTTCGTCAAAATTTAGCTTTTTGACTATATTTTCGTTCTTTTAGTATCAGGAGATCATGAGGTGGTAGGAGCTAACGTTTCCAGGCTCAAATCCTGTTATTTCTCTAATGTTCGGTTTTTGACTATATTTTCGTTCGTTTAGTATCAGGAGATCATGAGGTGGCAGGAGCTAACGTTTCCAACTTCGAATCCTGCTATTTAGAGAAAATTTGCTTTTTGACTATATTTTCGTTCTTTTAGTATCAGGAGATCATGAGGTCGCAGAAGCTTACGTTTCCAGCTTCAAATCCTGCTATTTCGTAAAACTTCGGCTTTTTGACTATATTTTTGATCTTTTAGTATCAGGAGATCATGAGGTGGCAGGAGCTAACGTTTTATCTTTAAATCCTGCTATTTCGTAAAAATTCGGCTTTTTGTCTATATATTCGTTCTTTTAGTATCAGGAAATCATGAGGTGGCAGGAGCTAACATTCTTGCTGCCAATCCTGTTATTTCGTCAAAATTTAGCTTTTTGACTATATTTTCGTACTTTTAGTATCAGGAGATCATGAGGTGGCAGGAGCTAACGTTTCCATCTTCGAATCCTGCTATTTCGTAAAACTTCGGCTTTTTGACTATATTTTTGATCTTTTAGTATCAGGAGATCATGAGGTGGCAGGAGCTAACGTTTTATCTTTGAATCCTGCTATTTCGTAAAAATTCGGCTTTTTGCCTATATATTCGTTCTTTTAGTATCAGGAGATCATGAGGTGGCAGGAGCTAACATTCTTGCTGCCAATCCTGTTATTTCGTAAAAATTCGGCTTTTTGTATATATATTCGTTCTTTTAGTATCAGGAAATCATGAGGTGGCAGGAGCTAACATTCTTGCTGCCAATCCTGTTATTTCGTCAAAATTTAGCTTTTTGACTATATTTTCGTACTTTTAGTATCAGGAGATCATGAGGTGGCAGGAGCTAACGTTTCCAACTTCGAATCCTGCTATTTCGTCAAAATTTAGCTTTTTGACTATATTTTCGTTCTTTTAGTATCAGAAGATCATGAGGTCGCAGGAGCTTACGTTTCCAGCTTCAAATCCTGCTATTTCGTAAAACGTCGGCTTTTTGACTATATTTTCGTTCTTTTAGTATCAGGAGATCATGAGGTGGCAGGAGCTAACGTTTTATCTTTGAATCCTGCTATTTCGTAAAAATTCGGCTTTTTGACTATATTTTCGTTCTTTTAGTATCAGGAAATCATGAGGTGGCAGGAGCTAACATTCTTGCTGCCAATCCTGTTATTTCGTCAAAATTTAGCTTTTTGACTATATTTTCGTACTTTTAGTATCAGGAGATCATGAGGTGGCAGGAGCTAACGTTTCCAACTTCGAATCCTGCTATTTCGTAAAACTTCGGCTTTTTGACTATATTTTTGATCTTTTAGTATCAGGAGATCATGAGGTGGCAGGAGCTAACGTTTTATCTTTGAATCCTGCTATTTCGTAAAAATTCGACTTTTTGCCTATATATTCGTTCTTTTAGTATCAGGAGATCATGAGGTGGCAGGAGCTAACATTCTTGCTGCCAATCCTGTTATTTCGTAAAAATTCGGCTTTTTGTATATATATTCGTTCTTTTAGTATCAGGAAATCATGAGGTGGCAGGAGCTAACATTCTTGCTGCCAATCCTGTTATTTCGTCAAAATTTAGCTTTTTGACTATATTTTCGTACTTTTAGTATCAGGAGATCATGAGGTGGCAGGAGCTAACGTTTCCAACTTCGAATCCTGCTATTTCGTCAAAATTTAGCTTTTTGACTATATTTTCGTTCTTTTAGTATCAGAAGATCATGAGGTCGCAGGAGCTTACGTTTCCAGCTTCAAATCCTGCTATTTCGTAAAACGTCGGCTTTTTGACTATATTTTCGTTCTTTTAGTATCAGGAGATCATGAGGTGGCAGGAGCTAACGTTTTATCTTTGAATCCTGCTATTTCGTAAAAATTCGGCTTTTTGACTATATTTTCGTTCTTTTAGTGTCAGGAGATCATAAGGTGGCAGGAGCTAACATTCTTGCTGCCAATCCTGTTATTTCGTCAAAATTTAGCTTTTTGACTATATTTTCGTTCTTTTAGTATCAGGAGATCATGAGGTGGCAGGAGCTAACATTCTTGCAGCCAATCCTGTTATTTCGTCAAAATTTAGCTTTTTGAAAATATTTTCGTTCTTTTAGTATCAGGAGATCATGAGGTGGCAGAAGCTAACATTCTTGCTGCCAATCCTGTTATTTCGTCAAAATTTAGCTTTTTGACTATATTTTCGTTCTTTTAGTATCAGGAGATCATGAGGTGGCAGGAGCTAACATTCTTGCTGCCAATCCTGTTATTTCGTCAAAATTTAGCTTTTTGACTATATTTTCGTTCTTTTAGTATCAGGAGATCATGAGGTGGCAGGAGCTAACGTTTTATCTTTGAATCCTGCTATTTCGTAAAAATTCGGCTTTTTGACTATATTTTCGTTCTTTTAGTATCAGGAAATCATAAGGCGACAGGAGCTAACATTCTTGCTGCCAATCCTGCTATTTCTTCAAAATTTAGCTTTTTGACTATATTTTCGTTCTTTTAGTATCAGGAAATCATAAGGCGACAGGAGCTAACATTCTTGCTGCCAATCCTGCTATTTCGTCAAAATTTAGCTTTTTGACTATATTTTCGTTCTTTTAGTATCAGGAAATCATAAGGCGACAGGAGCTAACATTCTTGCTGCCAATCCTGCTATTTCGTCAAAATTTAGCTTTTTGACTATATTTTCGTTCTTTTAGTATCAGGAAATCATAAGGCGACAGGAGCTAACATTCTTGCTGCCAATCCTGCTATTTCGTCAAAATTTAGCTTTTTGACTATATTTTCGTTCTTTTAGTATCAGGAGATCATGAGGTGGCAGGAGCTAACATTCTTGCTGCCAATCCTGTTATTTCGTCAAAATTTAGCTTTTTGACTATATTTTCGTTCTTTTAGTATCAGGAAATCATAAGGCGACAGGAGCTAACATTCTTGCTGCCAATCCTGCTATTTCGTCAAAATTTAGCTTTTTGACTATATTTTCGTTCTTTTAGTATCAGGAGATCATGAGGTGGCAGGAGCTAACATTCTTGCTGCCAATCCTGTTATTTCGTCAAAATTTAGCTTTTTGACTATATTTTCGTTCTTTTAGTATCAGGAAATCATAAGGCGACAGGAGCTAACATTCTTGCTGCCAATCCTGCTATTTCGTCAAAATTTAGCTTTTTGACTATATTTTCGTTCTTTTAGTATCAGGAAATCATAAGGCGACAGGAGCTAACATTCTTGCTGGCAATCCTGCTATTTCGTCAAAATTTTGCTTTTTGACTATATTTTCGTTCTTTTAGTATCAGGAAATCATAAGGCGACAGGAGCTAACATTCTTGCTGCCAATCCTGTTATTTCTTAAAAATTTTGCTTTTTGACTATATTTTTGTTCTTTTAGTATCAGGAGACCATGAGGTGGTAGGAGCTAACGTTTCCGGGCTCGAATCCTGCTATTCCTCTAATATTCGGTTTTTGACTATATTTTCGTTCGTTTAGTATCAGGAGATCATGAGGTGGCAGGAGTTAACGTTTCCAACTTTGAATCCTGCTATTTAGAGAAAATTTGCTTTTTGACTATATTTTCGTTCTTTTAGTATCAGGAGATCATGAGGTCGCAGGAGCTAACGTTTCCAGCTTTAAATCCTGCTATTTCGTAAAACTTCGGCTTTTTGACTATATTTTTGTTCTTTTAGTATCAGGAAATCATAAGGCAGCAGGAGCTAATGTTCTAGCTGCCAATCCTGGTATTTCGTAAAAGTAGTGCTTTTTGACTATATTTTCGTTCTTTTACTATCAGGAGATCATGAGGTGGCAGGAGCCAATGTTCTAGCTGCTAATCCCGCTATTTCGTACAAATTCGGCATTTTGACCACATTTCATTCTATTAGTATCAGGAGATCGTAAGGCAGTAGGAGCTATCTTTTTCCGGTTCGAATCCTGCTATTTCGTAAAAGTTTGGTTTTTTGACTATATTTTCGTTCTTTTAGTATCAGGAGATCATAAGGCAGAAGGAGCTATCTTTTTCCGGTTCAAATCCTGCTATTTCGTAAAAGTTCGGTTTTTTGACTATAGTTTAGTTCTTTTAGTATCAGGAGATCATGAGGTGGTGGGAGCTAACGATTCCAACTTCGAATCCAGCTATTTAGAGAAAATTAGCTTTTTGACTATATTTTCGTTCTTTTAGTATCAGGAGATCATGAGGTGGTGGGAGCTAACGTTTCCAGGCTCGAATCTTGCTATTTCTCTAATGTTCGGTTTTTGACTACATTTTCGTTCTTTTAGTATCAGGAGATCATGAGGTGGCAGGAGCTAACGTTTCCAGCTTTGAATCCTGCTATTTTGAAAAAATCGGCATTTTGACTATATTTTCGTTCTTTTAGTATCAGGAGATCATGAGGTGGCAGGAGCTAACGTTTTATCTTTGAATCCTGCTATTTCGGAAAAATTCGGCTTTTTGTCTATATATTCGTTCTTTTAGTATCAGGAGATCATAAAATGGAAGGAGCTAACGTTCTAGCTGCCAATCTTCTATTTCGTAGAAATTCGGCTTTTTGTCTATATATTCGTTCTTTTAGTATCAGGAGATCATGAGGTGGCAGGAGCCAACGTTCTAGCTGCTAATCCCGCTATTTCGTACAAATTCGGTATTTTGACTATATTTCATTCTATTAGTATCAGGAGATCATAGGGCAGAAGGAGCTATCTTTTTCCGGTTCGAATCCTGCTATTTCGTAAAAAATCGGTTTTTTTATTATAATTTCGTTCTTTTAGTTTAAGGAAATCATGAGGTGGTGGGAGCTAACGTTTCCAACACCGAATCCTGCTATTTAGAGAAAATTTGCTTTTTGACTATATTTTCGTTCGTTTAGTATCAGGAGATCATGAGGTGGCAGGAGCTAACGTTTTATCTTTCAATCCTGCTATTTCGTACAAATTCGGCATTTTGACTATATTTCATTCTATTAGTATCAGGAGATCATAAGGCATAAGGAGCTATCTTTTTCCAGTTCGAATCCTGCTATTTCGTGAAAAATCGGCTTTTTGACTATAATTTCGTTCTTTTAGTATCAGGAGATCATGAGGTCGCAGGAGCTAACGTTTCCAGCTTCAAATCCTGCTTTTTCGTAAAACTTCGGCTTTTTGACTATATTTTTGATCTTTTAGTATCAGGAGATCATGAGGTGGCAGGAGCTAACATTCTTGCTGCCAATCCTGCTATTTCGTCAAAATTTAGCTTTTTGACTATATTTTCGTTCTTTTAGTATCAGGAGATCATGAGGTGGCAGGAGCTAACGTTTCCAGCTTCGAATCATGCTATTTCGTAAAAATTTGGCTTTTTGACTATATTTTTGATCTTTTAGTATCAGGAGATCATGAGGTGGCAGGAGCTAACGTTTCCAGCTTCGAATCATGCTATTTCGTAAAAATTTGGCTTTTTGACTATATTTTCGTCCTTTTAGTATCAGGAGATCATAAGGCGGCAGGAGCTAATGTTTACAGCTTCAAATCATGCAATTTCGTGAAAATTAGGCTTTTTGACTATATTTTCGTTCTTTTATTATCAGGAGATCATGAGGCGGCAGGAGCTAACATTCTTGCTGCCAATCCTGTTATTTCGTCAAAATTTAGCTTTTTGTCTATTTTATCGTTCTTTTAGTATCAGGAGATCATAAGGTGGCAGGAGCTAATGTTCTAGCTGCCAATTCTGATATTTCGTACAAATTCGGCATTTTGACTATATTTCATTCTATTAGTATCAGGAGATCATAAGGCAGAAGGAGCTATCTTTTTCCGGTTCGAATCCTGCTATTTCGTAAAAGTTCGGCTTTTTGACTATATTTTCGTTCGTTTAGTATCAGGAGATCATGAGGTGGCAGGAGCTAACGTTTTATCTTTGAATCCCGCTATTTCGTAAAAATTCGGCTTTTTGTCTATATATTCGTTCTTTTAGTATCAGGAGATCATAAGGTGGAAGGAGCTAACGTTCTAGCTGCCAATCTTCTATTTCGTAGAAATTCGGCTTTTTGTCTATATATTCGTTCTTTTAGTATCAGGAGATCATAAGGTGGCAGGAGCTAACGTTCTAGCTGCCAATCCTGCTATTTCGTAAAAGTTCGGCTTTTTGACTATATTTTGGTCCTTTTACTATCAGGAGATCATGAGGCGGCTGGAGCTAACATTCTTGCTACGAATCCTGTTATTTCTTAAAAATTTGGCTTTTTGACTATATTTTTGTTCTTTTAGTATCAGGAGACCATGAGGTGGTAGGAGCTAACGTTTCCAGGCTCGAATCCTGCTATTTCTCTAATATTCGGTTTTTGACTATATTTTCGTTCGTTTAGTATCAGGAGATCATGGGGTGGCAGGAGTTAACGTTTCCAACTTTGAATCCTGCTATTTAGAGAAAATTTGCTTTTTGACTATATTTTCGTTCTTTTAGTATCAGGAGATCATGAGGTTGCAGGAGCTAACGTTTCCAGCTTCAAATCCTGCTATTTCGTAAAACTTCGGCTTTTTGACTATATTTTTGATCTTTTAGTATCAGGAGATCATGAGGTGGCAGGAGCTAACGTTTTATCTTTCAATCCTGCTATTTCGTAAAAATTCGGCTTTTTGTCTATATATTCGTTCTTTTACTATCAGGAGATCATGAGGTGGCAGGAGCCAACGTTCTAGCTGCTAATCCCGCTATTTCGTACAAATTCGGCATTTTGACTATATTTCATTCTATTAGTATCAGGAGATCATAAGGCAGAAGGAGCTATCTTTTTCCGGTTTGAATCCTGCTATTTCGTAAAAGTTCGGTTTTTTTACTATAATTTCGTTCTTTTAGTATCAGGAGATCATGAGGTGGTGGGAGCTAACGTTTCCAACATCGAATCCTGCTATTTAGAGAAAATTTGCTTTTTGACTATATTTTCGTTCTTTTAGTATCAGGAGATCATGAGGTGGTGGGAGCTAACGTTTCCAGGCTCGAATCTTGCTATTTCTCTAATGTTCGGTTTTTGACTACATTTTCGTTCTTTTAGTATCAGGAGATCATGAGGTGGCAGGAGCTAACGTTTCCAGCTTTGAATCCTGCTATTTTGAAAAAATCGGCATTTTGACTATATTTTCGTTCTTTTAGTATCAGGAGATCATGAGGTGGCAGGAGCTAACGTTTTATCTTTGAATCCTGCTATTTCGGAAAAATTCGGCTTTTTGTCTATATATTCGTTCTTTTAGTATCAGGAGATCATGAGGTGGCAGGAGCCAACGTTCTAGCTGCTAATCCCGCTATTTCGTACAAATTCGGTATTTTGACTATATTTCATTCTATTAGTATCAGGAGATCATAGGGCAGAAGGAGCTATCTTTTTCCGGTTCGAATCCTGCTATTTCGTAAAAAATCGGTTTTTTTATTATAATTTCGTTCTTTTAGTTTCAGGAAATCATGAGGTGGTGGGAGCTAACGTTTCCAACACCGAATCCTGCTATTTAGAGAAAATTTGCTTTTTGACTATATTTTCGTTCGTTTAGTATCAGGAGATCATGAGGTGGCAGGAGCTAACGTTTTATCTTTCAATCCTGCTATTTCGTACAAATTCGGCATTTTGACTATATTTCATTCTATTAGTATCAGGAGATCATAAGGCATAAGGAGCTATCTTTTTCCAGTTCGAATCCTGCTATTTCGTGAAAAATCGGCTTTTTGACTATAATTTCGTTCTTTTAGTATCAGGAGATCATGAGGTCGCAGGAGCTAACGTTTCCAGCTTCAAATCCTGCTTTTTCGTAAAACTTCGGCTTTTTGACTATATTTTTGATCTTTTAGTATCAGGAGATCATGAGGTGGCAGGAGCTAACATTCTTGCTGCCAATCCTGCTATTTCGTCAAAATTTAGCTTTTTGACTATATTTTCGTTCTTTTAGTATCAGGAGATCATGAGGTGGCAGGAGCTAACGTTTCCAGCTTCGAATCATGCTATTTCGTAAAAATTTGGCTTTTTGACTATATTTTTGATCTTTTAGTATCAGGAGATCATGAGGTGGCAGGAGCTAACGTTTCCAGCTTCGAATCATGCTATTTCGTAAAAATTTGGCTTTTTGACTATATTTTCGTCCTTTTAGTATCAGGAGATCATAAGGCGGCAGGAGCTAATGTTTACAGCTTCAAATCATGCAATTTCGTGAAAATTAGGCTTTTTGACTATATTTTCGTTCTTTTATTATCAGGAGATCATGAGGCGGCAGGAGCTAACATTCTTGCTGCCAATCCTGTTATTTCGTCAAAATTTAGCTTTTTGTCTATTTTATCGTTCTTTTAGTATCAGGAGATCATAAGGTGGCAGGAGCTAATGTTCTAGCTGCCAATTCTGATATTTCGTACAAATTCGGCATTTTGACTATATTTCATTCTATTAGTATCAGGAGATCATAAGGCAGAAGGAGCTATCTTTTTCCGGTTCGAATCCTGCTATTTCGTAAAAGTTCGGCTTTTTGACTATATTTTCGTTCTTTTAGTATCAGGAGATCATGAGGTGGCAGGAGCTAACGTTTTATCTTTGAATCCCGCTATTTCGTAAAAATTCGGCTTTTTGTCTATATATTCGTTCTTTTAGTATCAGGAGATCATAAGGTGGAAGGAGCTAACGTTCTAGCTGCCAATCTTCTATTTCGTAGAAATTCGGCTTTTTGTCTATATATTCGTTCTTTTAGTATCAGGAGATCATAAGGTGGCAGGAGCTAACGTTCTAGCTGCCAATCCTGCTATTTCGTAAAAGTTCGGCTTTTTGACTATATTTTGGTCCTTTTACTATCAGGAGATCATGAGGCGGCTGGAGCTAACATTCTTGCTACGAATCCTGTTATTTCTTAAAAATTTGGCTTTTTGACTATATTTTTGTTCTTTTAGTATCAGGAGACCATGAGGTGGTAGGAGCTAACGTTTCCAGGCTCGAATCCTGCTATTTCTCTAATATTCGGTTTTTGACTATATTTTCGTTCGTTTAGTATCAGGAGATCATGGGGTGGCAGGAGTTAACGTTTCCAACTTTGAATCCTGCTATTTAGAGAAAATTTGCTTTTTGACTATATTTTCGTTCTTTTAGTATCAGGAGATCATGAGGTTGCAGGAGCTAACGTTTCCAGCTTCAAATCCTGCTATTTCGTAAAACTTCGGCTTTTTGACTATATTTTTGATCTTTTAGTATCAGGAGATCATGAGGTGGCAGGAGCTAACGTTTTATCTTTCAATCCTGCTATTTCGTAAAAATTCGGCTTTTTGTCTATATATTCGTTCTTTTACTATCAGGAGATCATGAGGTGGCAGGAGCCAACGTTCTAGCTGCTAATCCCGCTATTTCGTACAAATTCGGCATTTTGACTATATTTCATTCTATTAGTATCAGGAGATCATAAGGCAGAAGGAGCTATCTTTTTCCGGTTTGAATCCTGCTATTTCGTAAAAGTTCGGTTTTTTTACTATAATTTCGTTCTTTTAGTATCAGGAGATCATGAGGTGGTGGGAGCTAACGTTTCCAACATCGAATCCTGCTATTTAGAGAAAATTTGCTTTTTGACTATATTTTCGTTCTTTTAGTATCAGGAGATCATGAGGTGGTGGGAGCTAACGTTTCCAGGCTCGAATCTTGCTATTTCTCTAATGTTCGGTTTTTGACTACATTTTCGTTCTTTTAGTATCAGGAGATCATGAGGTGGCAGGAGCTAACGTTTCCAGCTTTGAATCCTGCTATTTTGAAAAAATCGGCATTTTGACTATATTTTCGTTCTTTTAGTATCAGGAGATCATGAGGTGGCAGGAGCTAACGTTTTATCTTTGAATCCTGCTATTTCGGAAAAATTCGGCTTTTTGTCTATATATTCGTTCTTTTAGTATCAGGAGATCATGAGGTGGCAGGAGCCAACGTTCTAGCTGCTAATCCCGCTATTTCGTACAAATTCGGTATTTTGACTATATTTCATTCTATTAGTATCAGGAGATCATAGGGCAGAAGGAGCTATCTTTTTCCGGTTCGAATCCTGCTATTTCGTAAAAAATCGGTTTTTTTATTATAATTTCGTTCTTTTAGTTTCAGGAAATCATGAGGTGGTGGGAGCTAACGTTTCCAACACCGAATCCTGCTATTTAGAGAAAATTTGCTTTTTGACTATATTTTCGTTCGTTTAGTATCAGGAGATCATGAGGTGGCAGGAGCTAACGTTTTATCTTTCAATCCTGCTATTTCGTACAAATTCGGCATTTTGACTATATTTCATTCTATTAGTATCAGGAGATCATAAGGCATAAGGAGCTATCTTTTTCCAGTTCGAATCCTGCTATTTCGTGAAAAATCGGCTTTTTGACTATAATTTCGTTCTTTTAGTATCAGGAGATCATGAGGTCGCAGGAGCTAACGTTTCCAGCTTCAAATCCTGCTTTTTCGTAAAACTTCGGCTTTTTGACTATATTTTTGATCTTTTAGTATCAGGAGATCATGAGGTGGCAGGAGCTAACATTCTTGCTGCCAATCCTGTTATTTCGTCAAAATTTAGCTTTTTGACTATATTTTCGTTCTTTTAGTATCAGGAGATCATGAGGTGGCAGGAGCTAACGTTTCCAGCTTCGAATCATGCTATTTCGTAAAAATTTGGCTTTTTGACTATATTTTTGATCTTTTAGTATCAGGAGATCATGAGGTGGCAGGAGCTAACGTTTCCAGCTTCGAATCATGCTATTTCGTAAAAATTTGGCTTTTTGACTATATTTTCGTCCTTTTAGTATCAGGAGATCATAAGGCGGCAGGAGCTAATGTTTACAGCTTCAAATCATGCAATTTCGTGAAAATTAGGCTTTTTGACTATATTTTCGTTCTTTTATTATCAGGAGATCATGAGGCGGCAGGAGCTAACATTCTTGCTGCCAATCCTGTTATTTCGTCAAAATTTAGCTTTTTGTCTATTTTATCGTTCTTTTAGTATCAGGAGATCATAAGGTGGCAGGAGCTAATGTTCTAGCTGCCAATTCTGATATTTCGTACAAATTCGGCATTTTGACTATATTTCATTCTATTAGTATCAGGAGATCATAAGGCAGAAGGAGCTATCTTTTTCCGGTTCGAATCCTGCTATTTCGTAAAAGTTCGGCTTTTTGACTATATTTTTGATCTTTTAGTATCAGGAGATCATGAGGTGGCAGGAGCTAACGTTTTATCTTTGAATCCCGCTATTTCGTAAAAATTCGGCTTTTTGTCTATATATTCGTTCTTTTAGTATCAGGAGATCATAAGGTGGAAGGAGCTAACGTTCTAGCTGCCAATCTTCTATTTCGTAGAAATTCGGCTTTTTGTCTATATATTCGTTCTTTTAGTATCAGGAGATCATAAGGTGGCAGGAGCTAACGTTCTAGCTGCCAATCCTGCTATTTCGTAAAAGTTCGGCTTTTTGACTATATTTTGGTCCTTTTACTATCAGGAGATCATGAGGCGGCTGGAGCTAACATTCTTGCTACGAATCCTGTTATTTCTTAAAAATTTGGCTTTTTGACTATATTTTTGTTCTTTTAGTATCAGGAGACCATGAGGTGGTAGGAGCTAACGTTTCCAGGCTCGAATCCTGCTATTTCTCTAATATTCGGTTTTTGACTATATTTTCGTTCGTTTAGTATCAGGAGATCATGGGGTGGCAGGAGCTAACGTTTTATCTTTGAATCCTGCTATTTCGTAAAAATTCGGCTTTTTGCCTATATATTCGTTCTTTTAGTATCAGGAGATCATGAGGTGGCAGGAGCTAACATTCTTGCTGCCAATCCTGTTATTTCGTAAAAATTTAGCTTTTTGACTATATTTTCGTTCTTTTAGTATCAGGAGATCATGAGGTCGCAGGAGCTAACGTTTCCAACTTCGAATCCTGCTATTTAGAGAAAATTTGCTTTTTGACTATATTTTCGTTCTTTTAGTATCAGGAGATCATGAGGTCACAGGAGCTTACGTTTCCAGCTTCAAATCCTGCTATTTCGTAAAACTTCGGCTTTTTGACTATATTTTTGATCTTTTAGTATCAGGAGATCATGAGGTGGCAGGAGCTAACGTTTTATCTTTGAATCCTGCTATTTCGTAAAAATTCGGCTTTTTGTCTATATATTCGTTCTTTTAGTATCAGGAAATCATGAGGTGGCAGGAGCTAACATTCTTGCTGCCAATCCTGTTATTTCGTCAAAATTTAGCTTTTTGACTATATTTTCGTTCTTTTAGTATCAGGAGATCATGAGGTCGCAGGAGCTTACGTTTCCAGCTTCAAATCCTGCTATTTCGTAAAACTTCGGCTTTCTGACTATATTTTTGATCTTTTAGTATCAGGAAATCATGAGGTGGCAGGAGCTAACGTTCTAGCTGCCAATCCTGCTATTTCGTAAAAGTTCGGCTTTTTGACTATATTTTGGTCCTTTTACTATCAGGATATCATGAGGCGGCAGGAGCTAACATTTTTGCTGCAAATCCTGTTATTTCTTAAAAATTTCGCTTTTTGACTATATTTTTGTTCTTTTAGTATCAGGAGATCATGAGGTGGTAGGAGCTAACGTTTCCAGGCTCAAATCCAGCTATTTCTCTAATGTTCGGTTTTTGACTATATTTTCGTTCGTTTAGTATCAGGAGATCATGAGGTGGCAGGAGCTAACGTTTCCAACTTCGAATCCTGCTATTTAGAGAAAATTTGCTTTTTGACTATATTTTCGTTCTTTTAGTATCAGGAGATCATGAGGTCGCAGGAGCTTACGTTTCCAGCTTCAAATCCTGCTATTTCGTAAAACTTCGGCTTTTTGACTATATTTTTGATCTTTTAGTATCAGGAGATCATGAGGTGGCAGGAGCTAACGTTTTATCTTTGAATCCTGCTATTTCGTAAAAATTTGGCTTTTTGTCTATATATTCGTTCTTTTAGTATCAGGAAATCATGAGGTGGCAGGAGCTAACATTCTTGCTGCCAATCCTGTTATTTCGTCAAAATTTAGCTTTTTGACTATATTTTCGTACTTTTAGTATCAGGAGATCATGAGGTGGCAGGAGCTAACGTTTCCAACTTCGAATCCTGCTATTTCGTCAAAATTTAGCTTTTTGACTATATTTTCGTTCTTTTAGTATCAGGAGATCATGAGGTCGCAGGAGCTTACGTTTCCAGCTTCAAATCCTGCTATTTCGTAAAACTTCGGCTTTTTGACTATATTTTTGATCTTTTAGTATCAGGAGATTATGAGGTGGCAGGAGCTAACGTTTTATCTTTGAATCCTGCTATTTCGTAAAAATTCGGCTTTTTGCCTATATATTCGTTCTTTTAGTATCAGGAGATCATGAGGTGGCAGGAGCTAACATTCTTGCTGCCAATCCTGTTATTTCGTCAAAATTTAGCTTTTTGACTATATTTTCGTTCTTTTAGTATCAGGAGATCATGAGGTGGCAGGAGCTAAAATTCTTGCTGCCAATCCTGCTATTTCGTCAAAATTTAGCTTTTTGACTATATTTTCGTTCTTTTAGTATCAGGAGATCATGAGGTGGTAGGAGCTAACGTTTCCAGGCTCAAATCCTGTTATTTCTCTAATGTTCGGTTTTTGACTATATTTTCGTTCGTTTAGTATCAGGAGATCATGAGGTGGCAGGAGCTAACGTTTCCAACTTCGAATCCTGCTATTTAGAGAAAATTTGCTTTTTGACTATATTTTCGTTCTTTTAGTATCAGGAGATCATGAGGTCGCAGAAGCTTACGTTTCCAGCTTCAAATCCTGCTATTTCGTAAAACTTCGGCTTTTTGACTATATTTTTGATCTTTTAGTATCAGGAGATCATGAGGTGGCAGGAGCTAACGTTTTATCTTTAAATCCTGCTATTTCGTAAAAATTCGGCTTTTTGTCTATATATTCGTTCTTTTAGTATCAGGAAATCATGAGGTGGCAGGAGCTAACATTCTTGCTGCCAATCCTGTTATTTCGTCAAAATTTAGCTTTTTGACTATATTTTCGTACTTTTAGTATCAGGAGATCATGAGGTGGCAGGAGCTAACGTTTCCAACTTCGAATCCTGCTATTTCGTAAAACTTCGGCTTTTTGACTATATTTTTGATCTTTTAGTATCAGGAGATCATGAGGTGGCAGGAGCTAACGTTTTATCTTTGAATCCTGCTATTTCGTAAAAATTCGACTTTTTGCCTATATATTCGTTCTTTTAGTATCAGGAGATCATGAGGTGGCAGGAGCTAACATTCTTGCTGCCAATCCTGTTATTTCGTAAAAATTCGGCTTTTTGTATATATATTCGTTCTTTTAGTATCAGGAAATCATGAGGTGGCAGGAGCTAACATTCTTGCTGCCAATCCTGTTATTTCGTCAAAATTTAGCTTTTTGACTATATTTTCGTACTTTTAGTATCAGGAGATCATGAGGTGGCAGGAGCTAACGTTTCCAACTTCGAATCCTGCTATTTCGTCAAAATTTAGCTTTTTGACTATATTTTCGTTCTTTTAGTATCAGAAGATCATGAGGTCGCAGGAGCTTACGTTTCCAGCTTCAAATCCTGCTATTTCGTAAAACTTCGGCTTTTTGACTATATTTTCGTTCTTTTAGTATCAGGAGATCATGAGGTGGCAGGAGCTAACGTTTTATCTTTGAATCCTGCTATTTCGTAAAAATTCGGCTTTTTGACTATATTTTCGTTCTTTTAGTGTCAGGAGATCATAAGGTGGCAGGAGCTAACATTCTTGCTGCCAATCCTGTTATTTCGTCAAAATTTAGCTTTTTGACTATATTTTCGTTCTTTTAGTATCAGGAGATCATGAGGTGGCAGGAGCTAACATTCTTGCAGCCAATCCTGTTATTTCGTCAAAATTTAGCTTTTTGAAAATATTTTCGTTCTTTTAGTATCAGGAGATCATGAGGTGGCAGAAGCTAACATTCTTGCTGCCAATCCTGTTATTTCGTCAAAATTTAGCTTTTTGACTATATTTTCGTTCTTTTAGTATCAGGAGATCATGAGGTGGCAGGAGCTAACATTCTTGCTGCCAATCCTGTTATTTCGTCAAAATTTAGCTTTTTGACTATATTTTCGTTCTTTTAGTATCAGGAGATCATGAGGTGGCAGGAGCTAACGTTTTATCTTTGAATCCTGCTATTTCGTAAAAATTCGGCTTTTTGACTATATTTTCGTTCTTTTAGTATCAGGAAATCATAAGGCGACAGGAGCTAACATTCTTGCTGCCAATCCTGCTATTTCTTCAAAATTTAGCTTTTTGACTATATTTTCGTTCTTTTAGTATCAGGAAATCATAAGGCGACAGGAGCTAACATTCTTGCTGCCAATCCTGCTATTTCGTCAAAATTTAGCTTTTTGACTATATTTTCGTTCTTTTAGTATCAGGAAATCATAAGGCGACAGGAGCTAACATTCTTGCTGCCAATCCTGCTATTTCGTCAAAATTTAGCTTTTTGACTATATTTTCGTTCTTTTAGTATCAGGAAATCATAAGGCGACAGGAGCTAACATTCTTGCTGCCAATCCTGCTATTTCGTCAAAATTTAGCTTTTTGACTATATTTTCGTTCTTTTAGTATCAGGAGATCATGAGGTGGCAGGAGCTAACATTCTTGCTGCCAATCCTGTTATTTCGTCAAAATTTAGCTTTTTGACTATATTTTCGTTCTTTTAGTATCAGGAAATCATAAGGCGACAGGAGCTAACATTCTTGCTGCCAATCCTGCTATTTCGTCAAAATTTAGCTTTTTGACTATATTTTCGTTCTTTTAGTATCAGGAAATCATAAGGCGACAGGAGCTAACATTCTTGCTGGCAATCCTGCTATTTCGTCAAAATTTTGCTTTTTGACTATATTTTCGTTCTTTTAGTATCAGGAAATCATAAGGCGACAGGAGCTAACATTCTTGCTGCCAATCCTGTTATTTCTTAAAAATTTTGCTTTTTGACTATATTTTTGTTCTTTTAGTATCAGGAGACCATGAGGTGGTAGGAGCTAACGTTTCCAGGCTCGAATCCTGCTATTCCTCTAATATTCGGTTTTTGACTATATTTTCGTTCGTTTAGTATCAGGAGATCATGAGGTGGCAGGAGTTAACGTTTCCAACTTTGAATCCTGCTATTTAGAGAAAATTTGCTTTTTGACTATATTTTCGTTCTTTTAGTATCAGGAGATCATGAGGTCGCAGGAGCTAACGTTTCCAGCTTTAAATCCTGCTATTTCGTAAAACTTCGGCTTTTTGACTATATTTTTGTTCTTTTAGTATCAGGAAATCATAAGGCAGCAGGAGCTAATGTTCTAGCTGCCAATCCTGGTATTTCGTCAAAATTTAGCTTTTTGACTATATTTTCGTTCTTTTAGTATCAGGAAATCATAAGGCGACAGGAGCTAACATTCTTGCTGCCAATCCTGCTATTTCGTCAAAATTTAGCTTTTTGACTATATTTTCGTTCTTTTAGTATCAGGAAATCATAAGGCGACAGGAGCTAACATTCTTGCTGCCAATCCTGCTATTTCGTCAAAATTTAGCTTTTTGACTATATTTTCGTTCTTTTAGTATCAGGAGATCATGAGGTGGCAGGAGCTAACATTCTTGCTGCCAATCCTGTTATTTCGTCAAAATTTAGCTTTTTGACTATATTTTCGTTCTTTTAGTATCAGGAAATCATAAGGCGACAGGAGCTAACATTCTTGCTGCCAATCCTGCTATTTCGTCAAAATTTAGCTTTTTGACTATTTTTTCGTTCTTTTAGTATCAGGAAATCATAAGGCGACAGGAGCTAACATTCTTGCTGGCAATCCTGCTATTTCGTCAAAATTTTGCTTTTTGACTATATTTTCGTTCTTTTAGTATCAGGAAATCATAAGGCGACAGGAGCTAACATTCTTGCTGCCAATCCTGTTATTTCTTAAAAATTTTGCTTTTTGACTATATTTTTGTTCTTTTAGTATCAGGAGACCATGAGGTGGTAGGAGCTAACGTTTCCGGGCTCGAATCCTGCTATTCCTCTAATATTCGGTTTTTGACTATATTTTCGTTCGTTTAGTATCAGGAGATCATGAGGTGGCAGGAGTTAACGTTTCCAACTTTGAATCCTGCTATTTAGAGAAAATTTGCTTTTTGACTATATTTTCGTTCTTTTAGTATCAGGAGATCATGAGGTCGCAGGAGCTAACGTTTCCAGCTTTAAATCCTGCTATTTCGTAAAACTTCGGCTTTTTGACTATATTTTTGTTCTTTTAGTATCAGGAAATCATAAGGCAGCAGGAGCTAATGTTCTAGCTGCCAATCCTGGTATTTCGTAAAAGTAGTGCTTTTTGACTATATTTTCGTTCTTTTACTATCAGGAGATCATGAGGTGGCAGGAGCCAATGTTCTAGCTGCTAATCCCGCTATTTCGTACAAATTCGGCATTTTGACCACATTTCATTCTATTAGTATCAGGAGATCGTAAGGCAGTAGGAGCTATCTTTTTCCGGTTCGAATCCTGCTATTTCGTAAAAGTTTGGTTTTTTGACTATATTTTCGTTCTTTTAGTATCAGGAGATCATAAGGCAGAAGGAGCTATCTTTTTCCGGTTCAAATCCTGCTATTTCGTAAAAGTTCGGTTTTTTGACTATAGTTTAGTTCTTTTAGTATCAGGAGATCATGAGGTGGTGGGAGCTAACGATTCCAACTTCGAATCCAGCTATTTAGAGAAAATTAGCTTTTTGACTATATTTTCGTTCTTTTAGTATCAGGAGATCATGAGGTGGTGGGAGCTAACGTTTCCAGGCTCGAATCTTGCTATTTCTCTAATGTTCGGTTTTTGACTACATTTTCGTTCTTTTAGTATCAGGAGATCATGAGGTGGCAGGAGCTAACGTTTCCAGCTTTGAATCCTGCTATTTTGAAAAAATCGGCATTTTGACTATATTTTCGTTCTTTTAGTATCAGGAGATCATGAGGTGGCAGGAGCTAACGTTTTATCTTTGAATCCTGCTATTTCGGAAAAATTCGGCTTTTTGTCTATATATTCGTTCTTTTAGTATCAGGAGATCATAAAATGGAAGGAGCTAACGTTCTAGCTGCCAATCTTCTATTTCGTAGAAATTCGGCTTTTTGTCTATATATTCGTTCTTTTAGTATCAGGAGATCATGAGGTGGCAGGAGCCAACGTTCTAGCTGCTAATCCCGCTATTTCGTACAAATTCGGTATTTTGACTATATTTCATTCTATTAGTATCAGGAGATCATAGGGCAGAAGGAGCTATCTTTTTCCGGTTCGAATTCTGCTATTTCGTAAAAAATCGGTTTTTTTATTATAATTTCGTTCTTTTAGTTTAAGGAAATCATGAGGTGGTGGGAGCTAACGTTTCCAACACCGAATCCTGCTATTTAGAGAAAATTTGCTTTTTGACTATATTTTCGTTCGTTTAGTATCAGGAGATCATGAGGTGGCAGGAGCTAACGTTTTATCTTTCAATCCTGCTATTTCGTACAAATTCGGCATTTTGACTATATTTCATTCTATTAGTATCAGGAGATCATAAGGCATAAGGAGCTATCTTTTTCCAGTTCGAATCCTGCTATTTCGTGAAAAATCGGCTTTTTGACTATAATTTCGTTCTTTTAGTATCAGGAGATCATGAGGTCGCAGGAGCTAACGTTTCCAGCTTCAAATCCTGCTTTTTCGTAAAACTTCGGCTTTTTGACTATATTTTTGATCTTTTAGTATCAGGAGATCATGAGGTGGCAGGAGCTAACATTCCTGCTGCCAATCCTGCTATTTCGTCAAAATTTAGCTTTTTGACTATATTTTCGTTCTTTTAGTATCAGGAGATCATGAGGTGGCAGGAGCTAACGTTTCCAGCTTCGAATCATGCTATTTCGTAAAAATTTGGCTTTTTGACTATATTTTTGATCTTTTAGTATCAGGAGATCATGAGGTGGCAGGAGCTAACGTTTCCAGCTTCGAATCATGCTATTTCGTAAAAATTTGGCTTTTTGACTATATTTTCGTCCTTTTAGTATCAGGAGATCATAAGGCGGCAGGAGCTAATGTTTACAGCTTCAAATCATGCAATTTCGTGAAAATTAGGCTTTTTGACTATATTTTCGTTCTTTTATTATCAGGAGATCATGAGGCGGCAGGAGCTAACATTCTTGCTGCCAATCCTGTTATTTCGTCAAAATTTAGCTTTTTGTCTATTTTATCGTTCTTTTAGTATCAGGAGATCATAAGGTGGCAGGAGCTAATGTTCTAGCTGCCAATTCTGATATTTCGTACAAATTCGGCATTTTGACTATATTTCATTCTATTAGTATCAGGAGATCATAAGGCAGAAGGAGCTATCTTTTTCCGGTTCGAATCCTGCTATTTCGTAAAAGTTCGGCTTTTTGACTATATTTTTGATCTTTTAGTATCAGGAGATCATGAGGTGGCAGGAGCTAACGTTTTATCTTTGAATCCCGCTATTTCGTAAAAATTCGGCTTTTTGTCTATATATTCGTTCTTTTAGTATCAGGAGATCATAAGGTGGAAGGAGCTAACGTTCTAGCTGCCAATCTTCTATTTCGTAGAAATTCGGCTTTTTGACTATATTTTCGTTCTTTTAGTATCAGGAGATCATAAGGTGGCAGGAGCTAACGTTCTAGCTGCCAATCCTGCTATTTCGTAAAAGTTCGGCTTTTTGACTATATTTTGGTCCTTTTACTATCAGGAGATCATGAGGCGGCTGGAGCTAACATTCTTGCTACGAATCCTGTTATTTCTTAAAAATTTGGCTTTTTGACTATATTTTTGTTCTTTTAGTATCAGGAGACCATGAGGTGGTAGGAGCTAACGTTTCCAGGCTCGAATCCTGCTATTTCTCTAATATTCGGTTTTTGACTATATTTTCGTTCGTTTAGTATCAGGAGATCATGGGGTGGCAGGAGTTAACGTTTCCAACTTTGAATCCTGCTATTTAGAGAAAATTTGCTTTTTGACTATATTTTCGTTCTTTTAGTATCAGGAGATCATGAGGTTGCAGGAGCTAACGTTTCCAGCTTCAAATCCTGCTATTTCGTAAAACTTCGGCTTTTTGACTATATTTTTGATCTTTTAGTATCAGGAGATCATGAGGTGGCAGGAGCTAACGTTTTATCTTTCAATCCTGCTATTTCGTAAAAATTCGGCTTTTTGTCTATATATTCGTTCTTTTACTATCAGGAGATCATGAGGTGGCAGGAGCCAACGTTCTAGCTGCTAATCCCGCTATTTCGTACAAATTCGGCATTTTGACTATATTTCATTCTATTAGTATCAGGAGATCATAAGGCAGAAGGAGCTATCTTTTTCCGGTTTGAATCCTGCTATTTCGTAAAAGTTCGGTTTTTTTTACTATAATTTCGTTCTTTTAGTATCAGGAGATCATGAGGTGGTGGGAGCTAACGTTTCCAACATCGAATCCTGCTATTTAGAGAAAATTTGCTTTTTGACTATATTTTCGTTCTTTTAGTATCAGGAGATCATGAGGTGGTGGGAGCTAACGTTTCCAGGCTCGAATCTTGCTATTTCTCTAATGTTCGGTTTTTGACTACATTTTCGTTCTTTTAGTATCAGGAGATCATGAGGTGGCAGGAGCTAACGTTTCCAGCTTTGAATCCTGCTATTTTGAAAAAATCGGCATTTTGACTATATTTTCGTTCTTTTAGTATCAGGAGATCATGAGGTGGCAGGAGCTAACGTTTTATCTTTGAATCCTGCTATTTCGGAAAAATTCGGCTTTTTGTCTATATATTCGTTCTTTTAGTATCAGGAGATCATGAGGTGGCAGGAGCCAACGTTCTAGCTGCTAATCCCGCTATTTCGTACAAATTCGGTATTTTGACTATATTTCATTCTATTAGTATCAGGAGATCATAGGGCAGAAGGAGCTATCTTTTTCCGGTTCGAATCCTGCTATTTCGTAAAAGTTCGGTTTTTTTATTATAATTTCGTTCGTTTAGTATCAGGAGATCATGAGGTGGCAGGAGCTAACGTTTCCAACTTCGAATCCTGCTATTTAGAGAAAATTTGCTTTTTGACTATATTTTCGTTCTTTTAGTATCAGGAGATCATGAGGTCGCAGGAGCTTACGTTTCCAGCTTCAAATCCTGCTATTTCGTAAAACTTCGGCTTTTTTACTATATTTTTGATCTTTTAGTATCAGGAGATCATGAGGTGGCAGGAGCTAACGTTTTATCTTTGAATCCTGCTATTTCGTAAAAATTCGGCTTTTTGCCTATATATTCGTTCTTTTAGTATCAGGAGATCATGAGGTGGCAGGAGCTAACATTCTTGCTGCCAATCCTGTTATTTCGTAAAAATTCGGCTTTTTGTATATATATTCGTTCTTTTAGTATCAGGAAATCATGAGGTGGCAGGAGCTAACATTCTTGCTGCCAATCCTGTTATTTCGTCAAAATTTAGCTTTTTGACTATATTTTCGTACTTTTAGTATCAGGAGATCATGAGGTGGCAGGAGCTAACGTTTCCAACTTCGAATCCTGCTATTTCGTCAAAATTTAGCTTTTTGACTATATTTTCGTTCTTTTAGTATCAGAAGATCATGAGGTCGCAGGAGCTTACGTTTCCAGCTTCAAATCCTGCTATTTCGTAAAACTTCGGCTTTTTGACTATATTTTCGTTCTTTTAGTATCAGGAGATCATGAGGTGGCAGGAGCTAACGTTTTATCTTTGAATCCTGCTATTTCGTAAAAATTCGGCTTTTTGCCTATATATTCGTTCTTTTAGTATCAGGAGATCATGAGGTGGCAGGAGCTAACATTCTTGCTGCCAATCCTGTTATTTCGTAAAAATTTAGCTTTTTGACTATATTTTCGTTCTTTTAGTATCAGGAGATCATGAGGTCGCAGGAGCTAACGTTTCCAACTTTGAATCCTGCTATTTAGAGAAAATTTGCTTTTTGACTATATTTTCGTTCTTTTAGTATCAGGAGATCATGAGGTCACAGGAGCTTACGTTTCCAGCTTCAAATCCTGCTATTTCGTAAAACTTCGGCTTTTTGACTATATTTTTGATCTTTTAGTATCAGGAGATCATGAGGTGGCAGGAGCTAACGTTTTATCTTTGAATCCTGCTATTTCGTAAAAATTTGGCTTTTTGTCTATATATTCGTTCTTTTAGTATCAGGAAATCATGAGGTGGCAGGAGCTAACATTCTTGCTGCCAATCCTGTTATTTCGTCAAAATTTAGCTTTTTGACTATATTTTCGTACTTTTAGTATCAGGAGATCACGAGGTGGCAGGAGCTAACGTTTCCAACTTCGAATCCTGCTATTTCGTCAAAATTTAGCTTTTTGACTATATTTTCGTTCTTTTAGTATCAGGAGATCATGAGGTCGCAGGAGCTTACGTTTCCAGCTTCAAATCCTGCTATTTCGTAAAACTTCGGCTTTTTGACTATATTTTTGATCTTTTAGTATCAGGAGATTATGAGGTGGCAGGAGCTAACGTTTTATCTTTGAATCCTGCTATTTCGTAAAAATTCGGCTTTTTGCCTATATATTCGTTCTTTTAGTATCAGGAGATCATGAGGTGGCAGGAGCTAACATTCTTGCTGCCAATCCTGTTATTTCGTCAAAATTTAGCTTTTTGACTATATTTTCGTTCTTTTAGTATCAGGAGATCATGAGTAGCAGGAGCTAACATTCTTGCTGCCAATCCTGCTATTTCGTAAAAATTTAGCTTTTTGACTATATTTTCGTTCTTTTAGTATCAGGAGATCATGAGGTCGCAGAAGCTTACGTTTCCAGCTTCAAATCCTGCTATTTCGTAAAACTTCGGCTTTTTGACTATATTTTTGATCTTTTAGTATCAGGAGATCATGAGGTGGCAGGAGCTAACGTTCTAGCTGCCAATCCTGCTATTTCGTAAAAGTTCGGCTTTTTGACTATATTTTGGTCCTTTTACTATCAGGATATCATGAGGCGGCAGGAGCTAACATTTTTGCTGCAAATCCTGTTATTTCTTAAAAATTTCGCTTTTTGACTATATTTTTGTTCTTTTAGTATCAGGAGATCATGAGGTGGTAGGAGCTAACGTTTCCAGGCTCAAATCCAGCTATTTCTCTAATGTTCGCTTTTTGACTATATTTTCGTTCTTTTAGTATCAGGAGATCATGAGGTCGCAGGAGCTTACGTTTCCAGCTTCAAATCCTGCTATTTCGTAAAACTTCGGCTTTTTGACTATATTTTTGATCTTTTAGTATCAGGAGATCATGAGGTGGCAGGAGCTAACGTTTTATCTTTGAATCCTGCTATTTCGTAAAAATTCGGCTTTTTGTCTATATATTCGTTCTTTTAGTATCAGGAAATCATGAGGTGGCAGGAGCTAACATTCTTGCTGCCAATCCTGTTATTTCGTCAAAATTTAGCTTTTTGACTATATTTTCGTACTTTTAGTATCAGGAGATCATGAGGTGGCAGGAGCTAACGTTTCCAACTTCGAATCCTGCTATTTCGTAAAACTTCGGCTTTTTGACTATATTTTTGATCTTTTAGTATCAGGAGATCATGAGGTGGCAGGAGCTAACGTTTTATCTTTGAATCCTGCTATTTCGTAAAAATTCGGCTTTTTGCCTATATATTCGTTCTTTTAGTATCAGGAGATCATGAGGTGGCAGGAGCTAACATTCTTGCTGCCAATCCTGTTATTTCGTAAAAATTCGGCTTTTTGTATATATATTCGTTCTTTTAGTATCAGGAAATCATTAGGTGGCAGGAGCTAACATTCTTGCTGCCAATCCTGTTATTTCGTCAAAATTTAGCTTTTTGACTATATTTCGTACTTTTAGTATCAGGAGATCATGAGGTGGCAGGAGCTAACGTTTCCAACTTCGAATCCTGCTATTTCGTCAAAATTTAGCTTTTTGACTATATTTTCGTTCTTTTAGTATCAGAAGATCATGAGGTCGCAGGAGCTTACGTTTCCAGCTTCAAATCCTGCTATTTCGTAAAACTTCGGCTTTTTGACTATATTTTCGTTCTTTTAGTATCAGGAGATCATGAGGTGGCAGGAGCTAACGTTTTATCTTTGAATCCTGCTATTTCGTAAAAATTCGGCTTTTTGACTATATTTTCGTTCTTTTAGTGTCAGGAGATCATAAGGTGGCAGGAGCTAACATTCTTGCTGCCAATCCTGTTATTTCGTCAAAATTTAGCTTTTTGACTATATTTTCGTTCTTTTAGTATCAGGAGATCATGAGGTGGCAGGAGCTAACATTCTTGCAGCCAATCCTGTTATTTCGTCAAAATTTAGCTTTTTGAAAATATTTTCGTTCTTTTAGTATCAGGAGATCATGAGGTGGCAGGAGCTAACATTCTTGCTGCCAATCCTGTTATTTCGTCAAAATTTAGCTTTTTGACTATATTTTCGTTCTTTTAGTATCAGGAGATCATGAGGTGGCAGGAGCTAACGTTTTATCTTTGAATCCTGCTATTTCGTAAAAATTCGGCTTTTTGTATATATATTCGTTCTTTTAGTATCAGGAAATCATGAGGTGGCAGGAGCTAACATTCTTGCTGCCAATCCTGTTATTTCGTCAAAATTTAGCTTTTTGACTATATTTCGTACTTTTAGTATCAGGAGATCATGAGGTGGCAGGAGCTAACGTTTCCAACTTCGAATCCTGCTATTTCGTCAAAATTTAGCTTTTTGACTATATTTTCGTTCTTTTAGTATCAGAAGATCATGAGGTCGCAGGAGCTTACGTTTCCAGCTTCAAATCCTGCTATTTCGTAAAACTTCGGCTTTTTGACTATATTTTCGTTCTTTTAGTATCAGGAGATCATGAGGTGGCAGGAGCTAACGTTTTATCTTTGAATCCTGCTATTTCGTAAAAATTCGGCTTTTTGACTATATTTTCGTTCTTTTAGTGTCAGGAGATCATAAGGTGGCAGGAGCTAACATTCTTGCTGCCAATCCTGTTATTTCGTCAAAATTTAGCTTTTTGACTATATTTTCGTTCTTTTAGTATCAGGAGATCATGAGGTGGCAGGAGCTAACATTCTTGCGGCCAATCCTGTTATTTCGTCAAAATTTAGCTTTTTGAAAATATTTTCGTTCTTTTAGTATCAGAAGATCATGAGGTGGCAGGAGCTAACATTCTTGCTGCCAATCCTGTTATTTCGTCAAAATTTAGCTTTTTGACTATATTTTCGTTCTTTTAGTATCAGGAGATCATGAGGTGGCAGGAGCTAACGTTTTATCTTTGAATCCTGCTATTTCGTAAAAATTCGGCTTTTTGACTATATTTTCGTTCTTTTAGTATCAGGAAATCATAAGGCGACAGGAGCTAACATTCTTGCTGCCAATCCTGCTATTTCCTCAAAATTTAGCTTTTTGACTATATTTTCGTTCTTTTAGTATCAGGAAATCATAAGGCGACAGGAGCTAACATTCTTGCTGCCAATCCTGCTATTTCGTCAAAATTTTGCTTTTTGACTATATTTTCGTTCTTTTAGTATCAGGAAATCATAAGGCGACAGGAGCTAACATTCTTGCTGCCAATCCTGCTATTTCGTCAAAATGTAGCTTTTCGACTATATTTTCGTTCTTTTAGTATCAGAAAATCATAAGGCGACAGAAGCTAACATTCTTGCTGCCAATCCTGTTATTTCTTAAAAATTTTGCTTTTTGACTATATTTTTGTTCTTTTAGTATCAGGAGACCATGAGGTGGTAGGAGCTAACGTTTCCAGGCTCGAATCCTGCTATTCCTCTAATATTCGGTTTTTGACTATATTTTCGTTCGTTTAGTATCAGGAGATCATGAGGTGGCAGGAGTTAACGTTTCCAACTTTGAATCCTGCTATTTAGAGAAAATTTGCTTTTTGACTATATTTTCGTTCTTTTAGTATCAGGAGATCATGAGGTCGCAGGAGCTAACGTTTCCAGCTTTAAATCCTGCTATTTCGTAAAACTTCGGCTTTTTGACTATATTTTTGTTCTTTTAGTATCAGGAAATCATAAGGCAGCAGGAGCTAATGTTCTAGCTGCCAATCCTGGTATTTCGTAAAAGTAGTGCTTTTTGACTATATTTTCGTTCTTTTACTATCAGGAGATCATGAGGTGGCAGGAGCCAATGTTCTAGCTGCTAATCCCGCTATTTCGTACAAATTCGGCATTTTGACCACATTTCATTCTATTAGTATCAGGAGATCGTAAGGCAGTAGGAGCTATCTTTTTCCGGTTCGAATCCTGCTATTTCGTAAAAGTTTGGTTTTTTGACTATATTTTCGTTCTTTTAGTATCAGGAGATCATAAGGCAGAAGGAGCTATCTTTTTCCGGTTCAAATCCTGCTATTTCGTAAAAGTTCGGTTTTTTGACTATAATTTAGTTCTTTTAGTATCAGGAGATCATGAGGTGGTGGGAGCTAACGATTCCAACTTCGAATCCAGCTATTTAGAGAAAATTAGCTTTTTGACTATATTTTCGTTCTTTTAGTATCAGGAGATCATGAGGTGGTGGGAGCTAACGTTTCCAGGCTCGAATCTTGCTATTTCTCTAATGTTCGCTTTTTGACTACATTTTCGTTCTTTTAGTATCAGGAGATCATGAGGTGGCAGGAGCTAACGTTTCCAGCTTTGAATCCTGCTATTTTGAAAAAATCGGCATTTTGACTATATTTTCGTTCTTTTAGTATCAGGAGATCATGAGGTGGCAGGAGCTAACGTTTTATCTTTGAATCCTGCTATTTCGGAAAAATTCGGCTTTTTGTCTATATATTCGTTCTTTTAGTATCAGGAGATCATAAAATGGAAGGAGCTAACGTTCTAGCTGCCAATCTTCTATTTCGTAGAAATTCGGCTTTTTGTCTATATATTCGTTCTTTTAGTATCAGGAGATCATGAGGTGGCAGGAGCCAACGTTCTAGCTGCTAATCCCGCTATTTCGTACAAATTCGGTATTTTGACTATATTTCATTCTATTAGTATCAGGAGATCATAGGGCAGAAGGAGCTATCTTTTTCCGGTTCGAATCCTGCTATTTCGTAAAAAATCGGTTTTTTTATTATAATTTCGTTCTTTTAGTTTCAGGAAATCATGAGGTGGTGGGAGCTAACGTTTCCAACACCGAATCCTGCTATTTAGAGAAAATTTGCTTTTTGACTATATTTTCGTTCGTTTAGTATCAGGAGATCATGAGGTGGCAGGAGCTAACGTTTTATCTTTCAATCCTGCTATTTCGTACAAATTCGGCATTTTGACTATATTTCATTCTATTAGTATCAGGAGATCATAAGGCATAAGGAGCTATCTTTTTCCAGTTCGAATCCTGCTATTTCGTGAAAAATCGGCTTTTTGACTATAATTTCGTTCTTTTAGTATCAGGAGATCATGAGGTCGCAGGAGCTAACGTTTCCAGCTTCAAATCCTGCTTTTTCGTAAAACTTCGGCTTTTTGACTATATTTTTGATCTTTTAGTATCAGGAGATCATGAGGTGGCAGGAGCTAACATTCTTGCTGCCAATCCTGCTATTTCGTCAAAATTTAGCTTTTTGACTATATTTTCGTTCTTTTAGTATCAGGAGATCATGAGGTGGCAGGAGCTAACGTTTCCAGCTTCGAATCATGCTATTTCGTAAAAATTTGGCTTTTTGACTATATTTTTGATCTTTTAGTATCAGGAGATCATGAGGTGGCAGGAGCTAACGTTTCCAGCTCGAATCATGCTATTTCGTAAAAATTTGGCTTTTTGACTATATTTTCGTCCTTTTAGTATCAGGAGATCATAAGGCGGCAGGAGCTAATGTTTACAGCTTCAAATCATGCAATTTCGTGAAAATTAGGCTTTTTGACTATATTTTCGTTCTTTTATTATCAGGAGATCATGAGGCGGCAGGAGCTAAAATTCTTGCTGCCAATCCTGTTATATCGTCAAAATTTAGCTTTTTGTCTATTTTATCGTTCTTTTAGTATCAGGAGATCATGAGGTGGCAGGAGCTAACATTCTTGCTGCCAATCCTGCTATTTCGTCAAAATTTAGCTTTTTGACTATATTTTCGTTCTTTTAGTATCAGGAGATCATGAGGTGGCAGGAGCTAACGTTTCCAGCTTCGAATCATGCTATTTCGTAAAAATTTGGCTTTTTGACTATATTTTCGTTCTTTTAGTATCAGGAGATCATGAGGTGGCAGGAGCTAACGTTTCCAGCTTCGAATCATGCTATTTCGTAAAAATTTGGCTTTTTGACTATATTTTCGTCCTTTTAGTATCAGGAGATCATAAGGCGGCAGGAGCTAATGTTTACAGCTTCAAATCATGCAATTTCGTGAAAATTAGGCTTTTTGACTATATTTTCGTTCTTTTATTATCAGGAGATCATGAGGCGGCAGGAGCTAACATTCTTGCTGCCAATTCTGATATTTCGTACAAATTCGGCATTTTGACTATATTTCATTCTATTAGTATCAGGAGATCATAAGGCAGAAGGAGCTATCTTTTTCCGGTTCGAATCCTGCTATTTCGTAAAAGTTCGGCTTTTTGACTATATTTTTGATCTTTTAGTATCAGGAGATCATGAGGTGGCAGGAGCTAACGTTTTATCTTTGAATCCCGCTATTTCGTAAAAATTCGGCTTTTTGTCTATATATTCGTTCTTTTAGTATCAGGAGATCATAAGGTGGAAGGAGCTAACGTTCTAGCTGCCAATCTTCTATTTCGTAGAAATTCGGCTTTTTGTCTATATATTCGTTCTTTTAGTATCAGGAGATCATAAGGTGGCAGGAGCTAACGTTCTAGCTGCCAATCCTGCTATTTCGTAAAAGTTCGGCTTTTTGACTATATTTTGGTCCTTTTACTATCAGGAGATCATGAGGCGGCTGGAGCTAACATTCTTGCTACGAATCCTGTTATTTCTTAAAAATTTGGCTTTTTGACTATATTTTTGTTCTTTTAGTATCAGGAGACCATGAGGTGGTAGGAGCTAACGTTTCCAGGCTCGAATCCTGCTATTTCTCTAATATTCGGTTTTTGACTATATTTTCGTTCGTTTAGTATCAGGAGATCATGGGGTGGCAGGAGTTAACGTTTCCAACTTTGAATCCTGCTATTTAGAGAAAATTTGCTTTTTGACTATATTTTCGTTCTTTTAGTATCAGGAGATCATGAGGTTGCAGGAGCTAACGTTTCCAGCTTCAAATCCTGCTATTTCGTAAAACTTCGGCTTTTTGACTATATTTTTGATCTTTTAGTATCAGGAGATCATGAGGTGGCAGGAGCTAACGTTTTATCTTTCAATCCTGCTATTTCGTAAAAATTCGGCTTTTTGTCTATATATTCGTTCTTTTACTATCAGGAGATCATGAGGTGGCAGGAGCCAACGTTCTAGCTGCTAATCCCGCTATTTCGTACAAATTCGGCATTTTGACTATATTTCATTCTATTAGTATCAGGAGATCATAAGGCAGAAGGAGCTATCTTTTTCCGGTTTGAATCCTGCTATTTCGTAAAAGTTCGGTTTTTTTACTATAATTTCGTTCTTTTAGTATCAGGAGATCATGAGGTGGTGGGAGCTAACGTTTCCAACATCGAATCCTGCTATTTAGAGAAAATTTGCTTTTTGACTATATTTTCGTTCTTTTAGTATCAGGAGATCATGAGGTCGCAGGAGCTAACGTTTCCAGCTTCAAATCCTGCTATTTCGTAAAACTTCGGCTTTTTGACTATATTTTTGATCTTTTAGTATCAGGAGATCATGAGGTGGCAGGAGCTAACGTTTTATCTTTGAATCCTGCTATTTCGTAAAAATTCGGCTTTTTGTCTATATATTCGTTCTTTTAGTATCAGGAGATCATGAGGTGGCAGGAGCTAACGTTTCCAGCTTCGAATCATGCTATTTCGTAAAAATTTGGCTTTTTGACTATATTTTCGTCCTTTTAGTATCAGGAGATCATAAGGCGGCAGGAGCTAATGTTTACAGCTTCAAATCATGCAATTTCGTGAAAATTAGGCTTTTTGACTATATTTTCGTTCTTTTATTATCAGGAGATCATGAGGCGGCAGGAGCTAACATTCTTGCTGCCAATCCTGTTATTTCGTCAAAATTTAGCTTTTTGTCTATTTTATCGTTCTTTTAGTATCAGGAGATCATAAGGTGGCAGGAGCTAATGTTCTAGCTGCCAATTCTGATATTTCGTACAAATTCGGCATTTTGACTATATTTCATTCTATTAGTATCAGGAGATCATAAGGCAGAAGGAGCTATCTTTTTCCGGTTCGAATCCTGCTATTTCGTAAAAGTTCGGCTTTTTGACTATATTTTTGATCTTTTAGTATCAGGAGATCATGAGGTGGCAGGAGCTAACGTTTTATCTTTGAATCCCGCTATTTCGTAAAAATTCGGCTTTTTGTCTATATATTCGTTCTTTTAGTATCAGGAGATCATAAGGTGGAAGGAGCTAACGTTCTAGCTGCCAATCTTCTATTTCGTAGAAATTCGGCTTTTTGTCTATATATTCGTTCTTTTAGTATCAGGAGATCATAAGGTGGCAGGAGCTAACGTTCTAGCTGCCAATCCTGCTATTTCGTAAAAGTTCGGCTTTTTGACTATATTTTGGTCCTTTTACTATCAGGAGATCATGAGGCGGCTGGAGCTAACATTCTTGCTACGAATCCTGTTATTTCTTAAAAATTTGGCTTTTTGACTATATTTTTGTTCTTTTAGTATCAGGAGACCATGAGGTGGTAGGAGCTAACGTTTCCAGGCTCGAATCCTGCTATTTCTCCAATATTCGGTTTTTGACTATATTTTCGTTCGTTTAGTATCAGGAGATCATGGGGTGGCAGGAGTTAACGTTTCCAACTTTGAATCCTGCTATTTAGAGAAAATTTGCTTTTTGACTATATTTTCGTTCTTTTAGTATCAGGAGATCATGAGGTCGCAGGAGCTAACGTTTCCAGCTTCAAATCCTGCTATTTCGTAAAACTTCGGCTTTTTGACTATATTTTTGATCTTTTAGTATCAGGAGATCATGAGGTGGCAGGAGCTAACGTTTTATCTTTGAATCCTGCTATTTCGTAAAAATTCGGCTTTTTGTCTATATATTCGTTCTTTTAGTATCAGGAGATCATAAAATGGAAGGAGCTAACGTTCTAGCTGCCAATCTTCTATTTCGTAGAAATTCGGCTTTTTGTCTATATATTCGTTCTTTTAGTATCAGGAGATCATGAGGTGGCAGGAGCCAACGTTCTAGCTGCTAATCCCGCTATTTCGTACAAATTCGGTATTTTGACTATATTTCATTCTATTAGTATCAGGAGATCATAGGGCAGAAGGAGCTATCTTTTTCCGGTTCGAATCCTGCTATTTTGTAAAAGTTCGGTTTTTTTATTATAATTTCGTTCGTTTAGTATCAGGAGATCATGAGGTGGCAGGAGCTAACGTTTCCAACTTCGAATCCTGCTATTTAGAGAAAATTTGCTTTTTGACTATATTTTCGTTCTTTTAGTATCAGGAGATCATGAGGTTCAGGAGCTTACGTTTCCAGCTTCAAATCCTGCTATTTCGTAAAACTTCGGCTTTTTGTCTATATATTTGTTCTTTTAGTATCAGGAAATCATGAGGTGGCAGGAGCTAACATTCTTGCTGCCAATCCTGTTATTTCGTCAAAATTTAGCTTTTTGACTATATTTTCGTACTTTTAGTATCAGGAGATCATGAGGTGGCAGGAGCTAACGTTTCCAACTTCGAATCCTGCTATTTCGTAAAACTTCGGCTTTTTGACTATATTTTTGATTTTTTAGTATCAGGAGATCATGAGGTGGCAGGAGCTAACGTTTTATCTTTGAATCCTGCTATTTCGTAAAAATTCGGCTTTTTGCCTATATATTCGTTCTTTTAGTATCAGGAGATCATGAGGTGGCAGGAGCTAACATTCTTGCTGCCAATCCTGTTATTTCGTAAAAATTCGGCTTTTTGTATATATATTCGTTCTTTTAGTATCAGGAAATCATGAGGTGGCAGGAGCTAACATTCTTGCTGCCAATCCTGTTATTTCGTCAAAATTTAGCTTTTTGACTATATTTTCGTACTTTTAGTATCAGGAGATCATGAGGTGGCAGGAGCTAACGTTTCCAACTTCGAATCCTGCTATTTCGTCAAAATTTAGCTTTTTGACTATATTTTCGTTCTTTTAGTATCAGAAGATCATGAGGTCGCAGGAGCTTACGTTTCCAGCTTCAAATCCTGCTATTTCGTAAAACTTCAGCTTTTTGACTATATTTTCGTTCTTTTAGTATCAGGAGATCATGAGGTGGCAGGAGCTAACGTTTTATCTTTGAATCCTGCTATTTCGTAAAAATTCGGCTTTTTGACTATATTTTCGTTCTTTTAGTGTCAGGAGATCATAAGGTGGCAGGAGCTAACATTCTTGCTGCCAATCCTGTTATTTCGTCAAAATTTAGCTTTTTGACTATATTTTCGTTCTTTTAGTATCAGGAGATCATGAGGTGGCAGGAGCTAACATTCTTGCAGCCAATCCTGTTATTTCGTCAAAACTTAGCTTTTTGAAAATATTTTCGTTCTTTTAGTATCAGGAGATCATGAGGTGGCAGGAGCTAACATTCTTGCTGCCAATCCTGTTATTTCGTCAAAATTTAGCTTTTTGACTATATTTTCGTTCTTTTAGTATCAGGAGATCATGAGGTGGCAGGAGCTAACATTCTTGCAGCCAATCCTGTTATTTCGTCAAAACTTAGCTTTTTGAAAATATTTTCGTTCTTTTAGTATCAGGAGATCATGAGGTGGCAGGAGCTAACATTCTTGCTGCCAATCCTGTTATTTCGTCAAAATTTAGCTTTTTGACTATATTTTCGTTCTTTTAGTATCAGGAGATCATGAGGTGGCAGGAGCTAGCGTTTTATCTTTGAATCCTGCTATTTCGTAAAAATTCGGCTTTTTGACTATATTTTCGTTCTTTTAGTATCAGGAAATCATAAGGCGACAGGAGCTAACATTCTTGCTGCCAATCCTGCTATTTCGTCAAAATTTAGCTTTTTGACTATATTTTCGTTCTTTTAGTATCAGGAGATCATGAGGTGGCAGGAGCTAACATACTTGCTGCCAATCCTGTTATTTCGTCAAAATTTAGCTTTTTGACTATATTTTCGTTCTTTTAGTATCAGGAGATCATGAGGTGGCAGGAGCTAACGTTTTATCTTTGAATCCTGCTATTTCGTAAAAATTCGGCTTTTTGACTATATTTTCGTTCTTTTAGTATCAGGAAATCATAAGGCGACAGGAGCTAACATTCTTGCTGCCAATCCTGCTATTTCTTCAAAATTTAGCTTTTTGACTATATTTTCGTTCTTTTAGTATCAGGAAATCATAAGGCGACAGGAGCTAACATTCTTGCTGCCAATCCTGCTATTTCTTCAAAATTTAGCTTTTTGACTATATTTTCGTTCTTTTAGTATCAGGAAATCATAAGGCGACAGGAGCTAACATTCTTGCTGCCAATCCTGCTATTTCTTCAAAATTTAGCTTTTTGACTATATTTTCGTTCTTTTAGTATCAGGAAATCATAAGGCGACAGGAGCTAACATTCTTGCTGCCAATCCTGCTATTTCGTCAAAATTTAGCTTTTTGACTATATTTTCGTTCTTTTAGTATCAGGAAATCATAAGGCGACAGGAGCTAACATTCTTGCTGCCAATCCTGCTATTTCGTAAAAATTTAGCTTTTTGACTATATTTTCGTTCTTTTAGTATCAGGAAATCATAAGGCGACAGGAGCTAACATTCTTGCTGCCAATCCTGCTATTTCGTCAAAATTTAGCTTTTTGACTATATTTTCGTTCTTTTAGTATCAGGAAATCATAAGGCGACAGGAGCTAACATTCTTGCTGCCAATCCTGCTATTTCGTAAAAATTTAGCTTTTTGACTATATTTTCGTTCTTTTAGTATCAGGAAATCATAAGGCGACAGGAGCTAACATTCTTGCTGCCAATCCTGCTATTTCGTAAAAATTTAGCTTTTTGACTATATTTTCGTTCTTTTAGTATCAGGAAATCATAAGGCGACAGGAGCTAACATTCTTGCTGCCAATCCTGCTATTTCTTCAAAATTTAGCTTTTTGACTATATTTTCGTTCTTTTAGTATCAGGAAATCATAAGGCGACAGGAGCTAACATTCTTGCTGCCAATCCTGCTATTTCTTCAAAATTTAGCTTTTTGACTATATTTTCGTTCTTTTAGTATCAGGAAATCATAAGGCGACAGGAGCTAACATTCTTGCTGCCAATCCTGCTATTTCGTCAAAATTTAGCTTTTTGACTATATTTTCGTTCTTTTAGTATCAGGAAATCATAAGGCGACAGGAGCTAACATTCTTGCTGCCAATCCTGCTATTTCGTAAAAATTTAGCTTTTTGACTATATTTTCGTTCTTTTAGTATCAGGAAATCATAAGGCGACAGGAGCTAACATTCTTGCTGCCAATTCTGCTATTTCGTCAAAATTTAGCTTTTTGACTATATTTTCGTTCTTTTAGTATCAGGAAATCATAAGGCGACAGGAGCTAACATTCTTGCTGCCAATCCTGCTATTTCGTAAAAATTTAGCTTTTTGACTATATTTTCGTTCTTTTAGTATCAGGAAATCATAAGGCGACAGGAGCTAACATTCTTGCTGCCAATCCTGCTATTTCGTAAAAATTTAGCTTTTTGACTATATTTTCGTTCTTTTAGTATCAGGAAATCATAAGGCGACAGGAGCTAACATTCTTGCTGCCAATCCTGCTATTTCTTCAAAATTTAGCTTTTTGACTATATTTTCGTTCTTTTAGTATCAGGAAATCATAAGGCGACAGGAGCTAACATTCTTGCTGCCAATCCTGCTATTTCTTCAAAATTTAGCTTTTTGACTATATTTTCGTTCTTTTAGTATCAGGAAATCATAAGGCGACAGGAGCTAACATTCTTGCTGCCAATCCTGCTATTTCGTAAAAATTTAGCTTTTTGACTATATTTTCGTTCTTTTAGTATCAGGAAATCATAAGGCGACAGGAGCTAACATTCTTGCTGCCAATCCTGCTATTTCGTCAAAATTTAGCTTTTTGACTATATTTTCGTTCTTTTAGTATCAGGAAATCATAAGGCGACAGGAGCTAACATTCTTGCTGCCAATCCTGCTATTTCTTCAAAATTTAGCTTTTTGACTATATTTTCGTTCTTTTATTATCAGGAGATCATGAGGCGGCAGGAGCTAACATTCTTGCTGCCAATCCTGTTATTTCGTCAAAATTTAGCTTTTTGTCTATTTTATCGTTCTTTTAGTATCAGGAGATCATAAGGTGGCAGGAGCTAATGTTCTAGCTGCCAATTCTGATATTTCGTACAAATTCGGCATTTTGACTATATTTCATTCTATTAGTATCAGGAGATCATAAGGCAGAAGGAGCTATCTTTTTCCGGTTCGAATCCTGCTATTTCGTAAAAGTTCGGCTTTTTGACTATATTTTTGATCTTTTAGTATCAGGAGATCATGAGGTGGCAGGAGCTAACGTTTTATCTTTGAATCCCGCTATTTCGTAAAAATTCGGCTTTTTGTCTATATATTCGTTCTTTTAGTATCAGGAGATCATAAGGTGGCAGGAGCTAACGTTCTAGCTGCCAATCCTGCTATTTCGTAAAAGTTCGGCTTTTTGACTATATTTTGGTCCTTTTACTATCAGGAGATCATGAGGCGGCTGGAGCTAACATTCTTGCTACGAATCCTGTTATTTCTTAAAAATTTGGCTTTTTGACTATATTTTTGTTCTTTTAGTATCAGGAGACCATGAGGTGGTAGGAGCTAACGTTTCCAGGCTCGAATCCTGCTATTTCTCTAATATTCGGTTTTTGACTATATTTTCGTTCGTTTAGTATCAGGAGATCATGGGGTGGCAGGAGTTAACGTTTCCAACTTTGAATCCTGCTATTTAGAGAAAATTTGCTTTTTGACTATATTTTCGTTCTTTTAGTATCAGGAGATCATGAGGTCGCAGGAGCTAACGTTTCCAGCTTCAAATCCTGCTATTTCGTAAAACTTCGGCTTTTTGACTATATTTTTGATCTTTTAGTATCAGGAGATCATGAGGTGGCAGGAGCTAACGTTTTATCTTTCAATCCTGCTATTTCGTAAAAATTCGGCTTTTTGTCTATATATTCGTTCTTTTACTATCAGGAGATCATGAGGTGGCAGGAGCCAACGTTCTAGCTGCTAATCCCGCTATTTCGTACAAATTCGGTATTTTGACTATATTTCATTCTATTAGTATCAGGAGATCATAGGGCAGAAGGAGCTATCTTTTTCCGGTTCGAATCCTGCTATTTCGTAAAAGTTCGGTTTTTTTATTATAATTTCGTTCGTTTAGTATCAGGAGATCATGAGGTGGCAGGAGCTAACGTTTCCAACTTCGAATCCTGCTATTTAGAGAAAATTTGCTTTTTGACTATATTTTCGTTCTTTTAGTATAAGGAGATCATGAGGTTCAGGAGCTTACGTTTCCAGCTTCAAATCCTGCTATTTCGTAAAACTTCGGCTTTTTGACTATATTTTTGATCTTTTAGTATCAGGAGATCATGAGGTGGCAGGAGCTAACGTTTTATCTATGAATCCTGCTATTTCGTAAAAATTCGGCTTTTTGTCTATATATTTGTTCTTTTAGTATCAGGAAATCATGAGGTGGCAGGAGCTAACATTCTTGCTGCCAATCCTGTTATTTCGTCAAAATTTAGCTTTTTGACTATATTTTCGTACTTTTAGTATCAGGAGATCATGAGGTGGCAGGAGCTAACGTTTCCAACTTCGAATCCTGCTATTTCGTAAAACTTCGGCTTTTTGACTATATTTTTGATTTTTTAGTATCAGGAGATCATGAGGTGGCAGGAGCTAACGTTTTATCTTTGAATCCTGCTATTTCGTAAAAATTCGGCTTTTTGCCTATATATTCGTTCTTTTAGTATCAGGAGATCATGAGGTGGCAGGAGCTAACATTCTTGCTGCCAATCCTGTTATTTCGTAAAAATTCGGCTTTTTGTATATATATTCGTTCTTTTAGTATCAGGAAATCATGAGGTGGCAGGAGCTAACATTCTTGCTGCCAATCCTGTTATTTCGTCAAAATTTAGCTTTTTGACTATATTTTCGTACTTTTAGTATCAGGAGATCATGAGGTGGCAGGAGCTAACGTTTCCAACTTCGAATCCTGCTATTTCGTCAAAATTTAGCTTTTTGACTATATTTTCGTTCTTTTAGTATCAGAAGATCATGAGGTCGCAGGAGCTTACGTTTCCAGCTTCAAATCCAGCTATTTCGTAAAACTTCGGCTTTTTGACTATATTTTCGTTCTTTTAGTATCAGGAGATCATGAGGTGGCAGGAGCTAACGTTTTATCTTTGAATCCTGCTATTTCGTAAAAATTCGGCTTTTTGACTATATTTTCGTTCTTTTAGTGTCAGGAGATCATAAGGTGGCAGGAGCTAACATTCTTGCTGCCAATCCTGTTATTTCGTCAAAATTTAGCTTTTTGACTATATTTTCGTTCTTTTAGTATCAGGAGATCATGAGGTGGCAGGAGCTAACATTCTTGCAGCCAATCCTGTTATTTCGTCAAAACTTAGCTTTTTGAAAATATTTTCGTTCTTTTAGTATCAGGAGATCATGAGGTGGCAGGAGCTAACATTCTTGCTGCCAATCCTGTTATTTCGTCAAAATTTAGCTTTTTGACTATATTTTCGTTCTTTTAGTATCAGGAGATCATGAGGTGGCAGGAGCTAGCGTTTTATCTTTGAATCCTGCTATTTCGTAAAAATTCGGCTTTTTGACTATATTTTCGTTCTTTTAGTATCAGGAAATCATAAGGCGACAGGAGCTAACATTCTTGCTGCCAATCCTGCTATTTCGTCAAAATTTAGCTTTTTGACTATATTTTCGTTCTTTTAGTATCAGGAGATCATGAGGTGGCAGGAGCTAACATACTTGCTGCCAATCCTGTTATTTCGTCAAAATTTAGCTTTTTGACTATATTTTCGTTCTTTTAGTATCAGGAGATCATGAGGTGGCAGGAGCTAACGTTTTATCTTTGAATCCTGCTATTTCGTAAAAATTCGGCTTTTTGACTATATTTTCGTTCTTTTAGTATCAGGAAATCATAAGGCGACAGGAGCTAACATTCTTGCTGCCAATCCTGCTATTTCTTCAAAATTTAGCTTTTTGACTATATTTTCGTTCTTTTAGTATCAGGAAATCATAAGGCGACAGGAGCTAACATTCTTGCTGCCAATCCTGCTATTTCTTCAAAATTTAGCTTTTTGACTATATTTTCGTTCTTTTAGTATCAGGAAATCATAAGGCGACAGGAGCTAACATTCTTGCTGCCAATCCTGCTATTTCTTCAAAATTTAGCTTTTTGACTATATTTTCGTTCTTTTAGTATCAGGAAATCATAAGGCGACAGGAGCTAACATTCTTGCTGCCAATCCTGCTATTTCGTCAAAATTTAGCTTTTTGACTATATTTTCGTTCTTTTAGTATCAGGAAATCATAAGGCGACAGGAGCTAACATTCTTGCTGCCAATCCTGCTATTTCGTAAAAATTTAGCTTTTTGACTATATTTTCGTTCTTTTAGTATCAGGAAATCATAAGGCGACAGGAGCTAACATTCTTGCTGCCAATCCTGCTATTTCGTCAAAATTTAGCTTTTTGACTATATTTTCGTTCTTTTAGTATCAGGAAATCATAAGGCGACAGGAGCTAACATTCTTGCTGCCAATCCTGCTATTTCGTAAAAATTTAGCTTTTTGACTATATTTTCGTTCTTTTAGTATCAGGAAATCATAAGGCGACAGGAGCTAACATTCTTGCTGCCAATCCTGCTATTTCGTAAAAATTTAGCTTTTTGACTATATTTTCGTTCTTTTAGTATCAGGAAATCATAAGGCGACAGGAGCTAACATTCTTGCTGCCAATCCTGCTATTTCTTCAAAATTTAGCTTTTTGACTATATTTTCGTTCTTTTAGTATCAGGAAATCATAAGGCGACAGGAGCTAACATTCTTGCTGCCAATCCTGCTATTTCTTCAAAATTTAGCTTTTTGACTATATTTTCGTTCTTTTAGTATCAGGAAATCATAAGGCGACAGGAGCTAACATTCTTGCTGCCAATCCTGCTATTTCGTCAAAATTTAGCTTTTTGACTATATTTTCGTTCTTTTAGTATCAGGAAATCATAAGGCGACAGGAGCTAACATTCTTGCTGCCAATCCTGCTATTTCGTAAAAATTTAGCTTTTTGACTATATTTTCGTTCTTTTAGTATCAGGAAATCATAAGGCGACAGGAGCTAACATTCTTGCTGCCAATTCTGCTATTTCGTCAAAATTTAGCTTTTTGACTATATTTTCGTTCTTTTAGTATCAGGAAATCATAAGGCGACAGGAGCTAACATTCTTGCTGCCAATCCTGCTATTTCGTAAAAATTTAGCTTTTTGACTATATTTTCGTTCTTTTAGTATCAGGAAATCATAAGGCGACAGGAGCTAACATTCTTGCTGCCAATCCTGCTATTTCGTAAAAATTTAGCTTTTTGACTATATTTTCGTTCTTTTAGTATCAGGAAATCATAAGGCGACAGGAGCTAACATTCTTGCTGCCAATCCTGCTATTTCTTCAAAATTTAGCTTTTTGACTATATTTTCGTTCTTTTAGTATCAGGAAATCATAAGGCGACAGGAGCTAACATTCTTGCTGCCAATCCTGCTATTTCTTCAAAATTTAGCTTTTTGACTATATTTTCGTTCTTTTAGTATCAGGAAATCATAAGGCGACAGGAGCTAACATTCTTGCTGCCAATCCTGCTATTTCTTCAAAATTTAGCTTTTTGACTATATTTTCGTTCTTTTAGTATCAGGAAATCATAAGGCGACAGGAGCTAACATTCTTGCTGCCAATCCTGCTATTTCGTCAAAATTTAGCTTTTTGACTATATTTTCGTTCTTTTAGTATCAGGAAATCATAAGGCGACAGGAGCTAACATTCTTGCTGCCAATCCTGCTATTTCTTCAAAATTTAGCTTTTTGACTATATTTTCGTTCTTTTAGTATCAGGAAATCATAAGGCGACAGGAGCTAACATTCTTGCTGCCAATCCTGCTATTTCGTCAAAATTTAGCTTTTTGACTATATTTTCGTTCTTTTAGTATCAGGAAATCATAAGGCGACAGGAGCTAACATTCTTGCTGCCAATCCTGCTATTTCGTAAAAATTTAGCTTTTTGACTATATTTTCGTTCTTTTAGTATCAGGAAATCATGAGGCGACAGGAGCTAACATTCTTGCTGCCAATCCTGTTATTTCGTCAAAATTTAGCTTTTTGACTATATTTTCGTTCTTTTAGTATCAGGAAATCATAAGGCGACAGGAGCTAACATTCTTGCTGCCAATCCTGCTATTTCGTCAAAATTTAGCTTTTTGACTATATTTTCGTTCTTTTAGTATCAGGAAATCATAAGGCGACAGGAGCTAACATTCTTGCTGCCAATCCTGCTATTTCGTCAAAATTTTGCTTTTTGACTATATTTTCGTCCTTTTAGTATCAGGAGATCATAAGGCGGCAGAAGCTAATGTTTACAGCTTCAAATCATGCAATTTCGTGAAAATTAGGCTTTTGACTATATTTTCGTTCTTTTATTATCAGGAGATCATGAGGCGGCAGGAGCTAAAATTCTTGCTGCCAATCCTGTTATTTCGTCAAAATTTAGCTTTTTGTCTATTTTATCGTTCTTTTAGTATCTGGAGATCATGAGGTGGCAGGAGCTAACATTCTTGCTGCCAATCCTGCTATTTCGTCAAAATTTAGCTTTTTGACTATATTTTCGTTCTTTTAGTATCAGGAGATCATGAGGTGGCAGGAGCTAACGTTTCCAGCTTCGAATCATGCTATTTCGTAAAAATTTGGCTTTTTGACTATATTTTCGTTCTTTTAGTATCAGGAGATCATGAGGTGGCAGGAGCTAACGTTTCCAGCTTCGAATCATGCTATTTCGTAAAAATTTGGCTTTTTGACTATATTTTCGTCCTTTTAGTATCAGGAGATCATAAGGCGGCAGGAGCTAATGTTTACAGCTTCAAATCATGCAATTTCGTGAAAATTAGGCTTTTTGACTATATTTTCGTTCTTTTATTATCAGGAGATCATGAGGCGGCAGGAGCTAACATTCTTGCTGCCAATCCTGTTATTTCGTCAAAATTTAGCTTTTTGTCTATTTTATCGTTCTTTTAGTATCAGGAGATCATAAGGTGGCAGGAGCTAATGTTCTAGCTGCCAATTCTGATATTTCGTACAAATTCGGCATTTTGACTATATTTCATTCTATTAGTATCAGGAGATCATAAGGCAGAAGGAGCTATCTTTTTCCGGTTCGAATCCTGCTATTTCGTAAAAGTTCGGCTTTTTGACTATATTTTTGATCTTTTAGTATCAGGAGATCATGAGGTGGCAGGAGCTAACGTTTTATCTTTGAATCCCGCTATTTCGTAAAAATTCGGCTTTTTGTCTATATATTCGTTCTTTTAGTATCAGGAGATCATAAGGTGGCAGGAGCTAACGTTCTAGCTGCCAATCCTGCTATTTCGTAAAAGTTCGGCTTTTTGACTATATTTTGGTCCTTTTACTATCAGGAGATCATGAGGCGGCTGGAGCTAACATTCTTGCTACGAATCCTGTTATTTCTTAAAAATTTGGCTTTTTGACTATATTTTTGTTCTTTTAGTATCAGGAGACCATGAGGTGGTAGGAGCTAACGTTTCCAGGCTCGAATCCTGCTATTTCTCTAATATTCGGTTTTTGACTATATTTTCGTTCGTTTAGTATCAGGAGATCATGGGGTGGCAGGAGTTAACGTTTCCAACTTTGAATCCTGCTATTTAGAGAAAATTTGCTTTTTGACTATATTTTCGTTCTTTTAGTATCAGGAGATCATGAGGTCGCAGGAGCTAACGTTTCCAGCTTCAAATCCTGCTATTTCGTAAAACTTCGGCTTTTTGACTATATTTTTGATCTTTTAGTATCAGGAGATCATGAGGTGGCAGGAGCTAACGTTTTATCTTTCAATCCTGCTATTTCGTAAAAATTCGGCTTTTTGTCTATATATTCGTTCTTTTACTATCAGGAGATCATGAGGTGGCAGGAGCCAACGTTCTAGCTGCTAATCCCGCTATTTCGTACAAATTCGGCATTTTGACTATATTTCATTCTATTAGTATCAGGAGATCATAAGGCAGAAGGAGCTATCTTTTTCCGGTTTGAATCCTGCTATTTCGTAAAAGTTCGGTTTTTTTACTATAATTTCGTTCTTTTAGTATCAGGAGATCATGAGGTGGTGGGAGCTAACGTTTCCAACATCGAATCCTGCTATTTAGAGAAAATTTGCTTTTTGACTATATTTTCGTTCTTTTAGTATCAGGAGATCATGAGGTCGCAGGAGCTAACGTTTCCAGCTTCAAATCCTGCTATTTCGTAAAACTTCGGCTTTTTGACTATATTTTTGATCTTTTAGTATCAGGAGATCATGAGGTGGCAGGAGCTAACGTTTTATCTTTGAATCCTGCTATTTCGTAAAAATTCGGCTTTTTGTCTATATATTCGTTCTTTTAGTATCAGGAGATCATAAAATGGAAGGAGCTAACGTTCTAGCTGCCAATCTTCTATTTCGTAGAAATTCGGCTTTTTGTCTATATATTCGTTCTTTTAGTATCAGGAGATCATGAGGTGGCAGGAGCCAACGTTCTAGCTGCTAATCCCGCTATTTCGTACAAATTCGGTATTTTGACTATATTTCATTCTATTAGTATCAGGAGATCATAGGGCAGAAGGAGCTATCTTTTTCCGGTTCGAATCCTGCTATTTCGTAAAAGTTCGGTTTTTTTATTATAATTTCGTTCGTTTAGTATCAGGAGATCATGAGGTGGCAGGAGCTAACGTTTCCAACTTCGAATCCTGCTATTTAGAGAAAATTTGCTTTTTGACTATATTTTCGTTCTTTTAGTATCAGGAGATCATGAGGTCGCAGGAGCTTACGTTTCCAGCTTCAAATCCTGCTATTTCGTAAAACTTCGGCTTTTTGACTATATTTTTGATCTTTTAGTATCAGGAGATCATGAGGTGGCAGGAGCTAACGTTTTATCTATGAATCCTGCTATTTCGTAAAAATTCGGCTTTTTGTCTATATATTTGTTCTTTTAGTATCAGGAAATCATGAGGTGGCAGGAGCTAACATTCTTGCTGCCAATCCTGTTATTTCGTCAAAATTTAGCTTTTTGACTATATTTTCGTACTTTTAGTATCAGGAGATCATGAGGTGGCAGGAGCTAACGTTTCCAACTTCGAATCCCGCTATTTCGTAAAACTTCGGCTTTTTGACTATATTTTTGATTTTTTAGTATCAGGAGATCATGAGGTGGCAGGAGCTAACGTTTTATCTTTGAATCCTGCTATTTCGTAAAAATTCGGCTTTTTGCCTATATATTCGTTCTTTTAGTATCAGGAGATCATGAGGTGGCAGGAGCTAACATTCTTGCTGCCAAACCTGTTATTTCGTAAAAATTCGGCTTTTTGTATATATATTCGTTCTTTTAGTATCAGGAAATCATGAGGTGGCAGGAGCTAACATTCTTGCTGCCAATCCTGTTATTTCGTCAAAATTTAGCTTTTTGACTATATTTTCGTACTTTTAGTATCAGGAGATCATGAGGTGGCAGGAGCTAACGTTTCCAACTTCGAATCCTGCTATTTCGTCAAAATTTAGCTTTTTGACTATATTTTCGTTCTTTTAGTATCAGAAGATCATGAGGTCGCAGGAGCTTACGTTTCCAGCTTCAAATCCTGCTATTTCGTAAAACTTCGGCTTTTTGACTATATTTTCGTTCTTTTAGTATCAGGAGATCATGAGGTGGCAGGAGCTAACGTTTTATCTTTGAATCCTGCTATTTCGTAAAAATTCGGCTTTTTGACTATATTTTCGTTCTTTTAGTATCAGGAGATCATAAGGTGGCAGGAGCCAACGTTCTAGCTGCCAATCCTGTTATTTCGTCAAAATTTAGCTTTTTGACTATATTTTCGTTCTTTTAGTATCAGGAGATCATGAGGTGGCAGGAGCTAACATTCTTGCAGCCAATCCTGTTATTTCGTCAAAATTTAGCTTTTTGAAAATATTTTCGTTCTTTTAGTATCAGGAGATCATGAGGTGGCAGGAGCTAACATTCTTGCTGCCAATCCTGTTATTTCGTCAAAATTTAGCTTTTTGACTATATTTTCGTTCTTTTAGTATCAGGAGATCATGAGGTGGCAGGAGCTAGCGTTTTATCTTTGAATCCTGCTATTTCGTAAAAATTCGGCTTTTTGACTATATTTTTGTTCTTTTAGTATCAGGAAATCATAAGGCGACAGGAGCTAACATTCTTGCTGCCAATCCTGCTATTTCGTCAAAATTTAGCTTTTTGACTATATTTTCGTTCTTTTAGTATCAGGAGATCATGAGGTGGCAGGAGCTAACATACTTGCTGCCAATCCTGTTATTTCGTCAAAATTTAGCTTTTTGACTATATTTTCGTTCTTTTAGTATCAGGAGATCATGAGGTGGCAGGAGCTAACGTTTTATCTTTGAATCCTGCTATTTCGTAAAAATTCGGCTTTTTGACTATATTTTCGTTCTTTTAGTATCAGGAGATCATGAGGTCGCAGGAGCTAACATTCTTGCTGCCAATCCTGCTATTTCTTCAAAATTTAGCTTTTTGACTATATTTTCGTTCTTTTAGTATCAGGAAATCATAAGGCGACAGGAGCTAACATTCTTGCTGCCAATCCTGCTATTTCGTCAAAATTTAGCTTTTTGACTATATTTTCGTTCTTTTAGTATCAGGAAATCATAAGGCGACAGGAGCTAACATTCTTGCTGCCAATCCTGCTATTTCGTAAAAATTTAGCTTTTTGACTATATTTTCGTTCTTTTAGTATCAGGAAATCATAAGGCGACAGGAGCTAACATTCTTGCTGCCAATCCTGCTATTTCGTCAAAATTTAGCTTTTTGACTATATTTTCGTTCTTTTAGTATCAGGAGATCATGAGGTGGCAGGAGCTAACATTCTTGCTGCCAATCCTGTTATTTCGTCAAAATTTAGCTTTTTGACTATATTTTCGTTCTTTTAGTATCAGGAAATCATAAGGCGACAGGAGCTAACATTCTTGCTGCCAATCCTGCTATTTCGTCAAAATTTAGCTTTTTGACTATATTTTCGTTCTTTTAGTATCAGGAAATCATAAGGCGACAGGAGCTAACATTCATGCTGCCAATCCTGCTATTTCGTCAAAATTTTGCTTTTTGACTATATTTTCGTTCTTTTAGTATCAGGAGATCATGAGGTGGCAGGAGCTAACGTTTCCAGCTTCGAATCATGCTATTTCGTAAAAATTTGGCTTTTTGACTATATTTTTGATCTTTTAGTATCAGGAGATCATGAGGTGGCAGGAGCTAACGTTTCCAGCTTCGAATCATGCTATTTCGTAAAAATTTGGCTTTTTGACTATATTTTCGTCCTTTTAGTATCAGGAGATCATAAGGCGGCAGGAGCTAATGTTTACAGCTTCAAATCATGCAATTTCGTGAAAATTAGGCTTTTGACTATATTTTCGTTCTTTTATTATCAGGAGATCATGAGGCGGCAGGAGCTAAAATTCTTGCTGCCAATCCTGTTATTTCGTCAAAATTTAGCTTTTTGTCTATTTTATCGTTCTTTTAGTATCAGGAGATCATGAGGTGGCAGGAGCTAACATTCTTGCTGCCAATCCTGCTATTTCGTCAAAATTTAGCTTTTTGACTATATTTTCGTTCTTTTAGTATCAGGAGATCATGAGGTGGCAGGAGCTAACGTTTCCAGCTTCGAATCATGCTATTTCGTAAAAATTTGGCTTTTTGACTATATTTTCGTTCTTTTAGTATCAGGAGATCATGAGGTGGCAGGAGCTAACGTTTCCAGCTTCGAATCATGCTATTTCGTAAAAGTTCGGCTTTTTGACTATATTTTTGATCTTTTAGTATCAGGAGATCATGAGGTGGCAGGAGCTAACGTTTTATCTTTGAATCCCGCTATTTCGTAAAAATTCGGCTTTTTGTCTATATATTCGTTCTTTTAGTATCAGGAGATCATAAGGTGGCAGGAGCTAACGTTCTAGCTGCCAATCCTGCTATTTCGTAAAAGTTCGGCTTTTTGACTATATTTTGGTCCTTTTACTATCAGGAGATCATGAGGCGGCTGGAGCTAACATTCTTGCTACGAATCCTGTTATTTCTTAAAAATTTGGCTTTTTGACTATATTTTTGTTCTTTTAGTATCAGGAGACCATGAGGTGGTAGGAGCTAACGATTCCAGGCTCGAATCCTGCTATTTCTCTAATATTCGGTTTTTGACTATATTTTCGTTCGTTTAGTATCAGGAGATCATGGGGTGGCAGGAGTTAACGTTTCCAACTTTGAATCCTGCTATTTAGAGAAAATTTGCTTTTTGACTATATTTTCGTTCTTTTAGTATCAGGAGATCATGAGGTCGCAGGAGCTAACGTTTCCAGCTTCAAATCCTGCTATTTCGTAAAACTTCGGCTTTTTGACTATATTTTTGATCTTTTAGTATCAGGAGATCATGAGGTGGCAGGAGCTAACGTTTTATCTTTCAATCCTGCTATTTCGTAAAAATTCGGCTTTTTGTCTATATATTCGTTCTTTTACTATCAGGAGATCATGAGGTGGCAGGAGCCAACGTTCTAGCTGCTAATCCCGCTATTTCGTACAAATTCGGCATTTTGACTATATTTCATTCTATTAGTATCAGGAGATCATAAGGCAGAAGGAGCTATCTTTTTCCGGTTTGAATCCTGCTATTTCGTAAAAGTTCGGTTTTTTTACTATAATTTCGTTCTTTTAGTATCAGGAGATCATGAGGTGGTGGGAGCTAACGTTTCCAACATCGAATCCTGCTATTTAGAGAAAATTTGCTTTTTGACTATATTTTCGTTCTTTTAGTATCAGGAGATCATGAGGTCGCAGGAGCTAACGTTTCCAGCTTCAAATCCTGCTATTTCGTAAAACTTCGGCTTTTTGACTATATTTTTGATCTTTTAGTATCAGGAGATCATGAGGTGGCAGGAGCTAACGTTTTATCTTTGAATCCTGCTATTTCGTAAAAATTCGGCTTTTTGTCTATATATTCGTTCTTTTAGTATCAGGAGATCATAAAATGGAAGGAGCTAACGTTCTAGCTGCCAATCTTCTATTTCGTAGAAATTCGGCTTTTTGTCTATATATTCGTTCTTTTAGTATCAGGAGATCATGAGGTGGCAGGAGCCAACGTTCTAGCTGCTAATCCCGCTATTTCGTACAAATTCGGTATTTTGACTATATTTCATTCTATTAGTATCAGGAGATCATAGGGCAGAAGGAGCTATCTTTTTCCGGTTCGAATCCTGCTATTTCGTAAAAGTTCGGTTTTTTTATTATAATTTCGTTCGTTTAGTATCAGGAGATCATGAGGTGGCAGGAGCTAACGTTTCCAACTTCGAATCCTGCTATTTAGAGAAAATTTGCTTTTTGACTATATTTTCGTTCTTTTAGTATCAGGAGATCATGAGGTCGCAGGAGCTTACGTTTCCAGCTTCAAATCCTGCTATTTCGTAAAACTTCGGCTTTTTGACTATATTTTTGATCTTTTAGTATCAGGAGATCATGAGGTGGCAGGAGCTAACGTTTTATCTATGAATCCTGCTATTTCGTAAAAATTCGGCTTTTTGTCTATATATTTGTTCTTTTAGTATCAGGAAATCATGAGGTGGCAGGAGCTAACATTCTTGCTGCCAATCCTGTTATTTCGTCAAAATTTAGCTTTTTGACTATATTTTCGTACTTTTAGTATCAGGAGATCATGAGGTGGCAGGAGCTAACGTTTCCAACTTCGAATCCTGCTATTTCGTCAAAATTTAGCTTTTTGACTATATTTTCGTACTTTTAGTATCAGGAGATCATGAGGTTGCAGGAGCTAACGTTTCCAACTTCGAATCCTGCTATTTCGTAAAACTTCGGCTTTTTGACTATATTTTTGATCTTTTAGTATCAGGAGATCATGAGGTGGCAGGAGCTAACGTTTTATCTTTGAATCCTGCTATTTCGTAAAAATTCGGCTTTTTGCCTATATATTCGTTCTTTTAGTATCAGGAGATCATGAGGTGGTCGGAGCTAACATTCTTGCTGCCAATCCTGTTATTTCGTAAAAATTCGGCTTTTTGTATATATATTCGTTCTTTTAGTATCAGGAAATCATGAGGTGGCAGGAGCTAACATTCTTGCTGCCAATCCTGTTATTTCGTCAAAATTTAGCTTTTTGACTATATTTTCGTACTTTTAGTATCAGGAGATCATGAGGTGGCAGGAGCTAACGTTTCCAACTTCGAATCCTGCTATTTCGTCAAAATTTAGCTTTTTGACTATATTTTCGTTCTTTTAGTATCAGAAGATCATGAGGTCGCAGGAGCTTACGTTTCCAGCTTCAAATCCTGCTATTTCGTAAAACTTCGGCTTTTTGACTATATTTTCGTTCTTTTAGTATCAGGAGATCATGAGGTGGCAGGAGCTAACGTTTTATCTTTGAATCCTGCTATTTCGTAAAAATTCGGCTTTTTGACTATATTTTCGTTCTTTTAGTGTCAGGAGATCATAAGGTGGCAGGAGCTAACATTCTTGCTGCCAATCCTGTTATTTCGTCAAAATTTAGCTTTTTGACTATATTTTCGTTCTTTTAGTATCAGGAGATCATGAGGTGGCAGGAGCTAACATTCTTGCAGTCAATCCTGTTATTTCGTCAAAATTTAGCTTTTTGAAAATATTTTCGTTCTTTTAGTATCAGGAGATCATGAGGTGGCAGGAGCTAACATTCTTGCTGCCAATCCTGTTATTTCGTCAAAATTTAGCTTTTTGACTATATTTTCGTTCTTTTAGTATCAGGAGATCATGAGGTGGCAGGAGCTAGCGTTTTATCTTTGAATCCTGCTATTTCGTAAAAATTCGGCTTTTTGACTATATTTTCGTTCTTTTAGTATCAGGAAATCATAAGGCGACAGGAGCTAACATTCTTGCTGCCAATCCTGCTATTTCGTCAAAATTTAGCTTTTTGACTATATTTTCGTTCTTTTAGTATCAGGAGATCATGAGGTGGCAGGAGCTAACATACTTGCTGCCAATCCTGTTATTTCGTCAAAATTTAGCTTTTTGACTATATTTTCGTTCTTTTAGTATCAGGAGATCATGAGGTGGCAGGAGCTAACGTTTTATCTTTGAATCCTGCTATTTCGTAAAAATTCGGCTTTTTGACTATATTTTCGTTCTTTTAGTATCAGGAAATCATAAGGCGACAGGAGCTAACATTCTTGCTGCCAATCCTGCTATTTCTTCAAAATTTCGCTTTTTGACTATATTTTCGTTCTTTTAGTATCAGGAAATCATAAGGCGACAGGAGCTAACATTCTTGCTGCCAATCCTGCTATTTCGTCAAAATTTAGCTTTTTGACTATATTTTCGTTCTTTTAGTATCAGGAAATCATAAGGCGACAGGAGCTAACATTCTTGCTGCCAATCCTGCTATTTCGTAAAAATTTAGCTTTTTGACTATATTTTCGTTTTTTTAGTATCAGGAAATCATAAGGCGACAGGAGCTAACATTCTTGCGGCCAATCCTGCTATTTCGTAAAAATTTAGCTTTTTGACTATATTTTCGTTCTTTTAGTATCAGGAGATCATGAGGTGGCAGGAGCTAACATTCTTGCTGCCAATCCTGTTATTTCATCAAAATTTAGCTTTTTGACTATATTTTCGTTCTTTTAGTATCAGGAAATCATAAGGAGACAGGAGCTAACATTCTTGCTGCCAATCCTGCTATTTCTTAAAAATTTTGCTTTTTGACTATATTTTTGTTCTTTTAGTATCAGGAGACCATGAGGTGGTAGGAGCTAACGTTTCCAGGCTCGAATCCTGCTATTCCTCTAATATTCGGTTTTTGACTATATTTTCGTTCGTTTAGTATCAGGAGATCATGAGGTGGCAGGAGTTAACGTTTCCAACTTTGAATCCTGCTATTTAGAGAAAATTTGCTTTTTGACTATATTTTCGTTCTTTTAGTATCAGGAGATCATGAGGTCGCAGGAGCTAACGTTTCCAGCTTTAAATCCTGCTATTTCGTAAAACTTCGGCTTTTTGACTATATTTTTGTTCTTTTAGTATCAGGAAATCATAAGGCAGCAGGAGCTAATGTTCTAGCTGCCAATCCTGGTATTTCGTAAAAGTAGTGCTTTTTGACTATATTTTCGTTCTTTTACTATCAGGAGATCATGAGGTGGCAGGAGCCAATGTTCTAGCTGCTAATCCCGCTATTTCGTACAAATTCGGCATTTTGACCACATTTCATTCTATTAGTATCAGGAGATCGTAAGGCAGTAGGAGCTATCTTTTTCCGGTTCGAATCCTGCTATTTCGTAAAAGTTTGGTTTTTTGACTATATTTTCGTTCTTTTAGTATCAGGAGATTATAAGGCAGAAGGAGCTACCTTTTTCCGGTTCAAATCCTGCTATTTCGTAAAAGTTCGGTTTTTTGACTATAATTTAGTTCTTTTAGTATCAGGTGATCATGAGGTGGTAGGAGCTAACGATTCCAACTTCGAATCCTGCTATTTAGAGAAAATTAGCTTTTTGACTATATTTTCGTTCTTTTAGTATCAGGAGATCATGAGGTGGTGGGAGCTAACGTTTCCAGGCTCGAATCTTGCTATTTCTCTAATGTTCGGTTTTTGACTACATTTTCGTTCTTTTAGTATCAGGAGATCATGAGGTGGCAGGAGCTAACGTTTCCAGCTTTGAATCCTGCTATTTTGAAAAAATCGGCATTTTGACTATATTTTCGTTCTTTTAGTATCAGGAGATCATGAGGTGGCAGGAGCTAACGTTTTATCTTTGAATCCTGCTATTTCGTAAAAATTCGGCTTTTTGTCTATATATTCGTACTTTTAGTATCAGGAGATCATAAAATTGAAGGAGCTAACGTTCTAGCTGCCAATCTTCTATTTCGTAGAAATTCGGCTTTTTGTCTATATATTCGTTCTTTTAGTATCAGGAGATCATGAGGTGGCAGGAGCCAACGTTCTAGCTGCTAATCCCGCTATTTCGTACAAATTCGGTATTTTGACTATATTTCATTCTATTAGTATCAGGAGATCATAGGGCAGAAGGAGCTATCTTTTTCCGGTTCGAATCCTGCTATTTCGTAAAAAATCGGTTTTTTTATTATAATTTCGTTCTTTTAGTTTCAGGAAATCATGAGGTGGTGGGAGCTAACGTTTCCAACACCGAATCCTGCTATTTAGAGAAAATTTGCTTTTTGACTATATTTTCGTTCGTTTAGTATCAGGAGATCATGAGGTGGCAGGAGCTAACGTTTTATCTTTCAATCCTGCTATTTCGTAAAAATTCGGCATTTTGACTATATTTCATTCTATTAGTATCAGGAGATCATAAGGCATAAGGAGCTATCTTTTTCCAGTTCGAATCCTGCTATTTCGTGAAAAATCGGCTTTTTGACTATAATTTCGTTCTTTTAGTATCAGAAGATCATGAGGTGGTGGGAGCTAACGTTTCCAACATCGAATCCTGCTGTTTAGAGAAAATTTGCTTTTTGACTATATTTTCGTTCTTTTAGTATCAGGAGATCATGAGGTCGCAGGAGCTAACGTTTCCAGGCTCGAATCCTGCTATTTTTCTAATATTCGGTTTTTGACTATATTTTCGTTCGTTTAGTATCAGGAGATCATGAGGGGGCAGGAGCTAACGTTTCCAACTTTGAATCCTGCTATTTAGAGAAAATTTGCTTTTTGACTATATTTTCGTTCTTTTAGTATCAGGAGATCATGAGGTCGCAGGAGCTAACGTTTCCAGCTTCAAATCCTGCTATTTCGTAAAACTTCGGCTTTTTGACTATATTTTTGATCTTTTAGTATCAGGAGATCATGAGGTGGCAGGAGCTAACGTTTCCAGCTTCGAATCATGCTATTTCGTAAAAATTTGGCTTTTTGACTATATTTTCGTTCTTTTAGTATCAGGAGATCATAAGGCGGCAGGAGCTAATGTTTACAGCTTCAAATCATGCAATTTCGTGAAAATTAGGCTTTTTGACTATATTTTCGTTCTTTTATTATCAGGAGATCATGAGGCGGCAGGAGCTAACATTCTTGCTGCCAATCCTGTTATTTCGTCAAAATTTAGCTTTTTGTCTATTTTATCGTTCTTTTAGTATCAGGAGATCATAAGGTGGCAGGAGCTAATGTTCTAGCTGCCAATTCTGATATTTCGTACAAATTCGGCATTTTGACTATATTTCATTCTATTAGTATCAGGAGATCATAAGGCAGAAGGAGCTATCTTTTTCCGGTTCGAATCCTGCTATTTCGTAAAAGTTCGGTTTTTTGACTATAATTTGGTTCTTTTAGTATCAGGAGATCATGAGGTGGTGGGAGCTAACGTTTCCAACATCGAATCCTGCTATTTAGAGAAAATTTGCTTTTTGACTATATTTTCGTTCTTTTAGTATCAGGAGATCATGAGGTCGCAGGAGCTAATGTTTCCAGCTTCAAATCCTGCTATTTCGTAAAACTTCGGCTTTTTGACTATATTTTTGATCTTTTAGTATCAGGAGATCATGAGGTGGCAGGAGCTAACGTTTTATCTTTGAATCCCGCTATTTCGTAAAAATTCGGCTTTTTGTCTATATATTTGTTCTTTTAGTATCAGGAGATCATAAGGTGGAAGGAGCTAACGTTCTAGCTGCCAATCCTGCTATTTCGTAAAAGTTCGGCTTTTTGACTATATTTTGGTCCTTTTACTATCAGGAGATCATGAGGCGGCTGGAGCTAACATTCTTGCTACGAATCCTGTTATTTCTTAAAAATTTGGCTTTTTGACTATATTTTTGTTCTTTTAGTATCAGGAGACCATGAGGTGGTAGGAGCTAACGTTTCCAGGCTCGAATCCTGCTATTTCTCTAATATTCGGTTTTTGACTATATTTTCGTTCGTTTAGTATCAGGAGATCATGGGGTGGCAGGAGTTAACGTTTCCAACTTTGAATCCTGCTATTTAGAGAAAATTTGCTTTTTGACTATATTTTCGTTCTTTTAGTATCAGGAGATCATGAGGTCGCAGGAGCTAACGTTTCCAGCTTCAAATCCTGCTATTTCGTAAAACTTCGGCTTTTTGACTATATTTTTGATCTTTTAGTATCAGGAGATCATGAGGTGGCAGGAGCTAACGTTTTATCTTTCAATCCTGCTATTTCGTAAAAATTCGGCTTTTTGTCTATATATTCGTTCTTTTACTATCAGGAGATCATGAGGTGGCAGGAGCCAACGTTCTAGCTGCTAATCCCGCTATTTCGTACAAATTCGGCATTTTGACTATATTTCATTCTATTAGTATCAGGAGATCATAAGGCAGAAGGAGCTATCTTTTTCCGGTTTGAATCCTGCTATTTCGTAAAAGTTCGGTTTTTTTACTATAATTTCGTTCTTTTAGTATCAGGAGATCATGAGGTGGTGGGAGCTAACGTTTCCAACATTGAATCCTGCTATTTAGAGAAAATTTGCTTTTTGACTATATTTTCGTTCTTTTAGTATCAGGAGATCATGAGGTCGCAGGAGCTAACGTTTCCAGCTTCAAATCCTGCTATTTCGTAAAACTTCGGCTTTTTGACTATATTTTTGATCTTTTAGTATCAGGAGATCATGAGGTGGCAGGAGCTAACGTTTTATCTTTGAATCCTGCTATTTCGTAAAAATTCGGCTTTTTGTCTATATATTCGTTCTTTTAGTATCAGGAGATCATAAAATGGAAGGAGCTAACGTTCTAGCTGCCAATCTTCTATTTCGTAGAAATTCGGCTTTTTGTCTATATATTCGTTCTTTTAGTATCAGGAGATCATGAGGTGGCAGGAGCCAACGTTCTAGCTGCTAATCCCGCTATTTCGTACAAATTCGGTATTTTTATTATAATTTCGTTCTTTTAGTTTCAGGAGATCATGAGGTGGTGGGAGCTAACGTTTCCAACACCGAATCCTGCTATTTAGAGAAAATTTGCTTTTTGACTATATTTTCGTTCGTTTAGTATCAGGAGATCATGAGGTGGCAGGAGCTAACGTTTTATCTTTCAATCCTGCTATTTCGTACAAATTCGGCATTTTGACTATATTTCATTCTATTAGTATCAGGAGATCATAAGGCAGAAGGAGCTATCTTTTTCCGGTTCGAATCCTGCTATTTCGTGAAAAATCGGCTTTTTGACTATAATTTCGTTCTTTTAGTATCAGGAGATCATGAGGTGGTGGGAGCTAACGTTTCCAACATCGAATCCTGCTATTTAGAGAAAATTTGCTTTTTGACTATATTTTCGTTCTTTTAGTATCAGGAGATCATGAGGTCGCAGGAGCTAACGTTTCCAGCTTCAAATCCTGCTATTTCGTAAAACTTCGGCTTTTTGACTATATTTTTGATCTTTTTGTATCAGGAGACCATGAGGTGGTAGGAGCTAACGTTTCCAGGCTCGAATCCTGCTATTTTTCTAATATTCGGTTTTTGACTATATTTTCGTTCGTTTAGTATCAGGAGATCATGAGGTGGCAGGAGCTAACGTTTCCAACTTTGAATCCTGCTATTTAGAGAAAATTTGCTTTTTGACTATATTTTCGTTCTTTTAGTATCAGGAGATCATGAGGTCGCAGGAGCTAACGTTTCCAGCTTCAAATCCTGCTATTTCGTAAAACTTCGGCTTTTTGACTATATTTTTGATCTTTTAGTATCAGGAGATCATGAGGTGGCAGGAGCTAACGTTTCCAGCTTCGAATCATGCTATTTCGTAAAAATTTGGCTTTTTGACTATATTTTCGTTCTTTTAGTATCAGGAGATCATAAGGCGGCAGGAGCTAATGTTTACAGCTTCAAATCATGCAATTTCGTGAAAATTAGGCTTTTTGACTATATTTTCGTTCTTTTATTATCAGGAGATCATGAGGCGGCAGGAGCTAACATTCTTGCTGCCAATCCTGCTATTTCGTAAAAATTTAGCTTTTTGACTATATTTTCGTTTTTTTAGTATCAGGAAATCATAAGGCGACAGGAGCTAACATTCTTGCGGCCAATCCTGCTATTTCGTAAAAATTTAGCTTTTTGACTATATTTTCGTTCTTTTAGTATCAGGAGATCATGAGGTGGCAGGAGCTAACATTCTTGCTGCCAATCCTGTTATTTCATCAAAATTTAGCTTTTTGACTATATTTTCGTTCTTTTAGTATCAGGAAATCATAAGGAGACAGGAGCTAACATTCTTGCTGCCAATCCTGCTATTTCGTCAAAATTCGGCTTTTTGACTATATTTTCGTTCTTTTAGTATCAGGAAATCATAAGGCGACAGGAGCTAACATTCTTGCTGCCAATCCTGCTATTTCGTCAAAATTTTGCTTTTTGACTATATTTTCGTTCTTTTAGTATCAGGATATCATAAGGCGACAGGAGCTAACATTCTTGCTGCCAATCCTGCTATTTCGTCAAAATTTAGCTTTTTGACTATATTTTCGTTCTTTTAGTATCAGGGAATCATGAGGTGGCAGGAGCTAACGTTTCCAACTTTGAATCCTGCTATTTAGAGAAAATTTGCTTTTTGACTATATTTTCGTTCTTTTAGTATCAGGAGATCATGAGGTGGCAGGAGCTAACGTTTCCAGCTTTGAATCCTGCTATTTTGAAAAAATCGGTATTTTGACTATATTTTCGTTCTTTTAGTATCAGGAGATCATGAGGTGGCAGGAGCTAACGTTTTATCTTTGAATCCTGCTATTTCGTAAAAATTCGGCTTTTTGTCTATATATTCGTACTTTTAGTATCAGGAGATCATAAAATTGAAGGAGCTAACGTTCTAGCTGCCAATCTTCTATTTCGTAGAAATTCGGCTTTTTGTCTATATATTCGTTCTTTTAGTATCAGGAGATCATGAGGTGGCAGGAGCCAACGTTCTAGCTGCTAATCCCGCTATTTCGTACAAATTCGGTATTTTGACTATATTTCATTCTATTAGTATCAGGAGATCATAGGGCAGAAGGAGCTATCTTTTTCCGGTTCGAATCCTGCTATTTCGTAAAAAAATCGGTTTTTTTATTATAATTTCGTTCTTTTAGTTTCAGGAAATCATGAGGTGGTGGGAGCTAACGTTTCCAACACCGAATCCTGCTATTTAGAGAAAATTTGCTTTTTGACTATATTTTCGTTCGTTTAGTATCAGGAGATCATGAGGTGGCAGGAGCTAACGTTTTATCTTTCAATCCTGCTATTTCGTAAAAATTCGGCATTTTGACTATATTTCATTCTATTAGTATCAGGAGATCATAAGGCATAAGGAGCTATCTTTTTCCAGTTCGAATCCTGCTATTTCGTGAAAAATCGGCTTTTTGACTATAATTTCGTTCTTTTAGTATCAGAAGATCATGAGGTGGTGGGAGCTAACGTTTCCAACATCGAATCCTGCTGTTTAGAGAAAATTTGCTTTTTGACTATATTTTCGTTCTTTTAGTATCAGGAGATCATGAGGTCGCAGGAGCTAACGTTTCCAGGCTCGAATCCTGCTATTTTTCTAATATTCGGTTTTTGACTATATTTTCGTTCTTTTAGTATCAGGAGATCATGAGGTCGCAGGAGCTAACGTTTCCAGCTTCAAATCCTGCTATTTCGTAAAACTTCGGCTTTTTGACTATATTTTTGATCTTTTAGTATCAGGAGATCATGAGGTGGCAGGAGCTAACGTTTCCAGCTTCGAATCATGCTATTTCGTAAAAATTTGGCTTTTTGACTATATTTTCGTTCTTTTAGTATCAGGAGATCATAAGGCGGCAGGAGCTAATGTTTACAGCTTCAAATCATGCAATTTCGTGAAAATTAGGCTTTTTGACTATATTTTCGTTCTTTTATTATCAGGAGATCATGAGGCGGCAGGAGCTAACATTCTTGCTGCCAATCCTGTTATTTCGTCAAAATTTAGCTTTTTGTCTATTTTATCGTTCTTTTAGTATCAGGAGATCATAAGGTGGCAGGAGCTAATGTTCTAGCTGCCAATTCTGATATTTCGTACAAATTCGGCATTTTGACTATATTTCATTCTATTAGTATCAGGAGATCATGAGGTCGCAGGAGCTAACGTTTCCAGCTTCAAATCCTGCTATTTCGTAAAACTTCGGCTTTTTGACTATATTTTTGATCTTTTAGTATCAGGAGATCATGAGGTGGCAGGAGCTAACGTTTCCAGCTTCGAATCATGCTATTTCGTAAAAATTTGGCTTTTTGACTATATTTTCGTTCTTTTAGTATCAGGAGATCATAAGGCGGCAGGAGCTAATGTTTACAGCTTCAAATCATGCAATTTCGTGAAAATTAGGCTTTTTGACTATATTTTCGTTCTTTTATTATCAGGAGATCATGAGGCGGCAGGAGCTAACATTCTTGCTGCCAATCCTGTTATTTCGTCAAAATTTAGCTTTTTGACTATATTTTCGTTCTTTTAGTATCAGGGAATCATGAGGTCGCAGGAGCTAACGTTTCCAGCTTCAAATCCTGTTATTTCTTAAAAATTTTGCTTTTTGACTATATTTTTGTTCTTTTAGTATCAGGAGACCATGAGGTGGTAGGAGCTAACGTTTCCAGGCTCGAATCCTGCTATTCCTCTAATATTCGGTTTTTGACTATATTTTCGTTCGTTTAGTATCAGGAGATCATGAGGTGGCAGGAGTTAACGTTTCCAACTTTGAATCCTGCTATTTAGAGAAAATTTGCTTTTTGACTATATTTTCGTTCTTTTAGTATCAGGAGATCATGAGGTCGCAGGAGCTAACGTTTCCAGCTTTAAATCCTGCTATTTCGTAAAACTTCGGCTTTTTGACTATATTTTTGTTCTTTTAGTATCAGGAAATCATAAGGCAGCAGGAGCTAATGTTCTAGCTGCCAATCCTGGTATTTCGTAAAAGTAGTGCTTTTTGACTATATTTTCGTTCTTTTACTATCAGGAGATCATGAGGTGGCAGGAGCCAATGTTCTAGCTGCTAATCCCGCTATTTCGTACAAATTCGGCATTTTGACCACATTTCATTCTATTAGTATCAGGAGATCGTAAGGCAGTAGGAGCTATCTTTTTCCGGTTCGAATCCTGCTATTTCGTAAAAGTTTGGTTTTTTGACTATATTTTCGTTCTTTTAGTATCAGGAGATTATAAGGCAGAAGGAGCTACCTTTTTCCGGTTCAAATCCTGCTATTTCGTAAAAGTTCGGTTTTTTGACTATAATTTAGTTCTTTTAGTATCAGGAGATCATGAGGTGGTAGGAGCTAACGATTCCAACTTCGAATCCTGCTATTTAGAGAAAATTAGCTTTTTGACTATATTTTCGTTCTTTTAGTATCAGGAGATCATGAGGTGGTGGGAGCTAACGTTTCCAGGCTCGAATCTTGCTATTTCTCTAATGTTCGGTTTTTGACTACATTTTCGTTCTTTTAGTATCAGGAGATCATGAGGTGGCAGGAGCTAACGTTTCCAGCTTTGAATCCTGCTATTTTGAAAAAATCGGCATTTTGACTATATTTTCGTTCTTTTAGTATCAGGAGATCATGAGGTGGCAGGAGCTAACGTTTTATCTTTGAATCCTGCTATTTCGTAAAAATTCGGCTTTTTGTCTATATATTCGTACTTTTAGTATCAGGAGATCATAAAATTGAAGGAGCTAACGTTCTAGCTGCCAATCTTCTATTTCGTAGAAATTCGGCTTTTTGTCTATATATTCGTTCTTTTAGTATCAGGAGATCATGAGGTGGCAGGAGCCAACGTTCTAGCTGCTAATCCCGCTATTTCGTACAAATTCGGTATTTTGACTATATTTCATTCTATTAGTATCAGGAGATCATAGGGCAGAAGGAGCTATCTTTTTCCGGTTCGAATCCTGCTATTTCGTAAAAAATCGGTTTTTTTATTATAATTTCGTTCTTTTAGTTTCAGGAAATCATGAGGTGGTGGGAGCTAACGTTTCCAACACCGAATCCTGCTATTTAGAGAAAATTTGTTTTTGACTATATTTTCGTTCGTTTAGTATCAGGAGATCATGAGGTGGCAGGAGCTAACGTTTTATCTTTCAATCCTGCTATTTCGTAAAAATTCGGCATTTTGACTATATTTCATTCTATTAGTATCAGGAGATCATAAGGCATAAGGAGCTATCTTTTTCCAGTTCGAATCCTGCTATTTCGTGAAAAATCGGCTTTTTGACTATAATTTCGTTCTTTTAGTATCAGAAGATCATGAGGTGGTGGGAGCTAACGTTTCCAACATCGAATCCTGCTGTTTAGAGAAAATTTGCTTTTTGACTATATTTTCGTTCTTTTAGTATCAGGAGATCATGAGGTCGCAGGAGCTAACGTTTCCAGGCTCGAATCCTGCTATTTTTCTAATATTCGGTTTTTGACTATATTTTCGTTCGTTTAGTATCAGGAGATCATGAGGGGGCAGGAGCTAACGTTTCCAACTTTGAATCCTGCTATATAGAGAAAATTTGCTTTTTGACTATATTTTCGTTCTTTTAGTATCAGGAGATCATGAGGTCGCAGGAGCTAACGTTTCCAGCTTCAAATCCTGCTATTTCGTAAAACTTCGGCTTTTTGACTATATTTTTGATCTTTTAGTATCAGGAGATCATGAGGTGGCAGGAGCTAACGTTTCCAGCTTCGAATCATGCTATTTCGTAAAAATTTGGCTTTTTGACTATATTTTCGTTCTTTTAGTATCAGGAGATCATAAGGCGGCAGGAGCTAATGTTTACAGCTTCAAATCATGCAATTTCGTGAAAATTAGGCTTTTTGACTATATTTTCGTTCTTTTATTATCAGGAGATCATGAGGCGGCAGGAGCTAACATTCTTGCTGCCAATCCTGTTATTTCGTCAAAATTTAGCTTTTTGTCTATTTTATCGTTCTTTTAGTATCAGGAGATCATAAGGTGGCAGGAGCTAATGTTCTAGCTGCCAATTCTGATATTTCGTACAAATTCGGCATTTTGACTATATTTCATTCTATTAGTATCAGGAGATCATAAGGCAGAAGGAGCTATCTTTTTCCGGTTCGAATCCTGCTATTTCGTAAAAGTTCGGTTTTTTGACTATAATTTGGTTCTTTTAGTATCAGGAGATCATGAGGTGGTGGGAGCTAACGTTTCCAACATCGAATCCTGCTATTTAGAGAAAATTTGCTTTTTGACTATATTTTCGTTCTTTTAGTATCAGGAGATCATGAGGTCGCAGGAGCTAATGTTTCCAGCTTCAAATCCTGCTATTTCGTAAAACTTCGGCTTTTTGACTATATTTTTGATCTTTTAGTATCAGGAGATCATGAGGTGGCAGGAGCTAACGTTTTATCTTTGAATCCCGCTATTTCGTAAAAATTCGGCTTTTTGTCTATATATTCGTTCTTTTAGTATCAGGAGATCATAAGGTGGAAGGAGCTAACGTTCTAGCTGCCAATCCTGCTATTTCGTAAAAGTTCGGCTTTTTGACTATATTTTGGTCCTTTTACTATCAGGAGATCATGAGGCGGCTGGAGCTAACATTCTTGCTACGAATCCTGTTATTTCTTAAAAATTTGGCTTTTTGACTATATTTTTGTTCTTTTAGTATCAGGAGACCATGAGGTGGTAGGAGCTAACGTTTCCAGGCTCGAATCCTGCTATTTCTCTAATATTCGGTTTTTGACTGTATTTTCGTTCGTTTAGTATCAGGAGATCATGGGGTGGCAGGAGTTAACGTTTCCAACTTTGAATCCTGCTATTTAGAGAAAATTTGCTTTTTGACTATATTTTCGTTCTTTTAGTATCAGGAGATCATGAGGTCGCAGGAGCTAACGTTTCCAGCTTCAAATCCTGCTATTTCGTAAAACTTCGGCTTTTTGACTATATTTTTGATCTTTTAGTATCAGGAGATCATGAGGTGGCAGGAGCTAACGTTTTATCTTTCAATCCTGCTATTTCGTAAAAATTCGGCTTTTTGTCTATATATTCGTTCTTTTACTATCAGGAGATCATGAGGTGGCAGGAGCCAACGTTCTAGCTGCTAATCCCGCTATTTCGTACAAATTCGGCATTTTGACTATATTTCATTCTATTAGTATCAGGAGATCATAAGGCAGAAGGAGCTATCTTTTTCCGGTTTGAATCCTGCTATTTCGTAAAAGTTCGGTTTTTTTACTATAATTTCGTTCTTTTAGTATCAGGAGATCATGAGGTGGTGGGAGCTAACGTTTCCAACATTGAATCCTGCTATTTAGAGAAAATTTGCTTTTTGACTATATTTTCGTTCTTTTAGTATCAGGAGATCATGAGGTCGCAGGAGCTAACGTTTCCAGCTTCAAATCCTGCTATTTCGTAAAACTTCGGCTTTTTGACTATATTTTTGATCTTTTAGTATCAGGAGATCATGAGGTGGCAGGAGCTAACGTTTTATCTTTGAATCCTGCTATTTCGTAAAAATTCGGCTTTTTGTCTATATATTCGTTCTTTTAGTATCAGGAGATCATAAAATGGAAGGAGCTAACGTTCTAGCTGCCAATCTTCTATTTCGTAGAAATTCGGCTTTTTGTCTATATATTCGTTCTTTTAGTATCAGGAGATCATGAGGTGGCAGGAGCCAACGTTCTAGCTGCTAATCCCGCTATTTCGTACAAATTCGGTATTTTTATTATAATTTCGTTCTTTTAGTTTCAGGAGATCATGAGGTGGTGGGAGCTAACGTTTCCAACACCGAATCCTGCTATTTAGAGAAAATTTGCTTTTTGACTATATTTTCGTTCGTTTAGTATCAGGAGATCATGAGGTGGCAGGAGCTAACGTTTTATCTTTCAATCCTGCTATTTCGTACAAATTCGGCATTTTGACTATATTTCATTCTATTAGTATCAGGAGATCATAAGGCAGAAGGAGCTATCTTTTTCCGGTTCGAATCCTGCTATTTCGTGAAAAATCGGCTTTTTGACTATAATTTCGTTCTTTTAGTATCAGGAGATCATGAGGTGGTGGGAGCTAACGTTTCCAACATCGAATCCTGCTATTTAGAGAAAATTTGCTTTTTGACTATATTTTCGTTCTTTTAGTATCAGGAGATCATGAGGTCGCAGGAGCTAACGTTTCCAGCTTCAAATCCTGCTATTTCGTAAAACTTCGGCTTTTTGACTATATTTTTGATCTTTTTGTATCAGGAGACCATGAGGTGGTAGGAGCTAACGTTTCCAGGCTCGAATCCTGCTATTTTTCTAATATTCGGTTTTTGACTATATTTTCGTTCGTTTAGTATCAGGAGATCATGAGGTGGCAGGAGCTAACGTTTCCAACTTTGAATCCTGCTATTTAGAGAAAATTTGCTTTTTGACTATATTTTCGTTCTTTTAGTATCAGGAGATCATGAGGTCGCAGGAGCTAACGTTTCCAGCTTCAAATCCTGCTATTTCGTAAAACTTCGGCTTTTTGACTATATTTTTGATCTTTTAGTATCAGGAGATCATGAGGTGGCAGGAGCTAACGTTTCCAGCTTCGAATCATGCTATTTCGTAAAAATTTGGCTTTTTGACTATATTTTCGTTCTTTTAGTATCAGGAGATCATAAGGCGGCAGGAGCTAATGTTTACAGCTTCAAATCATGCAATTTCGTGAAAATTAGGCTTTTTGACTATATTTTCGTTCTTTTATTATCAGGAGATCATGAGGCGGCAGGAGCTAACATTCTTGCTGCCAATCCTGTTATTTCGTCAAAATTTAGCTTTTTGTCTATTTTATCGTTCTTTTAGTATCAGGAGATCATAAGGTGGCAGGAGCTAATGTTCTAGCTGCCAATTCTGATATTTCGTACAAATTCGGCATTTTGACTATATTTCATTCTATTAGTATCAGGAGATCATAAGGCAGAAGGAGCTATCTTTTTCCGGTTCGAATCCTGCTATTTCGTAAAAGTTCGGTTTTTTGACTATAATTTGGTTCTTTTAGTATCAGGAGATCATGAGGTGGTGGGAGCTAACGTTTCCAACATCGAATCCTGCTATTTCGTAAAAAATCGGTTTTTTTATTATAATTTCGTTCTTTTAGTTTCAGGAAATCATGAGGTGGTGGGAGCTAACGTTTCCAACACCGAATCCTGCTATTTAGAGAAAATTTGCTTTTTGACTATATTTTCGTTCGTTTAGTATCAGGAGATCATAAGGCAGAAGGAGCTATCTTTTTCCGGTTCGAATCCTGCTATTTCGTAAAAGTTCGGTTTTTTGACTATAATTTGGTTCTTTTAGTATCAGGAGATCATGAGGTGGTGGGAGCTAACGTTTCCAACATCGAATCCTGCTATTTAGAGAAAATTTGCTTTTTGACTATATTTTCGTTCTTTTAGTATCAGGAGATCATGAGGTCGCAGGAGCTAATGTTTCCAGCTTCAAATCCTGCTATTTCGTAAAACTTCGGCTTTTTGACTATATTTTTGATCTTTTAGTATCAGGAGATCATGAGGTGGCAGGAGCTAACGTTTTATCTTTGAATCCCGCTATTTCGTAAAAATTCGGCTTTTTGTCTATATATTCGTTCTTTTAGTATCAGGAGATCATAAGGTGGAAGGAGCTAACGTTCTAGCTGCCAATCCTGCTATTTCGTAAAAGTTCGGCTTTTTGACTATATTTTGGTCCTTTTACTATCAGGAGATCATGAGGCGGCTGGAGCTAACATTCTTGCTACGAATCCTGTTATTTCTTAAAAATTTGGCTTTTTGACTATATTTTTGTTCTTTTAGTATCAGGAGACCATGAGGTGGTAGGAGCTAACGTTTCCAGGCTCGAATCCTGCTATTTCTCTAATATTCGGTTTTTGACTGTATTTTCGTTCGTTTAGTATCAGGAGATCATGGGGTGGCAGGAGTTAACGTTTCCAACTTTGAATCCTGCTATTTAGAGAAAATTTGCTTTTTGACTATATTTTCGTTCTTTTAGTATCAGGAGATCATGAGGTCGCAGGAGCTAACGTTTCCAGCTTCAAATCCTGCTATTTCGTAAAACTTCGGCTTTTTGACTATATTTTTGATCTTTTAGTATCAGGAGATCATGAGGTGGCAGGAGCTAACGTTTTATCTTTCAATCCTGCTATTTCGTAAAAATTCGGCTTTTTGTCTATATATTCGTTCTTTTACTATCAGGAGATCATGAGGTGGCAGGAGCCAACGTTCTAGCTGCTAATCCCGCTATTTCGTACAAATTCGGCATTTTGACTATATTTCATTCTATTAGTATCAGGAGATCATAAGGCAGAAGGAGCTATCTTTTTCCGGTTTGAATCCTGCTATTTCGTAAAAGTTCGGTTTTTTTACTATAATTTCGTTCTTTTAGTATCAGGAGATCATGAGGTGGTGGGAGCTAACGTTTCCAACATTGAATCCTGCTATTTAGAGAAAATTTGCTTTTTGACTATATTTTCGTTCTTTTAGTATCAGGAGATCATGAGGTCGCAGGAGCTAACGTTTCCAGCTTCAAATCCTGCTATTTCGTAAAACTTCGGCTTTTTGACTATATTTTTGATCTTTTAGTATCAGGAGATCATGAGGTGGCAGGAGCTAACGTTTTATCTTTGAATCCTGCTATTTCGTAAAAATTCGGCTTTTTGTCTATATATTCGTTCTTTTAGTATCAGGAGATCATAAAATGGAAGGAGCTAACGTTCTAGCTGCCAATCTTCTATTTCGTAGAAATTCGGCTTTTTGTCTATATATTCGTTCTTTTAGTATCAGGAGATCATGAGGTGGCAGGAGCCAACGTTCTAGCTGCTAATCCCGCTATTTCGTACAAATTCGGTATTTTTATTATAATTTCGTTCTTTTAGTTTCAGGAGATCATGAGGTGGTGGGAGCTAACGTTTCCAACACCGAATCCTGCTATTTAGAGAAAATTTGCTTTTTGACTATATTTTCGTTCGTTTAGTATCAGGAGATCATGAGGTGGCAGGAGCTAACGTTTTATCTTTCAATCCTGCTATTTCGTACAAATTCGGCATTTTGACTATATTTCATTCTATTAGTATCAGGAGATCATAAGGCAGAAGGAGCTATCTTTTTCCGGTTCGAATCCTGCTATTTCGTGAAAAATCGGCTTTTTGACTATAATTTCGTTCTTTTAGTATCAGGAGATCATGAGGTGGTGGGAGCTAACGTTTCCAACATCGAATCCTGCTATTTAGAGAAAATTTGCTTTTTGACTATATTTTCGTTCTTTTAGTATCAGGAGATCATGAGGTCGCAGGAGCTAACGTTTCCAGCTTCAAATCCTGCTATTTCGTAAAACTTCGGCTTTTTGACTATATTTTTGATCTTTTTGTATCAGGAGACCATGAGGTGGTAGGAGCTAACGTTTCCAGGCTCGAATCCTGCTATTTTTCTAATATTCGGTTTTTGACTATATTTTCGTTCGTTTAGTATCAGGAGATCATGAGGTGGCAGGAGCTAACGTTTCCAACTTTGAATCCTGCTATTTAGAGAAAATTTGCTTTTTGACTATATTTTCGTTCTTTTAGTATCAGGAGATCATAAAATGGAAGGAGCTAACGTTCTAGCTGCCAATCTTCTATTTCGTAGAAATTCGGCTTTTTGTCTATATATTCGTTCTTTTAGTATCAGGAGATCATGAGGTGGCAGGAGCCAACGTTCTAGCTGCTAATCCCGCTATTTCGTACAAATTCGGTATTTTGACTATATTTCATTCTATTAGTATCAGGAGATCATAGGGCAGAAGGAGCTATCTTTTTCCGGTTCGAATCCTGCTATTTCGTAAAAAATCGGTTTTTTTATTATAATTTCGTTCTTTTAGTTTCAGGAAATCATGAGGTGGTGGGAGCTAACGTTTCCAACACCGAATCCTGCTATTTAGAGAAAATTTGCTTTTTGACTATATTTTCGTTCGTTTAGTATCAGGAGATCATGAGGTGGCAGGAGCTAACGTTTTATCTTTCAATCCTGCTATTTCGTACAAATTCGGCATTTTGACTATATTTCATTCTATTAGTATCAGGAGATCATAAGGCAGAAGGAGCTATCTTTTTCCAGTTCGAATCCTGCTATTTCGTGAAAAATCGGCTTTTTGACTATAATTTCGTTCTTTTAGTATCAGGAGATCATGAGGTGGTGGGAGCTAACGTTTCCAACATCGAATCCTGCTATTTAGAGAAAATTTGCTTTTTGACTATATTTTCGTTCGTTTAGTATCAGGAGATCATGAGGTGGCAGGAGCTAACGTTTTATCTTTCAATCCTGCTATTTCGTACAAATTCGGCATTTTGACTATATTTCATTCTATTAGTATCAGGAGATCATAAGGCATAAGGAGCTATCTTTTTCCAGTTCGAATCCTGCTATTTCGTGAAAAATCGGCTTTTTGACTATAATTTCGTTCTTTTAGTATCAGAAGATCATGAGGTGGTGGGAGCTAACGTTTCCAACATCGAATCCTGCTGTTTAGAGAAAATTTGCTTTTTGACTATATTTTCGTTCTTTTAGTATCAGGAGATCATGAGGTCGCAGGAGCTAACGTTTCCAGGCTCGAATCCTGCTATTTTTCTAATATTCGGTTTTTGACTATATTTTCGTTCGTTTAGTATCAGGAGATCATGAGGGGGCAGGAGCTAACGTTTCCAACTTCAAATCCTGCTATTTCGTAAAACTTCGGCTTTTTGACTATATTTTTGATCTTTTAGTATCAGGAGATCATGAGGTGGCAGGAGCTAACGTTTCCAGCTTCGAATCATGCTATTTCGTAAAAATTTGGCTTTTTGACTATATTTTCGTTCTTTTAGTATCAGGAGATTATAAGGCGGCAGGAGCTAATGTTTACAGCTTCAAATCATGCAATTTCGTGAAAATTAGGCTTTTTGACTATATTTTCGTTCTTTTATTATCAGGAGATCATGAGGCGGCAGGAGCTAACATTCTTGCTGCCAATCCTGTTATTTCGTCAAAATTTAGCTTTTTGTCTATTTTATCGTTCTTTTAGTATCAGGAGATCATAAGGTGGCAGGAGCTAATGTTCTAGCTGCCAATTCTGATATTTCGTACAAATTCGGCATTTTGACTATATTTCATTCTATTAGTATCAGGAGATCATAAGGCAGAAGGAGCTATCTTTTTCCGGTTCGAATCCTGCTATTTCGTAAAAGTTCGGTTTTTTGACTATAATTTGGTTCTTTTAGTATCAGGAGATCATGAGGTGGTGGGAGCTAACGTTTCCAACATCGAATCCTGCTATTTAGAGAAAATTTGCTTTTTGACTATATTTTCGTTCTTTTAGTATCAGGAGATCATGAGGTCGCAGGAGCTAATGTTTCCAGCTTCAAATCCTGCTATTTCGTAAAACTTCGGCTTTTTGACTATATTTTTGATCTTTTAGTATCAGGAGATCATGAGGTGGCAGGAGCTAACGTTTTATCTTTGAATCCCGCTATTTCGTAAAAATTCGGCTTTTTGTCTATATATTCGTTCTTTTAGTATCAGGAGATCATAAGGTGGAAGGAGCTAACGTTCTAGCTGCCAATCCTGCTATTTCGTAAAAGTTCGGCTTTTTGACTATATTTTGGTCCTTTTACTATCAGGAGATCATGAGGCGGCTGGAGCTAACATTCTTGCTACGAATCCTGTTATTTCTTAAAAATTTGGCTTTTTGACTATATTTTTGTTCTTTTAGTATCAGGAGACCATGAGGTGGTAGGAGCTAACGTTTCCAGGCTCGAATCCTGCTATTTCTCTAATATTCGGTTTTTGACTATATTTTCGTTCGTTTAGTATCAGGAGATCATGGGGTGGCAGGAGTTAACGTTTCCAACTTTGAATCCTGCTATTTAGAGAAAATTTGCTTTTTGACTATATTTTCGTTCTTTTAGTATCAGGAGATCATAAGGCGGCAGGAGCTAATGTTTACAGCTTCAAATCATGCAATTTCGTGAAAATTAGGCTTTTTGACTATATTTTCGTTCTTTTATTATCAGGAGATCATGAGGTGGCAGGAGCTAACGTTTTATCTTTGAATCCTGCTATTTCGTAAAAATTCGGCTTTTTGTCTATATATTCGTTCTTTTAGTATCAGGAGATCATAAAATGGAAGGAGCTAACGTCCTAGCTGCCAATCTTCTATTTCGTAGAAATTCGGCTTTTTGTCTATATATTCGTTCTTTTAGTATCAGGAGATCATGAGGTGGCAGGAGCCAACGTTCTAGCTGCTAATCCCGCTATTTCGTACAAATTCGGTATTTTGACTATATTTCATTCTATTAGTATCAGGAGATCATAGGGCAGAAGGAGCTATCTTTTTCCGGTTCGAATCCTGCTATTTCGTAAAAAATCGGTTTTTTTATTATAATTTCGTTCTTTTAGTTTCAGGAAATCATGAGGTGGTGGGAGCTAACGTTTCCAACACCGAATCCTGCTATTTAGAGAAAATTTGCTTTTTGACTATATTTTCGTTCGTTTAGTATCAGGAGATCATGAGGTGGCAGGAGCTAACGTTTTATCTTTCAATCCTGCTATTTCGTACAAATTCGGCATTTTGACTATATTTCATTCTATTAGTATCAGGAGATCATAAGGCAGAAGGAGCTATCTTTTTCCAGTTCGAATCCTGCTATTTCGTGAAAAATCGGCTTTTTGACTATAATTTCGTTCTTTTAGTATCAGGAGATCATGAGGTGGTGGGAGCTAACGTTTCCAACATCGAATCCTGCTATTTAGAGAAAATTTGCTTTTTGACTATATTTTCGTTCGTTTAGTATCAGGAGATCATGAGGTGGCAGGAGCTAACGTTTTATCTTTCAATCCTGCTATTTCGTACAAATTCGGCATTTTGACTATATTTCATTCTATTAGTATCAGGAGATCATAAGGCATAAGGAGCTATCTTTTTCCAGTTCGAATCCTGCTATTTCGTGAAAAGTCGGCTTTTTGACTATAATTTCGTTCTTTTAGTATCAGAAGATCATGAGGTGGTGGGAGCTAACGTTTCCAACATCGAATCCTGCTGTTTAGAGAAAATTTGCTTTTTGACTATATTTTCGTTCTTTTAGTATCAGGAGATCATGAGGTCGCAGGAGCTAACGTTTCCAGGCTCGAATCCTGCTATTTTTCTAATATTCGGTTTTTGACTATATTTTCGTTCGTTTAGTATCAGGAGATCATGAGGGGGCAGGAGCTAACGTTTCCAACTTTGAATCCTGCTATTTAGAGAAAATTTGCTTTTTGACTATATTTTCGTTCTTTTAGTATCAGGAGATCATGAGGTCGCAGGAGCTAACGTTTCCAGCTTCAAATCCTGCTATTTCGTAAAACTTCGGCTTTTTGACTATATTTTTGATCTTTTAGTATCAGGAGATCATGAGGTGGCAGGAGCTAACGTTTCCAGCTTCGAATCATGCTATTTCGTAAAAATTTGGCTTTTTGACTATATTTTCGTTCTTTTAGTATCAGGAGATCATAAGGCGGCAGGAGCTAATGTTTACAGCTTCAAATCATGCAATTTCGTGAAAATTAGGCTTTTTGACTATATTTTCGTTCTTTTATTATCAGGAGATCATGAGGCGGCAGGAGCTAACATTCTTGCTGCCAATCCTGTTATTTCGTCAAAATTTAGCTTTTTGTCTATTTTATCGTTCTTTTAGTATCAGGAGATCATAAGGTGGCAGGAGCTAATGTTCTAGCTGCCAATTCTGATATTTCGTACAAATTCGGCATTTTGACTATATTTCATTCTATTAGTATCAGGAGATCATAAGGCAGAAGGAGCTATCTTTTTCCGGTTCGAATCCTGCTATTTCGTAAAAGTTCTGTTTTTTGACTATAATTTGGTTCTTTTAGTATCAGGAGATCATGAGGTGGTGGGAGCTAACGTTTCCAACATCGAATCCTGCTATTTAGAGAAAATTTGCTTTTTGACTATATTTTCGTTCTTTTAGTATCAGGAGATCATGAGGTCGCAGGAGCTAATGTTTCCAGCTTCAAATCCTGCTATTTCGTAAAACTTCGGCTTTTTGACTATATTTTTGATCTTTTAGTATCAGGAGATCATGAGGTGGCAGGAGCTAACGTTTTATCTTTGAATCCCGCTATTTCGTAAAAATTCGGCTTTTTGTCTATATATTCGTTCTTTTAGTATCAGGAGATCATAAGGTGGAAGGAGCTAACGTTCTAGCTGCCAATCCTGCTATTTCGTAAAAGTTCGGCTTTTTGACTATATTTTGGTCCTTTTACTATCAGGAGATCATGAGGCGGCTGGAGCTAACATTCTTGCTACGAATCCTGTTATTTCTTAAAAATTTGGCTTTTTGACTATATTTTTGTTCTTTTAGTATCAGGAGACCATGAGGTGGTAGGAGCTAACGTTTCCAGGCTCGAATCCTGCTATTTCTCTAATATTCGGTTTTTGACTATATTTTCGTTCGTTTAGTATCAGGAGATCATGGGGTGGCAGGAGTTAACGTTTCCAACTTTGAATCCTGCTATTTAGAGAAAATTTGCTTTTTGACTATATTTTCGTTCTTTTAGTATCAGGAGATCATGAGGTGGCAGGAGCTAACGTTTTATCTTTGAATCCTGCTATTTCGTAAAAATTCGGCTTTTTGTCTATATATTCGTTCTTTTAGTATCAGGAGATCATAAAATGGAAGGAGCTAACGTCCTAGCTGCCAATCTTCTATTTCGTAGAAATTCGGCTTTTTGTCTATATATTCGTTCTTTTAGTATCAGGAGATCATGAGGTGGTGGGAGCTAACGTTTCCAACACCGAATCCTGCTATTTAGAGAAAATTTGCTTTTTGACTATATTTTCGTTCGTTTAGTATCAGGAGATCATGAGGTGGCAGGAGCTAACGTTTTATCTTTCAATCCTGCTATTTCGTACAAATTCGGCATTTTGACTATATTTCATTCTATTAGTATCAGGAGATCATTAGGCAGAAGGAGCTATCTTTTTCCGGTTCGAATCCTGCTATTTCGTGAAAAATCGGCTTTTTGACTATAATTTCGTTCTTTTAGTATCAGGAGATCATGAGGTGGTGGGAGCTAACGTTTCCAACATCGAATCCTGCTATTTAGAGAAAATTTGCTTTTTGACTATATTTTCGTTCTTTTAGTATCAGGAGATCATGAGGTCGCAGGAGCTAACGTTTCCAGCTTCAAATCCTGCTATTTCGTAAAACTTCGGCTTTTTGACTATATTTTTGATCTTTTTGTATCAGGAGACCATGAGGTGGTAGGAGCTAACGTTTCCAGGCTCGAATCCTGCTATTTTTCTAATATTTGGTTTTTGACTATATTTTCGTTCGTTTAGTATCAGGAGATCATGAGGTGGCAGGAGCTAACGTTTCCAACTTTGAATCCTGCTATTTAGAGAAAATTTGCTTTTTGACTATATTTTCGTTCTTTTAGTATCAGGAGATCATGAGGTCGCAGGAGCTAACGTTTCCAGCTTCAAATCCTGCTATTTCGTAAAACTTCGGCTTTTTGACTATATTTTTGATCTTTTAGTATCAGGAGATCATGAGGTGGCAGGAGCTAACGTTTCCAGCTTCGAATCATGCTATTTCGTAAAAATTTGGCTTTTTGACTATATTTTCGTTCTTTTAGTATCAGGAGATCATAAGGCGGCAGGAGCTAATGTTTACAGCTTCAAATCATGCAATTTCGTGAAAATTAGGCTTTTTGACTATATTTTCGTTCTTTTATTATCAGGAGATCATGAGGCGGCAGGAGCTAACATTCTTGCTGCCAATCCTGTTATTTCGTCAAAATTTAGCTTTTTGTCTATTTTATCGTTCTTTTAGTATCAGGAGATCATAAGGTGGTGGGAGCTAATGTTCTAGCTGCCAATTCTGATATTTCGTACAAATTCGGCATTTTGACTATATTTCATTCTATTAGTATCAGGAGATCATAAGGCAGAAGGAGCTATCTTTTTCCGGTTCGAATCCTGCTATTTCGTAAAAGTTCGGTTTTTTGACTATAATTTGGTTCTTTTAGTATCAGGAGATCATGAGGTGGTGGGAGCTAACGTTTCCAACATCGAATCCTGCTATTTAGAGAAAATTTGCTTTTTGACTATATTTTCGTTCTTTTAGTATCAGGAGATCATGAGGTCGCAGGAGCTAACGTTTCCAGCTTCAAATCCTGCTATTTCGTAAAACTTCGGCTTTTTGACTATATTTTTGATCTTTTAGTATCAGGAGATCATGAGGTGGCAGGAGCTAACGTTTTATCTTTGAATCCTGCTATTTCGTAAAAATTCGGCTTTTTGCCTATATATTCGTTCTTTTAGTATCAGGAGATCATGAGGTGGCAGGAGCTAACATTCTTGCTGCCAATCTTCTATTTCGTAGAAATTCGGCTTTTTGTCTATATATTCGTTCTTTTAGTATCAGGAGATCATGAGGTGGCAGGAGCCAACGTTCTAGCTGGTAATCCCGCTATTTCGTACAAATTCGGTATTTTGACTATATTTCATTCTATTAGTATCAGGAGATCATAGGGCAGAAGGAGCTATCTTTTTCCGGTTCGAATCCTGCTATTTCGTAAAAAATCGGTTTTTTTATTATAATTTCGTTCTTTTAGTTTCAGGAAATCATGAGGTGGTGGGAGCTAACGTTTCCAACACCGAATCCTGCTATTTAGAGAAAATTTGCTTTTTGACTATATTTTGGTTCGTTTAGTATCAGGAGATCATGAGGTGGCAGGAGCTAACGTTTTATCTTTCAATCCTGCTATTTCGTACAAATTCGGCATTTTGACTATATTTCATTCTATTAGTATCAGGAGATCATAAGGCAGAAGGAGCTATCTTTTTCCAGTTCGAATCCTGCTATTTCGTGAAAAATCGGCTTTTTGACTATAATTTCGTTCTTTTAGTATCAGGAGATCATGAGGTGGTGGGAGCTAACGTTTCCAACATCGAATCCTGCTATTTAGAGAAAATCTGCTTTTTGACTATATTTTCGTTCGTTTAGTATCAGGAGATCATGAGGTGGCAGGAGCTAACGTTTTATCTTTCAATCCTGCTATTTCGTACAAATTCGGCATTTTGACTATATTTCATTCTATTAGTATCAGGAGATCATAAGGCATAAGGAGCTATCTTTTTCCAGTTCGAATCCTGCTATTTCGTGAAAAATCGGCTTTTTGACTATAATTTCGTTCTTTTAGTATCAGAAGATCATGAGGTGGTGGGAGCTAACGTTTCCAACATCGAATCCTGCTGTTTAGAGAAAATTTGCTTTTTGACTATATTTTCGTTCTTTTAGTATCAGGAGATCATGAGGTCGCAGGAGCTAACGTTTCCAGGCTCGAATCCTGCTATTTTTCTAATATTCGGTTTTTGACTATATTTTCGTTCGTTTAGTATCAGGAGATCATGAGGGGGCAGGAGCTAACGTTTCCAACTTTGAATCCTGCTATTTAGAGAAAATTTGCTTTTTGACTATATTTTCGTTCTTTTAGTATCAGGAGATCATGAGGTCGCAGGAGCTAACGTTTCCAGCTTCAAATCCTGCTATTTCGTAAAACTTCGGCTTTTTGACTATATTTTTGATCTTTTAGTATCAGGAGATCATGAGGTGGCAGGAGCTAACGTTTCCAGCTTCGAATCATGCTATTTCGTAAAAATTTGGCTTTTTGACTATATTTTCGTTCTTTTAGTATCAGGAGATCATAAGGCGGCAGGAGCTAATGTTTACAGCTTCAAATCATGCAATTTCGTGAAAATTTAGCTTTTTGTCTATTTTATCGTTCTTTTAGTATCAGGAGATCATAAGGTGGCAGGAGCTAATGTTCTAGCTGCCAATTCTGATATTTCGTACAAATTCGGCATTTTGACTATATTTCATTCTATTAGTATCAGGAGATCATAAGGCAGAAGGAGCTATCTTTTTCCGGTTCGAATCCTGCTATTTCGTAAAAGTTCGGTTTTTTGACTATAATTTGGTTCTTTTAGTATCAGGAGATCATGAGGTGGTGGGAGCTAACGTTTCCAACATCGAATCCTGCTATTTAGAGAAAATTTGCTTTTTGACTATATTTTCGTTCTTTTAGTATCAGGAGATCATAAGGTCGCAGGAGCTAACGTTTCCAGCTTCAAATCCTGCTATTTCGTAAAACTTCGGCTTTTTGACTATATTTTCGTCCTTTTAGTATCAGGAGATCATAAGGCGGCAGGAGCTAATGTTTACAGCTTCAAATCATGCAATTTCGTGAAAATTAGGCTTTTTGACTATATTTTCGTTCTTTTATTATCAGGAGATCATGAGGCGGCAGGAGCTAACATTCTTGCTGCCAATCCTGTTATTTCGTCAAAATTTAGCTTTTTGTCTATTTTATCGTTCTTTTAGTATCAGGAGATCATAAGGTGGCAAGGAGCTAATGTTCTAGCTGCCAATTCTGATATTTCGTACAAATTCGGCATTTTGACTATATTTCATTCTATTAGTATCAGGAGATCATAAGGCAGAAGGAGCTATCTTTTTCCGGTTCGAATCCTGCTATTTCGTAAAAGTTCGGTTTTTTGACTATAATTTGGTTCTTTTAGTATCAGGAGATCATGAGGTGGTGGGAGCTAACGTTTCCAACATCAAATCCTGCTATTTAGAGAAAATTTGCTTTTTGACTATATTTTCGTTCTTTTAGTATCAGGAGATCATGAGGTCGCAGGAGCTAACGTTTCCAGCTTCAAATCCTGCTATTTCGTAAAACTTCGGCTTTTTGACTATATTTTTGATCTTTTAGTATCAGGAGATCATGAGGTGGCAGGAGCTAACGTTTTATCTTTGAATCCTGCTATTTCGTAAAAATTCGGCTTTTTGTCTATATATTCGTTCTTTTAGTATCAGGAGATCATAAAATGGAAGGAGCTAACGTTCTAGCTGCCAATCTTCTATTTCGTAGAATTTCGGCTTTTTGTCTATATATTCGTTCTTTTAGTATCAGGAGATCATGAGGTGGCAGGAGCTAACGTTCTAGCTGCCAATCCTGCTATTTCGTAAAAGTTCGGCTTTTTGACTATATTTTGGTCCTTTTACTATCAGGAGATCATGAGGCGGCTGGAGCTAACATTCTTGCTACGAATCCTTTTATTTCTTAAAAATTTGGCTTTTTGACTATATTTTTGTTCTTTTAGTATCAGGAGACCATGAGGTGGTAGGAGCTAACGTTTCCAGGCTCGAATCCTGCTATTTCTCTAATATTCGGTTTTTGACTATATTTTCGTTCGTTTAGTATCAGGAGATCATGGGGTGGCAGGAGTTAACGTTTCCAACTTTGAATCCTGCTATTTAGAGAAAATTTGCTTTTTGACTATATTTTCGTTCTTTTAGTATCAGGAGATCATGAGGTCGCAGGAGCTAACGTTTCCAGCTTCAAATCCTGCTATTTCGTAAAACTTCGGCTTTTTGACTATATATTCGTTCTTTTAGTATCAGGAGATCATAAAATGGAAGGAGCTAACGTTCTAGCTGCCAATCTTCTATTTCGTAGAAATTCGGCTTTTTGTCTATATATTCGTTCTTTTAGTATCAGGAGATCATGAGGTGGCAGGAGCTAACGTTCTAGCTGCCAATCCTGCTATTTCGTAAAAGTTCGGCTTTTTGACTATATTTTGGTCCTTTTACTATCAGGAGATCATGAGGCGGCTGGAGCTAACATTCTTGCTACGAATCCTTTTATTTCTTAAAAATTTGGCTTTTTGACTATATTTTCGTTCGTTTAGTATCAGGAGATCATGGGGTGGCAGGAGTTAACGTTTCCAACTTTGAATCCTGCTATTTAGAGAAAATTTGCTTTTTGACTATATTTTCGTTCTTTTAGTATCAGGAGATCATGAGGTCGCAGGAGCTAACGTTTCCAGCTTCAAATCCTGCTATTTCGTAAAACTTCGGCTTTTTGACTATATTTTTTATCTTTTAGTATCAGGAGATCATGAGGTGGCAGGAGCTAACGTTTTATCTTTCAATCCTGCTATTTCGTAAAAATTCGGCTTTTTGTCTATATATTCGTTCTTTTACTATCAGGAGATCATGAGGTGGCAGGAGCTAACGTTCCAGCTGCTAATCCCGCTATTTCGTACAAATTCGGCATTTTGACTATATTTCATTCTATTAGTATCAGGAGATCATAAGGCAGAAGGAGCTATCTTTTTCCGGTTTGAATCCTGCTATTTCGTAAAAGTTCGGTTTTTTTACTATAATTTCGTTCTTTTAGTATCAGAAGATCATGAGGTGGTGGGAGCTAACGTTTCCAACATCGAATCCTGCTGTTTAGAGAAAATTTGCTTTTTGACTATATTTTCGTTCTTTTAGTATCAGGAGATCATGAGGTCGCAGGAGCTAACGTTTCCAGGCTCGAATCCTGCTATTTTTCTAATATTCGGTTTTTGACTATATTTTCGTTCGTTTAGTATCAGGAGATCATGAGGGGGCAGGAGCTAACGTTTCCAACTTTGAATCCTGCTATTTAGAGAAAATTTGCTTTTTGACTATATTTTCGTTCTTTTAGTATCAGGAGATCATGAGGTCGCAGGAGCTAACGTTTCCAGCTTCAAATCCTGCTATTTCGTAAAACTTCGGCTTTTTGACTATATTTTTGATCTTTTAGTATCAGGAGATCATGAGGTGGCAGGAGCTAACGTTTCCAGCTTCGAATCATGCTATTTCGTAAAAATTTGGCTTTTTGACTATATTTTCGTTCTTTTAGTATCAGGAGATCATAAGGCGGCAGGAGCTAATGTTTACAGCTTCAAATCATGCAATTTCGTGAAAATTAGGCTTTTTGACTATATTTTCGTTCTTTTATTATCAGGAGATCATGAGGCGGCAGGAGCTAACATTCTTGCTGCCAATCCTGTTATTTCGTCAAAATTTAGCTTTTTGTCTATTTTATCGTTCTTTTAGTATCAGGAGATCATAAGGTGGCAGGAGCTAATGTTCTAGCTGCCAATTCTGATATTTCGTACAAATTCGGCATTTTGACTATATTTCATTCTATTAGTATCAGGAGATCATAAGGCAGAAGGAGCTATCTTTTTCCGGTTCGAATCCTGCTATTTCGTAAAAGTTCGGTTTTTTGACTATAATTTGGTTCTTTTAGTATCAGGAGATCATGAGGTGGTGGGAGCTAACGTTTCCAACATCGAATCCTGCTATTTAGAGAAAATTTGCTTTTTGACTATATTTTCGTTCTTTTAGTATCAGGAGATCATGAGGTCGCAGGAGCTAACGTTTCCAGCTTCAAATCCTGCTATTTCGTAAAACTTCGGCTTTTTGACTATATTTTCGTCCTTTTAGTATCAGGAGATCATAAGGCGGCAGGAGCTAATGTTTACAGCTTCAAATCATGCAATTTCGTGAAAATTAGGCTTTTTGACTATATTTTCGTTCTTTTATTATCAGGAGATCATGAGGCGGCAGGAGCTAACATTCTTGCTGCCAATCCTGTTATTTCGTCAAAATTTAGCTTTTTGTCTATTTTATCGTTCTTTTAGTATCAGGAGATCATAAGGTGGCAGGAGCTAATGTTCTAGCTGCCAATTCTGATATTTCGTACAAATTCGGCATTTTGACTATATTTCATTCTATTAGTATCAGGAGATCATAAGGCAGAAGGAGCTATCTTTTTCCGGTTCGAATCCTGCTATTTCGTAAAAGTTCGGTTTTTTGACTATAATTTGGTTCTTTTAGTATCAGGAGATCATGAGGTGGTGGGAGCTAACGTTTCCAACATCGAATCCTGCTATTTAGAGAAAATTTGCTTTTTGACTATATTTTCGTTCTTTTAGTATCAGGAGATCATGAGGTCGCAGGAGCTAACGTTTCCAGCTTAAAATCCTGCTATTTCGTAAAACTTCGGCTTTTTGACTATATTTTTGATCTTTTAGTATCAGGAGATCATGAGGTGGCAGGAGCTAACGTTTTATCTTTGAATCCTGCTATTTCGTAAAAATTCGGCTTTTTGTCTATATATTCGTTCTTTTAGTATCAGGAGATCATAAAATGGAAGGAGCTAACGTTCTAGCTGCCAATCTTCTATTTCGTAGAAATTCGGCTTTTTGTCTATATATTCGTTCTTTTAGTATCAGGAGATCATGAGGTGGCAGGAGCTAACGTTCTAGCTGCCAATCCTGCTATTTCGTAAAAGTTCGGCTTTTTGACTATATTTTGGTCCTTTTACTATCAGGAGATCATGAGGCGGCTGGAGCTAACATTCTTGCTACGAATCCTTTTATTTCTTAAAAATTTGGCTTTTTGACTATATTTTCGTTCGTTTAGTATCAGGAGATCATGGGGTGGCAGGAGTTAACGTTTCCAACTTTGAATCCTGCTATTTAGAGAAAATTTGCTTTTTGACTATATTTTCGTTCTTTTAGTATCAGGAGATCATGAGGTCGCAGGAGCTAACGTTTCCAGCTTCAAATCCTGCTATTTCGTAAAACTTCGGCTTTTTAACTATATTTTTTATCTTTTAGTATCAGGAGATCATGAGGTGGCAGGAGCTAACGTTTTATCTTTCAATCCTGCTATTTCGTAAAAATTCGGCTTTTTGTCTATATATTCGTTCTTTTACTATCAGGAGATCATGAGGTGGCAGGAGCCAACGTTCCAGCTGCTAATCCCGCTATTTCGTACAAATTCGGCATTTTGACTATATTTCATTCTATTAGTATCAGGAGATCATAAGGCAGAAGGAGCTATCTTTTTCCGGTTTGAATCCTGCTATTTCGTAAAAGTTCGGTTTTTTTACTATAATTTCGTTCTTTTAGTATCAGGAGATCATGAGGTGGTGGGAGCTAACGTTTCCAACATTGAATCCTGCTATTTAGAGAAAATTGGCTTTTTGACTATATTTTCGTTCTTTTAGTATCAGGAGATCATGAGGCGGCAGGAGCTAACATTCTTGCTGCCAATCCTGTTATTTCGTCAAAATTTAGCTTTTTGTCTATTTTATCGTTCTTTTAGTATCAGGAGATCATAAGGTGGCAGGAGCTAATGTTCTAGCTGCCAATTCTGATATTTCGTACAAATTCGGCATTTTGACTATATTTCATTCTATTAGTATCAGGAGATCATAAGGCAGAAGGAGCTATCTTTTTCCGGTTCGAATCCTGCTATTTCGTAAAAGTTCGGTTTTTTGACTATAATTTGGTTCTTTTAGTATCAGGAGATCATGAGGTGGTGGGAGCTAACGTTTCCAACATCGAATCCTGCTATTTAGAGAAAATTTGCTTTTTGACTATATTTTCGTTCTTTTAGTATCAGGAGATCATGAGGTCGCAGGAGCTAACGTTTCCAGCTTCAAATCCTGCTATTTCGTAAAACTTCGGCTTTTTGACTATATTTTTGATCTTTTAGTATCAGGAGATCATGAGGTGGCAGGAGCTAACGTTTTATCTTTGAATCCTGCTATTTCGTAAAAATTCGGCTTTTTGTCTATATATTCGTTCTTTTAGTATCAGGAGATCATAAAATGGAAGGAGCTAACGTTCTAGCTGCCAATCTTCTATTTCGTAGAAATTCGGCTTTTTGTCTATATATTCGTTCTTTTAGTATCAGGAGATGTTAGGTGGCAGGAGCCAACGTTCTAGCTGCTAATCCCGCTATTTCGTACAAATTCGGTATTTTGACTATGCTTCATTCTATTAGTATCAGGAGATCATAGGGCAGAAGGAGCTATCTTTTTCCGGTTCGAATCCTGCTATTTCGTAAAAGTTCGGTTTTTTTATTATAATTTCGTTCTTTTAGTTTCAGGAGATCATGAGGTGGTGGGAGCTAACGTTTCCAACACCGAATCCTGCTATTTAGAGAAAATTTGCTTTTTGACTATATTTTCGTTCGTTTAGTATCAGGAGATCATGAGGTGGCAGGAGCTAACGTTTTATCTTTCAATCCTGCTATTTCGTACAAATTCGGCATTTTGACTATATTTCATTCTATTAGTATCAGGAGATCATAAGGCAGAAGGAGCTATCTTTTTCCGGTTCGAATCCTGCTATTTCGTGAAAAATCGGCTTTTTGACTATAATTTCGTTCTTTTAGTATCAGGAGATCATGAGGTGGTGGGAGCTAACGTTTCCAACATCGAATCCTGCTATTTAGAGAAAATTTGCTTTTTGACTATATTTTCGTTCTTTTAGTATCAGGAGATCATGAGGTCGCAGGAGCTAACGTTTCCAGCTTCAAATCCTGCTATTTCGTAAAACTTCGGCTTTTTGACTATATTTTTGATCTTTTTGTATCAGGAGACCATGAGGTGGTAGGAGCTAACGTTTCCAGGCTCGAATCCTGCTATTTTTCTAATATTCGGTTTTTGACTATATTTTCGTTCGTTTAGTATCAGGAGATCATGAGGTGGCAGGAGCTAACGTTTCCAACTTTGAATCCTGCTATTTAGAGAAAATTTGCTTTTTGACTATATTTTCGTTCTTTTAGTATCAGGAGATCATGAGGTCGCAGGAGCTAACGTTTCCAGCTTCAAATCCTGCTATTTCGTAAAACTTCGGCTTTTTGACTATATTTTTGATCTTTTAGTATCAGGAGATCATGAGGTGACAGGAGCTAACGTTTCCAGCTTCGAATCATGCTATTTCGTAAAAATTTGGCTTTTTGACTATATTTTCGTTCTTTTAGTATCAGGAGATCATAAGGCGGCAGGAGCTAATGTTTACAGCTTCAAATCATGCAATTTCGTGAAAATTAGGCTTTTTGACTATATTTTCGTTCTTTTATTATCAGGAGATCATGAGGCGGCAGGAGCTAACATTCTTGCTGCCAATCCTGTTATTTCGTCAAAATTTAGCTTTTTGTCTATTTTATCGTTCTTTTAGTATCAGGAGATCATAAGGTGGCAGGAGCTAATGTTCTAGCTGCCAATTCTGATATTTCGTACAAATTCGGCATTTTGACTATATTTCATTCTATTAGTATCAGGAGATCATAAGGCAGAAGGAGCTATCTTTTTCCGGTTCGAATCCTGCTATTTCGTAAAAGTTCGGTTTTTTGACTATAATTTGGTTCTTTTAGTATCAGGAGATCATGAGGTGGTGGGAGCTAACGTTTCCAACATCGAATCCTGCTATTTAGAGAAAATTTGCTTTTTGACTATATTTTCGTTCTTTTAGTATCAGGAGATCATGAGGTCGCAGGAGCTAACGTTTCCAGCTTCAAATCCTGCTATTTCGTAAAACTTCGGCTTTTTGACTATATTTTCGTCCTTTTAGTATCAGGAGATCATAAGGCGGCAGGAGCTAATGTTTACAGCTTCAAATCATGCAATTTCGTGAAAATTAGGCTTTTTGACTATATTTTCGTTCTTTTATTATCAGGAGATCATGAGGCGGCAGGAGCTAACATTCTTGCTGCCAATCCTGTTATTTCGTCAAAATTTAGCTTTTTGTCTATTTTATCGTTCTTTTAGTATCAGGAGATCATAAGGTGGCAGGAGCTAATGTTCTAGCTGCCAATTCTGATATTTCGTACAAATTCGGCATTTTGACTATATTTCATTCTATTAGTATCAGGAGATCATAAGGCAGAAGGAGCTATCTTTTTCCGGTTCGAATCCTGCTATTTCGTAAAAGTTCGGTTTTTTGACTATAATTTGGTTCTTTTAGTATCAGGAGATCATGAGGTGGTGGGAGCTAACGTTTCCAACATCGAATCCTGCTATTTAGAGAAAATTTGCTTTTTGACTATATTTTCGTTCTTTTAGTATCAGGAGATCATGAGGTCGCAGGAGCTAACGTTTCCAGCTTCAAATCCTGCTATTTCGTAAAACTTCGGCTTTTTGACTATATTTTTGATCTTTTAGTATCAGGAGATCATGAGGTGGCAGGAGCTAACGTTTTATCTTTGAATCCTGCTATTTCGTAAAAATTCGGCTTTTTGTCTATATATTCGTTCTTTTAGTATCAGGAGATCATAAAATGGAAGGAGCTAACGTTCTAGCTGCCAATCTTCTATTTCGTAGAAATTCGGCTTTTTGTCTATATATTCGTTCTTTTAGTATCAGGAGATCATGAGGTGGCAGGAGCCAACGTTCTAGCTGCTAATCCCGCTATTTCGTACAAATTCGGTATTTTGACTATATTTCATTCTATTAGTATCAGGAGATCATAGGGCAGAAGGAGCTATCTTTTTCCGGTTCGAATCCTGCTATTTCGTAAAAAATCGGTTTTTTTATTATAATTTCGTTCTTTTAGTTTCAGGAAATCATGAGGTGGTGGGAGCTAACGTTTCCAACACCGAATCCTGCTATTTAGAGAAAATTTGCTTTTTGACTATATTTTCGTTCGTTTAGTATCAGGAGATCATGAGGTGGCAGGAGCTAACGTTTTATCTTTCAATCCTGCTATTTCGTACAAATTCGGCATTTTGACTATATTTCATTCTATTAGTATCAGGAGATCATAAGGCAGAAGGACCTATCTTTTTCCAGTTCGAATCCTGCTATTTCGTGAAAAATCGGCTTTTTGACTATAATTTCGTTCTTTTAGTATCAGGAGATCATGAGGTGGTGGGAGCTAACGTTTCCAACATCGAATCCTGCTATTTAGAGAAAATTTGCTTTTTGACTATATTTTCGTTCTTTTAGTATCAGGAGATCATGAGGTCGCAGGAGCTAACGTTTCCAGCTTCAAATCCTGCTTTTTCGTAAAACTTCGGCTTTTTGACTATATTTTTGATCTTTTAGTATCAGGAGATCATGAGGTGGCAGGAGCTAACATTCTTGCTGCCAATCCTGCTATTTCGTCAAAATTAAGCTTTTTGACTATATTTTCGTTCTTTTAGTATCAGGAGATCATGAGGTGGGAGGAGCTAACGTTTCCAGCTTCGAATCATGCTATTTCGTAAAAATTTGGCTTTTTGACTATATTTTCGTTCTTTTAGTATCAGGAGATCATGAGGTGGCAGGAGCTAACGTTTCCAGCTTCGAATCATGCTATTTCGTAAAAATTTGGCTTTTTGACTATATTTTCGTCCTTTTAGTATCAGGAGATCATAAGGCGGCAGGAGCTAATGTTTACAGCTTCAAATCATGCAATTTCGTGAAAATTAGGCTTTTTGACTATATTTTCGTTCTTTTATTATCAGGAGATCATGAGGCGGCAGGAGCTAACATTCTTGCTGCCAATCCTGTTATTTCGTCAAAATTTAGCTTTTTGTCTATTTTATCGTTCTTTTAGTATCAGGAGATCATAAGGTGGCAGGAGCTAATGTTCTAGCTGCCAATTCTGATATTTCGTACAAATTCGGCATTTTGACTATATTTCATTCTATTAGTATCAGGAGATCATAAGGCAGAAGGAGCTATCTTTTTCCGGTTCGAATCCTGCTATTTCGTAAAAGTTCGGTTTTTTGACTATAATTTGGTTCTTTTAGTATCAGGAGATCATGAGGTGGTGGGAGCTAACGTTTCCAACATCGAATCCTGCTATTTAGAGAAAATTTGCTTTTTGACTATATTTTCGTTCTTTTAGTATCAGGAGATCATGAGGTCGCAGGAGCTAATGTTTCCAGCTTCAAATCCTGCTATTTCGTAAAACTTCGGCTTTTTGACTATATTTTTGATCTTTTAGTATCAGGAGATCATGAGGTGGCAGGAGCTAACGTTTCCAGGCTCGAATCCTGCTATTTTTCTAATATTCGGTTTTTGACTATATTTTCGTTCGTTTAGTATCAGGAGATCATGAGGTGGCAGGAGCTAACGTTTCCAACTTTGAATCCTGCTATTTAGAGAAAATTTGCTTTTTGACTATATTTTCGTTCTTTTAGTATCAGGAGATCATGAGGTCGCAGGAGCTAACGTTTCCAGCTTCAAATCCTGCTATTTCGTAAAACTTCGGCTTTTTGACTATATTTTTGATCTTTTAGTATCAGGAGATCATGAGGTGGCAGGAGCTAACGTTTCCAGCTTCGAATCATGCTATTTCGTAAAAATTTGGCTTTTTGACTATATTTTCGTTCTTTTAGTATCAGGAGATCATAAGGCGGCAGGAGCTAATGTTTACTGCTTCAAATCATGCAATTTCGTGAAAATTAGGCTTTTTGACTATATTTTCGTTCTTTTATTATCAGGAGATCATGAGGCGGCAGGAGCTAACATTCTTGCTGCCAATCCTGTTATTTCGTCAAAATTTAGCTTTTTGTCTATTTTATCGTTCTTATAGTATCAGGAGATCATAAGGTGGCAGGAGCTTATGTTCTAGCTGCCAATTCTGATATTTCGTACAAATTCGGCATTTTGACTATATTTCATTCTATTAGTATCAGGAGATCATAAGGCAGAAGGAGCTATCTTTTTCCGGTTCGAATCCTGCTATTTCGTAAAAGTTCGGTTTTTTGACTATAATTTGGTTCTTTTAGTATCAGGAGATCATGAGGTGGTGGGAGCTAACGTTTCCAACATCGAATCCTGCTATTTAGAGAAAATTTGCTTTTTGACTATATTTTCGTTCTTTTAGTATCAGGAGATCATGAGGTCGCAGGAGCTAATGTTTCCAGCTTCAAATCCTGCTATTTCGTAAAACTTCGGCTTTTTGACTATATTTTTGATCTTTTAGTATCAGGAGATCATGAGGTGGCAGGAGCTAACGTTTTATCTTTGAATCCCGCTATTTCGTAAAAATTCGGCTTTTTGCCTATATATTCGTTCTTTTAGTATCAGGAGATCATAAGGTGGAAGGAGCTAACGTTCTAGCTGCCAATCTTCTATTTCGTAGAAATTCGGCTTTTTGTCTATATATTCGTTCTTTTAGTATCAGGAGATCATAAGGTGGCAGGAGCTAACGTTCTAGCGGCCAATCCTGCTATTTCGTAAAAGTTCGGCTTTTTGACTATATTTTGGTCCTTTTACTATCAGGAGATCATGAGGCGGCTGGAGCTAACATTCTTGCTACGAATCCTGTTATTTCTTAAAAATTTGGCTTTTTGACTATATTTTTGTTCTTTTAGTATCAGGAGACCATGAGGTGGTAGGAGCTAACGTTTCCAGGCTCAAATCCTGCTATTTCTCTAATATTCGGTTTTTGACTATATTTTCGTTCGTTTAGTATCAGGAGATCATGAGGTGGCAGGAGATAACGTTTCCAACTTTGAATCCTGCTATTTAGAGAAAATTTGCTTTTTGACTATATATTCGTTCTTTTAGTATCAGGAGATCATGAGGTCGCAGGAGCTAACGTTTCCAGCTTCAAATCCTGCTATTTCGTAAAACTTCGGCTTTTTGAATATATTTTTGATCTTTTAGTATCAGGAGATCATGAGGTGGCAGGAGCCAACGTTCTAGCTGCTAATCCCGCTATTTCGTACAAATTCGGTATTTTGACTATATTTCATTCTATTAGTATCAGGAGATCATAGGGCAGAAGGAGCTATCTTTTTCCGGTTCGAATCCTGCTATTTCGTAAAAAATCGGTTTTTTTATTATAATTTCGTTCTTTTAGTTTCAGGAAATCATGAGGTGGTGGGAGCTAACGTTTCCAACACCGAATCCTGCTATTTAGAGAAAATTTGCTTTTTGACTATATTTTCGTTCGTTTAGTATCAGGAGATCATGAGGTGGCAGGAGCTAACGTTTTATCTTTCAATCCTGCTATTTCGTACAAATTCGGCATTTTGACTATATTTCATTCTATTAGTATCAGGAGATCATAAGGCAGAAGGAGCTATCTTTTTCCAGTTCGAATCCTGCTATTTCGTGAAAAATCGGCTTTTTGACTATAATTTCGTTCTTTTAGTATCAGGAGATCATGAGGTGGTGGGAGCTAACGTTTCCAACATCGAATCCTGCTATTTAGAGAAAATTTGCTTTTTGACTATATTTTCGTTCTTTTAGTATCAGGAGATCATGAGGTCGCAGGAGCTAACGTTTCCAGCTTCAAATCCTGCTTTTTCGTAAAACTTCGGCTTTTTGACTATATTTTTGATCTTTTAGTATCAGGAGATCATGAGGTGGCAGGAGCTAACGTTTCCAGCTTCGAATCATGCTATTTCGTAAAAATTAGGCTTTTTGACTATATTTTCGTTCTTTTATTATCAGGAGATCATGAGGCGGCAGGAGCTAACATTCTTGCTGCCAATCCTGTTATTTCGTCAAAATTTAGCTTTTTGTCTATTTTATCGTTCTTATAGTATCAGGAGATCATAAGGTGGCAGGAGCTTATGTTCTAGCTGCCAATTCTGATATTTCGTACAAATTCGGCATTTTGACTATATTTCATTCTATTAGTATCAGGAGATCATAAGGCAGAAGGAGCTATCTTTTTCCGGTTCGAATCCTGCTATTTCGTAAAAGTTCGGTTTTTTGACTATAATTTGGTTCTTTTAGTATCAGGAGATCATGAGGTGGTGGGAGCTAACGTTTCCAACATCGAATCCTGCTATTTAGAGAAAATTTGCTTTTTGACTATATTTTCGTTCTTTTAGTATCAGGAGATCATGAGGTCGCAGGAGCTAATGTTTCCAGCTTCAAATCCTGCTATTTCGTAAAACTTCGGCTTTTTGACTATATTTTTGATCTTTTAGTATCAGGAGATCATGAGGTGGCAGGAGCTAACGTTTTATCTTTGAATCCCGCTATTTCGTAAAAATTCGGCTTTTTGCCTATATATTCGTTCTTTTAGTATCAGGAGATCATAAGGTGGAAGGAGCTAACGTTCTAGCTGCCAATCTTCTATTTCGTAGAAATTCGGCTTTTTGTCTATATATTCGTTCTTTTAGTATCAGGAGATCATAAGGTGGCAGGAGCTAACGTTCTAGCGGCCAATCCTGCTATTTCGTAAAAGTTCGGCTTTTTGACTATATTTTGGTCCTTTTACTATCAGGAGATCATGAGGCGGCTGGAGCTAACATTCTTGCTACGAATCCTGTTATTTCTTAAAAATTTGGCTTTTTGACTATATTTTTGTTCTTTTAGTATCAGGAGACCATGAGGTGGTAGGAGCTAACGTTTCCAGGCTCAAATCCTGCTATTTCTCTAATATTCGGTTTTTGACTATATTTTCGTTCGTTTAGTATCAGGAGATCATGAGGTGGCAGGAGATAACGTTTCCAACTTTGAATCCTGCTATTTAGAGAAAATTTGCTTTTTGACTATATATTCGTTCTTTTAGTATCAGGAGATCATGAGGTCGCAGGAGCTAACGTTTCCAGCTTCAAATCCTGCTATTTCGTAAAACTTCGGCTTTTTGAATATATTTTTGATCTTTTAGTATCAGGAGATCATGAGGTGGCAGGAGCCAACGTTCTAGCTGCTAATCCCGCTATTTCGTACAAATTCGGCATTTTGACTACATTTCATTCTATTAGTATCAGGAGATCGTAAGGCAGTAGGAGCTATCTTTTTCCGGTTCGAATCCTGCTATTTCGTAAAAGTTTGGTTTTTTGACTATATTTTCGTTCTTTTAGTATCAGGAGATCATAAGGCGGCAGGAGCTAATGTTCTAGCTGCCAATCCTGGTATTTCTTAAAAATTTGGCTTTTTGACTATATTTTTGTTATTTTAGTATCAGGAGATCATAAGTTGGCAGGAGCCAACGTTCTAGCTGCTAATCCCGCTATTTCGTACAAATTCGGCATTTTGACTATATTTCATTCTATTAGTATCAGGAGATCATAAGGCAGAAGGAGCCATCTTTTTCCGGTTCGAATCCTGCTATTTCGTGAAAAATCGGCTTTTTGACTATAATTTCGTTCTTTTAGTATCAGGAGATCAAGAGGTGGTGGGAGCCAACGTTTCCAACATCGAATCCTGCTATTTAGAGAAAATTTGCTTTTTGACTATATTTTCGTTCTTTTAGTATCAGGAGATCATGAGGTCGCAGGAGCTAACGTTTCCAGCTTCAAATCCTGCTATTTCGTAAAACTTCGGCTTTTTGACTATATTTTTGATCTTTTTGTATCAGGAGACCATGAGGTGGTAGGAGCTAACGTTTCCAGGCTCGAATCCTGCTATTTTTCTAATATTCGGTTTTTGACTATATTTTCGTTCGTTTAGTATCAGGAGATCATGAGGTGGCAGGAGCTAACGTTTCCAACTTTGAATCCTGCTATTTAGAGAAAATTTGCTTTTTGACTATATTTTCGTTCTTTTAGTATCAGGAGATCATGAGGTCGCAGGAGCTAACGTTTCCAGCTTCAAATCCTGCTATTTCGTAAAACTTCGGCTTTTTGACTATATTTTTGATCTTTTAGTATCAGGAGATCATGAGGTGGCAGGAGCTAACGTTTCCAGCTTCGAATCATGCTATTTCGTAAAAATTTGGCTTTTTGACTATATTTTCGTTCTTTTAGTATCAGGAGATCATAAGGCGGCAGGAGCTAATGTTTACTGCTTCAAATCATGCAATTTCGTGAAAATTAGGCTTTTTGACTATATTTTCGTTCTTTTATTATCAGGAGATCATGAGGCGGCAGGAGCTAACATTCTTGCTGCCAATCCTGTTATTTCGTCAAAATTTAGCTTTTTGTCTATTTTATCGTTCTTATAGTATCAGGAGATCATAAGGTGGCAGGAGCTTATGTTCTAGCTGCCAATTCTGATATTTCGTACAAATTCGGCATTTTGACTATATTTCATTCTATTAGTATCAGGAGATCATAAGGCAGAAGGAGCTATCTTTTTCCGGTTCGAATCCTGCTATTTCGTAAAAGTTCGGTTTTTTGACTATAATTTGGTTCTTTTAGTATCAGGAGATCATGAGGTGGTGGGAGCTAACGTTTCCAACATCGAATCCTGCTATTTAGAGAAAATTTGCTTTTTGACTATATTTTCGTTCTTTTAGTATCAGGAGATCATGAGGTCGCAGGAGCTAATGTTTCCAGCTTCAAATCCTGCTATTTCGTAAAACTTCGGCTTTTTGACTATATTTTTGATCTTTTAGTATCAGGAGATCATGAGGTGGCAGGAGCTAACGTTTTATCTTTGAATCCCGCTATTTCGTAAAAATTCGGCTTTTTGCCTATATATTCGTTCTTTTAGTATCAGGAGATCATAAGGTGGAAGGAGCTAACGTTCTAGCTGCCAATCTTCTATTTCGTAGAAATTCGGCTTTTTGTCTATATATTCGTTCTTTTAGTATCAGGAGATCATAAGGTGGCAGGAGCTAACGTTCTAGCGGCCAATCCTGCTATTTCGTAAAAGTTCGGCTTTTTGACTATATTTTGGTCCTTTTACTATCAGGAGATCATGAGGCGGCTGGAGCTAACATTCTTGCTACGAATCCTGTTATTTCTTAAAAATTTGGCTTTTTGACTATATTTTTGTTCTTTTAGTATCAGGAGACCATGAGGTGGTAGGAGCTAACGTTTCCAGGCTCAAATCCTGCTATTTCTCTAATATTCGGTTTTTGACTATATTTTCGTTCGTTTAGTATCAGGAGATCATGAGGTGGCAGGAGATAACGTTTCCAACTTTGAATCCTGCTATTTAGAGAAAATTTGCTTTTTGACTATATATTCGTTCTTTTAGTATCAGGAGATCATGAGGTCGCAGGAGCTAACGTTTCCAGCTTCAAATCCTGCTATTTCGTAAAACTTCGGCTTTTTGAATATATTTTTGATCTTTTAGTATCAGGAGATCATGAGGTGGCAGGAGCCAACGTTCTAGCTGCTAATCCCGCTATTTCGTACAAATTCGGCATTTTGACTACATTTCATTCTATTAGTATCAGGAGATCGTAAGGCTGTAGGAGCTATCTTTTTCCGGTTCGAATCCTGCTATTTCGTGAAAAATCGGCTTTTTGACTATAATTTCGTTCTTTTAGTATCAGGAGATCATGAGGTGGTGGGAGCTAACGTTTCCAACATCGAATCCTGCTATTTAGAGAAAATTTGCTTTTTGACTATATTTTCGTTCTTTTAGTATCAGGAGATCATGAGGTCGCAGGAGCTAACGTTTCCAGCTTCAAATCCTGCTATTTCGTAAAACTTCGGCTTTTTGACTATATTTTTGATCTTTTTGTATCAGGAGACCATGAGGTGGTAGGAGCTAACGTTTCCAGGCTCGAATCCTGCTATTTTTCTAATATTCGGTTTTTGACTATATTTTCGTTCGTTTAGTATCAGGAGATCATGAGGTGGCAGGAGCTAACGTTTCCAACTTTGAATCCTGCTATTTAGAGAAAATTTGCTTTTTGACTATATTTTCGTTCTTTTAGTATCAGGAGATCATGAGGTCGCAGGAGCTAACGTTTCCAGCTTCAAATCCTGCTATTTCGTAAAACTTCGGCTTTTTCACTACATTTTTGATCTTTTAGTATCAGGAGATCATGAGGTGGCAGGAGCTAACGTTTCCAGCTTCGAATCATGCTATTTCGTAAAAATTGGGCTTTTTGACTATATTTTCGTTCTTTTAGTATCAGGAGATCATAAGGCGGCAGGAGCTAATGTTTACAGCTTCAAATCATGCAATTTCGTGAAAATTAGGCTTTTTGACTATATTTTCGTTCTTTTATTATCAGGAGATCATGAGGCGGCAGGAGCTAACATTCTTGCTGCCAATCCAGTTATTTCGTCAAAATTTAGCTTTTTGTCTATTTTATCGTTCTTTTAGTATCAGGAGATCATAAGGTGGCAGGAGCTAATGTTCTAGCTGCCAATTCTGATATTTCGTACAAATTCGGCATTTTGACTATATTTCATTCTATTAGTATCAGGAGATCATAAGGCAGAAGGAGCTATCTTTTTCCGGTTCGAATCCTGCTATTTCGTAAAAGTTCGGTTTTTTGACTATAATTTGGTTCTTTTAGTATCAGGAGATCATGAGGTGGTGGGAGCTAACGTTTCCAACATCGAATCCTGCTATTTAGAGAAAATTTGCTTTTTGACTATATATTCGTTCTTTTAGTATCAGGAGATCATGAGGTCGCAGGAGCTAACGTTTCCAGCTTCAAATCCTGCTATTTCGTAAAAGTTCGGTTTTTTGACTATAATTTGGTTCTTTTAGTATCAGGAGATCATGAGGTGGTGGGAGCTAACGTTTCCAACATCGAATCCTGCTATTTAGAGAAAATTTGCTTTTTGACTATATTTTCGTTCTTTTAGTATCAGGAGATCATGAGGTGGCAGGAGCTAACGTTTTATCTTTGAATCCCGCTATTTCGTAAAAATTCGGCTTTTTGCCTATATATTCGTTCTTTTAGTATCAGGAGATCATAAGGTGGAAGGAGCTAACGTTCTAGCTGCCAATCTTCTATTTCGTAGAAATTCGGCTTTTTGTCTATATATTCGTTCTTTTAGTATCAGGAGATCATAAGGTGGCAGGAGCTAACGTTCTAGCGGCCAATCCTGCTATTTCGTAAAAGTTCGGCTTTTTGACTATATTTTGGTCCTTTTACTATCAGGAGATCATGAGGCGGCTGGAGCTAACATTCTTGCTACGAATCCTGTTATTTCTTAAAAATTTGGCTTTTTGACTATATTTTTGTTCTTTTAGTATCAGGAGACCATGAGGTGGTAGGAGCTAACGTTTCCAGGCTCAAATCCTGCTATTTCTCTAATATTCGGTTTTTGACTATATTTTCGTTCGTTTAGTATCAGGAGATCATGAGGTGGCAGGAGATAACGTTTCCAACTTTGAATCCTGCTCTTTAGAGAAAATTTGCTTTTTGACTATATATTCGTTCTTTTAGTATCAGGAGATCATGAGGTCGCAGGAGCTAACGTTTCCAGCTTCAAATCCTGCTATTTCGTAAAACTTCGGCTTTTTGAATATATTTTTGATCTTTTAGTATCAGGAGATCATGAGGTGGCAGGAGCCAACGTTCTAGCTGCTAATCCCGCTATTTCGTACAAATTCGGCATTTTGACTACATTTCATTCTATTAGTATCAGGAGATCGTAAGGCAGTAGGAGCTATCTTTTTCCGGTTCGAATCCTGCTATTTCGTAAAAGTTTGGTTTTTTGACTATATTTTCGTTCTTTTAGTATCAGGAGATCATAAGGCGGCAGGAGCTAATGTTCTAGCTGCCAATCCTGGTATTTCTTAAAAATTTGGCTTTTTGACTATATTTTTGTTATTTTAGTATCAGGAGATCATAAGTTGGCAGGAGCCAACGTTCTAGCTGCTAATCCCGCTATTTCGTACAAATTCGGCATTTTGACTATATTTCATTCTATTAGTATCAGGAGATCATAAGGCAGAAGGAGCTATCTTTTTCCGGTTCGAATCCTGCTATTTCGTGAAAAATCGGCTTTTTGACTATAATTTCGTTCTTTTAGTATCAGGAGATCATGAGGTGGTGGGAGCTAACGTTTCCAACATCGAATCCTGCTATTTAGAGAAAATTTGCTTTTTGACTATATTTTCGTTCTTTTAGTATCAGGAGATCATGAGGTCGCAGGAGCTAACGTTTCCAGCTTCAAATCCTGCTATTTCGTAAAACTTCGGCTTTTTGACTATATTTTTTATCTTTTTGTATCAGGAGACCATGAGGTGGTAGGAGCTAACGTTTCCAGGCTCGAATCCTGCTATTTTTCTAATATTCGGTTTTTGACTATATTTTCGTTCGTTTAGTATCAGGAGATCATGAGGTGGCAGGAGCTAACGTTTCCAACTTTGAATCCTGCTATTTAGAGAAAATTTGCTTTTTGACTATATTTTCGTTCTTTTAGTATCAGGAGATCATGAGGTCGCAGGAGCTAACGTTTCCAGCATCGAATCCTGCTATTTAGAGAAAATTTGCTTTTTGACTATATTTTCGTTCTTTTAGTATCAGGAGATCATGAGGTCGCAGGAGCTAACGTTTCCAGCTTCAAATCCTGCTATTTCGTAAAACTTCGGCTTTTTGACTATATTTTTGATCTTTTAGTATCAGGAGATCATGAGGTGGCAGGAGCTAACGTTTTATCTTTGAATCCCGCTATTTCGTAAAAATTCGGCTTTTTGCCTATATATTCGTTCTTTTAGTATCAGGAGATCATAAGGTGGAAGGAGCTAACGTTCTAGCTGCCAATCTTCTATTTCGTAGAAATTCGGCTTTTTGTCTATATATTCGTTCTTTTAGTATCAGGAGATCATGAGGTGGCAGGAGCCAACGTTCTAGCTGCTAATCCCGCTATTTCGTACAAATTCGGTATTTTGACTATATTTCATTCTATTAGTATCAGGAGATCATAGGGCAGAAGGAGCTATCTTTTTCCGGTTCGAATCCTGCTATTTCGTAAAAGTTCGGTTTTTTTATTATAATTTCGTTCTTTTAGTTTCAGGAGATCATGAGGTGGTGGGAGCTAACGTTTCCAACACCGAATCCTGCTATTTAGAGAAAATTTGCTTTTTGACTATATTTTCGTTCGTTTAGTATCAGGAGATCATGAGGTGGCAGGAGCTAACGTTTTATCTTTCAATCCTGCTATTTCGTACAAATTCGGCATTTCGACTATATTTCATTCTATCAGTATCAGGAGATCATAAGGCAGAAGGAGCTATCTTTTTTTTGGTTCGAATCCTGCTATTTCGTGAAAAATCGGCTTTTTGACTATAATTTCGTTCTTTTAGTATCAGGAGATCATGAGGTGGTGGGAGCTAACGTTTCCAACATCGAATCCTGCTATTTAGAGAAAATTTGCTTTTTGACTATATTTTCGTTCTTTTAGTATCAGGAGATCATGAGGTCGCAGGAGCTAACGTTTCCAGCTTCAAATCCTGCTATTTCGTAAAACTTCGGCTTTTTGACTATATTTTGGATCTTTTTGTATCAGGAGACCATGAGGTGGTAGGAGCTAACGTTTCCGGGCTCGAATCCTGCTATTTTTCTAATATTCGGTTTTTGACTATATTTTCGTTCGTTTAGTATCAGGAGATCATGAGGTGGCAGGAGCTAACGTTTCCAACTTTGAATCCTGCTATTTAGAGAAAATTTGCTTTTTGACTATATTTTCGTTCTTTTAGTATCAGGAGATCATGAGGTCGCAGGAGCTAACGTTTCCAGCTTCAAATCCTGCTATTTCGTAAAACTTCGGCTTTTTGACTATATTTTTGATCTTTTAGTATCAGGAGATCATGGGGTGGCAGGAGCTAACGTTTCCAGCTTCGAATCATGCTATTTCGTAAAAATTTGGCTTTTTGACTATATTTTCGTTCTTTTAGTATCAGGAGATCATAAGGCGGCAGGAGCTAATGTTTACAGCTTCAAATCATGCAATTTCGTGAAAATTAGGCTTTTTGACTATATTTTCGTTCTTTTATTATCAGGAGATCATGAGGCGGCAGGAGCTAACATTCTTGTCTGCCAATCCTGTTATTTCGTCAAAATTTAGCTTTTTGTCTATTTTATCGTTCTTTTAGTATCAGGAGATCATAAGGTGGCAGGAGCTAATGTTCTAGCTGCCAATTCTGATATTTCGTACAAATTCGGCATTTTGACTATATTTCATTCTATTAGTATCAGGAGATCATAAGGCAGAAGGAGCTATCTTTTTCCGGTTCGAATCCTGCTATTTCGTAAAAGTTCGGTTTTTTGACTATATTTTCGTTCTTTTAGTATCAGGAGATCATGAGGTCGCAGGAGCTAACGTTTCCAGCATCGAATCCTGCTATTTAGAGAAAATTTGCTTTTTGACTATATTTTCGTTCTTTTAGTATCAGGAGATCATGAGGTCGCAGGAGCTAACGTTTCCAGCTTCAAATCCTGCTATTTCGTAAAACTTCGGCTTTTTGACTATATTTTTGATCTTTTAGTATCAGGAGATCATGAGGTGGCAGGAGCTAACGTTTTATCTTTGAATCCCGCTATTTCGTAAAAATTCGGCTTTTTGCCTATATATTCGTTCTTTTAGTATCAGGAGATCATAAGGTGGAAGGAGCTAACGTTCTAGCTGCCAATCTTCTATTTCGTAGAAATTCGGCTTTTTGTCTATATATTCGTTCTTTTAGTATCAGGAGATCATGAGGTGGCAGGAGCCAACGTTCTAGCTGCTAATCCCGCTATTTCGTACAAATTCGGTATTTTGACTATATTTCATTCTATTAGTATCAGGAGATCATAGGGCAGAAGGAGCTATCTTTTTCCGGTTCGAATCCTGCTATTTCGTAAAAGTTCGGTTTTTTTATTATAATTTCGTTCTTTTAGTTTCAGGAGATCATGAGGTGGTGGGAGCTAACGTTTCCAACACCGAATCCTGCTATTTAGAGAAAATTTGCTTTTTGACTATATTTTCGTTCGTTTAGTATCAGGAGATCATGAGGTGGCAGGAGCTAACGTTTTATCTTTCAATCCTGCTATTTCGTACAAATTCGGCATTTCGACTATATTTCATTCTATCAGTATCAGGAGATCATAAGGCAGAAGGAGCTATCTTTTTTTTGGTTCGAATCCTGCTATTTCGTGAAAAATCGGCTTTTTGACTATAATTTCGTTCTTTTAGTATCAGGAGATCATGAGGTGGTGGGAGCTAACGTTTCCAACATCGAATCCTGCTATTTAGAGAAAATTTGCTTTTTGACTATATTTTCGTTCTTTTAGTATCAGGAGATCATGAGGTCGCAGGAGCTAACGTTTCCAGCTTCAAATCCTGCTATTTCGTAAAACTTCGGCTTTTTGACTATATTTTGGATCTTTTTGTATCAGGAGACCATGAGGTGGTAGGAGCTAACGTTTCCGGGCTCGAATCCTGCTATTTTTCTAATATTCGGTTTTTGACTATATTTTCGTTCGTTTAGTATCAGGAGATCATGAGGTGGCAGGAGCTAACGTTTCCAACTTTGAATCCTGCTATTTAGAGAAAATTTGCTTTTTGACTATATTTTCGTTCTTTTAGTATCAGGAGATCATGAGGTCGCAGGAGCTAACGTTTCCAGCTTCAAATCCTGCTATTTCGTAAAACTTCGGCTTTTTGACTATATTTTTGATCTTTTAGTATCAGGAGATCATGGGGTGGCAGGAGCTAACGTTTCCAGCTTCGAATCATGCTATTTCGTAAAAATTTGGCTTTTTGACTATATTTTCGTTCTTTTAGTATCAGGAGATCATAAGGCGGCAGGAGCTAATGTTTACAGCTTCAAATCATGCAATTTCGTGAAAATTAGGCTTTTTGACTATATTTTCGTTCTTTTATTATCAGGAGATCATGAGGCGGCAGGAGCTAACATTCTTGTCTGCCAATCCTGTTATTTCGTCAAAATTTAGCTTTTTGTCTATTTTATCGTTCTTTTAGTATCAGGAGATCATAAGGTGGCAGGAGCTAATGTTCTAGCTGCCAATTCTGATATTTCGTACAAATTCGGCATTTTGACTATATTTCATTCTATTAGTATCAGGAGATCATAAGGCAGAAGGAGCTATCTTTTTCCGGTTCGAATCCTGCTATTTCGTAAAAGTTCGGTTTTTTGACTATAATTTGGTTCTTTTAGTATCAGGAGATCATGAGGTGGTGGGAGCTAACGTTTCCAACATCGAATCCTGCTATTTAGAGAAAATTTGCTTTTTGACTATATTTTCGTTCTTTTAGTATCAGGAGATCATGAGGTCGCAGGAGCTAATGTTTCCAGCTTCAAATCCTGCTCTTTCGTAAAACTTCGGCTTTTTGACTATATTTTTGATCTTTTAGTATCAGGAGATCATGAGGTGGCAGGAGCTAACGTTTTATCTTTGAATCCCGCTATTTCGTAAAAATTCGGCTTTTTGCCTATATATTCGTTCTTTTAGTATCAGGAGATCATAAGGTGGAAGGAGCTAACGTTCTAGCTGCCAATCTTCTATTTCGTAGAAATTCGGCTTTTTGTCTATATATTCGTTCTTTTAGTATCAGGAGATCATGAGGTGGCAGGAGCTAACGTTTTATCTTTGAATCCTGCTATTTCGTAAAAATTCGGCATTTTGACTATATTTCATTCTATTAGTATCAGGAGATCATAAGGCAGAAGGAGCTATCTTTTTCCGGTTCGAATCCTGCTATTTCGTGAAAAATCGGCTTTTTGACTATAATTTCGTTCTTTTAGTATCAGGAGATCATGAGGTGGTGGGAGCTAACGTTTCCAACATCGAATCCTGCTATTTAAAGAAAATTTGCTTTTTGACTATATTTTCGTTCTTTTAGTATCAGGAGATCATGAGGTCACAGGAGATAACGTTTCCTGCTTCAAATCCTGCTATTTCGTAAAACTTCGGCTTTTTGACTATATTTTTGATCTTTTTGTATCAGGAGACCATGAGGTGGTAGGAGCTAACGTTTCCAGGCTCGAATCCTGCTATTTTTCTAATATTCGGTTTTTGACTATATTTTCGTTCGTTTAGTATCAGGAGATCATGAGGTGGCAGGAGCTAACGTTTCCAACTTTGAATCCTGCTATTTAGAGAAAATTTGCTTTTTGACTATATTTTCGTTCTTTTAGTATCAGGAGATCATGAGGTCGCAGGAGCTAACGTTTCCAACATCGAATCCTGCTATTTAGAGAAAATTTGCTTTTTGACTATATTTTCGTTCTTTTAGTATCAGGAGATCATGAGGTCGCAGGAGCTAACGTTTCCAGCTTCAAATCCTGCTATTTCGTAAAACTTCGGCTTTTTGACTATATTTTTGATCTTTTAGTATCAGGAGATCATGAGGTGGCAGGAGCTAACGTTTTATCTTTGAATCCTGCTATTTCGTAAAAATTCGGCTTTTTGTCTATATATTCGTTCTTTTAGTATCAGGAGATCATAAAATGGAAGGAGCTAACGTTCTAGCTGCCAATCTTCTATTTCGTAGAAATTCGGCTTTTTGTCTATATATTCGTTCTTTTAGTATCAGGAGATCATGAGGTGGCAGGAGCCAACGTTCTAGCTGCTAATCCCGCTATTTCGTACAAATTCGGTATTTTGACTATATTTCATTCTATTAGTATCAGGAGATCATAGGGCAGAAGGAGCTATCTTTTTCCGGTTCGAATCCTGCTATTTCGTAAAAGTTCGGTTTTTTTATTATAATTTCGTTCTTTTAGTTTCAGGAGATCATGAGGTGGTGGGAGCTAACGTTTCCAACACCGAATCCTGCTATTTAGAGAAAATTTGCTTTTTGACTATATTTTCGTTCGTTTAGTATCAGGAGATCATGAGGTGGCAGGAGCTAACGTTTTATCTTTCAATCCTGCTATTTCGTACAAATTCGGCATTTCGACTATATTTCATTCTATCAGTATCAGGAGATCATAAGGCAGAAGGAGCTATCTTTTTTTTGGTTCGAATCCTGCTATTTCGTGAAAAATCGGCTTTTTGACTATAATTTCGTTCTTTTAGTATCAGGAGATCATGAGGTGGTGGGAGCTAACGTTTCCAACATCGAATCCTGCTATTTAGAGAAAATTTGCTTTTTGACTATATTTTCGTTCTTTTAGTATCAGGAGATCATGAGGTCGCAGGAGCTAACGTTTCCAGCTTCAAATCCTGCTATTTCGTAAAACTTCGGCTTTTTGAGTATATTTTTGATCTTTTAGTATCAGGAGATCATGAGGTGGTAGGCGCTAACGTTTCCAGCTTCGAATCATGCTATTTCGTAAAAATTTGGCTTTTTGACTATATTTTCGTTCTTTTAGTATCAGGAGATCATAAGGCGGCAGGAGCTAATGTTTACAGCTTCAAATCATGCAATTTCGTGAAAATTAGGCTTTTTGACTATATTTTCGTTCTTTTATTATCAGGAGATCATGAGGCGGCATGAGCTAACATTCTTGCTGCCAATCCTGTTATTTCGTCAAAATTTAGCTTTTTGTCTATTTTATCGTTCTTTTAGTATCAGGAGATCATAAGGTGGCAGGAGCTAATGTTCTAGCTGCCAATTCTGATATTTCGTACAAATTCGGCATTTAGACTATATTTCATTCTATTAGTATCAGGAGATCATAAGGCAGAAGGAGCTATCTTTTTCCGGTTCGAATCCTGCTATTTCGTAAACGTTCGGTTTTTTGACTATAATTTGGTTCTTTTAGTATCAGGAGATCATGAGGTGGTGGGAGCTAACGTTTCCAACATCGAATCCTGCTATTTAGAGAAAATTTGCTTTTTGACTATATTTTCGTTCTTTTAGTATCAGGAGATCATGAGGTCGCAGGAGCTAATGTTTCCAGCTTCAAATCCTGCTCTTTCGTAAAACTTCGGCTTTTTGACTATATTTTTGATCTTTTAGTATCAGGAGATCATGAGGTGGCAGGAGCTAACGTTTTATCTTTGAATCCCGCTATTTCGTAAAAATTCGGCTTTTTGCCTATATATTCGTTCTTTTAGTATCAGGAGATCATAAGGTGGAAGGAGCTAACGTTCTAGCTGCCAATCTTCTATTTCGTAGAAATTCGGCTTTTTGTCTATATATTCGTTCTTTTAGTATCAGGAGATCATGAGGTGGCAGGAGCTAACGTTTTATCTTTCAATCCTGCTATTTCGTACTCGGCATTTTGACTATATTTCATTCTATTAGTATCAGGAGATCATAAGGCAGAAGGAGCTATCTTTTTCCGGTTCGAATCCTGCTATTTCGTGAAAAATCGGCTTTTTGACTATAATTTCGTTCTTTTAGTATCAGGAGATCATGAGGTGGTGGGAGCTAACGTTTCCAACATCGAATCCTGCTATTTAGAGAAAATTTGCTTTTTGACTATATTTTCGTTCTTTTAGTATCAGGAGATCATGAGGTCGCGGGAGCTAACGTTTCCAGCTTCAAATCCTGCTATTTCGTAAAACTTCGGCTTTTTGACTATATTTTTGATCTTTTTGTATCAGGAGACCATGAGGTGGTAGGAGCTAACGTTTCCAGGCTCGAATCCTGCTATTTTTCTAATATTCGGTTTTTGACTATATTTTCGTTCGTTTAGTATCAGGAGATCATGAGGTGGCAGGAGCTAACGTTTCCAACTTTGAATCCTGCTATTTAGAGAAAATTTGCTTTTTGACTATATTTTCGTTCTTTTAGTATCAGGAGATCATGAGGTCGCAGGAGCTAACGTTTCCAGCTTCAAATCCTGCTATTTCGTAAAACTTCGGCTTTTTGACTATATTTTTGATCTTTTAGTATCAGGAGATCATGAGGTGGTAGGCGCTAACGTTTCCAGCTTCGAATCATGCTATTTCGTAAAAATTTGGCTTTTTGACTATATTTTCGTTCTTTTAGTATCAGGAGATCATAAGGCGGCAGGAGCTAATGTTTACAGCTTCAAATCATGCAATTTCGTGAAAATTAGGCTTTTTGACTATATTTTCGTTCTTTTATTATCAGGAGATCATGAGGCGGCATGAGCTAACATTCTTGCTGCCAATCCTGTTATTTCGTCAAAATTTAGCTTTTTGTCTATTTTATCGTTCTTTTAGTATCAGGAGATCATAAGGTGGCAGGAGCTAATGTTCTAGCTGCCAATTCTGATATTTCGTACAAATTCGGCATTTAGACTATATTTCATTCTATTAGTATCAGGAGATCATAAGGCAGAAGGAGCTATCTTTTTCCGGTTCGAATCCTGCTATTTCGTAAAAGTTCGGTTTTTTGACTATAATTTGGTTCTTTTAGTATCAGGAGATCATGAGGTGGTGGGAGCTAACGTTTCCAACATCGAATCCTGCTATTTAGAGAAAATTTGCTTTTTGACTATATTTTCGTTCTTTTAGTATCAGGAGATCATGAGGTCGCAGGAGCTAATGTTTCCAGCTTCAAATCCTGCTCTTTCGTAAAACTTCGGCTTTTTGACTATATTTTTGATCTTTTAGTATCAGGAGATCATAAGGTGGCAGGAGCTAACGTTTTATCTTTGAATCCCGCTATTTCGTAAAAATTCGGCTTTTTGCCTATATATTCGTTCTTTTAGTATCAGGAGATCATAAGGTGGAAGGAGCTAACGTTCTAGCTGCCAATCTTCTATTTCGTAGAAATTCGGCTTTTTGTCTATATATTCGTTCTTTTAGTATCAGGAGATCATGAGGTGGCAGGAGCTAACGTTTTATCTTTCAATCCTGCTATTTCGTACAAATTCGGCATTTTGACTATATTTCATTCTATTAGTATCAGGAGATCATAAGGCAGAAGGAGCTATCTTTTTCCGGTTCGAATCCTGCTATTTCGTGAAAAATCGGCTTTTTGACTATAATTTCGTTCTTTTAGTATCAGGAGATCATGAGGTGGTGGGAGCTAACGTTTCCAACATCGAATCCTACTATTTAGAGAAAATTTGCTTTTTGACTATATTTTCGTTCTTTTAGTATCAGGAGATCATGAGGTCGCAGGAGATAACGTTTCCAGCTTCAAATCCTGCTATTTCGTAAAACTTCGGCTTTTTGACTATATTTTTGATCTTTTTGTATCAGGAGACCATGAGGTGGTAGGAGCTAACGTTTCCAGGCTCGAATCCTGCTATTTTTCTAATATTCGGTTTTTGACTATATTTTCGTTCGTTTAGTATCAGGAGATCATGAGGTGGCAGGAGCTAACGTTTCCAACTTTGAATCCTGCTATTTAGAAAAAATTTTCTTTTTGACTATATTTTCGTTCTTTTAGTATCAGGAGATCATGAGGTCGCAGGAGCTAACGTTTCCAGCTTCAAATCCTGCTATTTCGTAAAACTTCGGCTTTATGACTATATTTTTGATCTTTTAGTATCAGGAGATCATGAGGTGGCAGGAGCTAACGTTTCCAGCTTCGAATCATGCTATTTCGTAAAAATTTGGCTTTTTGACTATATTTTCGTTCTTTTAGTATCAGGAGATCATAAGGCGGCAGGAGCTAATGTTTACAGCTTCAAATCATGCAATTTCGTGAAAATTAGGCTTTTTGACTATATTTTCGTTCTTTTATTATCAGGAGATCATGAGGCGGCAGGAGCTAACATTCTTGCTGCCAATCCTGTTATTTCGTCAAAATTTAGCTTTTTGTCTATTTTATCGTTCTTTTAGTATCAGGAGATCATAAGGTGGCAGGAGCTAATGTTCTAGCTGCCAATTCTGATATTTCGTACAAATTCGGCATTTTGACTATATTTCATTCTATTAGTATCAGGAGATCATAAGGCAGAAGGAGCTATCTTTTTCCGGTTCGAATCCTGCTATTTCGTAAACGTTCGGTTTTTTGACTATAATTTGGTTCTTTTAGTATCAGGAGATCATGAGGTGGTGGGAGCTAACGTTTCCAACATCGAATCCTGCTATTTAGAGAAAATTTGCTTTTTGACTATATTTTCGTTCTTTTAGTATCAGGAGATCATGAGGTCGCAGGAGCTAATGTTTCCAGCTTCAAATCCTGCTATTTCGTAAAACTTCGGCTTTTTGACTATATTTTTGATCTTTTAGTATCAGGAGATCATGAGGTGGCAGGAGCTAACGTTTTATCTTTGAATCCCGCTATTTCGTAAAAATTCGGCTTTTTGCCTATATATTCGTTCTTTTAGTATCAGGAGATCATGAGGTCGCAGGAGCTAACGTTTCCAGCTTCAAATCCTGCTATTTCGTAAAACTTCGGCTTTTTGACTATATTTTTGATCTTTTAGTATCAGGAGATCATGAGGTGGCAGGAGCTAACGTTTTATCTTTCAATCCTGCTATTTCGTAAAAATTCGGCTTTTTGTCTATATATTCGTTCTTTTACTATCAGGAGATCATGAGGTGGCAGGAGCCAAATTTCTAGCTGCTAATCCCGCTATTTCGTACAAATTCGGCATTTTGACTATATTTCATTCTATTAGTATCAGGAGATCATAAGGCAGAAGGAGCTATCTTTTTTCGGTTCGAATCCTGCTATTTCGTGAAAAATCGGCTTTTTGACTATAATTTCGTTCTTTTAGTATCAGGAGATCATGAGGTGGTGGGAGCTAACGTTTCCAACATCGAATCCTGCTATTTAGAGAAAATTTGCTTTTTGACTATATTTTCGTTCTTTTAGTATCAGGAGATCATGAGGTCGCAGGAGCTAACGTTTCCAGCTTCAAATCCTGCTATTTCGTAAAACTTCGGCTTTTTGACCATATTTTTGATCTTTTTGTATCAGGAGACCATGAGGTGGTAGGAGCTAACGTTTCCAGGCTCGAATTCTGCTATTTTTCTAATATTCGGTTTTTGACTATATTTTCGTTCGTTTAGTATCAGGAGATCATGAGGTGGCAGGAGCTAACGTTTCCAACTTTGAATCCTGCTATTTAGAGAAAATTTGCTTTTTGACTATATTTTCGTTCTTTTAGTATCAGGAGATCATGAGGTCGCAGGAGCTAACGTTTCCAGCTTCAAATCCTGCTATTTCGTAAAACTTCGGCTTTTTGACTATATTTTTGATCTTTTAGTATCAGGAGATCATGAGGTGGCAGGAGCTAACGTTTCCAGCTTCGAATCATGCTATTTCGTAAAAATTTGGCTTTTTGACTATATTTTCGTTCTTTTAGTATCAGGAGATCATAAGGCGGCAGGAGCTAATGTTTACAGCTTCAAATCATGCAATTTCGTGAAAATTAGGCTTTTTGACTATATTTTCGTTCTTTTATTATCAGGAGATCATGAGGCGGCAGGAGCTAACATTCTTGCTGCCAATCCTGTTATTTCGTCAAAATTTAGCTTTTTGTCTATTTTATCGTTCTTTTAGTATCAGGAGATCATAAGGTGGCAGGAGCTAATGTTCTAGCTGCCAATTCTGATATTTCGTACAAATTCGGCATTTTGACTATATTTCATTCTATTAGTATCAGGAGATCATAAGGCAGAAGGAGCTATCTTTTTCCGGTTCGAATCCTGCTATTTCGTAAAAGTTCGGTTTTTTGACTATAATTTGGTTCTTTTAGTATCAGGAGATCATGAGGTGGTGGGAGCTAACGTTTCCAACATCGAATCCTGCTATTTAGAGAAAATTTGCTTTTTGACTATATTTTCGTTCTTTTAGTATCAGGAGATCATGAGGTCGCAGGAGCTAATGTTTCCAGCTTCAAATCCTGCTATTTCGTAAAACTTCGGCTTTTTGACTATATTTTTGATCTTTTAGTATCAGGAGATCATGAGGTGGCAGGAGCTAACGTTTTATCTTTGAATCCCGCTATTTCGTAAAAATTCGGCTTTTTGCCTATATATTCGTTCTTTTAGTATCAGGAGATCATGAGGTCGCAGGAGCTAACGTTTCCAGCTTCAAATCCTGCTATTTCGTAAAACTTCGGCTTTTTGACTATATTTTTGATCTTTTAGTATCAGGAGATCATGAGGTGGCAGGAGCTAACGTTTTATCTTTCAATCCTGCTATTTCGTAAAAATTCGGCTTTTTGTCTATATATTCGTTCTTTTACTATCAGGAGATCATGAGGTGGCAGGAGCCAACGTTCTAGCTGCTAATCCCGCTATTTCGTACAAATTCGGCATTTTGACTATATTTCATTCTATTAGTATCAGGAGATCATAAGGCAGAAGGAGCTATCTTTTTTCGGTTCGAATCCTGCTATTTCGTGAAAAATCGGCTTTTTGACTATAATTTCGTTCTTTTAGTATCAGGAGATCATGAGGTGGTGGGAGCTAACGTTTCCAACATCGAATCCTGCTATTTAGAGAAAATTTGCTTTTTGACTATATTTTCGTTCTTTTAGTATCAGGAGATCATGAGGTCGCAGGAGCTAACGTTTCCAGCTTCAAATCCTGCTATTTCGTAAAACTTCGGCTTTTTGACTATATTTTGGTCCTTTTACTATCAGGAGATCATGAGGCGGCTGGAGCTAACATTCTTGCTACGAATCCTGTTATTTCTTAAAAAGTTGGCTTTTTGACTATATTTTTGTTCTTTTTGTATCAGGAGACCATGAGGTGGTAGGAGCTAACGTTTCCAGGCTCGAATCCTGCTATTTTTCTAATATTCGGTTTTTGACTATATTTTCGTTCGTTTAGTATCAAGAGATCATGAGGTGGCAGGAGCTAACGTTTCCAACTTTGAATCCTGCTATTTAGAGAAAATTTGCTTTTTGACTATATTTTCGGTCTTTTAGTATCAGGAGATCATGAGGTCGCAGGAGCTAATGTTTCCAGCTTCAAATCCTGCTATTTCGTAAAACTTCGGCTTTTTGACTATATTTTTGATCTTTTAGTATCAGGAGATCATGAGGTGGCAGGAGCTAACGTTTCCAGCTTCGAATCATGCTATTTCGTAAAAATTTGGCTTTTTGACTATATTTTCGTTCTTTTAGTATCAGGAGATCATAAGGCGGCAGGAGCTAATGTTTACAGCTTCAAATCATGCAATTTCGTGAAAATTAGGCTTTTTGACTATATTTTCGTTCTTTTATTATCAGGAGATCATGAGGCGGCAGGAGCTAACATTCTTGCTGCCAATCCTGTTATTTCGTCAAAATTTAGCTTTTTGTCTATTTTATCGTTCTTTTAGTATCAGGAGATCATAAGGTGGCAGGAGCTAATGTTCTAGCTGCCAATTCTGATATTTCGTACAAATTCGGCATTTTGACTATATTTCATTCTATTAGTATCAGGAGATCATAAGGCAGAAGGAGCTATCTTTTTCCGGTTCGAATCCTGCTATTTCGTAAAAGTTCGGTTTTTTGACTATAATTTGGTTCTTTTAGTATCAGGAGATCATGAGGTGGTGGGAGCTAACGTTTCCAACATCGAATCCTGCTATTTAGAGAAAATTTGCTTTTTGACTATATTTTCGTTCTTTTAGTATCAGGAGATCATGAGGTCGCAGGAGCTAACGTTTCCAGCTTCAAATCCTGCTATTTCGTAAAACTTCGGCTTTTTGACTATATTTTTGATCTTTTTGTATCAGGAGACCATGAGGTGGTAGGAGCTAACGTTTCCAGGCTCGAATCCTGCTATTTTTCTAATATTCGGTTTTTGACTATATTTTCGTTCGTTTAGTATCAAGAGATCATGAGGTGGCAGGAGCTAACGTTTCCAACTTTGAATCCTGCTATTTAGAGAAAATTTGCTTTTTGACTATATTTTCGGTCTTTTAGTATCAGGAGATCATGAGGTCGCAGGAGCTAACGTTTCCAGCTTCAAATCCTGCTATTTCGTAAAACTTCGGCTTTTTGACTATATTTTTGATCTTTTAGTATCAGGAGATCATGAGGTGGCAGGAGCTAACGTTTCCAGCTTCGAATCATGCTATTTCGTAAAAATTTGGCTTTTTGACTATATTTTCGTTCTTTTAGTATCAGGAGATCATAAGGCGGCAGGAGCTAATGTTTACAGCTTCAAATCATGCAATTTCGTGAAAATTAGGCTTTTTGACTATATTTTCGTTCTTTTATTATCAGGAGATCATGAGGCGGCAGGAGCTAACATTCTTGCTGCCAATCCTGTTATTTCGTCAAAATTTAGCTTTTTGTCTATTTTATCGTTCTTTTAGTATCAGGAGATCATAAGGTGGCAGGAGCTAATGTTCTAGCTGCCAATTCTGATATTTCGTACAAATTCGGCATTTTGACTATATTTCATTCTATTAGTATCAGGAGATCATAAGGCAGAAGGAGCTATCTTTTTCCGGTTCGAATCCTGCTATTTCGTAAAAGTTCGGTTTTTTGACTATAATTTGGTTCTTTTAGTATCAGGAGATCATGAGGTGGTGGGAGCTAACGTTTCCAACATCGAATCCTGCTATTTAGAGAAAATTTGCTTTTTGACTATATTTTCGTTCTTTTAGTATCAGGAGATCATGAGGTCGCAGGAGCTAATGTTTCCAGCTTCAAATCCTGCTTTTTCGTAAAACTTCGGCTTTTTGACTATATTTTTGATCTTTTAGTATCAGGAGATCATGAGGTGGCAGGAGCTAACGTTTTATCTTTCAATCCTGCTATTTCGTAAAAATTCGGCTTTTTGTCTATATATTCGTTCTTTTACTATCAGGAGATCATGAGGTGGCAGGAGCCAACGTTCTAGTTGCTAATCCCGCTATTTCGTACAAATTCGGCATTTTGACTATATTTCATTCTATTAGTATCAGGAGATCATAAGGCAAAAGGAGCTATCTTTTTCCGGTTCGAATCCTGCTATTTCGTGAAAAATCGGCTTTTTGACTATAATTTCGTTCTTTTAGTATCAGGAGATCATGAGGTGGTGGGAGCTAACGTTTCCAACATCGAATCCTGCTATTTAGAGAAAATTTGCTTTTTGACTATATTTTCGTTCTTTTAGTATCAGGAGATCATGAGGTCGCAGGAGCTAACGTTTCCAGCTTCAAATCCTGCTATTTCGTAAAACTTCGGCTTTTTGACTATATTTTTGATCTTTTTGTATCAGGAGACCATGAGGTGGTAGGAGCTAACGTTTCCAGGCTCGAATCCTGCTATTTTTCTAATATTCGGTTTTTGACTATATTTTCGTTCGTTTAGTATCAGGAGATCATGAGGTGGCAGGAGCTAACGTTTCCAACTTTGAATCCTGCTATTTAGAGAAAATTTGCTTTTTGACTATATTTTCGTTCTTTTAGTATCAGGAGATCATGAGGTCGCAGGAGCTAACGTTTCCAGCTTCAAATCATGCAATTTCGTGAAAATTAGGCTTTTTGACTATATTTTCGTGCTTTTATTATCAGGAGATCATGAGGCGGCAGGAGCTAACATTCTTGCTGCCAATCCTGTTATTTCGTCAAAATTTAGCTTTTTGTCTATTTTATCGTTCTTTTAGTATCAGGAGATCATAAGGTGGCAGGAGCTAATGTTCTAGCTGCCAATTCTGATATTTCGTACAAATTCGGCATTTTGACTATATTTCATTCTATTAGTATCAGGAGATCATAAGGCAGAAGGAGCTATCTTTTTCCGGTTCGAATCCTGCTATTTCGTAAAAGTTCGGTTTTTTGACTATAATTTGGTTCTTTTAGTATCAGGAGATCATGAGGTGGTGGGAGCTAACGTTTCCAACATCGAATCCTGCTATTTAGAGAAAATTTGCTTTTTGACTATATTTTCGTTCTTTTAGTATCAGGAGATCATGAGGTCGCAGGAGCTAATGTTTCCAGCTTCAAATCCTGCTATTTCGTAAAACTTCGGCTTTTTGACTATATTTTTGATCTTTTAGTATCAGGAGATCATGAGGTGGCAGGAGCTAACGTTTTATCTTTGAATCCCGCTATTTCGTAAAAATTCGGCTTTTTGCCTATATATTCGTTCTTTTAGTATCAGGAGATCATAAGGTGGAAGGAGCTAACGTTCTAGCTGCCAATCTTCTATTTCGTAGAAATTCGGCTTTTTGTCTATATATTCGTTCTTTTAGTATCAGGAGATCATAAGGTGGCAGGAGCTAACGTTCTAGCTGCCAATCCTGCTATTTCGTAAAAGTTCGGCTTTTTTACTATATTTTGGTCCTTTTACTATCAGGAGATCATGAGGCGGCTGGAGCTAACATTCTTGCTACGAATCCTGTTATTTCTTAAAAAGTTGGCTTTTTGACTATATTTTTGTTCTTTTAGTATCAGGAGACCATGAGGTGGTAGGAGCTAACGTTTCCAGGCTCGAATCCTGCTATTTCGCTAATATTCGGTTTTTGACTATATTTTCGTTCGTTTAGTATCAGGAGATCATGAGGTCGCAGGAGCTAACGTTTCTAGCTTCAAATCCTGCTATTTCGTAAAACTTCGGCTTTTTGTCTATATATTCGTTCTTTTACTATCAGGAGATCATGAGGTGGCAGGAGCCAACGTTCTAGCTGCTAATCCCGCTATTTCGTACAAATTCGGCATTTTGACTATATTTCATTCTATTAGTATCAGGAGATCATAAGGCAGAAGGAGCTATCTTTTTCCGGTTCGAATCCTGCTATTTCGTAAAAGTTCGGTTTTTTTACTATAATTTCGTTCTTTTAGTATCAGGAGATCATGAGGTGGTGGGAGCTAACGTTTCCAACATCGAATCCTGCTATTTAGAGAAAATTTGCTTTTTGACTATATTTTCGTTCTTTTAGTATCAGGAGATCATGAGGTCGCAGGAGCTAACGTTTCCAGCTTCAAATCCTGCTATTTCGTAAAACTTCGGCTTTTTGACTATATTTTTGATCTTTTAGTATCAGGAGATCATGAGGTGGCAGGAGCTAACGTTTTGTCTTTGAATCCTGCTATTTCGTAAAAATTCGGCTTTTTGACTATATTTTGGTGCTTTTACTATCAGGAGATCATGAGGCGGCTGGAGCTAACATTCTTGCTACGAATCCTGTTATTTCTTAAAAATTTGGCTTTTTGACTATATTTTTGTTCTTTTAGTATCAGGAGACCATGAGGTGGTAGGAGCTAACGTTTCCAGGCTCGAATCCTGCTATTTCGTAAAACTTCAGCTTTTTGACTATATTTTTGATCTTTTAGTATCAGGAGATCATGAGGTGGCAGGAGCTAACGTTTTATCTTTGAATCCTGCTATTTCGTAAAAATTCGGCTTTTTGTCTATATATTCGTTCTTTTAGTATCAGGAGATCATAAAATGGAAGGAGCTAACGTTCTAGCTGCCAATCTTCTATTTCGTAGAAATTCGGCTTTTTGTCTATATATTCGTTCTTTTAGTATCAGGAGATCATAAGGTGGCAGGAGCTAACGTTCTAGCTGCCAATCCTGCTATTTCGTAAAAGTTCGGCTTTTTGACTATATTTTGGTCCTTTTACTATCAGGAGATCATGAGGCGGCTGGAGCTAACATTCTTGCTACGAATCCTGTTATTTCTTAAAAATTTGGCTTTTTGACTATATTTTTGTTCTTTTAGTATCAGGAGACCATGAGGTGGTAGGAGCTAACGTTTCCAGGCTCGAATCCTGCTATTTCTCTAATATTCGGTTTTTGACTATATTTTCGTTCGTTTAGTATCAGGAGATCATAGGGCAGAAAGAGCTATCTTTTTCCGGTTCGAATCCTGCTATTTCGTAAAAAATCGGTTTTTTTATTATAATTTCGTTCTTTTAGTATCAGGGGATCATGAGGTCGCAGGAGCTAACGTTTCCAGCTTCAAATCCTGCTATTTCGTAAAACTTCGGCTTTTTGACTATATTTTTGATCTTTTAGTATCAGGAGATCATGAGGTGGCAGGAGCTAACGTTTTATCTTTGAATCCCGCTATTTCGTAAAAATTCGGCTTTTTGCCTATATATTCGTTCTTTTAGTATCAGGAGATCATGAGGTCGCAGGAGCTAACGTTTCCAGCTTCAAATCCTGCTATTTCGTAAAACTTCGGCTTTTTGACTATATTTTTGATCTTTTAGTATCAGGAGATCATGAGGTGGCAGGAGCTAACGTTTTATCTTTCAATCCTGCTATTTCGTAAAAATTCGGCTTTTTGTCTATATATTCGTTCTTTTACTATCAGGAGATCATGAGGTGGCAGGAGCCAACGTTCTAGCTGCTAATCCCGCTATTTCGTACAAATTCGGCATTTTGACTATATTTCATTCTATTAGTATCAGGAGATCATAAGGCAGAAGGAGCTATTTTTTTCCGGTTTGAATCCTGCTATTTCGTAAAAGTTCGGTTTTTTTACTATAATTTCGTTCTTTTAGTATCAGGAGATCATGAGGTGGTGGGAGCTAACGTTTCCAACATTGAATCCTGCTATTTAGAGAAAATTTGCTTTTTGACTATATTTTCGTTCTTTTAGTATCAGGAGATCATGAGGTCGCAGGAGCTAACGTTTCCAGCTTCAAATCCTGCTATTTCGTAAAACTTCGGCTTTTTGACTATATTTTTGATCTTTTGGTATCAGGAGATCATGAGGTGGCAGGAGCTAACGTTTTATCTTTGAATCCTGCTATTTCGTAAAAATTCGGCTTTTTGTCTATATATTCGTTCTTTTAGTATCAGGAGATCATAAAATGGAAGGAGCTAACGTTCTAGCTGCCAATCTTCTATTTCGTAGAAATTCGGCTTTTTGTCTATATATTCGTTCTTTTAGTATCAGGAGATCATGAGGTGGCAGGAGCCAACGTTCTAGCTGCTAATCCCGCTATTTCGTACAAATTCGGTATTTTGACTATATTTCATTCTATTAGTATCAGGAGATCATAGGGCAGAAGGAGCTATCTTTTTCCGGTTCGAATCCTGCTATTTCGTAAAAGTTCGGTTTTTTTATTATAATTTCGTTCTTTTAGTTTCAGGAGATCATGAGGTGGTGGGAGCTAACGTTTCCAACACCGAATCCTGCTATTTAGAGAAAATTTGCTTTTTGACTATATTTTCGTTCGTTTAGTATCAGGAGATCATGAGGTGGCAGGAGCTAACGTTTTATCTTTCAATCCTGCTATTTCGTACAAATTCGGCATTTTGACTATATTTCATTCTATTAGTATCAGGAGATCATAAGGCAGAAGGAGCTATCTTTTTCCGGTTCGAATCCTGCTTTTTCGTGAAAAATCGGCTTTTTGACGATAATTTCGTTCTTTTAGTATCAGGAGATCATGAGGTGGTGGGAGCTAACGTTTCCAACATCGAATCCTGCTATTTAGAGAAAATTTGCTTTTTGACTATATTTTCGTTCTTTTAGTATCAGGAGATCATGAGGTCGCAGGAGCTAACGTTTCCAGCTTCAAATCCTGCTATTTCGTAAAACTTCGGCTTTTTGACTATATTTTTGATCTTTTGGTATCAGGAGATCATGAGGTGGCAGGAGCTAACGTTTTATCTTTGAATCCTGCTATTTCGTAAAAATTCGGCTTTTTGACTATATTTTGGTGCTTTTACTATCAGGAGATCATGAGGCGGCTGGAGCTAACATTCTTGCTACGAATCCTGTTATTTCTTAAAAATTTGGCTTTTTGACTATATTTTTGTTCTTTTAGTATCAGGAGACCATGAGGTGGTAGGAGCTAACGTTTTATCTTTGAATCCTGCTATTTCGTAAAAATTCGGCTTTTTGACTATATTTTGGTGCTTTTACTATCAGGAGATCATGAGGCGGCTGGAGCTAACATTCTTGCTACGAATCCTGTTATTTCTTAAAAATTTGGCTTTTTGACTATATTTTTGTTCTTTTAGTATCAGGAGACCATGAGGTGGTAGGAGCTAACGTTTCCAGGCTCGAATCCTGCTATTTCGTAAAACTTCGGCTTTTTGACTATATTTTTGATCTTTTAGTATCAGGAGATCATGAGGTGGCAGGAGCTAACGTTTTATCTTTGAATCCTGCTATTTCGTAAAAATTCGGCTTTTTGTCTATATATTCGTTCTTTTAGTATCAGGAGATCATAAAATGGAAGGAGCTAACGTTCTAGCTGCCAATCTTCTATTTCGTAGAAATTCGGCTTTTTGTCTATATATTCGTTCTTTTAGTATCAGGAGATCATAAGGTGGCAGGAGCTAACGTTCTAGCTGCCAATCCTGCTATTTCGTAAAAGTTCGGCTTTTTGACTATATTTTGGTCCTTTTACTATCAGGAGATCATGAGGCGGCTGGAGCTAACATTCTTGCTACGAATCCTGTTATTTCTTAAAAATTCGGCTTTTTGCCAATATATTCGTTCTTTTAGTATCAGGAGATCATGAGGTCGCAGGAGCTAACGTTTCCAGCTTCAAATCCTGCTATTTCGTAAAACTTCGGCTTTTTGACTATATTTTTGATCTTTTAGTATCAGGAGATCATGAGGTGGCAGGAGCTAACGTTTTATCTTTCAATCCTGCTATTTCGTAAAAATTCGGCTTTTTGTCTATATATTCGTTCTTTTACTATCAGGAGATCATGAGGTGGCAGGAGCCAACGTTCTAGCTGCTAATCCCGCTATTTCGTACAAATTCGGCATTTTGACTATATTTCATTCTATTAGTATCAGGAGATCATAAGGCAGAAGGAGCTATTTTTTTCCGGTTTGAATCCTGCTATTTCGTAAAAGTTCGGTTTTTTTACTATAATTTCGTTCTTTTAGTATCAGGAGATCATGAGGTGGTGGGAGCTAACGTTTCCAACATCGAATCCTGCTATTTAGAGAAAATTTGCTTTTTGACTATATTTTCGTTCTTTTAGTATCAGGAGATCATGAGGTCGCAGGAGCTAACGTTTCCAGCTTCAAATCCTGCTATTTCTCTAATATTCGGTTTTTGACTATATTTTCGTTCGTTTAGTATCAGGAGATCATAGGGCAGAAAGAGCTATCTTTTTCCGGTTCGAATCCTGCTATTTCGTAAAAAATCGGTTTTTTTATTATAATTTCGTTCTTTTAGTATCAGGAGATCATGAGGTCGCAGGAGCTAACGTTTCCAGCTTCAAATCCTGCTATTTCGTAAAACTTCGGCTTTTTGACTATATTTTTGATCTTTTAGTATCAGGAGATCATGAGGTGGCAGGAGCTAACGTTTTATCTTTGAATCCCGCTATTTCGTAAAAATTCGGCTTTTTGCCTATATATTCGTTCTTTTAGTATCAGGAGATCATGAGGTCGCAGGAGCTAACGTTTCCAGCTTCAAATCCTGCTATTTCGTAAAACTTCGGCTTTTTGACTATATTTTTGATCTTTTAGTATCAGGAGATCATGAGGTGGCAGGAGCTAACGTTTTATCTTTCAATCCTGCTATTTCGTAAAAATTCGGCTTTTTGTCTATATATTCGTTCTTTTACTATCAGGAGATCATGAGGTGGCAGGAGCCAACGTTCTAGCTGCTAATCCCGCTATTTCGTACAAATTCGGCATTTTGACTATATTTCATTCTATTAGTATCAGGAGATCATAAGGCAGAAGGAGCTATTTTTTTCCGGTTTGAATCCTGCTATTTCGTAAAAGTTCGGTTTTTTTACTATAATTTCGTTCTTTTAGTATCAGGAGATCATGAGGTGGTGGGAGCTAACGTTTCCAACATCGAATCCTGCTATTTAGAGAAAATTTGCTTTTTGACTATATTTTCGTTCTTTTAGTATCAGGAGATCATGAGGTCGCAGGAGCTAACGTTTCCAGCTTCAAATCCTGCTATTTCGTAAAACTTCGGCTTTTTGACTATATTTTTGATCTTTTGGTATCAGGAGATCATGAGGTGGCAGGAGCTAACGTTTTATCTTTGAATCCTGCTATTTCGTAAAAATTCGGCTTTTTGACTATATTTTTGATCTTTTTGTATCAGGAGACCATGAGGTGGTAGGAGCTAACGTTTCCAGGCTCGAATCCTGCTATTTTTCTAATATTCGGTTTTTGACTATATTTTCGTTCGTTTAGTATCAGGAGATCATGAGGTGGCAGGAGCTAACGTTTCCAACTTTGAATCCTGCTATTTAGAGAAAATTTGCTTTTTGACTATATTTTCGTTCTTTTAGTATCAGGAGATCATGAGGTCGCAGGAGCTAACGTTTCCAGCTTCAAATCATGCAATTTCGTGAAAATTAGGCTTTTTGACTATATTTTCGTGCTTTTATTATCAGGAGATCATGAGGCGGCAGGAGCTAACATTCTTGCTGCCAATCCTGTTATTTCGTCAAAATTTAGCTTTTTGTCTATTTTATCGTTCTTTTAGTATCAGGAGATCATAAGGTGGCAGGAGCTAATGTTCTAGCAGCCAATTCTGATATTTCGTACAAATTCGGCATTTTGACTATATTTCATTCTATTAGTATCAGGAGATCATAAGGCAGAAGGAGCTATCTTTTTCCGGTTCGAATCCTGCTATTTCGTAAAAGTTCGGTTTTTTGACTATAATTTGGTTCTTTTAGTATCAGGAGATCATGAGGTGGTGGGAGCTAACGTTTCCAACATCGAATCCTGCTATTTAGAGAAAATTTGCTTTTTGACTATATTTTCGTTCTTTTAGTATCAGGAGATCATGAGGTCGCAGGAGCTAATGTTTCCAGCTTCAAATCCTGCTATTTCGTAAAACTTCGGCTTTTTGACTATATTTTTGATCTTTTAGTATCAGGAGATCATGAGGTGGCAGGAGCTAACGTTTTATCTTTGAATCCCGCTATTTCGTAAAAATTCGGCTTTTTGCCTATATATTCGTTCTTTTAGTATCAGGAGATCATAAGGTGGAAGGAGCTAACGTTCTAGCTGCCAATCTTCTATTTCGTAGAAATTCGGCTTTTTGTCTATATATTCGTTCTTTTAGTATCAGGAGATCATAAGGTGGCAGGAGCTAACGTTCTAGCTGCCAATCCTGCTATTTCGTAAAAGTTCGGCTTTTTTACTATATTTTGGTCCTTTTACTATCAGGAGATCATGAGGCGGCTGGAGCTAACATTCTTGCTACGAATCCTGTTATTTCTTAAAAAGTTGGCTTTTTGACTATATTTTTGTTCTTTTAGTATCAGGAGACCATGAGGTGGTAGGAGCTAACGTTTCCAGGCTCGAATCCTGCTATTTCGCTAATATTCGGTTTTTGACTATATTTTCGTTCGTTTAGTATCAGGAGATCATGAGGTCGCAGGAGCTAACGTTTCTAGCTTCAAATCCTGCTATTTCGTAAAACTTCGGCTTTTTGTCTATATATTCGTTCTTTTACTATCAGGAGATCATGAGGTGGCAGGAGCCAACGTTCTAGCTGCTAATCCCGCTATTTCGTACAAATTCGGCATTTTGACTATATTTCATTCTATTAGTATCAGGAGATCATAAGGCAGAAGGAGCTATCTTTTTCCGGTTCGAATCCTGCTATTTCGTAAAAGTTCGGTTTTTTTACTATAATTTCGTTCTTTTAGTATCAGGAGATCATGAGGTGGTGGGAGCTAACGTTTCCAACATCGAATCCTGCTATTTAGAGAAAATTTGCTTTTTGACTATATTTTCGTTCTTTTAGTATCAGGAGATCATGAGGTCGCAGGAGCTAACGTTTCCAGCTTCAAATCCTGCTATTTCGTAAAACTTCGGCTTTTTGACTATATTTTTGATCTTTTAGTATCAGGAGATCATGAGGTGGCAGGAGCTAACGTTTTATCTTTGAATCCTGCTATTTCGTAAAAATTCGGCTTTTTGACTATATTTTGGTGCTTTTACTATCAGGAGATCATGAGGCGGCTGGAGCTAACATTCTTGCTACGAATCCTGTTATTTCTTAAAAATTTGGCTTTTTGACTATATTTTTGTTCTTTTAGTATCAGGAGACCATGAGGTGGTAGGAGCTAACGTTTCCAGGCTCGAATCCTGCTATTTCGTAAAACTTCAGCTTTTTGACTATATTTTTGATCTTTTAGTATCAGGAGATCATGAGGTGGCAGGAGCTAACGTTTTATCTTTGAATCCTGCTATTTCGTAAAAATTCGGCTTTTTGTCTATATATTCGTTCTTTTAGTATCAGGAGATCATAAAATGGAAGGAGCTAACGTTCTAGCTGCCAATCTTCTATTTCGTAGAAATTCGGCTTTTTGTCTATATATTCGTTCTTTTAGTATCAGGAGATCATAAGGTGGCAGGAGCTAACGTTCTAGCTGCCAATCCTGCTATTTCGTAAAAGTTCGGCTTTTTGACTATATTTTGGTCCTTTTACTATCAGGAGATCATGAGGCGGCTGGAGCTAACATTCTTGCTACGAATCCTGTTATTTCTTAAAAATTTGGCTTTTTGACTATATTTTTGTTCTTTTAGTATCAGGAGACCATGAGGTGGTAGGAGCTAACGTTTCCAGGCTCGAATCCTGCTATTTCTCTAATATTCGGTTTTTGACTATATTTTCGTTCGTTTAGTATCAGGAGATCATAGGGCAGAAAGAGCTATCTTTTTCCGGTTCGAATCCTGCTATTTCGTAAAAAATCGGTTTTTTTATTATAATTTCGTTCTTTTAGTATCAGGAGATCATGAGGTCGCAGGAGCTAACGTTTCCAGCTTCAAATCCTGCTATTTCGTAAAACTTCGGCTTTTTGACTATATTTTTGATCTTTTAGTATCAGGAGATCATGAGGTGGCAGGAGCTAACGTTTTATCTTTGAATCCCGCTATTTCGTAAAAATTCGGCTTTTTGCCTATATATTCGTTCTTTTAGTATCAGGAGATCATGAGGTCGCAGGAGCTAACGTTTCCAGCTTCAAATCCTGCTATTTCGTAAAACTTCGGCTTTTTGACTATATTTTTGATCTTTTAGTATCAGGAGATCATGAGGTGGCAGGAGCTAACGTTTTATCTTTCAATCCTGCTATTTCGTAAAAATTCGGCTTTTTGTCTATATATTCGTTCTTTTACTATCAGGAGATCATGAGGTGGCAGGAGCCAACGTTCTAGCTGCTAATCCCGCTATTTCGTACAAATTCGGCATTTTGACTATATTTCATTCTATTAGTATCAGGAGATCATAAGGCAGAAGGAGCTATTTTTTTCCGGTTTGAATCCTGCTATTTCGTAAAAGTTCGGTTTTTTTACTATAATTTCGTTCTTTTAGTATCAGGAGATCATGAGGTGGTGGGAGCTAACGTTTCCAACATTGAATCCTGCTATTTAGAGAAAATTTGCTTTTTGACTATATTTTCGTTCTTTTAGTATCAGGAGATCATGAGGTCGCAGGAGCTAACGTTTCCAGCTTCAAATCCTGCTATTTCGTAAAACTTCGGCTTTTTGACTATATTTTTGATCTTTTGGTATCAGGAGATCATGAGGTGGCAGGAGCTAACGTTTTATCTTTGAATCCTGCTATTTCGTAAAAATTCGGCTTTTTGTCTATATATTCGTTCTTTTAGTATCAGGAGATCATAAAATGGAAGGAGCTAACGTTCTAGCTGCCAATCTTCTATTTCGTAGAAATTCGGCTTTTTGTCTATATATTCGTTCTTTTAGTATCAGGAGATCATGAGGTGGCAGGAGCCAACGTTCTAGCTGCTAATCCCGCTATTTCGTACAAATTCGGTATTTTGACTATATTTCATTCTATTAGTATCAGGAGATCATAGGGCAGAAGGAGCTATCTTTTTCCGGTTCGAATCCTGCTATTTCGTAAAAGTTCGGTTTTTTTATTATAATTTCGTTCTTTTAGTTTCAGGAGATCATGAGGTGGTGGGAGCTAACGTTTCCAACACCGAATCCTGCTATTTAGAGAAAATTTGCTTTTTGACTATATTTTCGTTCGTTTAGTATCAGGAGATCATGAGGTGGCAGGAGCTAACGTTTTATCTTTCAATCCTGCTATTTCGTACAAATTCGGCATTTTGACTATATTTCATTCTATTAGTATCAGGAGATCATAAGGCAGAAGGAGCTATCTTTTTCCGGTTCGAATCCTGCTTTTTCGTGAAAAATCGGCTTTTTGACGATAATTTCGTTCTTTTAGTATCAGGAGATCATGAGGTGGTGGGAGCTAACGTTTCCAACATCGAATCCTGCTATTTAGAGAAAATTTGCTTTTTGACTATATTTTCGTTCTTTTAGTATCAGGAGATCATGAGGTCGCAGGAGCTAACGTTTCCAGCTTCAAATCCTGCTATTTCGTAAAACTTCGGCTTTTTGACTATATTTTTGATCTTTTGGTATCAGGAGATCATGAGGTGGCAGGAGCTAACGTTTTATCTTTGAATCCTGCTATTTCGTAAAAATTCGGCTTTTTGACTATATTTTGGTGCTTTTACTATCAGGAGATCATGAGGCGGCTGGAGATAACATTCTTGCTACGAATCCTGTTATTTCTTAAAAATTTGGCTTTTTGACTATATTTTTGTTCTTTTAGTATCAGGAGACCATGAGGTGGTAGGAGCTAACGTTTTATCTTTGAATCCTGCTATTTCGTAAAAATTCGGCTTTTTGACTATATTTTGGTGCTTTTACTATCAGGAGATCATGAGGCGGCTGGAGCTAACATTCTTGCTACGAATCCTGTTATTTCTTAAAAATTTGGCTTTTTGACTATATTTTTGTTCTTTTAGTATCAGGAGACCATGAGGTGGTAGGAGCTAACGTTTCCAGGCTCGAATCCTGCTATTTCGTAAAACTTCGGCTTTTTGACTATATTTTTGATCTTTTAGTATCAGGAGATCATGAGGTGGCAGGAGCTAACGTTTTATCTTTGAATCCTGCTATTTCGTAAAAATTCGGCTTTTTGTCTATATATTCGTTCTTTTAGTATCAGGAGATCATAAAATTGAAGGAGCTAACGTTCTAGCTGCCAATCTTCTATTTCGTAGAAATTCGGCTTTTTGTCTATATATTCGTTCTTTTAGTATCAGGAGATCATAAGGTGGCAGGAGCTAACGTTCTAGCTGCCAATCCTGCTATTTCGTAAAAGTTCGGCTTTTTGACTATATTTTGGTCCTTTTACTATCAGGAGATCATGAGGCGGCTGGAGCTAACATTCTTGCTACGAATCCTGTTATTTCTTAAAAATTCGGCTTTTTGCCAATATATTCGTTCTTTTAGTATCAGGAGATCATGAGGTCGCAGGAGCTAACGTTTCCAGCTTCAAATCCTGCTATTTCGTAAAACTTCGGCTTTTTGACTATATTTTTGATCTTTTAGTATCAGGAGATCATGAGGTGGCAGGAGCTAACGTTTTATCTTTCAATCCTGCTATTTCGTAAAAATTCGGCTTTTTGTCTATATATTCGTTCTTTTACTATCAGGAGATCATGAGGTGGCAGGAGCCAACGTTCTAGCTGCTAATCCCGCTATTTCGTACAAATTCGGCATTTTGACTATATTTCATTCTATTAGTATCAGGAGATCATAAGGCAGAAGGAGCTATTTTTTTCCGGTTTGAATCCTGCTATTTCGTAAAAGTTCGGTTTTTTTACTATAATTTCGTTCTTTTAGTATCAGGAGATCATGAGGTGGTGGGAGCTAACGTTTCCAACATCGAATCCTGCTATTTAGAGAAAATTTGCTTTTTGACTATATTTTCGTTCTTTTAGTATCAGGAGATCATGAGGTCGCAGGAGCTAACGTTTCCAGCTTCAAATCCTGCTATTTCGTAAAACTTCGGCTTTTTGACTATATTTTTGATCTTTTGGTATCAGGAGATCATGAGGTGGCAGGAGCTAACGTTTTATCTTTGAATCCTGCTATTTCGTAAAAATTCGGCTTTTTGTCTATATATTCGTTCTTTTAGTATCAGGAGATCATAAAATGGAAGGAGCTAACGTTCTAGCTGCCAATCTTCTATTTCGTAGAAATTCGGCTTTTTGTCTATATATTCGTTCTTTTAGTATCAGGAGATCATGAGGTGGCAGGAGCCAACGTTCTAGCTGCTAATCCCGCTATTTCGTACAAATTCGGTATTTTGACTATATTTCATTCTATTAGTATCAGGAGATCATAGGGCAGAAGGAGCTATCTTTTTCCGGTTCGAATCCTGCTATTTCGTAAAAGTTCGGTTTTTTTATTATAATTTCGTTCTTTTAGTTTCAGGAGATCATGAGGTGGTGGGAGCTAACGTTTCCAACACCGAATCCTGCTATTTAGAGAAAATTTGCTTTTTGACTATATTTTCGTTCGTTTAGTATCAGGAGATCATGAGGTGGCAGGAGCTAACGTTTTATCTTTCAATCCTGCTATTTCGTACAAATTCGGCATTTTGACTATATTTCATTCTATTAGTATCAGGAGATCATAAGGCAGAAGGAGCTATCTTTTTCCGGTTCGAATCCTGCTTTTTCGTGAAAAATCGGCTTTTTGACGATAATTTCGTTCTTTTAGTATCAGGAGATCATGAGGTGGTGGGAGCTAACGTTTCCAACATCGAATCCTGCTATTTAGAGAAAATTTGCTTTTTGACTATATTTTCGTTCTTTTAGTATCAGGAGATCATGAGGCGGCTGGAGCTAACATTCTTGCTACGAATCCTGTTATTTCTTAAAAATTTGGCTTTTTGACTATATTTTTGTTCTTTTAGTATCAGGAGACCATGAGGTGGTAGGAGCTAACGTTTCCAGGCTCGAATCCTGCTATCTCTCTAATATTCGGTTTTTGACTATATTTTCGTTCGTTTAGTATCAGGAGATCATAGGGCAGAAAGAGCTATCTTTTTCCGGTTCGAATCCTGCTATTTCGTAAAAAATCGGTTTTTTTATTATAATTTCGTTCTTTTAGTATCAGGAGATCATGAGGTCGCAGGAGCTAACGTTTCCAGCTTCAAATCCTGCTATTTCGTAAAACTTCGGCTTTTTGACTATATTTTTGATCTTTTAGTATCAGGAGATCATGAGGTGGCAGGAGCTAACGTTTTATCTTTGAATCCCGCTATTTCGTAAAAATTCGGCTTTTTGCCTATATATTCGTTCTTTTAGTATCAGGAGATCATGAGGTCGCAGGAGCTAACGTTTCCAGCTTCAAATCCTGCTATTTCGTAAAACTTCGGCTTTTTGACTATATTTTTGATCTTTTAGTATCAGGAGATCATGAGGTGGCAGGAGCTAACGTTTTATCTTTCAATCCTGCTATTTCGTAAAAATTCGGCTTTTTGTCTATATATTCGTTCTTTTACTATCAGGAGATCATGAGGTGGCAGGAGCCAACGTTCTAGCTGCTAATCCCGCTATTTCGTACAAATTCGGCATTTTGACTATATTTCATTCTATTAGTATCAGGAGATCATAAGGCAGAAGGAGCTATTTTTTTCCGGTTTGAATCCTGCTATTTCGTAAAAGTTCGGTTTTTTTACTATAATTTCGTTCTTTTAGTATCAGGAGATCATGAGGTGGTGGGAGCTAACGTTTCCAACATCGAATCCTGCTATTTAGAGAAAATTTGCTTTTTGACTATATTTTCGTTCTTTTAGTATCAGGAGATCATGAGGTCGCAGGAGCTAACGTTTCCAGCTTCAAATCCTGCTATTTCGTAAAACTTCGGCTTTTTGACTATATTTTTGATCTTTTAGTATCAGGAGATCATGAGGTGGCAGGAGCTAACGTTTTATCTTTGAATCCTGCTATTTCGTAAAAATTCGGCTTTTTGTCTATATATTCGTTCTTTTAGTATCAGGAGATCATAAAATGGAAGGAGCTAACGTTCTAGCTGCCAATCTTCTATTTCGTAGAAATTAGGCTTTTTGTCTATATATTCGTTCTTTTAGTATCAGGAGATCATGAGGTGGCAGGAGCCAACGTTCTAGCTGCTAATCCCGCTATTTCGTACAAATTCGGTATTTTGACTATATTTCATTCTATTAGTATCAGGAGATCATAGGGCAGAAGGAGCTATCTTTTTCCGGTTCGAATCCTGCTATTTCGTAAAAGTTCGGTTTTTTTATTATAATTTCGTTCTTTTAGTTTCAGGAGATCATGAGGTGGTGGGAGCTAACGTTTCCAACACCGAATCCTGCTATTTAGAGAAAATTTGCTTTTTGACTATATTTTCGTTCGTTTAGTATCAGGAGATCATGAGGTGGCAGGAGCTAACGTTTTATCTTTCAATCCTGCTATTTCGTACAAATTCGGCATTTTGACTATATTTCATTCTATTAGTATCAGGAGATCATAAGGCAGAAGGAGCTATCTTTTTCCGGTTCGAATCCTGCTATTTCGTGAAAAATCGGCTTTTTGACGATAATTTCGTTCTTTTAGTATCAGGAGATCATGAGGTGGTGGGAGCTAACGTTTCCAACATCGAATCCTGCTATTTAGAGAAAATTTGCTTTTTGACTATATTTTCGTTCTTTTAGTATCAGGAGATCATGAGGCGGCTGGAGCTAACATTCTTGCTACGAATCCTGTTATTTCTTAAAAATTTGGCTTTTTGACTATATTTTTGTTCTTTTAGTATCAGGAGACCATGAGGTGGTAGGAGCTAACGTTTCCAGGCTCGAATCCTGCTATTTCTCTAATATTCGGTTTTTGACTATATTTTCGTTCGTTTAGTATCAGGAGATCATAGGGCAGAAAGAGCTATCTTTTTCCGGTTCGAATCCTGCTATTTCGTAAAAAATCGGTTTTTTTATTATAATTTCGTTCTTTTAGTATCAGGAGATCATGAGGTCGCAGGAGCTAACGTTTCCAGCTTCAAATCCTGCTATTTCGTAAAACTTCGGCTTTTTGACTATATTTTTGATCTTTTAGTATCAGGAGATCATGAGGTGGCAGGAGCTAACGTTTTATCTTTGAATCCCGCTATTTTGTAAAAATTCGGCTTTTTGCCTATATATTCGTTCTTTTAGTATCAGGAGATCATGAGGTCGCAGGAGCTAACGTTTCCAGCTTCAAATCCTGCTATTTCGTAAAACTTCGGCTTTTTGACTATATTTTTGATCTTTTAGTATCAGGAGATCATGAGGTGGCAGGAGCTAACGTTTTATCTTTCAATCCTGCTATTTCGTAAAAATTCGGCTTTTTGTCTATATATTCGTTCTTTTACTATCAGGAGATCATGAGGTGGCAGGAGCCAACGTTCTAGCTGCTAATCCCGCTATTTCGTACAAATTCGGCATTTTGACTATATTTCATTCTATTAGTATCAGGAGATCATAAGGCAGAAGGAGCTATTTTTTTCCGGTTTGAATCCTGCTATTTCGTAAAAGTTCGGTTTTTTTACTATAATTTCGTTCTTTTAGTATCAGGAGATCATGAGGTGGTGGGAGCTAACGTTTCCAACATCGAATCCTGCTATTTAGAGAAAATTTGCTTTTTGACTATATTTTCGTTCTTTTAGTATCAGGAGATCATGAGGTCGCAGGAGCTAACGTTTCCAGCTTCAAATCCTGCTATTTCGTAAAACTTCGGCTTTTTGACTATATTTTTGATCTTTTAGTATCAGGAGATCATGAGGTGGCAGGAGCTAACGTTTTATCTTTGAATCCTGCTATTTCGTAAAAATTCGGCTTTTTGTCTATATATTCGTTCTTTTAGTATCAGGAGATCATAAAATGGAAGGAGCTAACGTTCTAGCTGCCAATCTTCTATTTCGTAGAAATTCGGCTTTTTGTCTATATATTCGTTCTTTTAGTATCAGGAGATCATGAGGTGGCAGGAGCCAACGTTCTAGCTGCTAATCCCGCTATTTCGTACAAATTCGGTATTTTGACTATATTTCATTCTATTAGTATCAGGAGATCATAGGGCAGAAGGAGCTATCTTTTTCCGGTTCGAATCCTGCTATTTCGTAAAAGTTCGGTTTTTTTATTATAATTTCGTTCTTTTAGTTTCAGGAGATCATGAGGTGGTGGGAGCTAACGTTTCCAACACCGAATCCTGCTATTTAGAGAAAATTTGCTTTTTGACTATATTTTCGTTCGTTTAGTATCAGGAGATCATGAGGTGGCAGGAGCTAACGTTTTATCTTTCAATCCTGCTATTTCGTACAAATTCGGCATTTTGACTATATTTCATTCTATTAGTATCAGGAGATCATAGGGCAGAAGGAGCTATCTTTTTCCGGTTCGAATCCTGCTATTTCGTGAAAAATCGGCTTTTTGACGATAATTTCGTTCTTTTAGTATCAGGAGATCATGAGGTGGTGGGAGCTAACGTTTCCAACATCGAATCCTGCTATTTAGAGAAAATTTGCTTTTTGACTATATTTTCGTTCTTTTAGTATCAGGAGATCATGAGGCGGCTGGAGCTAACATTCTTGCTACGAATCCTGTTATTTCTTAAAAATTTGGCTTTTTGACTATATTTTTGTTCTTTTAGTATCAGGAGACCATGAGGTGGTAGGAGCTAACGTTTCCAGGCTCGAATCCTGCTATTTCTCTAATATTCGGTTTTTGACTATATTTTCGTTCGTTTAGTATCAGGAGATCATGAGGTGGCAGGAGATAACGTTTCCAACTTTGAATCCTGCTATTTAGAGAAAATTTGCTTTTTGACTATATTTTCGTTCTTTTAGTATCAGGAGATCATGAGGTCGCCGGAGCTAACGTTTCTAGCTTCAAATCCTGCTATTTCGTAAAACTTCGGCTTTTTGTCTATATATTCGTTCTTTTACTATCAGGAGATCATGAGGTGGCAGGAGCTAATGTTCTAGCTGCCAATTCTGATATTTCGTACAAATTCGGCATTTTGACTATATTTCATTCTATTAGTATCAGGAGATCATAAGGCAGAAGGAGCTATCTTTTTCCGGTTCGAATCCTGCTATTTCGTAAAAGTTCGGTTTTTTTACTATAATTTCGTTCTTTTAGTATCAGGAGATCATGAGGTGGTGGGAGCTAACGTTTCCAACATCGAATCCTGCTATTTAGAGAAAATTTGCTTTTTGACTATATTTTCATTCTTTTAGTATCAGGAGATCATGAGGTCGCAGGAGCTAACGTTTCCAGCTTCAAATCCTGCTATTTCGTAAAACTTCGGCTTTTTGACTATATTTTTGATCTTTTAGTATCAGGAGATCATGAGGTGGCAGGAGCTAACGTTTTATCTTTGAATCCTGCTATTTCGTAAAAATTCGGCTTTTTGACTATATTTTGGTGCTTTTACTATCAGGAGATCATGAGGCGGCTGGAGCTAACATTCTTGCTACGAATCCTGTTATTTCTTAAAAATTTGGCTTTTTGACTATATTTTTGTTCTTTTAGTATCAGGAGACCATGAGGTGGTAGGAGCTAACGTTTCCAGGCTCGAATCCTGCTATTTCGTAAAACTTCGGCTTTTTGACTATATTTTTGATCTTTTAGTATCAGGAGATCATGAGGTGGCAGGAGCTAACGTTTTATCTTTGAATCCTGCTATTTCGTAAAAATTCGGCTTTTTGTCTATATATTCGTTCTTTTAGTATCAGGAGATCATAAAATGGAAGGAGCTAACGTTCTAGCTGCCAATCTTCTATTTCGTAGAAATTCGGCTTTTTGTCTATATATTCGTTCTTTTAGTATCAGGAGATCATAAGGTGGCAGGAGCTAACGTTCTAGCTGCCAATCCTGCTATTTCGTAAAAGTTCGGCTTTTTGACTATATTTTGGTCCTTTTACTATCAGGAGATCATGAGGCGGCTGGAGCTAACATTCTTGCTACGAATCCTGTTATTTCTTAAAAATTTGGCTTTTTGACTATATTTTTGTTCTTTTAGTATCAGGAGACCATGAGGTGGTAGGAGCTAACGTTTCCAGGCTCGAATCCTGCTATTTCTCTAATATTCGGTTTTTGACTATATTTTCGTTCGTTTAGTATCAGGAGATCATGAGGTGGCAGGAGATAACGTTTCCAACTTTGAATCCTGCTATTTAGAGAAAATTTGCTTTTTGACTATATTTTCGTTCTTTTAGTATCAGGAGATCATGAGGTCGCAGGAGCTAACGTTTCCAGCTTCAAATCCTGCTATTTCGTAAAACTTCGGCTTTTTGACTATATTTTTGATCTTTTAGTATCAGGAGATCATGAGGTGGCAGGAGCTAACGTTTTATCTTTGAATCCCGCTATTTCGTAAAAATTCGGCTTTATGCCTATATATTCGTTCTTTTAGTATCAGGAGATCATGAGGTCGCAGGAGCTAACGTTTCCAGCTTCAAATCCTGCTATTTCGTAAAACTTCGGCTTTTTGACTATATTTTTGATCTTTTAGTATCAGGAGATTATGAGGTGGCAGGAGCCAACGTTCTAGCTGCTAATCCCGCTATTTCGTACAAATTCGGCATTTTGACTATATTTCATTCTATTAGTATCAGGAGATCATAAGGCAGAAGGAGCTATCTTTTTCCGGTTCGAATCCTGCTATTTCGTAAAAGTTCGGTTTTTTTACTATAATTTCGTTCTTTTAGTATCAGGAGATCATGAGGTGGTGGGAGCTAACGTTTCCAACATCGAATCCTGCTATTTAGAGAAAATTTGCTTTTTGACTATATTTTCGTTCTTTTAGTATCAGGAGATCATGAGGTCGCAGGAGCTAACGTTTCCAGCTTCAAATCCTGCTATTTCGTAAAACTTCGGCTTTTTGACTATATTTTTGATCTTTTAGTATCAGGAGATCATGAGGTGGCAGGAGCTAACGTTTTATCTTTGAATCCTGCTATTTCGTAAAAATTCGGCTTTTTGACTATATTTTGGTGCTTTTACTATCAGGAGATCATGAGGCGGCTGGAGCTAACATTCTTGCTACGAATCCTGTTATTTCTTAAAAATTTGGCTTTTTGACTATATTTTTGTTCTTTTAGTATCAGGAGACCATGAGGTGGTAGGAGCTAACGTTTCCAGGCTCGAATCCTGCTATTTCGTAAAACTTCGGCTTTTTGACTATATTTTTGATCTTTTAGTATCAGGAGATCATGAGGTGGCAGGAGCTAACGTTTTATCTTTGAATCCTGCTATTTCGTAAAAATTCGGCTTTTTGTCTATATATTCGTTCTTTTAGTATCAGGAGATCATAAAATGGAAGGAGCTAACGTTCTAGCTGCCAATCTTCTATTTCGTAGAAATTCGGCTTTTTGTCTATATATTCGTTCTTTTAGTATCAGGAGATCATAAGGTGGCAGGAGCTAACGTTCTAGCTGCCAATCCTGCTATTTCGTAAAAGTTCGGCTTTTTGACTATATTTTGGTCCTTTTACTATCAGGAGATCATGAGGCGGCTGGAGCTAACATTCTTGCTACGAATCCTGTTATTTCTTCAAAATTTGGCTTTTTGACTATATTTTTGTTCTTTTAGTATCAGGAGACCATGAGGTGGTAGGAGCTAACGTTTCCAGGCTCGAATCCTGCTATTTCTCTAATATTCGGTTTTTGACTATATTTTCGTTCGTTTAGTATCAGGAGATCATGAGGTGGCAGGAGATAACGTTTCCAACTTTGAATCCTGCTATTTAGAGAAAATTTGCTTTTTGACTATATTTTCGTTCTTTTAGTATCAGGAGATCATGAGGTCGCAGGAGCTAACGTTTCCAGCTTCAAATCCTGCCATTTCGTAAAACTTCGGCTTTTTGACTATATTTTTGATCTTTTAGTATCAGGAGATCATGAGGTGGCAGGAGCTAACGTTTTATCTTTGAATCCCGCTATTTCGTAAAAATTCGGCTTTTTGCCTATATATTCGTTCTTTTAGTATCAGGAGATCATGAGGTCGCAGGAGCTAACGTTTCCAGCTTCAAATCCTGCTATTTCGTAAAACTTCGGCTTTTTGACTATATTTTTGATCTTTTAGTATCAGGAGATCATGAGGTGGCAGGAGCTAACGTTTTATCTTTCAATCCTGCTATTTCGTAAAAATTCGGCTTTTTGTCTATATATTCGTTCTTTTACTATCAGGAGATCATGAGGTGGCAGGAGCCAACGTTCTAGCTGCTAATCCCGCTATTTCGTACAAATTCGGCATTTTGACTATATTTCATTCTATTAGTATCAGGAGATCATAAGGCAGAAGGAGCTATCTTTTTCCGGTTTGAATCCTGCTATTTCGTAAAAGTTCGGTTTTTTTACTATAATTTCGTTCTTTTAGTATCAGGAGATCATGAGGTGGTGGGAGCTAACGTTTCCAACATCGAATCCTGCTATTTAGAGAAAATTTGCTTTTTGACTATATTTTCGTTCTTTTAGTATCAGGAGATCATGAGGTCGCAGGAGCTAACGTTTCCAGCTTCAAATCCTGCTATTTCGTAAAACTTCGGCTTTTTGACTATATTTTTGATCTTTTAGTATCAGGAGATCATGAGGTGGCAGGAGCTAACGTTTTATCTTTGAATCCTGCTATTTCGTAAAAATTCGGCTTTTTGTCTATATATTCGTTCTTTTAGTATCAGGAGATCATAAAATGGAAGGAGCTAACGTTCTAGCTGCCAATCTTCTATTTCGTAGAAATTCGGCTTTTTGTCTATATATTCGTTCTTTTAGTATCAGGAGATCATGAGGTGGCAGGAGCCAACGTTCTAGCTGCTAATCCCGCTATTTCGTACAAATTCGGTATTTTGACTATATTTCATTCTATTAGTATCAGGAGATCATAGGGCAGAAGGAGCTATCTTTTTCCGGTTCGAATCCTGCTATTTCGTAAAAGTTCGGTTTTTTTATTATAATTTCGTTCTTTTAGTTTCAGGAGATCATGAGGTGGTGGGAGCTAACGTTTCCAACACCGAATCCTGCTATTTAGAGAAAATTTGCTTTTTGACTATATTTTCGTTCGTTTAGTATCAGGAGATCATGAGGTGGCAAGAGCTAACGTTTTATCTTTCAATCCTGCTATTTCGTACAAATTCGGCATTTTGACTATATTTTTGATCTTTTAGTATCAGGAGATCATGAGGTGGCAGGAGCTAACGTTTTATCTTTGAATCCTGCTATTTCGTAAAAATTCGGCTTTTTGTCTATATATTCGTTCTTTTAGTATCAGGAGATCATAAAATGGAAGGAGCTAACGTTCTAGCTGCCAATCTTCTATTTCGTAAAAATTCGGCTTTTTGTCTATATATTCGTTCTTTTACTATCAGGAGATCATGAGGTGGCAGGAGCCAACGTTCTAGCTGCTAATCCCGCTATTTCGTACAAATTCGGCATTTTGACTATATTTCATTCTATTAGTATCAGGAGATCATAAGGCAGAAGGAGCTATCTTTTTCCGGTTTGAATCCTGCTATTTCGTAAAAGTTCGGTTTTTTTACTATAATTTCGTTCTTTTAGTATCAGGAGATCATGAGGTGGTGGGAGCTAACGTTTCCAACATTGAATCCTGCTATTTAGAGAAAATTTGCTTTTTGACTATATTTTCGTTCTTTTAGTATCAGGAGATCATGAGGTCGCAGGAGCTAACGTTTCCAGCTTCAAATCCTGCTCTTTCGTAAAACTTCGGCTTTTTGACTATATTTTTGATCTTTTAGTATCAGGAGATCATGAGGTGGCAGGAGCTAACGTTTCCAGCTTTAAATCCTGCTATTTCGTAAAACTTCGGCTTTTTGACTATATTTTTGTTCTTTTAGTATCAGGAAATCATAAGGCAGCAGGAGCTAATGTTCTAGCTGCCAATCCTGGTATTTCGTAAAAGTAGTGCTTTTTGACTATATTTTCGTTCTTTTACTGTCAGGAGATCATGAGGTGGCAGGAGCCAATGTTCTAGCTGCTAATCCTGCTATTTCGTACAAATTCGGCATTTTGACCACATTTCATTCTATTAGTATCAGGAGATCGTAAGGCAGTAGGAGCTATCTTTTTCCGGTTCGAATCCTGCTATTTCGTAAAAGTTTGGTTTTTTGACTATATTTTCGTTCTTTTAGTATCAGGAGATCATAAGGCAGAAGGAGCTATCCTTTTCCGGTTCAAATCCTGCTATTTCGTAAAAGTTCGGTTTTTTGACTATAATTTAGTTCTTTTAGTATCAGGAGATCATGAGGTGGTGGGAGCTAACGATTCCAACTTCGAATCCTGCTATTTAGAGAAAATTAGCTTTTTGACTATATTTTCGTTCTTTTAGTATCAGGAGATCATGAGGTGGTGGGAGCTAACGTTTCCAGGCTCGAATCTTGCTATTTCTCTAATGTTCGGTTTTTGACTACATTTTCGTTCTTTTAGTATCAGGAGATCATGAGGTGGCAGGAGCTAACGTTTCCAGCTTTGAATCCTGCTATTTTGAAACAATCGGCATTTTGACTATATTTTCGTTCTTTTAGTATCAGGAGATCATGAGGTGGCAGGAGCTAACGTTTTATCTTTGAATCCTGCTATTTCGTAATAATTCGGCTTTTTGTCTATATATTCGTTCTTTTAGTATCAGGAGATCATAAAATGGAAGGAGCTAACGTTCTAGCTGCCAATCTTCTATTTCGTAGAAATTCGGCTTTTTGTCTATATATTCGTTCTTTTAGTATCAGGAGATCATGAGGTGGCAGGAGCCAACGTTCTAGCTGCTAATCCCGCTATTTCGTACAAATTCGGTATTTTGACTATATTTCATTCTATTAGTATCAGGAGATCATAGGGCAGAAAGAGCTATCTTTTTCCGGTTCGAATCCTGCTATTTCGTAAAAAATCGGTTTTTTTATTATAATTTCGTTCTTTTAGTTTCAGGAAATCATGAGGTGGTGGGAGCTAACGTTTCCAACACCGAATCCTGCTATTTAGAGAAAATTTGCTTTTTGACTATATTTTCGTTCGTTTAGTATCAGGAGATCATGAGGTGGCAGGAGCTAACGTTTTATCTTTCAATCCTGCTATTTCGTACAAATTTGGCATTTTGACTTTATTTCATTCTATTAGTATCAGGAGATCATAAGGCAGAAGGAGCTATCTTTTTCCGGTTCGAATCCTGCTATTTCGTAAAAAATCGGTTTTTTTATTATAATTTCGTTCTTTTAGTTTCAGGAAATCATGAGGTGGTGGGAGCTAACGTTTCCAACACCGAATCCTGTAATTAGAGAAAATTTGCTTTTTGACTATATTTTCGTTCGTTTAGTATCAGGAGATCATGAGGTGGCAGGAGCTAACGTTTTATCTTTCAATCCTGCTATTTCGTACAAATTTGGCATTTTGACTATATTTCATTCTATTAGTATCAGGAGATCATAAGGCAGAAGGAGCTATCTTTTTCCAGTTCGAATCCTGCTATTTCGTGAAAAATCGGCTTTTTGACTATATTTTCGTTCTTTTAGTATCAGGAGATCATGAGGTCGCAGGAGCTAACGTTTCCAGCTTCAAATCCTGCTTTTTCGTAAAACTTCGGCTTTTTGACTATATTTTTGATCTTTTAGTATCAGGAGATCATGAGGTGGCAGGAGCTAACATTCTTGCTGCCAATTCTGCTATTTCGTCAAAATTTAGCTTTTTGACTATATTTTCGTTCTTTTAGTATCAGGAGATCATGAGGTGGCAGGAGCTAACGTTTCCAGCTTCGAATCATGCTATTTCGTAAAAATTTGGCTTTTTCACTATATTTTCGTCCTTTTAGTATCAGGAGATCATAAGGCGGCAGGAGCTAATGTTTACAGCTTCAAATCATGCAATTTCGTGAAAATTAGGCTTTTTGACTATATTTTCGTTCTTTTATTATCAGGAGATCATGAGGCGGCAGGAGCTAACATTCTTGCTGCCAATCCTGTTATTTCGTTAAAATTTAGCTTTTTGTCTATTTTATCGTTCTTTTAGTATCAGGAGATCATAAGGTGGCAGGAGCTAATGTTCTAGCTGCCAATTCTGATATTTCGTACAAATTCGGCATTTTGACTATATTTCATTCTATTAGTATCAGGTAATCATAAGGCAGAAGGAGCTATCTTTTTCCGGTTCGAATCCTGCTATTTCGTAAAAGTTCGGTTTTTTGACTATAATTTGGTTCTTTTAGTTTCAGGAGATCATGGGGTGGCAGGAGTTAACGTTTCCAACTTTGAATCCTGCTATTTAGAGAAAATTTGCTTTTTGACTATATTTTCGTTCTTTTAGTATCAGGAGATCATGAGGTCGCAGGAGCTAACGTTTCCAGCTTCAAATCCTGCTATTTCGTAAAACTTCGGCTTTTTGACTATATTTTTGATCTTTTAGTATCAGGAGATCATGAGGTGGCAGGAGCTAACGTTTTATCTTTCAATCCTGCTATTTCGTAAAAATTCGGCTTTTTGTCTATATATTCGTTCTTTTACTATCAGGAGATCATGAGGTGGCAGGAGCCAACGTTCTAGCTGCTAATCCCGCTATTTCGTACAAATTCGGCATTTTGACTATATTTCATTCTATTAGTATCAGGAGATCATAAGGCAGAAGGAGCTATCTTTTTCCGGTTTGAATCCTGCTATTTCGTAAAAGTTCGGTTTTTTTACTATAATTTCGTTCTTTTAGTATCAGGAGATCATGAGGTGGTGGGAGCTAACGTTTCCAACATCGAATCCTGCTATTTAGAGAAAATTTGCTTTTTGACTATATTTTCGTTCTTTTAGTATAAGGAGATCATGAGGTGGCAGGAGCTAACGTTTTATCTTTCAATCCTGCTATTTCGTAAAAATTCGGCTTTTTGTCTATATATTCGTTCTTTTACTATCAGGAGATCATGAGGTGGCAGGAGCCAACGTTCTAGCTGCTAATCCCGCTATTTCGTACAAATTCGGTATTTTTACTATATTTCATTCTATTAGTATCAGGAGATCATAAGGCAGAAGGAGCTATCTTTTTCCGGTTTGAATCCTGCTATTTCGTAAAAGTTCGGTTTTTTTACTATAATTTCGTTCTTTTAGTATCAGGAGATCATGAGGTGGTGGGAGCTAACGTTTCCGGTTTGAATCCTGCTATTTCGTAAAAGTTCGGTTTTTTTACTATAATTTCGTTCTTTTAGTATCAGGAGATCATGAGGTGGTGGGAGCTAACGTTTCCAACATCGAATCCTGCTATTTAGAGAAAATTTGCTTTTTGACTATATTTTCGTTCTTTTAGTATCAGGAGATCATGAGGTCGCAGGAGCTAACGTTTCCAGCTTCAAATCCTGCTTTTTCGTAAAACTTCGGCTTTTTGACTATATTTTTGATCTTTTAGTATCAGGAGATCATGAGGTGGCAGGAGCTAACATTCTTGCTGCCAATTCTGCTATTTCGTCAAAATTTAGCTTTTTGACTATATTTTCGTTCTTTTAGTATCAGGAGATCATGAGGTGGCAGGAGCTAACGTTTCCAGCTTCGAATCATGCTATTTCGTAAAAATTTGGCTTTTTCACTATATTTTCGTCCTTTTAGTATCAGGAGATCATAAGGCGGCAGGAGCTAATGTTTACAGCTTCAAATCATGCAATTTCGTGAAAATTAGGCTTTTTGACTATATTTTCGTTCTTTTATTATCAGGAGATCATGAGGCGGCAGGAGCTAACATTCTTGCTGCCAATCCTGTTATTTCGTTAAAATTTAGCTTTTTGTCTATTTTATCGTTCTTTTAGTATCAGGAGATCATAAGGTGGCAGGAGCTAATGTTCTAGCTGCCAATTCTGATATTTCGTACAAATTCGGCATTTTGACTATATTTCATTCTATTAGTATCAGGTGATCATAAGGCAGAAGGAGCTATCTTTTTCCGGTTCGAATCCTGCTATTTCGTAAAAGTTCGGTTTTTTGACTATAATTTGGTTCTTTTAGTTTCAGGAGATCATGGGGTGGCAGGAGTTAACGTTTCCAACTTTGAATCCTGCTATTTAGAGAAAATTTGCTTTTTGACTATATTTTCGTTCTTTTAGTATCAGGAGATCATGAGGTCGCAGGAGCTAACGTTTCCAGCTTCAAATCCTGCTATTTCGTAAAACTTCGGCTTTTTGACTATATTTTTGATCTTTTAGTATCAGGAGATCATGAGGTGGCAGGAGCTAACGTTTTATCTTTCAATCCTGCTATTTCGTAAAAATTCGGCTTTTTGTCTATATATTCGTTCTTTTACTATCAGGAGATCATGAGGTGGCAGGAGCCAACGTTCTAGCTGCTAATCCCGCTATTTCGTACAAATTCGGCATTTTGACTATATTTCATTCTATTAGTATCAGGAGATCATAAGGCAGAAGGAGCTATCTTTTTCCGGTTTGAATCCTGCTATTTCGTAAAAGTTCGGTTTTTTTACTATAATTTCGTTCTTTTAGTATCAGGAGATCATGAGGTGGTGGGAGCTAACGTTTCCAACATCGAATCCTGCTATTTAGAGAAAATTTGCTTTTTGACTATATTTTCGTTCTTTTAGTATAAGGAGATCATGAGGTGGCAGGAGCTAACGTTTTATCTTTCAATCCTGCTATTTCGTAAAAATTCGGCTTTTTGTCTATATATTCGTTCTTTTACTATCAGGAGATCATGAGGTGGCAGGAGCCAACGTTCTAGCTGCTAATCCCGCTATTTCGTACAAATTCGGTATTTTTACTATATTTCATTCTATTAGTATCAGGAGATCATAAGGCAGAAGGAGCTATCTTTTTCCGGTTTGAATCCTGCTATTTCGTAAAAGTTCGGTTTTTTTACTATAATTTCGTTCTTTTAGTATCAGGAGATCATGAGGTGGTGGGAGCTAACGTTTCCGGTTTGAATCCTGCTATTTCGTAAAAGTTCGGTTTTTTTACTATAATTTCGTTCTTTTAGTATCAGGAGATCATGAGGTGGTGGGAGCTAACGTTTCCAACATCGAATCCTGCTATTTAGAGAAAATTTGCTTTTTGACTATATTTTCGTTCTTTTAGTATCAGGAGATCATGAGGTCGCAGGAGCTAACGTTTCCAGCTTCAAATCCTGCTCTTTCGTAAAACTTCGGCTTTTTGACTATATTTTTGATCTTTTAGTATCAGGAGATCATGAGGTGGCAGGAGCTAACATTTTATCTTTGAATCCTGCTATTTCGTAAAAATTCGGCTTTTTGTCTATATATTCGTTCTTTTAGTATCAGGAGATCATAAAATGGAAGGAGCTAACGTTCTAGCTGCCAATCTTCTATTTCGTAGAAATTCGGCTTTTTGTCTATATATTCGTTCTTTTAGTATCAGGAGATCATGAGGTGGCAGGAGCCAACGTTCTAGCTGCTAATCCCGCTATTTCGTACAAATTCGGTATTTTGACTATATTTCATTCTATTAGTATCAGGAGATCATAGGGCAGAAGGAGCTATCTTTTTCCGGTTCGAATCCTGCTATTTCGTAAAAGTTCGGTTTTTTTATTATAATTTCGTTCTTTTAGTTTCAGGAGATCATGAGGTGGTGGGAGCTAACGTTTCCAACTTTGAATCCTGCTATTTAGAGAAAATTTGCTTTTTGACTATATTTTCGTTCTTTTAGTATCAGGAGATCATGAGGTCGCAGGAGCTAACGTTTCCAGCTTTAAATCCTGCTATTTCGTAAAACTTCGGCTTTTTGACTATATTTTTGTTCTTTTAGTATCAGGAAATCATAAGGCAGCAGGAGCTAATGTTCTAGCTGCCAATCCTGGTATTTCGTAAAAGTAGTGCTTTTTGACTATATTTTCGTTCTTTTACTGTCAGGAGATCATGAGGTGGCAGGAGCCAATGTTCTAGCTGCTAATCCTGCTATTTCGTACAAATTCGGCATTTTGACCACATTTCATTCTATTAGTATCAGGAGATCGTAAGGCAGTAGGAGCTATCTTTTTCCGGTTCGAATCCTGCTATTTCGTAAAAGTTTGGTTTTTTGACTATATTTTCGTTCTTTTAGTATCAGGAGATCATAAGGCAGAAGGAGCTATCCTTTTCCGGTTCAAATCCTGCTATTTCGTAAAAGTTCGGTTTTTTGACTATAATTTAGTTCTTTTAGTATCAGGAGATCATGAGGTGGTGGGAGCTAACGATTCCAACTTCGAATCCTGCTATTTAGAGAAAATTAGCTTTTTGACTATATTTTCGTTCTTTTAGTATCAGGAGATCATGAGGTGGTGGGAGCTAACGTTTCCAGGCTCGAATCTTGCTATTTCTCTAATGTTCGGTTTTTGACTACATTTTCGTTCTTTTAGTATCAGGAGATCATGAGGTGGCAGGAGCTAACGTTTCCAGCTTTGAATCCTGCTATTTTGAAACAATCGGCATTTTGACTATATTTTCGTTCTTTTAGTATCAGGAGATCATGAGGTGGCAGGAGCTAACGTTTTATCTTTGAATCCTGCTATTTCGTAATAATTCGGCTTTTTGTCTATATATTCGTTCTTTTAGTATCAGGAGATCATAAAATGGAAGGAGCTAACGTTCTAGCTGCCAATCTTCTATTTCGTAGAAATTCGGCTTTTTGTCTATATATTCGTTCTTTTAGTATCAGGAGATCATGAGGTGGCAGGAGCCAACGTTCTAGCTGCTAATCCCGCTATTTCGTACAAATTCGGTATTTTTACTATATTTCATTCTATTAGTATCAGGAGATCATAGGGCAGAAAGAGCTATCTTTTTCCAGTTCGAATCCTGCTATTTCGTGAAAAATCGGCTTTTTGACTATATTTTCGTTCTTTTAGTATCAGGAGATCATGAGGTCGCAGGAGCTAACGTTTCCAGCTTCAAATCCTGCTTTTTCGTAAAACTTCGGCTTTTTGACTATATTTTTGATCTTTTAGTATCAGGAGATCATGAGGTGGCAGGAGCTAACATTCTTGCTGCCAATTCTGCTATTTCGTCAAAATTTAGCTTTTTGACTATATTTTCGTTCTTTTAGTATCAGGAGATCATGAGGTGGCAGGAGCTAACGTTTCCAGCTTCGAATCATGCTATTTCGTAAAAATTTGGCTTTTTCACTATATTTTCGTCCTTTTAGTATCAGGAGATCATAAGGCGGCAGGAGCTAATGTTTACAGCTTCAAATCATGCAATTTCGTGAAAATTAGGCTTTTTGACTATATTTTCGTTCTTTTATTATCAGGAGATCATGAGGCGGCAGGAGCTAACATTCTTGCTGCCAATCCTGTTATTTCGTTAAAATTTAGCTTTTTGTCTATTTTATCGTTCTTTTAGTATCAGGAGATCATAAGGTGGCAGGAGCTAATGTTCTAGCTGCCAATTCTGATATTTCGTACAAATTCGGCATTTTGACTATATTTCATTCTATTAGTATCAGGTGATCATAAGGCAGAAGGAGCTATCTTTTTCCGGTTCGAATCCTGCTATTTCGTAAAAGTTCGGTTTTTTGACTATAATTTGGTTCTTTTAGTTTCAGGAGATCATGGGGTGGCAGGAGTTAACGTTTCCAACTTTGAATCCTGCTATTTAGAGAAAATTTGCTTTTTGACTATATTTTCGTTCTTTTAGTATCAGGAGATCATGAGGTCGCAGGAGCTAACGTTTCCAGCTTCAAATCCTGCTATTTCGTAAAACTTCGGCTTTTTGACTATATTTTTGATCTTTTAGTATCAGGAGATCATGAGGTGGCAGGAGCTAACGTTTTATCTTTCAATCCTGCTATTTCGTAAAAATTCGGCTTTTTGTCTATATATTCGTTCTTTTACTATCAGGAGATCATGAGGTGGCAGGAGCCAACGTTCTAGCTGCTAATCCCGCTATTTCGTACAAATTCGGCATTTTGACTATATTTCATTCTATTAGTATCAGGAGATCATAAGGCAGAAGGAGCTATCTTTTTCCGGTTTGAATCCTGCTATTTCGTAAAAGTTCGGTTTTTTTACTATAATTTCGTTCTTTTAGTATCAGGAGATCATGAGGTGGTGGGAGCTAACGTTTCCAACATCGAATCCTGCTATTTAGAGAAAATTTGCTTTTTGACTATATTTTCGTTCTTTTAGTATAAGGAGATCATGAGGTGGCAGGAGCTAACGTTTTATCTTTCAATCCTGCTATTTCGTAAAAATTCGGCTTTTTGTCTATATATTCGTTCTTTTACTATCAGGAGATCATGAGGTGGCAGGAGCCAACGTTCTAGCTGCTAATCCCGCTATTTCGTACAAATTCGGTATTTTTACTATATTTCATTCTATTAGTATCAGGAGATCATAAGGCAGAAGGAGCTATCTTTTTCCGGTTTGAATCCTGCTATTTCGTAAAAGTTCGGTTTTTTTACTATAATTTCGTTCTTTTAGTATCAGGAGATCATGAGGTGGTGGGAGCTAACGTTTCCGGTTTGAATCCTGCTATTTCGTAAAAGTTCGGTTTTTTTACTATAATTTCGTTCTTTTAGTATCAGGAGATCATGAGGTGGTGGGAGCTAACGTTTCCAACATCGAATCCTGCTATTTAGAGAAAATTTGCTTTTTGACTATATTTTCGTTCTTTTAGTATCAGGAGATCATGAGGTCGCAGGAGCTAACGTTTCCAGCTTCAAATCCTGCTCTTTCGTAAAACTTCGGCTTTTTGACTATATTTTTGATCTTTTAGTATCAGGAGATCATGAGGTGGCAGGAGCTAACATTTTATCTTTGAATCCTGCTATTTCGTAAAAATTCGGCTTTTTGTCTATATATTCGTTCTTTTAGTATCAGGAGATCATAAAATGGAAGGAGCTAACGTTCTAGCTGCCAATCTTCTATTTCGTAGAAATTCGGCTTTTTGTCTATATATTCGTTCTTTTAGTATCAGGAGATCATGAGGTGGCAGGAGCCAACGTTCTAGCTGCTAATCCCGCTATTTCGTACAAATTCGGTATTTTGACTATATTTCATTCTATTAGTATCAGGAGATCATAGGGCAGAAGGAGCTATCTTTTTCCGGTTCGAATCCTGCTATTTCGTAAAAGTTCGGTTTTTTTATTATAATTTCGTTCTTTTAGTTTCAGGAGATCATGAGGTGGTGGGAGCTAACGTTTCCAACTTTGAATCCTGCTATTTAGAGAAAATTTGCTTTTTGACTATATTTTCGTTCTTTTAGTATCAGGAGATCATGAGGTCGCAGGAGCTAACGTTTCCAGCTTTAAATCCTGCTATTTCGTAAAACTTCGGCTTTTTGACTATATTTTTGTTCTTTTAGTATCAGGAAATCATAAGGCAGCAGGAGCTAATGTTCTAGCTGCCAATCCTGGTATTTCGTAAAAGTAGTGCTTTTTGACTATATTTTCGTTCTTTTACTGTCAGGAGATCATGAGGTGGCAGGAGCCAATGTTCTAGCTGCTAATCCTGCTATTTCGTACAAATTCGGCATTTTGACCACATTTCATTCTATTAGTATCAGGAGATCGTAAGGCAGTAGGAGCTATCTTTTTCCGGTTCGAATCCTGCTATTTCGTAAAAGTTTGGTTTTTTGACTATATTTTCGTTCTTTTAGTATCAGGAGATCATAAGGCAGAAGGAGCTATCTTTTTCCGGTTCAAATCCTGCTATTTCGTAAAAGTTCGGTTTTTTGACTATATTTTCGTTCTTTTAGTATCAGGAGATCATGAGGTGGTGGGAGCTAACGATTCCAACTTCGAATCCTGCTATTTAGAGAAAATTAGCTTTTTGACTATATTTTCGTTCTTTTAGTATCAGGAGATCATGAGGTGGTGGGAGCTAACGTTTCCAGGCTCGAATCTTGCTATTTCTCTAATGTTCGGTTTTTGACTACATTTTCGTTCTTTTAGTATCAGGAGATCATGAGGTGGCAGGAGCTAACGTTTCCAGCTTTGAATCCTGCTATTTTGAAACAATCGGCATTTTGACTATATTTTCGTTCTTTTAGTATCAGGAGATCATGAGGTGGCAGGAGCTAACGTTTTATCTTTGAATCCTGCTATTTCGTAATAATTCGGCTTTTTGTCTATATATTCGTTCTTTTAGTATCAGGAGATCATAAAATGGAAGGAGCTAACGTTCTAGCTGCCAATCTTCTATTTCGTAGAAATTCGGCTTTTTGTCTATATATTCGTTCTTTTAGTATCAGGAGATCATGAGGTGGCAGGAGCCAACGTTCTAGCTGCTAATCCCGCTATTTCGTACAAATTCGGTATTTTTACTATATTTCATTCTATTAGTATCAGGAGATCATAGGGCAGAAAGAGCTATCTTTTTCCGGTTCGAATCCTGCTATTTCGTAAAAAATCGGTTTTTTTATTATAATTTCGTTCTTTTAGTTTCAGGAAATCATGAGGTGGTGGGAGCTAACGTTTCCAACACCGAATCCTGCTATTTAGAGAAAATTTGCTTTTTGACTATATTTTCGTTCGTTTAGTATCAGGAGATCATGAGGTGGCAGGAGCTAACGTTTTATCTTTCAATCCTGCTATTTCGTACAAATTTGGCATTTTGACTATATTTCATTCTATTAGTATCAGGAGATCATAAGGCAGAAGGAGCTATCTTTTTCGGTTCGAATCCTGCTATTTCGTAAAAAATCGGTTTTTTTATTATAATTTCGTTCTTTTAGTTTCAGGAAATCATGAGGTGGTGGGAGCTAACGTTTCCAACACCGAATCCTGCTATTTAGAGAAAATTTGCTTTTTGACTATATTTTCGTTCGTTTAGTATCAGGAGATCATGAGGTGGCAGGAGCTAACGTTTTATCTTTCAATCCTGCTATTTCGTACAAATTTGGCATTTTGACTATATTTCATTCTATTAGTATCAGGAGATCATAAGGCAGAAGGAGCTATCTTTTTCCAGTTCGAATCCTGCTATTTCGTGAAAAATCGGCTTTTTGACTATAATTTCGTTCTTTTAGTATCAGGAGATCATGAGGTGGTGGGAGCTAACGTTTCCAACATCGAATCCTGCTATTTAGAGAAAATTTGCTTTTTGACTATATTTTCGTTCTTTTAGTATCAGGAGATCATGAGGTGGTGGGAGCTAACGTTTCCAACATCGAATCCTGCTATTTAGAGAAAATTTGCTTTTTGACTATATTTTCGTTCTTTTAGTATCAGGAGATCATGAGGTCGCAGGAGCTAACGTTTCCAGCTTCAAATCCTGCTTTTTCGTAAAACTTCGGCTTTTTGACTATATTTTTGATCTTTTAGTATCAGGAGATCATGAGGTGGCAGGAGCTAACATTCTTGCTGCAAATCCTGCTATTTCGTCAAAATTTAGCTTTTTGACTATATTTTCGTTCTTTTAGTATCAGGAGATCATGAGGTGGCAGGAGCTAACGTTTCCAGCTTCGAATCATGCTATTTCGTAAAAATTTGGCTTTTTGACTATATTTTCGTTCTTTTAGTATCAGGAGATCATGAGGTGGCAGGAGCTAACGTTTCCAGCTTCGAATCATGCTATTTCGTAAAAATTTGGCTTTTTGACTATATTTTCGTCCTTTTAGTATCAGGAGATCATAAGGCGGCAGGAGCTAATGTTTACAGCTTTAAATCATGCAATTTCGTGAAAATTAGGCTTTTTGACTATATTTTCGTTCTTTTATTATCAGGAGATCATAAGGTGGCAGGAGCTAATGTTCTAGCTGCCAATTCTGATATTTCGTACAAATTCGGCATTTTGACTATATTTCATTCTATAAGTATCAGGAGATCATAAGGCAGAAGGAGCTATCTTTTTCCGGTTCGAATCCTGCTATTTCGTAAAAGTTCGGTTTTTTGACTATAATTTGGTTCTTTTAGTATCAGGAGATCATGAGGTGGTGGGAGCTAACGTTTACAACATCGAATCCTGCTATTTAGAGAAAATTTGCTTTTTGACTATATTTTCGTTCTTTTAGTATCAGGAGATCATGAGGTCGCAGGAGCTAATGTTTCCAGCTTCAAATCCTGCTATTTCGTAAAACTTCGGCTTTTTGACTATATTTTTGATCTTTTAGTATCAGGAGATCATGAGGTGGCAGGAGCTAACGTTTTATCTTTGAATCCCGCTATTTCGTAAAAATTCGGCTTTTTGTCTATATATTCGTTCTTTTAGTATCAGGAGATCATAAGGTGGAAGGAGCTAACGTTCTAGCTGCCAATCTTCTATTTCGTAGAAATTCGGCTTTTTGTCTATATATTCGTTCTTTTAGTATCAGGAGATCATAAGGTGGCAGGAGCTAACGTTCTAGCTGCCAATCCTGCTTTTTCGTAAAAATTCGGCTTTTTGTCTATATATTCGTTCTTTTACTATCAGGAGATCATGAGGTGGCAGGAGCCAACGTTCTAGCTGCTAATCCCGCTATTTCGTACAAATTCGGCATTCTGACTATATTTTTGTTCTTTTAGTATCAGGAGACCATGAGGTGGTAGGAGCTAACGTTTCCAGGCTCGAATCCTGCTATTTCTCTAATATTCGGTTTTTGACTATATTTTCGTTCGTTTTGTATCAGGAGATCATGGGATGGCAGGAGTTAACGTTTCCAACTTTGAATCCTGCTATTTAGAGAAAATTTGCTTTTTGACTATATTTTCGTTCTTTTAGTATCAGGAGATCATGAGGTCGCAGGAGCTAACGTTTCCAGCTTCAAATCCTGCTATTTCGTAAAAATTCGGCTTTTTGTCTATATATTCGTTCTTTTACTATCAGGAGATCATGAGGTGGAAGGAGCCAACGTTCTAGCTGCTAATCCCGCTATTTCGTACAAATTCGGCATTTTGACTATATTTCATTCTATTAGTATCAGGAGATCATAAGGCAGAAGGAGCTATCTTTTTCCGGTTTGAATCCTGCTATTTCGTAAAAGTTCGGTTTTTTTACTATAATTTCGTTCTTTTAGTATCAGGAGATCATGAGGTGGTGGGAGCTAACGTTTCCAACATCGAATCCTGCTATTTAGAGAAAATTTGCTTTTTGACTATATTTTCGTTCTTTTAGTATCAGGAGATCATGAGGTCGCAGGAGCTAACGTTTCCAGCTTCAAATCCTGCTCTTTCGTAAAACTTCGGCTTTTTGACTATATTTTTGATCTTTTAGTATCAGGAGATCATGAGGTGGCAGGAGCTAACGTTTTATCTTTGAATCCTGCTATTTCGTAAAAATTCGGCTTTTTGTCTATATATTCGTTCTTTTAGTATCAGGAGATCATAAAATGGAAGGAGCTAACGTTCTAGCTGCCAATCTTCTATTTCGTAGAAATTCGGCTTTTTGTCTATATATTCGTTCTTTTAGTATCAGGAGATCATAAGGTGGCAGGAGCTAATGTTCTAGCTGCCAATTCTGATATTTCGTACAAATTCGGTATTTTGACTATATTTCATTCTATTAGTATCAGGAGATCATAAGGCAGAAGGAGCTATCTTTTTCCGGTTCGAATCCTGCTATTTCGTAAAAGTTCGGTTTTTTTATTATAATTTCGTTCTTTTAGTTTCAGGAGATTATGAGGTGGTGGGAGCTAACGTTTCCAACTTTGAATCCTAATATTTAGAGAAAATTTGCTTTTTGACTATATTTTCGTTCTTTTAGTATCAGGAGATCATGAGGTCGCAGGAGCTAACGTTTCCAGCTTTAAATCCTGCTATTTCGTAAAACTTCGGCTTTTTGACTATATTTTTGTTCTTTTAGTATCAGGAAATCATAAGGCAGCAGGAGCTAATGTTCTAGCTGCCAATCCTGGTATTTCGTAAAAGTAGTGCTTTTTGACTATATTTTCGTTCTTTTACTGTCAGGAGATCATGAGGTGGCAGGAGCCAATGTTCTAGCTGCTAATCCTGCTATTTCGTACAAATTCGGCATTTTGACCACATTTCATTCTATTAGTATCAGGAGATCGTAAGGCAGTAGGAGCTATCTTTTTCCGGTTCGAATCCTGCTATTTCGTAAAAGTTTGGTTTTTTGACTATATTTTCGTTCTTTTAGTATCAGGAGATCATAAGGCAGAAGGAGCTATCCTTTTCCGGTTCAAATCCTGCTATTTCGTAAAAGTTCGGTTTTTTGACTATAATTTAGTTCTTTTAGTATCAGGAGATCATGAGGTGGTGGGAGCTAACGATTCCAACTTCGAATCCTGCTATTTAGAGAAAATTAGCTTTTTGACTATATTTTCGTTCTTTTAGTATCAGGAGATCATGAGGTGGTGGGAGCTAACGTTTCCAGGCTCGAATCTTGCTATTTCTCTAATGTTCGGTTTTTGACTACATTTTCGTTCTTTTAGTATCAGGAGATCATGAGGTGGCAGGAGCTAACGTTTCCAGCTTTGAATCCTGCTATTTTGAAACAATCGGCATTTTGACTATATTTTCGTTCTTTTAGTATCAGGAGATCATGAGGTGGCAGGAGCTAACGTTTTATCTTTGAATCCTGCTATTTCGTAATAATTCGGCTTTTTGTCTATATATTCGTTCTTTTAGTCTCAGGAGATCATAAAATGGAAGGAGCTAACGTTCTAGCTGCCAATCTTCTATTTCGTAGAAATTCGGCTTTTTGTCTATATATTCGTTCTTTTAGTATCAGGAGATCATGAGGTGGCAGGAGCCAACGTTCTAGCTGCTAATCCCGCTATTTCGTACAAATTCGGTATTTTTACTATATTTCATTCTATTAGTATCAGGAGATCATAGGGCAGAAAGAGCTATCTTTTTCCGGTTCGAATCCTGCTATTTCGTAAAAAATCGGTTTTTTTATTATAATTTCGTTCTTTTAGTTTCAGGAAATCATGAGGTGGTGGGAGCTAACGTTTCCAACACCGAATCCTGCTATTTAGAGAAAATTTGCTTTTTGACTATATTTTCGTTCGTTTAGTATCAGGAGATCATGAGGTGGCAGGAGCTAACGTTTTATCTTTCAATCCTGCTATTTCGTACAAATTTGGCATTTTGACTATATTTCATTCTATTAGTATCAGGAGATCATAAGGCAGAAGGAGCTATCTTTTTCGGTTCGAATCCTGCTATTTCGTAAAAAATCGGTTTTTTTATTATAATTTCGTTCTTTTAGTTTCAGGAAATCATGAGGTGGTGGGAGCTAACGTTTCCAACACCGAATCCTGCTATTTAGAGAAAATTTGCTTTTTGACTATAATTTCGTTCTTTTAGTATCAGGAGATCATGAGGTGGTGGGAGCTAACGTTTCCAACATCGAATCCTGCTATTTAGAGAAAATTTGCTTTTTGACTATATTTTCGTTCTTTTAGTATCAGGAGATCATGAGGTCGCAGGAGCTAACGTTTCCAGCTTCAAATCCTGCTTTTTCGTAAAACTTCGGCTTTTTGACTATATTTTTGATCTTTTAGTATCAGGAGATCATGAGGTGGCAGGAGCTAACATTCTTGCTGCCAATCCTGCTATTTCGTCAAAATTTAGCTTTTTGACTATATTTTCGTTCTTTTAGTATCAGGAGATCATAAGGTGGCAGGAGCTAACGTTTCCAGCTTCGAATCATGCTATTTCGTAAAAATTTGGCTTTTTGACTATATTTTCGTTCTTTTAGTATCAGGAGATCATGAGGTGGCAGGAGCTAACGTTTCCAACACCGAATCCTGCTATTTAGAGAAAATTTGCTTTTTGACTATATTTTCGTTCGTTTAGTATCAGGAGATCATGAGGTGGCAGGAGCTAACGTTTTATCTTTCAATCCTGCTATTTCGTACAAATTTGGCATTTTGACTATATTTCATTCTATTAGTATCAGGAGATCATAAGGCAGAAGGAGCTATCTTTTTCGGTTCGAATCCTGCTATTTCGTAAAAAATCGGTTTTTTTATTATAATTTCGTTCTTTTAGTTTCAGGAAATCATGAGGTGGTGGGAGCTAACGTTTCCAACACCGAATCCTGCTATTTAGAGAAAATTTGCTTTTTGACTATAATTTCGTTCTTTTAGTATCAGGAGATCATGAGGTGGTGGGAGCTAACGTTTCCAACATCGAATCCTGCTATTTAGAGAAAATTTGCTTTTTGACTATATTTTCGTTCTTTTAGTATCAGGAGATCATGAGGTCGCAGGAGCTAACGTTTCCAGCTTCAAATCCTGCTTTTTCGTAAAACTTCGGCTTTTTGACTATATTTTTGATCTTTTAGTATCAGGAGATCATGAGGTGGCAGGAGCTAACATTCTTGCTGCCAATCCTGCTATTTCGTAAAAATTTAGCTTTTTGACTATATTTTCGTTCTTTTAGTATCAGGAGATCATAAGGTGGCAGGAGCTAACGTTTCCAGCTTCGAATCATGCTATTTCGTAAAAATTTGGCTTTTTGACTATATTTTCGTTCTTTTAGTATCAGGAGATCATGAGGTGGCAGGAGCTAACGTTTCCAGCTTCGAATCATGCTATTTCGTAAAAATTTGGCTTTTTGACTATATTTTCGTCCTTTTAGTATCAGGAGATCATAAGGCGGCAGGAGCTAATGTTTACAGCTTTAAATCATGCAATTTCGTGAAAATTAGGCTTTTTGACTATATTTTCGTTCTTTTATTATCAGGAGATCATGAGGCGGCAGGAGCTAACATTCTTGCTGCCAATCCTGTTATTTCGTTAAAATTTAGCTTTTTGTCTATTTTATCGTTCTTTTAGTATCAGGAAATCATAAGGTGGCAGGAGCTAATGTTCTAGCTGCCAATTCTGATATTTCGTACAAATTCGGCATTTTGACTATATTTCATTCTATTAGTATCAGGAGATCATAAGGCAGAAGGAGCTATCTTTTTCCGGTTCGAATCCTGCTATTTCGTAAAAGTTCGGTTTTTTGACTATAATTTGGTTCTTTTAGTATCAGGAGATCATGAGGTGGTGGGAGCTAACGTTTACAACATCGAATCCTGCTATTTAGAGAAAATTTGCTTTTTGACTATATTTTCGTTCTTTTAGTATCAGGAGATCATGAGGTCGCAGGAGCTAATGTTTCCAGCTTCAAATCCTGCTATTTCGTAAAACTTCGGCTTTTTGACTATATTTTTGATCTTTTAGTATCAGGAGATCATGAGGTGGCAGGAGCTAACGTTTTATCTTTGAATCCCGCTATTTCGTAAAAATTCGGCTTTTTGTCTATATATTCGTTCTTTTAGTATCAGGAGATCATAAGGTGGAAGGAGCTAACGTTCTAGCTGCCAATCTTCTATTTCGTAGAAATTCGGCTTTTTGTCTATATATTCGTTCTTTTAGTATCAGGAGATCATAAGGTGGCAGGAGCTAACGTTCTAGCTGCCAATCCTGCTTTTTCGTAAAAATTCGGCTTTTTGTCTATATATTCGTTCTTTTACTATCAGGAGATCATGAGGTGGCAGGAGCCAACGTTCTAGCTGCTAATCCCGCTATTTCGTACAAATTCGGCATTTTGACTATATTTTTGTTCTTTTAGTATCAGGAGACCATGAGGTGGTAGGAGCTAACGTTTCCAGGCTCGAATCCTGCTATTTCTCTAATATTCGGTTTTTGACTATATTTTCGTTCGTTTAGTATCAGGAGATCATGGGGTGGCAGGAGTTAACGTTTCCAACTTTGAATCCTGCTATTTAGAGAAAATTTGCTTTTTGACTATATTTTCGTTCTTTTAGTATCAGGAGATCATGAGGTCGCAGGAGCTAACGTTTCCAGCTTCAAATCCTGCTATTTCGTAAAACTTCGGCTTTTTGACTATATTTTTGATCTTTTAGTATCAGGAGATCATGAGGTGGCAGGAGCTAACGTTTTATCTTTCAATCCTGCTATTTCGTAAATATTCGGCTTTTTGTCTATATATTCGTTCTTTTACTATCAGGAGATCATGAGGTGGCAGGAGCCAACGTTCTAGCTGCTAATCCCGCTATTTCGTACAAATTCGGCATTTTGACTATATTTCATTCTATTAGTATCAGGAGATCATAAGGCAGAAGGAGCTATCTTTTTCCGGTTTGAATCCTGCTATTTCGTAAAAGTTCGGTTTTTTTACTATAATTTCGTTCTTTTAGTATCAGGAGATCATGAGGTGGTGGGAGCTAACGTTTCCAACATCGAATCCTGCTATTTAGAGAAAATTTGCTTTTTGACTATATTTTCGTTCTTTTAGTATCAGGAGATCATGAGGTCGCAGGAGCTAACGTTTCCAGCTTCAAATCCTGCTCTTTCGTAAAACTTCGGCTTTTTGACTATATTTTTGATCTTTTAGTATCAGGAGATCATGAGGTGGCAGGAGCTAACGTTTTATCTTTGAATCCTGCTATTTCGTAAAAATTCGGCTTTTTGTCTATATATTCGTTCTTTTAGTATCAGGAGATCATAAAATGGAAGGAGCTAACGTTCTAGCTGCCAATCTTCTATTTCGTAGAAATTCGGCTTTTTGTCTATATATTCGTTCTTTTAGTATCAGGAGATCATGAGGTGGCAGGAGCCAACGTTCTAGCTGCTAATCCCGCTATTTCGTACAAATTCGGTATTTTGACTATATTTCATTCTATTAGTATCAGGAGATCATAGGGCAGAAGGAGCTATCTTTTTCCGGTTCGAATCCTGCTATTTCGTAAAAGTTCGGTTTTTTTATTATAATTTCGTTCTTTTAGTTTCAGGAGATCATGAGGTGGTGGGAGCTAACGTTTCCAACACCGAATCCTGCTATTTAGAGAAAATTTGCTTTTTGACTATATTTTCGTTCGTTTAGTATCAGGAGATCATGAGGTGGCAGGAGCTAACGTTTTATCTTTCAATCCTGCTATTTCGTACAAATTCGGCATTTTGACTATATTTCATTCTATTAGTATCAGGTGATCATAAGGCAGAAGGAGCTATCTTTTCCCGGTTCGAATCCTGCTATTTCGTGAAAAATCGGCTTTTTGACTATAATTTCGTTCTTTTAGTATCTGGAGATCATGAGGTGGTGGGAGCTAACGTTTCCAACATCGAATCCTGCTATTTAGAGAAAATTTGCTTTTTGACTATATTTTCGTTCTTTTAGTATCAGGAGATCATGAGGTCGCAGGAGCTAACGTTTCCAGCTTCAAATCCTGCTATTTCGTAAAACTTCGGCTTTTTGACTATATTTTTGATCTTTTTGTATCAGGAGACCATGAGGTGGTAGGAGCTAACGTTTCCAGGCTCGAATCCTGCTATTTTTCTAATATTCGGTTTTTGACTATATTTTCGTTCGTTTAGTATCAGGAGATCATGAGGTGGCAGGAGCTAACGTTTCCAACTTTGAATCCTGCTATTTAGAGAAAATTTGCTTTTTGACTATATTTTCGTTCTTTTAGTATCAGGAGATCATGAGGTCGCAGGAGCTAACGTTTCCAGCTTCAAATCCTGCTATTTCGTAAAACTTCGGCTTTTTGACTATATTTTTGATCTTTTAGTATCAGGAGATCATGAGGTGGCAGGAGCTAACGTTTCCAGCTTCGAATCATGCTATTTCGTAAAAATTTGGCTTTTTGACTATATTTTCGTTCTTTTAGTATCAGGAGATCATAAGGCGGCAGGAGCTAATGTTTACAGCTTCAAATCATGCAATTTCGTGAAAATTAGGCTTTTTGACTATATTTTCGTTCTTTTATTATCAGGAGATCATGAGGCGGCAGGAGCTAACATTCTTGCTGCCAATCCTGATATTTCGTCAAAATTTAGCTTTTTGTCTATTTTATCGTTCTTTTAGTATCAGGAGATCATAAGGTGGCAGGAGCTAATGTTCTAGCTGCCAATTCTGATATTTCGTACAAATTCGGCATTTTGACTATATTTCATTCTATTAGTATCAGGAGATCATAAGGCAGAAGGAGCTATCTTTTTCCGGTTCGAATCCTGCTATTTCGTAAAAGTTCGGTTTTTTGACTATAATTTGGTTCTTTTAGTATCAGGAGATCATGAGGTGGTGGGAGCTAACGTTTCCAACATCGAATCCTGCTATTTAGAGAAAATTTGCTTTTTGACTATATTTTCGTTCTTTTAGTATCAGGAGATCATGAGGTCGCAGGAGCTAACGTTTCCCGCTTCAAATCCTGCTCTTTCGTAAAACTTCGGCTTTTTGACTATATTTTTGATCTTTTAGTATCAGGAGATCATGAGGTGGCAGGAGCTAACGTTTTATCTTTGAATCCTGCTATTTCGTAAAAATTCGGCTTTTTGTCTATATATTCGTTCTTTTAGTATCAGGAGATCATAAAATGGAAGGAGCTAACGTTCTAGCTGCCAATCTTCTATTTCGTAGAAATTCGGCTTTTTGTCTATATATTCGTTCTTTTAGTATCAGGAGATCATGAGGTGGCAGGAGCCAACGTTCTAGCTGCTAATCCCGCTATTTCGTACAAATTCGGTATTTTGACTATATTTCATTCTATTAGTATCAGGAGATCATAGGGCAGATGGAGCTATCTTTTTCCGGTTCGAATCCTGCTATTTCGTAAAAGTTCGGTTTTTTTATTATAATTTCGTTCTTTTAGTTTCAGGAGATCATGAGGTGGCAGGAGCTAACGTTTCCAACTTTGAATCCTGCTATTTAGAGAAAATTTGCTTTTTGACTATATTTTCGTTCGTTTAGTATCAGGAGATCATGAGGTGGCAGGAGCTAACGTTTTATCTTTCAATCCTGCTATTTCGTAAAAATTCGGCTTTTTGTCTATATATTCGTTCTTTTACTATCAGGAGATCATGAGGTGGCAGGAGCCAACGTTCTAGCTGCTAATCCCGCTATTTCGTACAAATTCGGCATTTTGACTATATTTCATTCTATTAGTATCAGGAGATCATAAGGCAGAAGGAGCTATCTTTTTCCGGTTTGAATCCTGCTATTTCGTAAAAGTTCGGTTTTTTTACTATAATTTCGTTCTTTTAGTATCAGGAGATCATGAGGTGGTGGGAGCTAACGTTTCCAACATCGAATCCTGCTATTTAGAGAAAATTTGCTTTTTGACTATATTTTCGTTCTTTTAGTATCAGGAGATCATGAGGTCGCAGGAGCTAACGTTTCCAGCTTCAAATCCTGCTCTTTCGTAAAACTTCGGCTTTTTGACTATATTTTTGATCTTTTAGTATCAGGAGATCATGAGGTGGCAGGAGCTAACGTTTTATCTTTGAATCCTGCTATTTCGTAAAAATTCGGCTTTTTGTCTATATATTCGTTCTTTTAGTATCAGGAGATCATAAAATGGAAGGAGCTAACGTTCTAGCTGCCAATCTTCTATTTCGTAGAAATTCGGCTTTTTGTCTATATATTCGTTCTTTTAGTATCAGGAGATCATAAGGTGGCAGGAGCTAATGTTCTAGCTGCCAATTCTGATATTTCGTACAAATTCGGTATTTTGACTATATTTCATTCTATTAGTATCAGGAGATCATAAGGCAGAAGGAGCTATCTTTTTCCGGTTCGAATCCTGCTATTTCGTAAAAGTTCGGTTTTTTGACTATAATTTGGTTCTTTTAGTATCAGGAGATCATGAGGTGGTGGGAGCTAACGTTTCCAACTTTGAATCCTGCTATTTAGAGAAAATTTGCTTTTTGACTATATTTTCGTTCTTTTAGTATCAGGAGATCATGAGGTCGCAGGAGCTAACGTTTCCAGCTTCAAATCCTGCTATTTCGTAAAACTTCGGCTTTTTGACTATATTTTTGATCTTTTAGTATCAGGAGATCATGAGGTGGCAGGAGCTAACGTTTCCAGCTTCGAATCATGCTATTTCGTAAAAATTTGGCTTTTTGACTATATTTTCGTTCTTTTAGTATCAGGAGATCATAAGGCGGCAGGAGCTAATGTTTACAGCTTCAAATCATGCAATTTCGTGAAAATTAGGCTTTTTGACTATATTTTCGTTCTTTTATTATCAGGAGATCATGAGGCGGCAGGAGCTAACATTCTTGCTGCCAATCCTGTTATTTCGTCAAAATTTAGCTTTTTGTCTATTTTATCGTTCTTTTAGTATCAGGAGATCATAAGGTGGCAGGAGCTAATGTTCTAGCTGCCAATTCTGATATTTCGTACAAATTCGGCATTTTGACTATATTTCATTCTATTAGTATCAGGAGATCATAAGGCAGAAGGAGCTATCTTTTTCCGGTTCGAATCCTGCTATTTCGTAAAAGTTCGGTTTTTTGACTATAATTTGGTTCTTTTAGTATCAGGAGATCATGAGGTGGTGGGAGCTAACGTTTCCAACATCGAATCCTGCTATTTAGAGAAAATTTGCTTTTTGACTATATTTTCGTTCTTTTAGTATCAGGAGATCATGAGGTCGCAGGAGCTAACGTTTCCCGCTTCAAATCCTGCTCTTTCGTAAAACTTCGGCTTTTTGACTATATTTTTGATCTTTTAGTATCAGGAGATCATGAGGTGGCAGGAGCTAACGTTTTATCTTTGAATCCTGCTATTTCGTAAAAATTCGGCTTTTTGTCTATATATTCGTTCTTTTAGTATCAGGAGATCATAAAATGGAAGGAGCTAACGTTCTAGCTGCCAATCTTCTATTTCGTAGAAATTCGGCTTTTTGTCTATATATTCGTTCTTTTAGTATCAGGAGATCATGAGGTGGCAGGAGCCAACGTTCTAGCTGCTAATCCCGCTATTTCGTACAAATTCGGTATTTTGACTATATTTCATTCTATTAGTATCAGGAGATCATAGGGCAGAAGGAGCTATCTTTTTCCGGTTCGAATCCTGCTATTTCGTAAAAGTTCGGTTTTTTTATTATAATTTCGTTCTTTTAGTTTCAGGAGATCATGAGGTGGTGGGAGCTAACGTTTCCAACACCGAATCCTGCTATTTAGAGAAAATTTGCTTTTTGACTATATTTTCGTTCGTTTAGTATCAGGAGATCATGAGGTGGCAGGAGCTAACATTTTATCTTTCAATCCTGCTATTTCGTACAAATTCGGCATTTTGACTATATTTCATTCTATTAGTATCAGGAGATCATAAGGTGGCAGGAGCTAACATTCTTGCTGCCAATCCTGCTATTTCGTCAAAATTTAGCTTTTTGACTATATTTTCGTTCTTTTAGTATCAGGAGATCATGAGGTGGCAGGAGCTAACGTTTCCAGGCTCGAATCCTGCTATTTTTCTAATATTCGGTTTTTGACTATATTTTCGTTCGTTTAGTATCAGGAGATCATGAGGTGGCAGGAGCTAACGTTCCCAACTTTGAATCCTGCTATTTAGAGAAAATTTGCTTTTTGACTATATTTTCGTTCGTTTAGTATCAGGAGATCATGAGGTGGCAGGAGCTAACGTTTTATCTTTCAATCCTGCTATTTCGTAAAAATTCGGCTTTTTGTCTATATATTCGTTCTTTTACTATCAGGAGATCATGAGGTGGCAGGAGCCAACGTTCTAGCTGCTAATCCCGCTATTTCGTACAAATTCGGCATTTTGACTATATTTCATTCTATTAGTATCAGGAGATCATAAGGCAGAAGGAGCTATCTTTTTCCGGTTTGAATCCTGCTATTTCGTAAAAGTTCGGTTTTTTTACTATAATTTCGTTCTTTTAGTATCAGGAGATCATGAGGTGGTGGGAGCTAACGTTTCCAACATCGAATCCTGCTATTTAGAGAAAATTTGCTTTTTGACTATATTTTCGTTCTTTTAGTATCAGGAGATCATGAGGTCGCAGGAGCTAACGTTTCCAGCTTCAAATCCTGCTCTTTCGTAAAACTTCGGCTTTTTGACTATATTTTTGATCTTTTAGTATCAGGAGATCATGAGGTGGCAGGAGCTAACGTTTTATCTTTGAATCCTGCTATTTCGTAAAAATTCGGCTTTTTGTCTATATATTCGTTCTTTTAGTATCAGGAGATCATAAAATGGAAGGAGCTAACGTTCTAGCTGCCAATCTTCTATTTCGTAGAAATTCGGCTTTTTGTCTATATATTCGTTCTTTTAGTATCAGGAGATCATAAGGTGGCAGGAGCTAATGTTCTAGCTGCCAATTCTGATATTTCGTACAAATTCGGTATTTTGACTATATTTCATTCTATTAGTATCAGGAGATCATAAGGCAGAAGGAGCTATCTTTTTCCGGTTCGAATCCTGCTATTTCGTAAAAGTTCGGTTTTTGTATTATAATTTCGTTCTTTTAGTTTCAGGAGATTATGAGGTGGTGGGAGCTAACGTTTCCAACTTTGAATCCTGCTATTTAGAGAAAATTTGCTTTTTGACTATATTTTCGTTCTTTTAGTATCAGGAGATCATGAGGTCGCAGGAGCTAACGTTTCCAGCTTTAAATCCTGCTATTTCGTAAAACTTCGGCTTTTTGACTATATTTTTGTTCTTTTAGTATCAGGAAATCATAAGGCAGCAGGAGCTAATGTTCTAGCTGCCAATCCTGGTATTTCGTAAAAGTAGTGCTTTTTGACTATATTTTCGTTCTTTTACTGTCAGGAGATCATGAGGTGGCAGGAGCCAATGTTCTAGCTGCTAATCCTGCTATTTCGTACAAATTCGGCATTTTGACCACATTTCATTCTATTAGTATCAGGAGATCGTAAGGCAGTAGGAGCTATCTTTTTCCGGTTCGAATCCTGCTATTTCGTAAAAGTTTGGTTTTTTGACTATATTTTCGTTCTTTTAGTATCAGGAGATCATAAGGCAGAAGGAGCTATCCTTTTCCGGTTCAAATCCTGCTATTTCGTAAAAGTTCGGTTTTTTGACTATAATTTAGTTCTTTTAGTATCAGGAGATCATGAGGTGGTGGGAGCTAACGATTCCAACTTCGAATCCTGCTATTTAGAGAAAATTAGCTTTTTGACTATATTTTCGTTCTTTTAGTATCAGGAGATCATGAGGTGGTGGGAGCTAACGTTTCCAGGCTCGAATCTTGCTATTTCTCTAATGTTCGGTTTTTGACTACATTTTCGTTCTTTTAGTATCAGGAGATCATGAGGTGGCAGGAGCTAACGTTTCCAGCTTTGAATCCTGCTATTTTGAAACAATCGGCATTTTGACTATATTTTCGTTCTTTTAGTATCAGGAGATCATGAGGTGGCAGGAGCTAACGTTTTATCTTTGAATCCTGCTATTTCGTAATAATTCGGCTTTTTGTCTATATATTCGTTCTTTTAGTATCAGGAGATCATAAAATGGAAGGAGCTAACGTTCTAGCTGCCAATCTTCTATTTCGTAGAAATTCGGCTTTTTGTCTATATATTCGTTCTTTTAGTATCAGGAGATCATGAGGTGGCAGGAGCCAACGTTCTAGCTGCTAATCCCGCTATTTCGTACAAATTCGGTATTTTTACTATATTTCATTCTATTAGTATCAGGAGATCATAGGGCAGAAAGAGCTATCTTTTTCCGGTTCGAATCCTGCTATTTCGTAAAAAATCGGTTTTTTTATTATAATTTCGTTCTTTTAGTTTCAGGAAATCATGAGGTGGTGGGAGCTAACGTTTCCAACACCGAATCCTGCTATTTAGAGAAAATTTGCTTTTTGACTATATTTTCGTTCGTTTAGTATCAGGAGATCATGAGGTGGCAGGAGCTAACGTTTTATCTTTCAATCCTGCTATTTCGTACAAATTTGGCATTTTGACTATATTTCATTCTATTAGTATCAGGAGATCATAAGGCAGAAGGAGCTATCTTTTTCGGTTCGAATCCTGCTATTTCGTAAAAAATCGGTTTTTTTATTATAATTTCGTTCTTTTAGTTTCAGGAAATCATGAGGTGGTGGGAGCTAACGTTTCCAACACCGAATCCTGCTATTTAGAGAAAATTTGCTTTTTGACTATAATTTCGTTCTTTTAGTATCAGGAGATCATGAGGTGGTGGGAGCTAACGTTTCCAACATCGAATCCTGCTATTTAGAGAAAATTTGCTTTTTGACTATATTTTCGTTCTTTTAGTATCAGGAGATCATGAGGTCGCAGGAGCTAACGTTTCCAGCTTCAAATCCTGCTTTTTCGTAAAACTTCGGCTTTTTGACTATATTTTTGATCTTTTAGTATCAGGAGATCATGAGGTGGCAGGAGCTAACATTCTTGCTGCCAATCCTGCTATTTCGTAAAAATTTAGCTTTTTGACTATATTTTCGTTCTTTTAGTATCAGGAGATCATAAGGTGGCAGGAGCTAACGTTTCCAGCTTCGAATCATGCTATTTCGTAAAAATTTGGCTTTTTGACTATATTTTCGTTCTTTTAGTATCAGGAGATCATGAGGTGGCAGGAGCTAACGTTTCCAGCTTCGAATCATGCTATTTCGTAAAAATTTGGCTTTTTGACTATATTTTCGTCCTTTTAGTATCAGGAGATCATAAGGCGGCAGGAGCTAATGTTTACAGCTTTAAATCATGCAATTTCGTGAAAATTAGGCTTTTTGACTATATTTTCGTTCTTTTATTATCAGGAGATCATGAGGCGGCAGGAGCTAACATTCTTGCTGCCAATCCTGTTATTTCGTTAAAATTTAGCTTTTTGTCTATTTTATCGTTCTTTTAGTATCAGGAAATCATAAGGTGGCAGGAGCTAATGTTCTAGCTGCCAATTCTGATATTTCGTACAAATTCGGCATTTTGACTATATTTCATTCTATTAGTATCAGGAGATCATAAGGCAGAAGGAGCTATCTTTTTCCGGTTCGAATCCTGCTATTTCGTAAAAGTTCGGTTTTTTGACTATAATTTGGTTCTTTTAGTATCAGGAGATCATGAGGTGGTGGGAGCTAACGTTTACAACATCGAATCCTGCTATTTAGAGAAAATTTGCTTTTTGACTATATTTTCGTTCTTTTAGTATCAGGAGATCATGAGGTCGCAGGAGCTAATGTTTCCAGCTTCAAATCCTGCTATTTCGTAAAACTTCGGCTTTTTGACTATATTTTTGATCTTTTAGTATCAGGAGATCATGAGGTGGCAGGAGCTAACGTTTTATCTTTGAATCCCGCTATTTCGTAAAAATTCGGCTTTTTGTCTATATATTCGTTCTTTTAGTATCAGGAGATCATAAGGTGGAAGGAGCTAACGTTCTAGCTGCCAATCTTCTATTTCGTAGAAATTCGGCTTTTTGTCTATATATTCGTTCTTTTAGTATCAGGAGATCATAAGGTGGCAGGAGCTAACGTTCTAGCTGCCAATCCTGCTTTTTCGTAAAAATTCGGCTTTTTGTCTATATATTCGTTCTTTTACTATCAGGAGATCATGAGGTGGCAGGAGCCAACGTTCTAGCTGCTAATCCCGCTATTTCGTAAAAAATCGGTTTTTTTATTATAATTTCGTTCTTTTAGTTTCAGGAAATCATGAGGTGGTGGGAGCTAACGTTTCCAACACCGAATCCTGCTATTTAGAGAAAATTTGCTTTTTGACTATAATTTCGTTCTTTTAGTATCAGGAGATCATGAGGTGGTGGGAGCTAACGTTTCCAACATCGAATCCTGCTATTTAGAGAAAATTTGCTTTTTGACTATATTTTCGTTCTTTTAGTATCAGGAGATCATGAGGTCGCAGGAGCTAACGTTTCCAGCTTCAAATCCTGCTTTTTCGTAAAACTTCGGCTTTTTGACTATATTTTTGATCTTTTAGTATCAGGAGATCATGAGGTGGCAGGAGCTAACATTCTTGCTGCCAATCCTGCTATTTCGTCAAAATTTAGCTTTTTGACTATATTTTCGTTCTTTTAGTATCAGGAGATCATAAGGTGGCAGGAGCTAACGTTTCCAGCTTCGAATCATGCTATTTCGTAAAAATTTGGCTTTTTGACTATATTTTCGTTCTTTTAGTATCAGGAGATCATGAGGTGGCAGGAGCTAACGTTTCCAGCTTCGAATCATGCTATTTCGTAAAAATTTGGCTTTTTGACTATATTTTCGTCCTTTTAGTATCAGGAGATCATAAGGCGGCAGGAGCTAATGTTTACAGCTTTAAATCATGCAATTTCGTGAAAATTAGGCTTTTTGACTATATTTTCGTTCTTTTATTATCAGGAGATCATGAGGCGGCAGGAGCTAACATTCTTGCTGCCAATCCTGTTATTTCGTTAAAATTTAGCTTTTTGTCTATTTTATCGTTCTTTTAGTATCAGGAAATCATAAGGTGGCAGGAGCTAATGTTCTAGCTGCCAATTCTGATATTTCGTACAAATTCGGCATTTTGACTATATTTCATTCTATTAGTATCAGGAGATCATAAGGCAAAAGGAGCTATCTTTTTCCGGTTCGAATCCTGCTATTTCGTAAAAGTTCGGTTTTTTGACTATAATTTGGTTCTTTTAGTATCAGGAGATCATGAGGTGGTGGGAGCTAACGTTTACAACATCGAATCCTGCTATTTAGAGAAAATTTGCTTTTTGACTATATTTTCGTTCTTTTAGTATCAGGAGATCATGAGGTCGCAGGAGCTAATGTTTCCAGCTTCAAATCCTGCTATTTCGTAAAACTTCGGCTTTTTGACTATATTTTTGATCTTTTAGTATCAGGAGATCATGAGGTGGCAGGAGCTAACGTTTTATCTTTGAATCCCGCTATTTCGTAAAAATTCGGCTTTTTGTCTATATATTCGTTCTTTTAGTATCAGGAGATCATAAGGTGGAAGGAGCTAACGTTCTAGCTGCCAATCTTCTATTTCGTAGAAATTCGGCTTTTTGTCTATATATTCGTTCTTTTAGTATCAGGAGATCATAAGGTGGCAGGAGCTAACGTTCTAGCTGCCAATCCTGCTTTTTCGTAAAAATTCGGCTTTTTGTCTATATATTCGTTCTTTTACTATCAGGAGATCATGAGGTGGCAGGAGCCAACGTTCTAGCTGCTAATCCCGCTATTTCGTAAAAAATCGGTTTTTTTATTATAATTTCGTTCTTTTAGTTTCAGGAAATCATGAGGTGGTGGGAGCTAACGTTTCCAACACCGAATCCTGCTATTTAGAGAAAATTTGCTTTTTGACTATATTTTCGTTCTTTTAGTATCAGGAGATCATGAGGTCGCAGGAGCTAACGTTTCCAGCTTCAAATCCTGCTTTTTCGTAAAACTTCGGCTTTTTGACTATATTTTTGATCTTTTAGTATCAGGAGATCATGAGGTGGCAGGAGCTAACATTCTTGCTGCCAATCCTGCTATTTCGTCAAAATTTAGCTTTTTGACTATATTTTCGTTCTTTTAGTATCAGGAGATCATAAGGTGGCAGGAGCTAACGTTTCCAGCTTCGAATCATGCTATTTCGTAAAAATTTGGCTTTTTGACTATATTTTCGTTCTTTTAGTATCAGGAGATCATGAGGTGGCAGGAGCTAACGTTTCCAGCTTCGAATCATGCTATTTCGTAAAAATTTGGCTTTTTGACTATATTTTCGTTCTTTTAGTATCAGGAGATCATAAGGCGGCAGGAGCTAATGTTTACAGCTTTAAATCATGCAATTTCGTGAAAATTAGGCTTTTTGACTATATTTTCGTTCTTTTATTATCAGGAGATCATGAGGCGGCAGGAGCTAACATTCTTGCTGCCAATCCTGTTATTTCGTTAAAATTTAGCTTTTTGTCTATTTTATCGTTCTTTTAGTATCAGGAAATCATAAGGTGGCAGGAGCTAATGTTCTAGCTGCCAATTCTGATATTTCGTACAAATTCGGCATTTTGACTATATTTCATTCTATTAGTATCAGGAGATCATAAGGCAAAAGGAGCTATCTTTTTCCGGTTCGAATCCTGCTATTTCGTAAAAGTTCGGTTTTTTGACTATAATTTGGTTCTTTTAGTATCAGGAGATCATGAGGTGGTGGGAGCTAACGTTTACAACATCGAATCCTGCTATTTAGAGAAAATTTGCTTTTTGACTATATTTTCGTTCTTTTAGTATCAGGAGATCATGAGGTCGCAGGAGCTAATGTTTCCAGCTTCAAATCCTGCTATTTCGTAAAACTTCGGCTTTTTGACTATATTTTTGATCTTTTAGTATCAGGAGATCATGAGGTGGCAGGAGCTAACGTTTTATCTTTGAATCCCGCTATTTCGTAAAAATTCGGCTTTTTGTCTATATATTCGTTCTTTTAGTATCAGGAGATCATAAGGTGGAAGGAGCTAACGTTCTAGCTGCCAATCTTCTATTTCGTAGAAATTCGGCTTTTTGTCTATATATTCGTTCTTTTAGTATCAGGAGATCATAAGGTGGCAGGAGCTAACGTTCTAGCTGCCAATCCTGCTTTTTCGTAAAAATTCGGCTTTTTGTCTATATATTCGTTCTTTTACTATCAGGAGATCATGAGGTGGCAGGAGCCAACGTTCTAGCTGCTAATCCCGCTATTTCGTACAAATTCGGCTTTTTGACTATATTTTCGTTCTTTTAGTATCAGGAGATCATGAGGTGGCAGGAGCTAACGTTTCCAGCTTCGAATCATGCTATTTCGTAAAAATTTGGCTTTTTGACTATATTTTCGTCCTTTTAGTATCAGGAGATCATAAGGCGGCAGGAGCTAATGTTTACAGCTTTAAATCATGCAATTTCGTGAAAATTAGGCTTTTTGACTATATTTTCGTTCTTTTATTATCAGGAGATCATGAGGCGGCAGGAGCTAACATTCTTGCTGCCAATCCTGTTATTTCGTTAAAATTTAGCTTTTTGTCTATTTTATCGTTCTTTTAGTATCAGGAAATCATAAGGTGGCAGGAGCTAATGTTCTAGCTGCCAATTCTGATATTTCGTACAAATTCGGCATTTTGACTATATTTCATTCTATTAGTATCAGGAGATCATAAGGCAAAAGGAGCTATCTTTTTCCGGTTCGAATCCTGCTATTTCGTAAAAGTTCGGTTTTTTGACTATAATTTGGTTCTTTTAGTATCAGGAGATCATGAGGTGGTGGGAGCTAACGTTTACAACATCGAATCCTGCTATTTAGAGAAAATTTGCTTTTTGACTATATTTTCGTTCTTTTAGTATCAGGAGATCATGAGGTCGCAGGAGCTAATGTTTCCAGCTTCAAATCCTGCTATTTCGTAAAACTTCGGCTTTTTGACTATATTTTTGATCTTTTAGTATCAGGAGATCATGAGGTGGCAGGAGCTAACGTTTTATCTTTGAATCCCGCTATTTCGTAAAAATTCGGCTTTTTGTCTATATATTCGTTCTTTTAGTATCAGGAGATCATAAGGTGGAAGGAGCTAACGTTCTAGCTGCCAATCTTCTATTTCGTAGAAATTCGGCTTTTTGTCTATATATTCGTTCTTTTAGTATCAGGAGATCATAAGGTGGCAGGAGCTAACGTTCTAGCTGCCAATCCTGCTTTTTCGTAAAAATTCGGCTTTTTGTCTATATATTCGTTCTTTTACTATCAGGAGATCATGAGGTGGCAGGAGCCAACGTTCTAGCTGCTAATCCCGCTATTTCGTAAAAAATCGGTTTTTTTATTATAATTTCGTTCTTTTAGTTTCAGGAAATCATGAGGTGGTGGGAGCTAACGTTTCCAACACCGAATCCTGCTATTTAGAGAAAATTTGCTTTTTGACTATAATTTCGTTCTTTTAGTATCAGGAGATCATGAGGTGGTGGGAGCTAACGTTTCCAACATCGAATCCTGCTATTTAGAGAAAATTTGCTTTTTGACTATATTTTCGTTCTTTTAGTATCAGGAGATCATGAGGTCGCAGGAGCTAACGTTTCCAGCTTCAAATCCTGCTTTTTCGTAAAACTTCGGCTTTTTGACTATATTTTTGATCTTTTAGTATCAGGAGATCATGAGGTGGCAGGAGCTAACGTTCTAGCTGCCAATCCTGTTATTTCGTCAAAATTTAGCTTTTTGACTATATTTTCGTTCTTTTAGTATCAGGAGATCATAAGGTGGCAGGAGCTAACGTTTCCAGCTTCGAATCATGCTATTTCGTAAAAATTTGGCTTTTTGACTATATTTTCGTTCTTTTAGTATCAGGAGATCATGAGGTGGCAGGAGCTAACGTTTCCAGCTTCGAATCATGCTATTTCGTAAAAATTTGGCTTTTTGACTATATTTTCGTCCTTTTAGTATCAGGAGATCATAAGGCGGCAGGAGCTAATGTTTACAGCTTTAAATCATGCAATTTCGTGAAAATTAGGCTTTTTGACTATATTTTCGTTCTTTTAGTATCAGGAGATCATGAGGCGGCAGGAGCTAACATTCTTGCTGCCAATCCTGTTATTTCGTTAAAATTTAGCTTTTTGTCTATTTTATCGTTCTTTTAGTATCAGGAAATCATAAGGTGGCAGGAGCTAATGTTCTAGCTGCCAATTCTGATATTTCGTACAAATTCGGCATTTTGACTATATTTCATTCTATTAGTATCAGGAGATCATAAGGCAAAAGGAGCTATCTTTTTCCGGTTCGAATCCTGCTATTTCGTAAAAGTTCGGTTTTTTGACTATAATTTGGTTCTTTTAGTATCAGGAGATCATGAGGTGGTGGGAGCTAACGTTTACAACATCGAATCCTGCTATTTAGAGAAAATTTGCTTTTTGACTATATTTTCGTTCTTTTAGTATCAGGAGATCATGAGGTCGCAGGAGCTAATGTTTCCAGCTTCAAATCCTGCTATTTCGTAAAACTTCGGCTTTTTGACTATATTTTTGATCTTTTAGTATCAGGAGATCATGAGGTGGCAGGAGCTAACGTTTTATCTTTGAATCCCGCTATTTCGTAAAAATTCGGCTTTTTGTCTATATATTCGTTCTTTTAGTATCAGGAGATCATAAGGTGGAAGGAGCTAACGTTCTAGCTGCCAATCTTCTATTTCGTAGAAATTCGGCTTTTTGTCTATATATTCGTTCTTTTAGTATCAGGAGATCATAAGGTGGCAGGAGCTAACGTTCTAGCTGCCAATCCTGCTTTTTCGTAAAAATTCGGCTTTTTGTCTATATATTCGTTCTTTTACTATCAGGAGATCATGAGGTGGCAGGAGCCAACGTTCTAGCTGCTAATCCCGCTATTTCGTACAAATTCGGCATTTTGACTATATTTTTGTTCTTTTAGTATCAGGAGACCATGAGGTGGTAGGAGCTAACGTTTCCAGGCTCGAATCCTGCTATTTCTCTAATATTCGGTTTTTGACTATATTTTCGTTCGTTTAGTATCAGGAGATCATGGGGTGGCAGGAGTTAACGTTTCCAACTTTGAATCCTGCTATTTAGAGAAAATTTGCTTTTTGACTATATTTTCGTTCTTTTAGTATCAGGAGATCATGAGGTCGCAGGAGCTAACGTTTCCAGCTTCAAATCCTGCTATTTCGTAAAACTTCGGCTTTTTGACTATATTTTTGATCTTTTAGTATCAGGAGATCATGAGGTGGCAGGAGCTAACGTTTTATCTTTCAATCCTGCTATTTCATAAAAATTCGGCTTTTTGTCTATATATTCGTTCTTTTACTATCAGGAGATCATGAGGTGGCAGGAGCCAACGTTCTAGCTGCTAATCCCGCTATTTCGTACAAATTCGGCATTTTGACTATATTTCATTCTATTAGTATCAGGAGATCATAAGGCAGAAGGAGCTATCTTTTTCCGGTTTGAATCCTGCTATTTCGTAAAAGTTCGGTTTTTTTACTATAATTTCGTTCTTTTAGTATCAGGAGATCATGAGGTGGTGGGAGCTAACGTTTCCAACATCGAATCCTGCTATTTAGAGAAAATTTGCTTTTTGACTATATTTTCGTTCTTTTAGTATCAGGAGATCATGAGGTCGCAGGAGCTAACGTTTCCAGCTTCAAATCCTGCTCTTTCGTAAAACTTCGGCTTTTTGACTATATTTTTGATCTTTTAGTATCAGGAGATCATGAGGTGGCAGGAGCTAACGTTTTATCTTTGAATCCTGCTATTTCGTAAAAATTCGGCTTTTTGTCTATATATTCGTTATATTTAGTATCAGGAGATCATAAAATGGAAGGAGCTAACGTTCTAGCTGCCAATCTTCTATTTCGTAGAAATTCGGCTTTTTGTCTATATATTCGTTCTTTTAGTATCAGGAGATCATGAGGTGGCAGGAGCCAACGTTCTAGCTGCTAATCCCGCTATTTCGTACAAATTCGGTATTTTGACTATATTGCATTCTATTAGTATCAGGAGATCATAGGGCAGAAGGAGCTATCTTTTTCCGGTTCGAATCCTGCTATTTCGTAAAAGTTCGGTTTTTTTATTATAATTTCGTTCTTTTAGTTTCAGGAGATCATGAGGTGGTGGGAGCTAACGTTTCCAACACCGAATCCTGCTATTTAGAGAAAATTTGCTTTTTGACTATATTTTCGTTCGTTTAGTATCAGGAGATCATGAGGTGGCAGGAGCTAACGTTTTATCTTTCAATCCTGCTATTTCGTACAAATTCGGCATTTTGACTATATTTCATTCTATTAGTATCAGGAGATCATAAGGCAGAAGGAGCTATCTTTTCCCGGTTCGAATCCTGCTATTTCGTGAAAAATCGGCTTTTTGACTATAATTTCGTTCTTTTAGTATCTGGAGATCATGAGGTGGTGGGAGCTAACGTTTCCAACATCGAATCCTGCTATTTAGAGAAAATTTGCTTTTTGACTATATTTTCGTTCTTTTAGTATCAGGAGATCATGAGGTCGCAGGAGCTAACGTTTCCAGCTTCAAATCCTGCTATTTCGTAAAACTTCGGCTTTTTGACTATATTTTTGATCTTTTTGTATCAGGAGACCATGAGGTGGTAGGAGCTAACGTTTCCAGGCTCGAATCCTGCTATTTTTCTAATATTCGGTTTTTGACTATATTTTCGTTCGTTTAGTATAAGGAGATCATGAGGTGGCAGGAGCTAACGTTTCCAACTTTGAATCCTGCTATTTAGAGAAAATTTGCTTTTTGACTATATTTTCGTTCTTTTAGTATCAGGAGATCATGAGGTCGCAGGAGCTAACGTTTCCAGCTTCAAATCCTGCTATTTCGTAAAACTTCGGCTTTTTGACTATATTTTTGATCTTTTAGTATCAGGAGATCATGAGGTGGCAGGAGCTAACGTTTCCAGCTTCGAATCATGCTATTTCGTAAAAATTTGGCTTTTTGACTATATTTTCGTTCTTTTAGTATCAGGAGATCATAAGGCGGCAGGAGCTAATGTTTACAGCTTCAAATCATGCAATTTCGTGAAAATTAGGCTTTTTGACTATATTTTCGTTCTTTTATTATCAGGAGATCATGAGGCGGCAGGAGCTAACATTCTTGCTGCCAATCCTGTTATTTCGTCAAAATTTAGCTTTTTGTCTATTTTATCGTTCTTTTAGTATCAGGAGATCATAAGGTGGCAGGAGCTAATGTTCTAGCTGCCAATTCTGATATTTCGTACAAATTCGGCATTTTGACTATATTTCATTCTATTAGTATCAGGAGATCATAAGGCAGAAGGAGCTATCTTTTTCCGGTTCGAATCCTGCTATTTCGTAAAAGTTCGGTTTTTTGACTATAATTTGGTTCTTTTAGTATCAGGAGATCATGAGGTGGTGGGAGCTAACGTTTCCAACATCGAATCCTGCTATTTAGAGAAAATTTGCTTTTTGACTATATTTTCGTTCTTTTAGTATCAGGAGATCATGAGGTCGCAGGAGCTAACGTTTCCAGCTTCAAATCCTGCTCTTTCGTAAAACTTCGGCTTTTTGACTATATTTTTGATCTTTTAGTATCAGGAGATCATGAGGTGGCAGGAGCTAACGTTTTATCTTTGAATCCTGCTATTTCGTAAAAATTCGGCTTTTTGTCTATATATTCGTTCTTTTAGTATCAGGAGATCATAAAATGGAAGGAGCTAACGTTCTAGCTGCCAATCTTCTATTTCGTAGAAATTCGGCTTTTTGTCTATATATTCGTTCTTTTAGTATCAGGAGATCATGAGGTGGCAGGAGCCAACGTTCTAGCTGCTAATCCCGCTATTTCGTACAAATTCGGTATTTTGACTATATTTCATTCTATTAGTATCAGGAGATCATAGGGCAGAAGGAGCTATCTTTTTCCGGTTCGAATCCTGCTATTTCGTAAAAGTTCGGTTTTTTTATTATAATTTCGTTCTTTTAGTTTCAGGAGATCATGAGGTGGTGGGAGCTAACGTTTCCAACACCGAATCCTGCTATTTAGAGAAAATTTGCTTTTTGACTATATTTTCGTTCGTTTAGTATCAGGAGATCAGGAGGTGGCAGGAGCTAACGTTTTATCTTTCAATCCTGCTATTTCGTACAAATTCGGCATTTTGACTATATTTCATTCTATTAGTATCAGGAGATCATAAGGTGGCAGGAGCTAACATTCTTGCTGCCAATCCTGCTATTTCGTCAAAATTTAGCTTTTTGACTATATTTTCGTTCTTTTAGTATCAGGAGATCATGAGGTGGCAGGAGCTAACGTTTCCAGGCTCGAATCCTGCTATTTTTCTAATATTCGGTTTTTGACTATATTTTCGTTCGTTTAGTATCAGGAGATCATGAGGTGGCAGGAGCTAACGTTTCCAACTTTGAATCCTGCTATTTAGAGAAAATTTGCTTTTTGACTATATTTTCGTTCGTTTAGTATCAGGAGATCATGAGGTGGCAGGAGCTAACGTTTTATCTTTCAATCCTGCTATTTCGTAAAAATTCGGCTTTTTGTCTATATATTCGTTCTTTTAGTATCAGGAGATCATAAAATGGAAGGAGCTAACGTTCTAGCTGCCAATCTTCTATTTCGTAGAAATTCGGCTTTTTGTCTATATATTCGTTCTTTTAGTATCAGGAGATCATGAGGTGGCAGGAGCCAACGTTCTAGCTGCTAATCCCGCTATTTCGTACAAATTCGGTATTTTGACTATATTTCATTCTATTAGTATCAGGAGATCATAGGGCAGAAGGAGCTATCTTTTTCCGGTTCGAATCCTGCTATTTCGTAAAAGTTCGGTTTTTTTATTATAATTTCGTTCTTTTAGTTTCAGGAGATCATGAGGTGGTGGGAGCTAACGTTTCCAACACCGAATCCTGCTATTTAGAGAATATTTGCTTTTTGACTATATTTTCGTTCGTTTAGTATCAGGAGATCATGAGGTGGCAGGAGCTAACGTTTTATCTTTCAATCCTGCTATTTCGTACAAATTCGGCATTTTGACTATATTTCATTCTATTAGTATCAGGAGATCATAAGGCAGAAGGAGCTATCTTTTCCCGGTTCGAATCCTGCTATTTCGTGAAAAATCGGCTTTTTGACTATAATTTCGTTCTTTTAGTATCTGGAGATCATGAGGTGGTGGGAGCTAACGTTTCCAACATCGAATCCTGCTATTTAGAGAAAATTTGCTTTTTGACTATATTTTCGTTCTTTTGGTATCAGGAGATCATGAGGTCGCAGGAGCTAACGTTTCCAGCTTCAAATCCTGCTATTTCGTAAAACTTCGGCTTTTTGACTATATTTTTGATCTTTTTGTATCAGGAGACCATGAGGTGGTAGGAGCTAACGTTTCCAGGCTCGAATCCTGCTATTTTTCTAATATTCGGTTTTTGACTATATTTTCGTTCGTTTAGTATCAGGAGATCATGAGGTGGCAGGAGCTAACGTTTCCAACTTTGAATCCTGCTATTTAGAGAAAATTTGCTTTTTGACTATATTTTCGTTCTTTTAGTATCAGGAGATCATGAGGTCGCAGGAGCTAACGTTTCCAGCTTCAAATCCTGCTATTTCGTAAAACTTCGGCTTTTTGACTATATTTTTGATCTTTTAGTATCAGGAGATCATGAGGTGGCAGGAGCTAACGTTTCCAGCTTCGAATCATGCTATTTCGTAAAAATTTGGCTTTTTGACTATATTTTCGTTCTTTTAGTATCAGGAGATCATAAGGCGGCAGGAGCTAATGTTTACAGCTTCAAATCATGCAATTTCGTGAAAATTAGGCTTTTTGACTATATTTTCGTTCTTTTATTATCAGGAGATCATGAGGCGGCAGGAGCTAACATTCTTGCTGCCAATCCTGTTATTTCGTCAAAAATTAGCTTTTTGTCTATTTTATCGTTCTTTTAGTATCAGGAGATCATAAGGTGGCAGGAGCTAATGTTCTAGCTGCCAATTCTGATATTTCGTACAAATTCGGCATTTTGACTATATTTCATTCTATTAGTATCAGGAGATCATAAGGCAGAAGGAGCTATCTTTTTCCGGTTCGAATCCTGCTATTTCGTAAAAGTTCGGTTTTTTGACTATAATTTGGTTCTTTTAGTATCAGGAGATCATGAGGTGGTGGGAGCTAACGTTTCCAACATCGAATCCTGCTATTTAGAGAAAATTTGCTTTTTGACTATATTTTCGTTCTTTTAGTATCAGGAGATCATGAGGTCGCAGGAGCTAACGTTTCCAGCTTCAAATCCTGCTCTTTCGTAAAACTTCGGCTTTTTGACTATATTTTTGATCTTTTAGTATCAGGAGATCATGAGGTGGCAGGAGCTAACGTTTTATCTTTGAATCCTGCTATTTCGTAAAAATTCGGCTTTTTGTCTATATATTCGTTCTTTTAGTATCAGGAGATCATAAAATGGAAGGAGCTAACGTTCTAGCTGCCAATCTTCTATTTCGTAGAAATTCGGCTTTTTGTCTATATATTCGTTCTTTTAGTATCAGGAGATCATGAGGTGGCAGGAGCCAACGTTCTAGCTGCTAATCCCGCTATTTCGTACAAATTCGGTATTTTGACTATATTTCATTCTATTAGTATCAGGAGATCATAAGGTGGCAGGAGCTAACATTCTTGCTGCCAATCCTGCTATTTCGTCAAAATTTAGCTTTTTGACTATATTTTCGTTCTTTTAGTATCAGGAGATCATGAGGTGGCAGGAGCTAACGTTTCCAGGCTCGAATCCTGCTATTTTTCTAATATTCGGTTTTTGACTATATTTTCGTTCGTTTAGTATCAGGAGATCATGAGGTGGCAGGAGCTAACGTTTCCAACTTTGAATCCTGCTATTTAGAGAAAATTTGCTTTTTGACTATATTTTCGTTCTTTTAGTATCAGGAGATCATGAGGTCGCAGGAGCTAACGTTTCCAGCTTCAAATCCTGCTATTTCGTAAAACTTCGGCTTTTTGACTATATTTTTGATCTTTTAGTATCAGGAGATCATGAGGTGGCAGGAGCTAACGTTTCCAGCTTCGAATCATGCTATTTCGTAAAAATTTGGCTTTTTGACTATATTTTCGTTCTTTTAGTATCAGGAGATCATAAGGCGGCAGGAGCTAATGTTTACAGCTTCAAATCATGCAATTTCGTGAAAATTAGGCTTTTTGACTATATTTTCGTTCTTTTATTATCAGGAGATCATGAGGCGGCAGGAGCTAACATTCTTGCTGCCAATCCTGTTATTTCGTCAAAATTTAGCTTTTTGTCTATTTTATCGTTCTTTTAGTATCAGGAGATCATAAGGTGGCAGGAGCTAATGTTCTAGCTGCCAATTCTGATATTTCGTACAAATTCGGCATTTTGACTATATTTCATTCTATTAGTATCAGGAGATCATAAGGCAGAAGGAGCTATCTATTTCCGGTTCGAATCCTGCTATTTCGTAAAAGTTCGGTTTTTTGACTATAATTTGGTTCTTTTAGTATCAGGAGATCATGAGGTGGTGGGAGCTAACGTTTCCAACATCGAATCCTGCTATTTAGAGAAAATTTGCTTTTTGACTATATTTTCGTTCTTTTAGTATCAGGAGATCATGATGTCGCAGGAGCTAATGTTTCCAGCTTCAAATCCTGCTATTTCGTAAAACTTCGGCTTTTTGACTATATTTTTGATCTTTTAGTATCAGGAGATCATGAGGTGGCAGGAGCAAACGTTTTATCTTTCAATCCTGCTATTTCGTAAAAATTCGGCTTTTTGTCTATATATTCGTTCTTTTACTATCAGGAGATCATGAGGTGGCAGGAGCCAACGTTCTAGCTGCTAATCCCGCTATTTCGTACAAATTCGGCATTTTGACTATATTTCATTCTATTAGTATCAGGAGATCATAAGGCAGAAGGAGCTATCTTTTTCCGGTTTGAATCCTGCTATTTCGTAAAAGTTCGGTTTTTTTACTATAATTTCGTTCTTTTAGTATCAGGAGATCATGAGGTGGCAGGAGCTAACGTTTTATCTTTCAATCCTGCTATTTCGTACAAATTCGGCATTTTGACTATATTTCATTCTATTAGTATCAGGAGATCATAAGGCAGAAGGAGCTATCTTTTTCCGGTTCGAATCCTGCTATTTCGTGAAAAATCGGCTTTTTGACTATATTTTCGTTCGTTTAGTATCAGGAGATCATGAGGTGGTGGGAGCTAACGTTTCCAACATCGAATCCTGCTATTTAGAGAAAATTTGCTTTTTGACTATATTTTCGTTCTTTTAGTATCAGGAGATCATGAGGTCGCAGGAGCTAACGTTTCCAGCTTCAAATCCTGCTATTTCGTAAAACTTCGGCTTTTTGACTATATTTTTGATCTTTTAGTATCAGGAGATCATGGGGTGGCAGGAGCTAACGTTTCCAGCTTCGAATCATGCTATTTCGTAAAAATTTGGCTTTTTGACTATATTTTCGTTCTTTTAGTATCAGGAGATCATAAGGCGGCAGGAGCTAATGTTTACAGCTTCAAATCATGCAATTTCGTGAAAATTAGGCTTTTTGACTATATTTTCGTTCTTTTATTATCAGGAGATCATGAGGCGGCAGGAGCTAACATTCTTGCTGCCAATCCTGTTATTTCGTCAAAATTTAGCTTTTTGTCTATTTTATCGTTCTTTTAGTATCAGGAGATCATAAGGTGGCAGGAGCTAATGTTCTAGCTGCCAATTCTGATATTTCGTACAAATTCGGCATTTTGACTATATTTCATTCTATTAGTATCAGGAGATCATAAGGCAGAAGGAGCTATCTTTTTCCGGTTCGAATCCTGCTAGTTCTTTTAGTTTCAGGAGATCATGAGGTGGTGGGAGCTAACGTTTCCAACACCGAATCCTGCTATTTAGAGAAAATTTGCTTTTTGACTATATTTTCGTTCGTTTAGTATCAGGAGATCATGAGGTGGCAGGAGCTAACGTTTTATCTTTCAATCCTGCTATTTCGTACAAATTCGGCATTTTGACTATATTTCATTCTATTAGTATCAGGAGATCATAAGGCAGAAGGAGCTATCTTTTTCCGGTTCGAATCCTGCTATTTCGTGAAAAATCGGCTTTTTGACTATACTTTCGTTCTTTTAGTATCAGGAGATCATGAGGTGGTGGGAGCTAACGTTTCCAACATCGAATCCTGCTATTTAGAGAAAATTTGCTTTTTGACTATATTTTCGTTCTTTTAGTATCAGGAGATCATGAGGTCGCAGGAGCTAACGTTTCCAGCTTCAAATCCTGCTTTTTCGTAAAACTTCGGCTTTTTGACTATATTTTTGATCTTTTTGTATCAGGAGACCATGAGGTGGTAGGAGCTAACGTTTCCAGGCTCGAATCTTGCTATTATTCTAATATTCGGTTTTTGACTATATTTTCGTTCGTTTAGTATCAGGAGATCATGAGGTGGCAGGAGCTAACGTTTCCAACTTTAAATCCTGCTATTTAGAGAAAATTTGCTTTTTGACTATATTTTCGTTCTTTTAGTATCAGGAGATCATGAGGTCGCAGGAGCTAACGTTTCCAGCTTCAAATCCTGCTATTTCGTAAAACTTCGGCTTTTTGACTATATTTTTGATCTTTTAGTATCAGGAGATCATGGGGTGGCAGGAGCTAACGTTTCCAGCTTCGAATCATGCTATTTCGTAAAAATTTGGCTTTTTGACTATATTTTCGTTCTTTTAGTATCAGGAGATCATAAGGCGGCAGGAGCTAATGTTTACAGCTTCAAATCATGCAATTTCGTGAAAATTAGGCTTTTTGACTATATTTTCGTTCTTTTATTATCAGGAGATCATGAGGCGGCAGGAGCTAACATTCTTGCTGCCAATCCTGTTATTTCGTCAAAATTTAGCTTTTTGTCTATTTTATCGTTCTTTTAGTATCAGGAGATCATAAGGTGGCAGGAGCTAATGTTCTAGCTGCCAATTCTGATATTTCGTACAAATTCGGCATTTTGACTATATTTCATTCTATTAGTATCAGGAGATCATAAGGCAGAAGGAGCTATCTATTTCCGGTTCGAATCCTGCTATTTCGTAAAAGTTCGGTTTTTTGACTATAATTTGGTTCTTTTAGTATCAGGAGATCATGAGGTGGTGGGAGCTAACGTTTCCAACATCGAATCCTGCTATTTAGAGAAAATTTGCTTTTTGACTATATTTTCGTTCTTTTAGTATCAGGAGATCATGATGTCGCAGGAGCTAATGTTTCCAGCTTCAAATCCTGCTATTTCGTAAAACTTCGGCTTTTTGACTATATTTTTGATCTTTTAGTATCAGGAGATCATGAGGTGGCAGGAGCAAACGTTTTATCTTTCAATCCTGCTATTTCGTAAAAATTCGGCTTTTTGTCTATATATTCGTTCTTTTACTATCAGGAGATCATGAGGTGGCAGGAGCCAACGTTCTAGCTGCTAATCCCGCTATTTCGTACAAATTCGGCATTTTGACTATATTTCATTCTATTAGTATCAGGAGATCATAAGGCAGAAGGAGCTATCTTTTTCCGGTTTGAATCCTGCTATTTCGTAAAAGTTCGGTTTTTTTACTATAATTTCGTTCTTTTAGTATCAGGAGATCATGAGGTGGCAGGAGCTAACGTTTTATCTTTCAATCCTGCTATTTCGTACAAATTCGGCATTTTGACTATATTTCATTCTATTAGTATCAGGAGATCATAAGGCAGAAGTGGCTATCTTTTTCCGGTTCGAATCCTGCTATTTCGTGAAAAATCGGCTTTTTGACTATATTTTCGTTCGTTTAGTATCAGGAGATCATGAGGTGGTGGGAGCTAACGTTTCCAACATCGAATCCTGCTATTTAGAGAAAATTTGCTTTTTGACTATATTTTCGTTCTTTTAGTATCAGGAGATCATGAGGTCGCAGGAGCTAACGTTTCCAGCTTCAAATCCTGCTATTTCGTAAAACTTCGGCTTTTTGACTATATTTTTGATCTTTTAGTATCAGGAGATCATGGGGTGGCAGGAGCTAACGTTTTATCTTTGAATCCCGCTATTTCGTAAAAATTCGGCTTTTTGCCTATATATTCGTTCTTTTAGTATCAGGAGATCATAAGGTGGAAGGAGCTAACGTTCTAGCTGCCAATCTTCTATTTCGTAGAAATTCGGCTTTTTGTCTATATATTCGTTCTTTTAGTATCAGGAGATCATAAGGTGGCAGGAGCTAACGTTCTAGCTGCCAATCCTGCTATTTCGTAAAAGTTCGGCTTTTTGACTATATTTTTGTTCTTTTAGTATCAGGAGACCATGAGGTGGTAGGAGCTAACGTTTCCAGGCTCAAATCCTGCTATTTCTCTAATATTCGGTTTTTGACTATATTTTCGTTCGTTTAGTATCAGGAGATCATGAGGTGGCAGGAGATAACGTTTCCAACTTTGAATCCTGCTATTTAGAGAAAATTTGCTTTTTGACTATATATTCGTTCTTTTAGTATCAGGAGATCATGAGGTCGCAGGAGCTAACGTTTCCAGCTTCAAATCCTGCTATTTCGTAAAACATCGGCTTTTTGACTATATTTTTGATCTTTTAGTATCAGGAGATCATGAGGTGGCAGGAGCTAACGTTTTATCTTTCAATCCTGCTATTTCGTAAAAATTCGGCTTTTTGTCTATATATTCGTTCTTTTACTATCAGGAGAATTGAGGTGGCAGGAGCCAACGTTCTAGCTGCTAATCCCGCTATTTCGTACAAATTCGGCATTTTGACTACATTTCATTCTATTAGTATCAGGAGATCGTAAGGCAGTAGGAGCTATCTTTTTCCGGTTCGAATCCTGCTATTTCGTAAAAGTTTGGTTTTTTGACTATATTTTCGTTCTTTTACTATCAGGAGATCATGAGGCGGCTGGAGCTAATGTTCTTGCTACGAATCCTGTTATTTCTTAAAAATTTGGCTTTTTGACTATATTTTTGTTCTTTTAGTATCAGGAGACCATGAGGTGGTAGGAGCTAACGTTTCCAGGCTCGAATCCTGCTATTTCTCTAATATTCGGTTTTTGACTATATTTTCGTTCGTTTAGTATCAGGAGATCATGAGGTGGCAGGAGATAACGTTTCCAACTTTGAATCCTGCTATTTAGAGAAAATTTGCTTTTTGACTATATTTTTGTTCTTTTAGTATCAGGAGATCATGAGGTCGCAGGAGCTAACGTTTCCAGCTTCAAATCCTGCTATTTCGTAAAACTTCGGCTTTTTGACTATATTTTTGATCTTTTAGTATCAGGAGATCATGAGGTGGCAGGAGCTAACGTTTTATCTTTCAATCCTGCTATTTCGTAAAAATTCGGCTTTTTGTCTATATATTCGTTCTTTTACTATCAGGAGATCATGAGGTGGCAGGAGCCAACGTTCTAGGTGCTAATCCCGCTATTTCGTACAAATTCGGCATTTTGACTACATTTCATTCTATTAGTATCAGGAGATCGTAAGGCAGTAGGAGCTATCTTTTTCCGGTTCGAATCCTGCTATTTCGTATAAGTTTGGTTTTTTGACTATATTTTCGTTCTTTTAGTATCAGGAGATCATAAGGCGGCAGGAGCTAATGTTCTAGCTGCCAATCCTGGAATTTCTTAAAAATTTGGCTTTTTGACTATATTTTTGTTCTTTTACTATCAGGAGATCATGAGGTGGCAGGAGCCAACGTTCTAGCTGCTAATCCCGCTATTTCGTACAAATTCGGCATTTTGACTACATTTCATTCTATTAGTATCAGGAGATCGTAAGGCAGTAGGAGCTATCTTTTTCCGGTTCGAATCCTGCTATTTCGTAAAAGTTTGGTTTTTTGACTATATTTTCGTTCTTTTAGTATCAGGAGATCATAAGGCGGCAGGAGCTAATGTTCTAGCTGCCAATCCTGGTATTTCTTAAAAATTTGGCTTTTTGACTATATTTTTGTTATTTTAGTATCAGGAGATCATAAGTTGGCAGGAGCCAACGTTCTAGCTGCTAATCCCGCTATTTCGTACAAATTCGGCATTTTGACTATATTTCATTCTATTAGTATCAGGAGATCATAAGGCAGAAGGAGCTATCTTTTTCCGGTTCGAATCCTGCTATTTCGTAAAAGTTCGGTTTTTTGACTATAATTTGGTTCTTTTAGTATCAGGAGATCATGAGGTGGTGGGAGCTAACGTTTCCAACATCGAATCCTGCTATTTAGAGAAAATTTGCTTTTTGACTATATTTTCGTTCTTTTAGTATCAGGAGATCATGAGGTCGCAGGAGCTAACGTTTCCAGCTTCAAATCCTGCTATTTCGTAAAACTTCGGCTTTTTGACTATATTTTTGATCTTTTTGTATCAGGAGATCATGAGGTGGCAGGAGCTAACGTTTTATCTTTGAATCCCGCTATTTCGTAAAAATTCGGCTTTTTGCCTATATATTCGTTCTTTTAGTATCAGGAGATCATAAGGTGGAAGGAGCTAACGTTCTAGCTGCCAATCTTCTATTTCGTAGAAATTCGGCTTTTTGTCTATATATTCGTTCTTTTAGTATCAGGAGATCATAAGACGGCAGGAGCTAACGTTCTAGCTGCCAATCCTGCTATTTCGTAAAAGTTCGGCTTTTTGACTATATTTTGGTCCTTTTACTATCAGGAGATCATGAGGCGGCTGGAGCTAACATTCTTGCTACGAATCCTGTTATTTCTTAAAAATTTGGCTTTTTGACTATATTTTTGTTCTTTTAGTATCAGGAGACCATGAGGTGGTAGGAGCTAACGTTTCCAGGCTCGAATCCTGCTATTTCTCTAATATTCGGTTTTTGACTATATTTTCGTTCGTTTAGGATCAGGAGATCATGGGGTGGCAGGAGTTAACGTTTCCAACTTTGAATCCTGCTATTTAGAGAAAATTTGCTTTTTGACTATATTTTCGTTCTTTTAGTATCAGGAGATCATGAGGTCGCAGGAGCTAACGTTTTATCTTTCAATCCTGCTATTTCGTAAAAATTCGGCTTTTTGTCTATATATTCGTTCTTTTACTATCAGGAGATCATGAGGTGGCAGGAGCCAACGTTCTAGCTGCTAATCCCGCTATTTCGTACAAATTCGGCATTTTGACTATATTTCATTCTATTAGTATCAGGAGATCATAAGGCAGAAGGAGCTATCTTTTTCCGGTTCGAATCCTGCTATTTCGTAAAAGTTCGGTTTTTTTACTATAATTTCGTTCTTTTAGTATCAGGAGATCATGAGGTGGTGGGAGCTAACGTTTCCAACATCGAATCCTGCTATTTAGAGAAAATTTGCTTTTTGACTATATTTTCGTTCTTTTAGTATCAGGAGATCATGAGGTCGCAGGAGCTAACGTTTCCAGCTTCAAATCATGCAATTTCGTGAAAATTAGGCTTTTTGACTATATTTTCGTTCTTTTATTATCAGGAGATCATGAGGGGGCAGGAGCTAACATTCTTGCTGCCAATCCTGTTATTTCGTCAAAATTTAGCTTTTTGTCTATTTTATCGTTCTTTTAGTATCAGGAGATCATAAGGTGGCAGGAGCTAATGTTCTAGCTGCCAATTCTAATATTTCGTACAAATTTGGCATTTTGACTATATTTCATTCTATTAGTATCAGGAGATCATAAGGCAGAAGGAGCTATCTTTTTCCGGTTCGAATCCTGCTATTTCGTAAAAGTTCGGTTTTTTGACTATATTTTTGATCTTTTAGTATCAGGAGATCATGAGGTGGCAGGAGCTAACGTTTTATCTTTGAATCCTGCTATTTCGTATAAATTCGGCTTTTTGACTATATTTTGGTCCTTTTACTATCAGGAGATCATGAGGTGGCTGGAGCTAACATTCTTGCTACGAATCCTGTTATTTCTTAAAAATTTGGCTTTTTGACTATATTTTTGTTCTTTTAGTATCAGGAGATCATAAGGTGGCAGGAGCTAATGTTCTAGCTGCCAATTCTAATATTTCGTAATGTTTACAGCTTCAAATCATGCAATTTCGTGAAAATTAGGCTTTTTGACTATATTTTCGTTCTTTTATTATCAGGAGATCATGAGGGGGCAGGAGCTAACATTCTTGCTGCCAATCCTGTTATTTCGTCAAAATTTAGCTTTTTGTCTATTTTATCGTTCTTTTAGTATCAGGAGATCATAAGGTGGCAGGAGCTAATGTTCTAGCTGCCAATTCTAATATTTCGTACAAATTTGGCATTTTGACTATATTTCATTCTATTAGTATCAGGAGATCATAAGGCAGAAGGAGCTATCTTTTTCCGGTTCGAATCCTGCTATTTCGTAAAAGTTCGGTTTTTTGACTATAATTTGGTTCTTCTAGTATCAGGAGATCATGAGGTGGCAGGAGCTAACGTTTTATCTTTGAATCCCGCTATTTCGTAAAAATTCGGCTTTTTGTCTATATATTCGTTCTTTTAGTATCAGGAGATCATAAGGTGGAAGGAGCTAACGTTCTAGCTGCCAATCTTCTATTTCGTAGAAATTCGGCTTTTTGTCTATATATTCGTTCTTTTAGTATCAGGAGATCATAAGGTGGCAGGAGCTAACGTTCTAGCTGCCAATCCTGCTATTTCGTAAAAGTTCGGCTTTTTGACTATATTTTGGTCCTTTTACTATCAGGAGATCATGAGGCGGCTGGAGCTAACATTCTTGCTACGAATCCTGTTATTTCTTAAAAATATGGCTTTTTGACTATATTTTTGTTCTTTTAGTATCAGGAGACCATGAGGTGGTAGGAGCTAACGTTTCCAGGCTCGAATCCTGCTATTTCTCTAATATTCGGTTTTTGACTATATTTTCGTTCGTTTAGTATCAGGAGATCATGAGGCGGCAGGAGCTAACATTCTTGCTGCCAATCCTGTTATTTCGTCAAAATTTAGCTTTTTGTCTATTTTATCGTTCTTTTAGTATCAGGAGATCATAAGGTGGCAGGAGCTAATGTTCTAGCTGCCAATTCTGATATTTCGTACAAATTCGGCATTTTGACTATATTTCATTCTATTAGTATCAGGAGATCATAAGGCAGAAGGAGCTATCTTTTTCCGGTTCGAATCCTGCTATTTCGTAAAAGTTCGGTTTTTTTACTATAATTTGGTTCTTTTAGTATCAGGAGATCATGAGGTGGTGGGAGCTAACGTTTCCAACATCGAATCCTGCTATTTAGAGAAAATTTGCTTTTTGACTATATTTTCGTTCTTTTAGTATCAGGAGATCATGAGGTCGCAGGAGCTAATGTTTTCAGCTTCAAATCCTGCTATTTCGTAAAACTTCGGCTTTTTGACTATATTTTTGATCTTTTAGTATCAGGAGATCATGAGGTGGCAGGAGCTAACGTTTTATCTTTGAATCCCGCTATTTCGTAAAAATTCGGCTTTTTGCCTATATATTCGTTCTTTTAGTATCAGGAGATCATAAGGTGGAAGGAGCTAACGTTCTAGCTGCCAATCTTCTATTTCGTAGAAATTCGGCTTTTTGTCTATATATTCGTTCTTTTAGTATCAGGAGATCATAAGACGGCAGGAGCTAATGTTTACAGCTTCAAATCATGCAATTTCGTGAAAATTAGGCTTTTTGACTATATTTTCGTTCTTTTATTATCAGGAGATCATGAGGGGGCAGGAGCTAACATTCTTGCTGCCAATCCTGTTATTTCGTCAAAATTTAGCTTTTTGTCTATTTTATCGTTCTTTTAGTATCAGGAGATCATAAGGTGGCAGGAGCTAATGTTCTAGCTGCCAATTCTAATATTTCGTACAAATTTGGCATTTTGACTATATTTCATTCTATTAGTATCAGGAGATCATAAGGCAGAAGGAGCTATCTTTTTCCGGTTCGAATCCTGCTATTTCGTAAAAGTTCGGTTTTTTGACTATATTTTTGATCTTTTAGTATCAGGAGATCATGAGGTGGCAGGAGCTAACGTTTTATCTTTGAATCCTGCTATTTCGTATAAATTCGGCTTTTTGACTATATTTTGGTCCTTTTACTATCAGGAGATCATGAGGTGGCTGGAGCTAACATTCTTGCTACGAATCCTGTTATTTCTTAAAAATTTGGCTTTTTGACTATATTTTTGTTCTTTTAGTATCAGGAGATCATAAGGTGGCAGGAGCTAATGTTCTAGCTGCCAATTCTAATATTTCGTAATGTTTACAGCTTCAAATCATGCAATTTCGTGAAAATTAGGCTTTTTGACTATATTTTCGTTCTTTTATTATCAGGAGATCATGAGGGGGCAGGAGCTAACATTCTTGCTGCCAATCCTGTTATTTCGTCAAAATTTAGCTTTTTGTCTATTTTATCGTTCTTTTAGTATCAGGAGATCATAAGGTGGCAGGAGCTAATGTTCTAGCTGCCAATTCTAATATTTCGTACAAATTTGGCATTTTGACTATATTTCATTCTATTAGTATCAGGAGATCATAAGGCAGAAGGAGCTATCTTTTTCCGGTTCGAATCCTGCTATTTCGTAAAACTTCGGCTTTTTGACTATATTTTCGTTCGTTTAGTATCAGGAGATCATAAGGTGGAAGGAGCTAACGTTCTAGCTGCCAATCTTATATTTCGTAGAAATTCGGCTTTTTGTCTATATATTCGTTCTTTTAGTATCAGGAGATCATGAGGGGGCAGGAGCTAACATTCTTGCTGCCAATCCTGTTATTTCGTAAAAATTCGGCTTTTTGTCTATATATTCGTTCTTTTACTATCAGGAGATCATGAGGTGGCAGGAGCCAACGTTCTAGCTGCTAATCCCGCTATTTCGTACAAATTCGGCATTTTGACTATATTTCATTCTATTAGTATCAGGAGATCATAAGGCAGAAGGAGCTATCTTTTTCCGGTTCGAATCCTGCTATTTCGTAAAAGTTCGGTTTTTTTACTATAATTTCGTTCTTTTAGTATCAGGAGATCATGAGGTGGCAGGAGCTAACGTTTTATCTTTGAATCCCGCTATTTCGTAAAAATTCGGCTTTTTGTCTATATATTCGTTCTTTTAGTATCAGGAGATCATAAAATGGAAGGAGCTAACGTTCTAGCTGCCAATCTTCTATTTCGTAGAAATTCGGCTTTTTGTCTATATATTCGTTCTTTTAGTATCAGGAGATCATGAGGTGGCAGGAGCCAACGTTCTAGCTGCTAATCCCGCTATTTCGTACAAATTTGGTATTTTGACTATATTTCATTCTATTAGTATCAGGAGATCATAGGGCAGAAGGAGCTATCTTTTTCCGGTTCGAATCCTGCTATTTCGTAAAAGTTCGGTTTTTTTATTATAATTTCGTTCTTTTAGTTTCAGGAGATCATGAGGTGGTGGGAGCTAACGTTTCAAACACCGAATCCTGCTATTTAGAGAAAATTTGCTTTTTGACTATATTTTCGTTCTTTTAGTATCAGGAGATCATGAGGTCGCAGGAGCTAACGTTTCCAGCTTCAAATCCTGCTATTTCGTACAAATTCGGCATTTTGACTATATTTCATTCTATTAGTATCAGGAGATCATAAGGCAGAAGGAGCTATCTTTTTCCAGTTCGAATCCTGCTATATCGTGAAAGTTCGGTTTTTTGACTATAATTTGGTTCTTTTAGTATCAGGAGACCATGAGGTGGTAGGAGCTAACGTTTCCAGGCTCGAATCCTGCTATTTCTCTAATATTCGGTTTTTGACTATATTTTCGTTCGTTTAGTATCAGGAGATCATGGGGTGGCAGGAGTTAACGTTTCCAACTTTGAATCCTGCTATTTAGAGAAAATTTGCTTTTTGACTATATTTTCGTTCTTTTAGTATCAGGAGATCATGAGGTCGCAGGAGCTAACGTTTCTAGCTTCAAATCCTGCTATTTCGTAAAACTTCGGCTTTTTGACTATATTTTTGATCTTTTAGTATCAGGAGATCATGAGGTGGCAGGAGCTAACGTTTTATCTTTCAATCCTGCTATTTCGTAAAAATTCGGCTTTTTGTCTATATATTCGTTCTTTTACTATCAGGAGATCATGAGGTGGCAGGAGCCAACGTTCTAGCTGCTAATCCCGCTATTTCGTACAAATTCGGTATTTTGACTATATTTCATTCTATTAGTATCAGGAGATCATAGGGCAGAAGGAGCTATCTTTTTCCGGTTCGAATCCTGCTATTTCGTAAAAGTTCGGTTTTTTTATTATAATTTCGTTCTTTTAGTTTCAGGAGATCATGAGGTGGTGGGAGCTAACGTTTCCAACACCGAATCCTGCTATTTAGAGAAAATTTGCTTTTTGACTATATTTTCGTTCGTTTAGTATCAGGAGATCATGAGGTGGCAGGAGCTAACGTTTTATCTTTCAATCCTGCTATTTCGTACAAATTCGGCATTTTGACTATATTTCGTTCTATTAGTATCAGGAGATCATAAGGCAGAAGGAGCTATCTTTTTCCAGTTCGAATCCTGCTATATCGTGAAAGTTCGGTTTTTTGACTATAATTTGGTTCTTTTAGTATCAGGAGACCATGAGGTGGTAGGAGCTAACGTTTCCAGGCTCGAATCCTGCTATTTCTCTAATATTCGGTTTTTGACTATATTTTCGTTCGTTTAGTATCAGGAGATCATGGGGTGGCAGGAGTTAACGTTTCCAACTTTGAATCCTGCTATTTAGAGAAAATTTGCTTTTTGACTATATTTTCGTTCTTTTAGTATCAGGAGATCATGAGGTCGCAGGAGCTAACGTTTCTAGCTTCAAATCCTGCTATTTCGTAAAACTTCGGCTTTTTGACTATATTTTCGTTCTTTTAGTATCAGGAGATCATGAGGTGGCAGGAGCTAACGTTTTATCTTTCAATCCTGCTATTTCGTAAAAATTCGGCTTTTTGTCTATATATTTGTTCTTTTACTATCAGGAGATCATGAGGTGGCAGGAGCCAACGTTCTAGCTGCTAATCCCGCTATTTCGTACAAATTCGGCATTTTGACTATATTTCATTCTATTAGTATCAGGAGATCATAAGGCAGAAGGAGCTATCTTTTTCCGGTTTGAATCCTGCTATTTCGTAAAAGTTCGGTTTTTTTACTATAATTTCGTTCTTTTAGTATCAGGAGATCATGAGGTGGCAGGAGCTAACGTTTTATCTTTGAATCCTGCTATTTCGTAAAAATTTGGCTTTTTGTCTATATATTCGTTCTTTTAGTATCAGGAGATCATAAAATGGAAGGAGCTAACGTTCTAGCTGCCAATCTTCTATTTCGTAGAAATTCGGCTTTTTGTCTATATATTCGTTCTTTTAGTATCAGGAGATCATGAGGTGGCAGGAGCCAACGTTCTAGCTGCTAATCCCGCTATTTCGTACAAATTTGGTATTTTGACTATATTTCATTCTATTAGTATCAGGAGATCATAGGGCAGAAGGAGCTATCTTTTTCCGGTTCGAATCCTGCTATTTCGTAAAAGTTCGGTTTTTTTTATTATAATTTCGTTCTTTTAGTTTCAGGAGATCATGAGGTGGTGGGAGCTAACGTTTCCAACACCGAATCCTGCTATTTAGAGAAAATTTGCTTTTTGACTATATTTTCGTTCGTTTAGTATCAGGAGATCATGAGGTGGCAGGAGCTAACGTTTTATCTTTCAATCCTGCTATTTCGTACAAATTCGGCATTTTGACTATATTTCATTCTATTAGTATCAGGAGATCATAAGGCAGAAGGAGCTATCTTTTTCCAGTTCGAATCCTGCTATATCGTGAAAGTTCGGTTTTTTGACTATAATTTGGTTCTTTTAGTATCAGGAGACCATGAGGTGGTAGGAGCTAACGTTTCCAGGCTCGAATCCTGCTATTTCTCTAATATTCGGTTTTTGACTATATTTTCGTTCGTTTAGTATCAAGAGATCATGGGGTGGCAGGAGTTAACGTTTCCAACTTTGAATCCTGCTATTTAGAGAAAATTTGCTTTTTGACTATATTTTCGTTCTTTTAGTATCAGGAGATCATGAGGTCGCAGGAGCTAACGTTTCTAGCTTCAAATCCTGCTATTTCGTAAAACTTCGGCTTTTTGACTATATTTTCGTTCTTTTAGTATCAGGAGATCATGAGGTGGCAGGAGCTAACGTTTTATCTTTCAATCCTGCTATTTCGTAAAAATTCGGCTTTTTGTCTATATATTCGTTCTTTTACTATCAGGAGATCATGAGGTGGCAGGAGCCAACGTTCTAGCTGCTAATCCCGCTATTTCGTACAAATTCGGCATTTTGACTATATTTCATTCTATTAGTATCAGGAGATCATAAGGCAGAAGGAGCTATCTTTTTCCGGTTCGAATCCTGCTATTTCGTAAAAGTTCGGTTTTTTTACTATAATTTCGTTCTTTTAGTATCAGGAGATCATGAGGTGGTGGGAGCTAACGTTTCCAACATCGAATCCTGCTATTTAGAGAAAATTTGCTTTTTGACTATATTTTCGTTCTTTTAGTATCAGGAGATCATGAGGTCGCAGGAGCTAACGTTTCCAGCTTCAAATCCTGCTATTTCGTAAAACTTCGGCTTTTTGACTATATTTTTGATCTTTTAGTATCAGGAGATCATGAGGTGGCAGGAGCTAACGTTTTATCTTTGAATCCTGCTATTTCGTAAAAATTCGGCTTTTTGTCTATATATTCGTTCTTTGAGTATCAGGAGATCATAAAATGGAAGGAGCTAACGTTCTAGCTGCCAATCTTCTATTTCGTAGAAATTCGGCTTTTTGTCTATATATTCGTTCTTTTAGTATCAGGAGATCATAAGGTGGCTGGAGCTAACGTTCTAGCTGCCAATCCTGCTATTTCGTAAAAGTTCGGCTTTTTGACTATATTTTGGTCCTTTTACTATCAGGAGATCATGAGGCGGCTGGAGCGAACATTCTTGCTACAAATCCTGTTATTTCTTAAAAATTTGGCTTTTTGACTATATTTTAGTTCTTTTAGTATCAGGAGACCATGAGGTGGTAGGAGCTAACGTTTCCAGGCTCGAATCCTGCTATTTCTCTAATATTCGGTTTTTGACTATATTTTCGTTCGTTTAGTATCAGGAGATCATGAGGTGGCAGGAGATAACGTTTCCAACTTTGAATCCTGCTATTTAGAGAATATTTGCTTTTTGACTATATTTTCGTTCTTTTAGTATCAGGAGATCATGAGGTCGCAGGAGCTAACGTTTCCAGCTTCAAATCCTGCTATTTCGTAAATTTTCGGCTTTTTGACTATATTTTTGATCTTTTAGTATCAGGAGATCATGAGGTGGCAGGAGCTAACGTTTTATCTTTCAATCCTGCTATTTCATAAAAATTCGGCTTTTTGTCTATATATTCGTTCTTTTACTATCAGGAGATCATGAGGTGGCAGGAGCCAACGTTCTAGCTGCTAATCCCGCTATTTCGTACAAATTCGGCATTTTGACTATATTTCATTCTATTAGTATCAGGAGATCATAAGGCAGAAGGAACTATCTTTTTCCGGTTCGAATCCTGCTATTTCGTAAAAGTTCGGTTTTTTTACTATAATTTCGTTCTTTTAGTATCAGGAGATCATGAGGTGGTGGGAGCTAACGTTTCCAACATCGAATCCTGCTATTTAGAGAAAATTTGCTTTTTGACTATATTTTCGTTCTTTTAGTATCAGGAGATCATGAGGTCGCAGGAGCTAACGTTTCCAGCTTCAAATCCTGCTATTTCGTAAAACTTCGGCTTTTTGACTATATTTTTGATCTTTTAGTATCAGGAGATCATGAGGTGGCAGGAGCTAACGTTTTATCTTTGAATCCTGCTATTTCGTAAAAATTCGGCTTTTTGTCTATATATTCGTTCTTTTAGTATCAGGAGATCATAAAATGGAAGGAGCTAACGTTCTAGCTGCCAATCTTCTATTTCGTAGAAATTCGGCTTTTTGTCTATATATTCGTTCTTTTAGTATCAGGAGATCATAAGGTGGCAGGAGCTAACGTTCTAGCTGCCAATCCTGCTATTTCGTAAAAGTTCGGCTTTTTGACTATATTTTGGTCCTTTTACTATCAGGAGATCATGAGGCGGCTGGAGCTAACATTCTTGCTACGAATCCTGTTATTTCTTAAAAATTTGGCTTTTTGACTATATTTTTGTTCTTTTAGTATCAGGAGACCATGAGGTGGTAGGAGCTAACGTTTCCAGGCTCGAATCCTGCTATTTCTCTAATATTCGGTTTTTGACTATATTTTCGTTCGTTTAGTATCAGGAGATCATGAGGTGGCAGGAGATAACGTTTCCAACTTTGAATCCTGCTATTTAGAGAAAATTTGCTTTTTGACTATATTTTCGTTCTTTTAGTATCAGGAGATCATGAGGTCGCAGGAGCTAACGTTTCCAGCTTCAAATCCTGCTATTTCGTAAAACTTCGGCTTTTTGACTATATTTTTGATCTTTAAGTATCAGGAGATCATGAGGTGGCAGGAGCTAACGTTTTATCTTTGAATCCTGCTATTTCGTAAAAATTCGGCTTTTTGTCTATATATTCGTTCTTTTAGTATCAGGAGATCATAAAATGGAAGGAGCTAACGTTCTAGCTGCCAATCTTCTATTTCGTAGAAATTCGGCTTTTTGTCTATATATTCGTTCTTTTAGTATCAGGAGATCATGAGGTGGCAGGAGCCAACGTTCTAGCTGCTAATCCCGCTATTTCGTACAAATTTGGGATTTCGACTATATTTCATTCTATTAGTATCAGGAGATCATAGGGCAGAAGGAGCTATCTTTTTCCGGTTCGAATCCTGCTATTTCGTAAAAGTTCGGTTTTTTTATTATAATTTCGTTCTTTTAGTTTCAGGAGATCATGAGGTGGTGGGAGCTAACGTTTCCAACACCGAATCCTGCTATTTAGAGAAAATTTGCTTTTTGACTATATTTTCGTTCGTTTAGTATCAGGAGATCATGAGGTGGCAGGAGCTAACGTTTTATCTTTCAATCCTGCTATTTCGTACAAATTCGGCATTTTGACTATATTTCATTCTATTAGTATCAGGATATCATAAGGCAGAAGGAGCTATCTTTTTCCAGTTCGAATCCTGCTATTTCGTAAAACTTCGGCTTTTTGACTATATTTTTGATCTTTTAGTATCAGGAGATCATGAGGTGGCAGGAGCTAACGTTTTATCTTTCAATCCTGCTATTTCGTAAAAATTCGGCTTTTTGTCTATATATTCGTTCTTTTACTATCAGGAGATCATGAGGTGGCAGGAGCCAACGTTCTAGCTGCTAATCCCGCTATTTCGTACAAATTCGGCATTTTGACTATATTTTCGTTCTTTTAGTATCAGGAGATCATGAGGTCGCAGGAGCTAACGTTTCTAGCTTCAAATCCTGCTATTTCGTAAAACTTCGGCTTTTTGACTATATTTTTGATCTTTTAGTATCAGGAGATCATGAGGTGGCAGGAGCTAACGTTTTATCTTTCAATCCTGCTATTTCGTAAAAATTCGGCTTTTTGTCTATATATTCGTTCTTTTACTATCAGGAGATCATGAGGTGGCAGGAGCCAACGTTCTAGCTGCTAATCCCGCTATTTCGTACAAATTCGGCATTTTGACTATATTTCATTCTATTAGTATTAGGAGATCATAAGGCAGAAGGAGCTATCTTTTTCCGGTTCGAATCCTGCTATTTCGTAAAAGTTCGGTTTTTTTACTATAATTTCGTTCTTTTAGTATCAGGAGATCATGAGGTGGTGGGAGCTAACGTTTCCAACATCGAATCCTGCTATTTAGAGAAAATTTGCTTTTTGACTATATTTTCGTTCTTTTAGTATCAGGAGATCATGAGGTCGCAGGAGCTAACGTTTCCAGCTTCAAATCCTGCTATTTCGTAAAACTTCGGCTTTTTGACTATATTTTTGATCTTTTAGTATCAGGAGATCATGAGGTGGCAGGAGCTAACGTTTTATCTTTGAATCCTGCTATTTCGTAAAAATTCGGCTTTTTGTCTATATATTCGTTCTTTTAGTATCAGGAGATCATAAAATGGAAGGAGCTAACGTTCTAGCTGCCAATCTTCTATTTCGTAGAAATTCGGCTTTTTGTCTATATATTCGTTCTTTTAGTATCAGGAGATCATAAGGTGGCTGGAGCTAACGTTCTAGCTGCCAATCCTGCTATTTCGTAAAAGTTCGGCTTTTTGACTATATTTTGGTCCTTTTACTATCAGGAGATCATGAGGCGGCTGGAGCGAACATTCTTGCTACAAATCCTGTTATTTCTTAAAAATTTGGCTTTTTGACTATATTTTTGTTCTTTTAGTATCAGGAGACCATGAGGTGGTAGGAGCTAACGTTTCCAGGCTCGAATCCTGCTATTTCTCTAATATTCGGTTTTTGACTATATTTTCGTTCGTTTAGTATCAGGAGATCATGAGGTGGCAGGAGATAACGTTTCCAACTTTGAATCCTGCTATTTAGAGAATATTTGCTTTTTGACTATATTTTCGTTCTTTTAGTATCAGGAGATCATGAGGTCGCAGGAGCTAACGTTTCCAGCTTCAAATCCTGCTATTTCGTAAATTTTCGGCTTTTTGACTATATTTTTGATCTTTTAGTATCAGGAGATCATGAGGTGGCAGGAGCTAACGTTTTATCTTTCAATCCTGCTATTTCATAAAAATTCGGCTTTTTGTCTATATATTCGTTCTTTTACTATCAGGAGATCATGAGGTGGCAGGAGCCAACGTTCTTGCTACGAATCCTGTTATTTCTTAAAAATTTGGCTTTTTGACTATATTTTTGTTCTTTTAGTATCAGGAGACCATGAGGTGGTAGGAGCTAACGTTTCCAGGCTCGAATCCTGCTATTTCGTAAAAGTTCGGTTTTTTTTACTATAATTTCGTTCTTTTAGTATCAGGAGATCATGAGGTGGCGGGAGCTAACGTTTCCAACTTTGAATCCTGCTATTTAGAGAAAATTTGCTTTTTGACTATATTTTCGTTCTTTTAGTATCAGGAGATCATGAGGTCGCAGGAGCTAACGTTTCCAGCTTCAAATCCTGCTATTTCGTAAAACTTCGGCTTTTTGACTATATTTTTGATCTTTTGGTATCAGGAGATCATGAGGTGGCAGGAGCTAACGTTCTAGCTGCCAATCCTGGTATTTCTTAAAAATTTGGCTTTTTGACTATATTTTTGTTATTTTAGTATCAGGAGATCATAAGTTGGCAGGAGCCAACGTTCTAGCTGCTAATCCCGCTATTTCGTACAAATTCGGCATTTTGACTATATTTCATTCTATTAGTATCAGGAGATCATAAGGCAGAAGGAGCTATCTTTTTCCGGTTCGAATCCTGCTATTTCGTAAAAGTTCGGTTTTTTTACTATAATTTCGTTCTTTTAGTATCAGGAGATCATGAGGTGGGGGGAGCTAACGTTTCCAACATCGAATCCTGCTATTTAGAGAAAATTTGCTTTTTGACTATATTTTCGTTCTTTTAGTATCAGGAGATCATGAGGTCGCAGGAGCTAACGTTTCCAGCTTCAAATCCTGCTATTTCGTAAAACTTCGGCTTTTTGACTATATTTTTGATCTTTTTGTATCAGGAGACCATGAGGTGGTAGGAGCTAACGTTTCCAGGCTCGAATCCTGCTATTTCTCTAATATTCGGTTTTTGACTATATTTTCGTTCGTTTAGTATCAGGAGATCATGAGGTGGCAGGAGCTAACGTTTCCAACTTTGAATCCTGCTATTTAGAGAAAATTTGCTTTTTGACTATATTTTGGTCCTTTTACTATCAGGAGATCATGAGGCGGCTGGAGCTAACATTCTTGCTACGAATCCTGTTATTTCTTAAAAATTTGGCTTTTTGACTATATTTTCGTTCTTTTAGTATCAGGAGATCATGAGGTGGTGGGAGCTAACGTTTCCAGGCTCGAATCTTGCTATTTCTCTAATGTTCGGTTTTTGACTACATTTTCGTTCTTTTAGTATCAGGAGATCATGAGGTGGCAGGAGCTAACGTTTCTAGCTTTGAATCCCGCTATTTTGAAAAAATTCGGCATTTTGACTATATTTTTGTTCTTTTAGTATCAGGAGATCATGAGGTGGCAGAAGCTAACGTTTCCAGCTTCAAATCCTGCTATTTCGTAAAACTTCGGCTTTTTGACTATATTTTTGATCTTTTTGTATCAGGAGACCATGAGGTGGTAGGAGCTAACGTTTCCAGGCTCGAATCCTGCTATTTCTCTAATATTCGGTTTTTGACTATATTTTCGTTCGTTTAGTATCAGGAGATCATGAGGTGGCAGGAGCTAACGTTTCCAACTTTGAATCCTGCTATTTAGAGAAAATTTGCTTTTTGACTATATTTTGGTCCTTTTACTATCAGGAGATCATGAGGCGGCTGGAGCTAACATTCTTGCTACGAATCCTGTTATTTCTTAAAAATTTGGCTTTTTGACTATATTTTCGTTCTTTTAGTATCAGGAGATCATGAGGTGGTGGGAGCTAACGTTTCCAGGCTCGAATCATGCTATTTCTCTAATGTTCGGTTTTTGACTACATTTTCGTTCTTTTAGTATCAGGAGATCATGAGGTGGCAGGAGCTAACGTTTCTAGCTTTGAATCCTGCTATTTTGAAAAAATTCGGCATTTTGACTATATTTTTGTTCTTTTAGTATCAGGAGATCATGAGGTGGCAGAAGCTAACGTTTCCAGCTTCAAATCCTGCTATTTCGTAAAACTTCGGCTTTTTGACTATATTTTTGATCTTTTAGTATCAGGAGATCATGAGGTGACAGGAGCTAACGTTTTATCTTTCAATCCTGCTATTTCGTGAAAGTTCGGTTTTTTGACTATAATTTGGTTCTTTTAGTATCAGGAGATCATGAGGTCGCAGGAGCTAATGTTTCCAGCTTCAAATCCTGCTATTTCGTAAAACTTCGGCTTTTTGACTATATTTTTAATCTTTTAGTATCAGGAGATCATGAGGTGGCAGGTGCTAACATTCTTGCTGCCAATCCTGCTATTTCGTCAAAATTTAGCTTTTTGACTATATTTTCGTTCTTTTAGTATCAGGAGATCATGAGGTGGCAGGAGCTAACGTTTCCAGCTTCGAATCATGCTATTTCGTAAAAATTTGGCTTTTTGACTATATTTTCGTTCTTTTAGTATCAGGAGATCATGAGGTGGCAGGAGCTAATGTTTCCAGCTTCGAATCATGCTATTTCGTAAAAATTAGGCTTTTTGACTTTATTTTCGTTCTTTTAGTATCAAGAGATCATAAGGCGGCAGGAGCTAATGTTTACAGCTTCAAATCATGCAATTTCGTGAAAATTAGGCTTTTTGACTATATTTTTGTCCTTTTAGTATCAGGAGATCATAAGGTGGCAGGAGCCAACGTTCTAGCTGCTAATCCCGCTATTTCGTACAAATTCGGCATTTTGACTATATTTCATTCTATTAGTATCAGGAGATCATAAGGCAGAAGGAGCTATCTTTTTCCGGTTCAAATCCTGCTATTTCGTAAAAGTTCGGTTTTTTTACTATAATTTCGTTCTTTTAGTATCAGGAGATCATGAGGTGGTGGGAGCTAACGTTTCCAACATCGAATCCTGCTATTTAGAGAAAATTTGCTTTTTGACTATATTTTCGTTCTTTTAGTATCAGGAGATCATGAGGTCGCAGGAGCTAATGTTTCCAGCTTCAAATCCTGCTATTTCGTAAAACTTCGGCTTTTTGACTATATTTTTGATCTTTTAGTATCAGGAGATCATGAGGTGGCAGGAGCTAACGTTTTATCTTTGAATCCCGCTATTTCGTAAAAATTCGGCTTTTTGTCTATATATTCGTTCTTTTAGTATCAGGAGATCATAAGGTGGAAGGAGCTAACGTTCTAGCTGCTAATCCCGCTATTTCGTACAAATTTGGCATTTTGACTATATTTCATTCTATTAGTATCAGGAGATCATAAGGCAGAAGGAGCTATCTTTTTCCGGTTCGAATCCTGCTATTTCGTAAAAGTTCGGTTTTTTTACTATAATTTCGTTCTTTTAGTATCAGGAGATCATGAGGTGGGGGGAGCTAACGTTTCCAACATCGAATCCTGCTATTTAGAGAAAATTTGCTTTTTGACTATATTTTCGTTCTTTTAGTATCAGGAGATCATGAGGTCGCAGGAGCTAACGTTTCCAGCTTCAAATCCTGCTATTTCGTAAAACTTCGGCTTTTTGACTATATTTTTGATCTTTTTGTATCAGGAGACCATGAGGTGGTAGGAGCTAACGTTTCCAGGCTCGAATCCTGCTATTTCTCTAATATTCGGTTTTTGACTATATTTTCGTTCGTTTAGTATCAGGAGATCATGAGGTGGCAGGAGCTAACGTTTCCAACTTTGAATCCTGCTATTTAGAGAAAATTTGCTTTTTGACTATATTTTGGTCCTTTTACTATCAGGAGATCATGAGGCGGCTGGAGCTAACATTCTTGCTACGAATCCTGTTATTTCTTAAAAATTTGGCTTTTTGACTATATTTTCGTTCTTTTAGTATCAGGAGATCATGAGGTGGTGGGAGCTAACGTTTCCAGGCTCGAATCTTGCTATTTCTCTAATGTTCGGTTTTTGACTACATTTTCGTTCTTTTAGTATCAGGAGATCATGAGGTGGCAGGAGCTCACGTTTCTAGCTTTGAATCCTGCTATTTTGAAAAAATTCGGCATTTTGACTATATTTTTGTTCTTTTAGTATCAGGAGATCATGAGGTGGCAGAAGCTAACGTTTCCAGCTTCAAATCCTGCTATTTCGTAAAACTTCGGCTTTTTGACTATATTTTTGATCTTTTAGTATCAGGAGATCATGAGGTGACAGGAGCTAACGTTTTATCTTTCAATCCTGCTATTTCGTAAAAATTCGGCTTTTTGTCTATATATTCGTTCTTTTACTATCAGGAGATCATGAGGTGGCAGGAGCCAACGTTCTAGCTGCTAATCCCGCTATTTCGTACAAATTCGGCATTTTGACTATATTTCATTCTATTAGTATCAGGAGATCATAAGGCAGAAGGAGCTATCTTTTTCCAGTTCGAATCCTGCTATTTCGTGAAAGTTCGGTTTTTTGACTATAATTTGGTTCTTTTAGTATCAGGAGATCATGAGGTCGCAGGAGCTAATGTTTCCAGCTTCAAATCCTGCTATTTCGTAAAACTTCGGCTTTTTGACTATATTTTTAATCTTTTAGTATCAGGAGATCATGAGGTGGCAGGAGCTAACATTCTTGCTGCCAATCCTGCTATTTCGTCAAAATTTAGCTTTTTGACTATATTTTCGTTCTTTTAGTATCAGGAGATCATGAGGTGGTGGGAGCTAACGTTTCCAGGCTCGAATCTTGCTATTTCTCTAATGTTCGGTTTTTGACTACATTTTCGTTCTTTTAGTATCAGGAGATCATGAGGTGGCAGGAGCTAACGTTTCTAGCTTTGAATCCCGCTATTTTGAAAAAATTCGGCATTTTGACTATATTTTTGTTCTTTTAGTATCAGGAGATCATGAGGTGGCAGAAGCTAACGTTTCCAGCTTCAAATCCTGCTATTTCGTAAAACTTCGGCTTTTTGACTATATTTTTAATCTTTTTGTATCAGGAGACCATGAGGTGGTAGGAGCTAACGTTTCCAGGCTCGAATCCTGCTATTTCTCTAATATTCGGTTTTTGACTATATTTTCGTTCGTTTAGTATCAGGAGATCATGAGGTGGCAGGAGCTAACGTTTCCAACTTTGAATCCTGCTATTTAGAGAAAATTTTCTTTTTGACTATATTTTGGTCCTTTTACTATCAGGAGATCATGAGGCGGCTGGAGCTAACATTCTTGCTACGAATCCTGTTATTTCTTAAAAATTTGGCTTTTTGACTATATTTTCGTTCTTTTAGTATCAGGAGATCATGAGGTGGTGGGAGCTAACGTTTCCAGGCTCGAATCTTGCTATTTCTCTAATGTTCGGTTTTTGACTACATTTTCGTTCTTTTAGTATCAGGAGATCATGAGGTGGCAGGAGCTAACGTTTCTAGCTTTGAATCCTGCTATTTTGAAAAAATTCGGCATTTTGACTATATTTTTGTTCTTTTAGTATCAGGAGATCATGAGGTGGCAGAAGCTAACGTTTCCAGCTTCAAATCCTGCTATTTCGTAAAACTTCGGCTTTTTGACTATATTTTTGATCTTTTAGTATCAGGAGATCATGAGGTGACAGGAGCTAACGTTTTATCTTTCAATCCTGCTATTTCGTGAAAGTTCGGTTTTTTGACTATAATTTGGTTCTTTTAGTATCAGGAGATCATGAGGTCGCAGGAGCTAATGTTTCCAGCTTCAAATCCTGCTATTTCGTAAAACTTCGGCTTTTTGACTATATTTTTAATCTTTTAGTATCAGGAGATCATGAGGTGGCAGGTGCTAACATTCTTGCTGCCAATCCTGCTATTTCGTCAAAATTTAGCTTTTTGACTATATTTTCGTTCTTTTAGTATCAGGAGATCATGAGGTGGCAGGAGCTAACGTTTCCAGCTTCGAATCATGCTATTTCGTAAAAATTTGGCTTTTTGACTATATTTTCGTTCTTTTAGTATCAGGAGATCATGAGGTGGCAGAAGCTAACGTTTCCAGCTTCAAATCCTGCTATTTCGTAAAACTTCGGCTTTTTGACTATATTTTTGATCTTTTTGTATCAGGAGACCATGAGGTGGTAGGAGCTAACGTTTCCAGGCTCGAATCCTGCTATTTCTCTAATATTCGGTTTTTGACTATATTTTCGTTCGTTTAGTATCAGGAGATCATGAGGTGGCAGGAGCTAACGTTTCCAACTTTGAATCCTGCTATTTAGAGAAAATTTGCTTTTTGACTATATTTTGGTCCTTTTACTATCAGGAGATCATGAGGCGGCTGGAGCTAACATTCTTGCTACGAATCCTGTTATTTCTTAAAAATTTGGCTTTTTGACTATATTTTCGTTCTTTTAGTATCAGGAGATCATGAGGTGGTGGGAGCTAACGTTTCCAGGCTCGAATCTTGCTATTTCTCTAATGTTCGGTTTTTGACTACATTTTCGTTCTTTTAGTATCAGGAGATCATGAGGTGGCAGGAGCTAACGTTTCTAGCTTTGAATCCCGCTATTTTGAAAAAATTCGGCATTTTGACTATATTTTTGTTCTTTTAGTATCAGGAGATCATGAGGTGGCAGAAGCTAACGTTTCCAGCTTCAAATCCTGCTATTTCGTAAAACTTCGGCTTTTTGACTATATTTTTGTTCTTTTTGTATCAGGAGACCATGAGGTGGTAGGAGCTAACGTTTCCAGGCTCGAATCCTGCTATTTCTCTAATATTCGGTTTTTGACTATATTTTCGTTCGTTTAGTATCAGGAGATCATGAGGTGGCAGGAGCTAACGTTTCCAACTTTGAATCCTGCTATTTAGAGAAAATTTGCTTTTTGACTATATTTTGGTCCTTTTACTATCAGGAGATCATGAGGCGGCTGGAGCTAACATTCTTGCTACGAATCCTGTTATTTCTTAAAAATTTGGCTTTTTGACTATATTTTCGTTCTTTTAGTATCAGGAGATCATGAGGTGGTGGGAGCTAACGTTTCCAGGCTCGAATCTTGCTATTTCTCTAATGTTCGGTTTTTGACTACATTTTCGTTCTTTTAGTATCAGGAGATCATGAGGTGGCAGGAGCTAACGTTTCTAGCTTTGAATCCTGCTATTTTGAAAAAATTCGGCATTTTGACTATATTTTTGTTCTTTTAGTATCAGGAGATCATGAGGTGGCAGAAGCTAACGTTTCCAGCTTCAAATCCTGCTATTTCGTAAAACTTCGGCTTTTTGACTATATTTTTGATCTTTTAGTATCAGGAGATCATGAGGTGACAGGAGCTAACGTTTTATCTTTCAATCCTGCTATTTCGTGAAAGTTCGGTTTTTTGACTATAATTTGGTTCTTTTAGTATCAGGAGATCATGAGGTCGCAGGAGCTAATGTTTCCAGCTTCAAATCCTGCTATTTCGTAAAACTTCGGCTTTTTGACTATATTTTTAATCTTTTAGTATCAGGAGATCATGAGGTGGCAGGTGCTAACATTCTTGCTGCCAATCCTGCTATTTCGTCAAAATTTAGCTTTTTGACTATATTTTCGTTCTTTTAGTATCAGGAGATCATGAGGTGGCAGGAGCTAACGTTTCCAGCTTCGAATCATGCTATTTCGTAAAAATTAGGCTTTTTGACTTTATTTTCGTTCTTTTAGTATCAAGAGATCATAAGGCGGCAGGAGCTAATGTTTACAGCTTCAAATCATGCAATTTCGTGAAAATTAGGCTTTTTGACTATATTTTTGTTCTTTTAGTATCAGGAGATCATAAGGTGGCAGGAGCCAACGTTCTAGCTGCTAATCCCGCTATTTCGTACAAATTCGGCATTTTGACTATATTTCATTCTATTAGTATCAGGAGATCATAAGGCAGAAGGAGCTATCTTTTTCCGGTTCGAATCCTGCTATTTCGTAAAAGTTCGGTTTTTTTACTATAATTTCGTTCTTTTAGTATCAGGAGATCATGAGGTGGTGGGAGCTAACGTTTCCAACATCGAATCCTGCTATTTAGAGAAAATTTGCTTTTTGACTATATTTTCGTTCTTTTAGTATCAGGAGATCATGAGGTCGCAGGAGCTAATGTTTCCAGCTTCAAATCCTGCTATTTCGTAAAACTTCGGCTTTTTGACTATATTTTTGATCTTTTAGTATCAGGAGATCATGAGGTGGCAGGAGCTAACGTTTTATCTTTGAATCCCGCTATTTCGTAAAAATTCGGCTTTTTGTCTATATATTCGTTCTTTTAGTATCAGGAGATCATAAGGTGGAAGGAGCTAACGTTCTAGCTGCTAATCCCGCTATTTCGTACAAATTCGGCATTTTGACTATATTTCATTCTATTAGTATCAGGAGATCATAAGGCAGAAGGAGCTATCTTTTTCCGGTTCGAATCCTGCTATTTCGTAAAAGTTCGGTTTTTTTACTATAATTTCGTTCTTTTAGTATCAGGAGATCATGAGGTGGGGGGAGCTAACGTTTCCAACATCGAATCCTGCTATTTAGAGAAAATTTGCTTTTTGACTATATTTTCGTTCTTTTAGTATCAGGAGATCATGAGGTCGCAGGAGCTAACGTTTCCAGCTTCGAATCCTGCTATTTCGTAAAACTTCGGCTTTTTGACTATATTTTTGATCTTTTTGTATCAGGAGACCATGAGGTGGTAGGAGCTAACGTTTCCAGGCTCGAATCCTGCTATTTCTCTAATATTCGGTTTTTGACTATATTTTCGTTCGTTTAGTATCAGGAGATCATGAGGTGGCAGGAGCTAACGTTTCCAACTTTGAATCCTGCTATTTAGAGAAAATTTGCTTTTTGACTATATTTTGGTCCTTTTACTATCAGGAGATCATGAGGCGGCTGGAGCTAACATTCTTGCTACGAATCCTGTTATTTCTTAAAAATTTGGCTTTTTGACTATATTTTCGTTCTTTTAGTATCAGGAGATCATGAGGTGGTGGGAGCTAACGTTTCCAGGCTCGAATCTTGCTATTTCTCTAATGTTCGGTTTTTGACTACATTTTCGTTCTTTTAGTATCAGGAGATCATGAGGTGGCAGGAGCTCACGTTTCTAGCTTTGAATCCTGCTATTTTGAAAAAATTCGGCATTTTGACTATATTTTTGTTCTTTTAGTATCAGGAGATCATGAGGTGGCAGAAGCTAACGTTTCCAGCTTCAAATCCTGCTATTTCGTAAAACTTCGGCTTTTTGACTATATTTTTGATCTTTTAGTATCAGGAGATCATGAGGTGACAGGAGCTAACGTTTTATCTTTCAATCCTGCTATTTCGTAAAAATTCGGCTTTTTGTCTATATATTCGTTCTTTTACTATCAGGAGATCATGAGGTGGCAGGAGCCAACGTTCTAGCTGCTAATCCCGCTATTTCGTACAAATTCGGCATTTTGACTATATTTCATTCTATTAGTATCAGGAGATCATAAGGCAGAAGGAGCTATCTTTTTCCAGTTCGAATCCTGCTATTTCGTGAAAGTTCGGTTTTTTGACTATAATTTGGTTCTTTTAGTATCAGGAGATCATGAGGTCGCAGGAGCTAATGTTTCCAGCTTCAAATCCTGCTATTTCGTAAAACTTCGGCTTTTTGACTATATTTTTAATCTTTTAGTATCAGGAGATCATGAGGTGGCAGGAGCTAACATTCTTGCTGCCAATCCTGCTATTTCGTCAAAATTTAGCTTTTTGACTATATTTTCGTTCTTTTAGTATCAGGAGATCATGAGGTGGCAGGAGCTAACGTTTTATCTTTCAATCCTGCTATTTCGTAAAAATTCGGCTTTTTGTCTATATATTCGTTCTTTTACTATCAGGAGATCATGAGGTGGCAGGAGCCAACGTTCTAGCTGCTAATCCCGCTATTTCGTACAAATTCGGCATTTTGACTATATTTCATTCTATTAGTATCAGGAGATCATAAGGCAGAAGGAGCTATCTTTTTCCGGTTTGAATCCTGCTATTTCGTAAAAGTTCGGTTTTTTTACTATAATTTCGTTCTTTTAGTATCAGGAGATCATGAGGTGGCAGGAGCTAACGTTTTATCTTTGAATCCTGCTATTTCGTAAAAATTCGGCTTTTTGTCTATATATTCGTTCTTTTAGTATCAGGAGATCATAAAATGGAAGGAGCTAACGTTCTAGCTGCCAATCTTCTATTTCGTAGAAATTCGGCTTTTTGTCTATATATTCGTTCTTTTAGTATCAGGAGATCATGAGGTGGCAGGAGCCAACGTTCTAGCTGCTAATCCCGCTATTTCGTACAAATTTGGTATTTTGACTATATTTCATTCTATTAGTATCAGGAGATCATAGGGCAGAAGGAGCTATCTTTTTCCGGTTCGAATCCTGCTATTTCGTAAAAGTTCGGTTTTTTTATTATAATTTCGTTCTTTTAGTTTCAGGAGATCATGAGGTGGTGGGAGCTAACGTTTCCAACACCGAATCCTGCTATTTAGAGAAGATTTGCTTTTTGACTATATTTTCGTTCGTTTAGTATCAGGAGATCATGAGGTGGCAGGAGCTAACGTTTTATCTTTGAATCCCGCTATTTCGTAAAAATTCGGCTTTTTGTCTATATATTCGTTCTTTTAGTATCAGGAGATCATAAGGTGGAAGGAGCTAACGTTCTAGCTGCTAATCCCGCTATTTCGTACAAATTCGGCATTTTGACTATATTTCATTCTATTAGTATCAGGAGATCATAAGGCAGAAGGAGCTATCTTTTTCCGGTTCGAATCCTGCTATTTCGTAAAAGTTCGGTTTTTTTACTATAATTTCGTTCTTTTAGTATCAGGAGATCATGAGGTGGGGGGAGCTAACGTTTCCAACATCGAATCCTGCTATTTAGAGAAAATTTGCTTTTTGACTATATTTTCGTTCTTTTAGTATCAGGAGATCATGAGGTCGCAGGAGCTAACGTTTCCAGCTTCAAATCCTGCTATTTCGTAAAACTTCGGCTTTTTGACTATATTTTTGATCTTTTTGTATCAGGAGACCATGAGGTGGTAGGAGCTAACGTTTCCAGGCTCGAATCCTGCTATTTCTCTAATATTCGGTTTTTGACTATATTTTCGTTCGTTTAGTATCAGGAGATCATGAGGTGGCAGGAGCTAACGTTTCCAACTTTGAATCCTGCTATTTAGAGAAAATTTGCTTTTTGACTATATTTTGGTCCTTTTACTATCAGGAGATCATGAGGCGGCTGGAGCTAACATTCTTGCTACGAATCCTGTTATTTCTTAAAAATTTGGCTTTTTGACTATATTTTCGTTCTTTTAGTATCAGGAGATCATGAGGTGGTGGGAGCTAACGTTTCCAGGCTCGAATCTTGCTATTTCTCTAATGTTCGGTTTTTGACTACATTTTCGTTCTTTTAGTATCAGGAGATCATGAGGTGGCAGGAGCTCACGTTTCTAGCTTTGAATCCTGCTATTTTGAAAAAATTCGGCATTTTGACTATATTTTTGTTCTTTTAGTATCAGGAGATCATGAGGTGGCAGAAGCTAACGTTTCCAGCTTCAAATCCTGCTATTTCGTAAAACTTCGGCTTTTTGACTATATTTTTGATCTTTTAGTATCAGGAGATCATGAGGTGACAGGAGCTAACGTTTTATCTTTCAATCCTGCTATTTCGTAAAAATTCGGCTTTTTGTCTATATATTCGTTCTTTTACTATCAGGAGATCATGAGGTGGCAGGAGCCAACGTTCTAGCTGCTAATCCCGCTATTTCGTACAAATTCGGCATTTTGACTATATTTCATTCTATTAGTATCAGGAGATCATAAGGCAGAAGGAGCTATCTTTTTCCAGTTCGAATCCTGCTATTTCGTGAAAGTTCGGTTTTTTGACTATAATTTGGTTCTTTTAGTATCAGGAGATCATGAGGTCGCAGGAGCTAATGTTTCCAGCTTCAAATCCTGCTATTTCGTAAAACTTCGGCTTTTTGACTATATTTTTAATCTTTTAGTATCAGGAGATCATGAGGTGGCAGGAGCTAACATTCTTGCTGCCAATCCTGCTATTTCGTCAAAATTTAGCTTTTTGACTATATTTTCGTTCTTTTAGTATCAGGAGATCATGAGGTGGCAGGAGCTAACGTTTTATCTTTCAATCCTGCTATTTCGTAAAAATTCGGCTTTTTGTCTATATATTCGTTCTTTTACTATCAGGAGATCATGAGGTGGCAGGAGCCAACGTTCTAGCTGCTAATCCCGCTATTTCGTACAAATTCGGCATTTTGACTATATTTCATTCTATTAGTATCAGGAGATCATAAGGCAGAAGGAGCTATCTTTTTCCGGTTTGAATCCTGCTATTTCGTAAAAGTTCGGTTTTTTTACTATAATTTCGTTCTTTTAGTATCAGGAGATCATGAGGTGGCAGGAGCTAACGTTTTATCTTTGAATCCTGCTATTTCGTAAAAATTCGGCTTTTTGTCTATATATTCGTTCTTTTAGTATCAGGAGATCATAAAATGGAAGGAGCTAACGTTCTAGCTGCCAATCTTCTATTTCGTAGAAATTCGGCTTTTTGTCTATATATTCGTTCTTTTAGTATCAGGAGATCATGAGGTGGCAGGAGCCAACGTTCTAGCTGCTAATCCCGCTATTTCGTACAAATTTGGTATTTTGACTATATTTCATTCTATTAGTATCAGGAGATCATAGGGCAGAAGGAGCTATCTTTTTCCGGTTCGAATCCTGCTATTTCGTAAAAGTTCGGTTTTTTTATTATAATTTCGTTCTTTTAGTTTCAGGAGATCATGAGGTGGTGGGAGCTAACGTTTCCAACACCGAATCCTGCTATTTAGAGAAAATTTGCTTTTTGACTATATTTTCGTTCGTTTAGTATCAGGAGATCATGAGGTGGCAGGAGCTAACGTTTTATCTTTCAATCCTGCTATTTCGTACAAATTCGGCATTTTGACTATATTTCATTCTATTAGTATCAGGAGATCATAAGGCAGAAGGAGCTATCTTTTTCCAGTTCGAATCCTGCTATATCGTGAAAGTTCGGTTTTTTGACTATAATTTGGTTCTTTTAGTATCAGGAGACCATGAGGTGGTAGGAGCTAACGTTTCCAGGCTCGAATCCTGCTATTTCTCTAATATTCGGTTTTTGACTATATTTTCGTTCGTTTAGTATCAGGAGATCATGGGGTGGCAGGAGTTAACGTTTCCAACTTTGAATCCTGCTATTTAGAGAAAATTTGCTTTTTGACTATATTTTCGTTCTTTTAGTATCAGGAGATCATGAGGTCGCAGGAGCTAACGTTTCTAGCTTCAAATCCTGCTATTTCGTAAAACTTCGGCTTTTTGACTATATTTTTGATCTTTTAGTATCAGGAGATCATGAGGTGGCAGGAGCTAACGTTTTATCTTTCAATCCTGCTATTTCGTAAAAATTCGGCTTTTTGTCTATATATTCGTTCTTTTACTATCAGGAGATCATGAGGTGGCAGGAGCCAACGTTCTAGCTGCTAATCCCGCTATTTCGTACAAATTCGGCATTTTGACTATATTTCATTCTATTAGTATCAGGAGATCATAAGGCAGAAGGAGCTATCTTTTTCCGGTTCGAATCCTGCTATTTCGTAAAAGTTCGGTTTTTTTACTATAATTTCGTTCTTTTAGTATCAGGAGATCATGAGGTGGTGGGAGCTAACGTTTCCAACATCGAATCCTGCTATTTAGAGAAAATTTGCTTTTTGACTATATTTTCGTTCTTTTAGTATCAGGAGATCATGAGGTCGCAGGAGCTAACGTTTCTAGCTTCAAATCCTGCTATTTCGTAAAACTTCGGCTTTTTGACTATATTTTTGATCTTTTAGTATCAGGAGATCATGAGGTGGCAGGAGCTAACGTTTTATCTTTGAATCCTGCTATTTCGTAAAAATTCGGCTTTTTGTCTATATATTCGTTCTTTTAGTATCAGGAGATCATAAAATGGAAGGAGCTAACGTTCTAGCTGCCAATCTTCTATTTCGTAGTAATTCGGCTTTTTGTCTATATATTCGTTCTTTTAGTATCAGGAGATCATAAGGTGGCTGGAGCTAACGTTCTAGCTGCCAATCCTGCTATTTCGTAAAAGTTCGGCTTTTTGACTATATTTTGGTCCTTTTACTATCAGGAGATCATGAGGCGGCTGGAGCGAACATTCTTGCTACAAATCCTGTTATTTCTTAAAAATTTGGCTTTTTGACTATATTTTAGTTCTTTTAGTATCAGGAGACCATGAGGTGGTAGGAGCTAACGTTTCCAGGCTCGAATCCTGCTATTTCTCTAATATTCGGTTTTTGACTATATTTTCGTTCGTTTAGTATCAGGAGATCATGAGGTGGCAGGAGATAACGTTTCCAACTTTGAATCCTGCTATTTAGAGAATATTTGCTTTTTGACTATATTTTCGTTCTTTTAGTATCAGGAGATCATGAGGTCGCAGGAGCTAACGTTTCCAGCTTCAAATCCTGCTATTTCGTAAATTTTCGGCTTTTTGACTATATTTTTGATCTTTTAGTATCAGGAGATCATGAGGTGGCAGGAGCTAACGTTTTATCTTTCAATCCTGCTATTTCATAAAAATTCGGCTTTTTGTCTATATATTCGTTCTTTTACTATCAGGAGATCATGAGGTGGCAGGAGCCAACGTTCTAGCTGCTAATCCCGCTATTTCGTACAAATTCGGCATTTTGACTATATTTCATTCTATTAGTATCAGGAGATCATAAGGCAGAAGGAACTATCTTTTTCCGGTTCGAATCCTGCTATTTCGTAAAAGTTCGGTTTTTTTACTATAATTTCGTTCTTTTAGTATCAGGAGATCATGAGGTGGTGGGAGCTAACGTTTCCAACATCGAATCCTGCTATTTAGAGAAAATTTGCTTTTTGACTATATTTTCGTTCTTTTAGTATCAGGAGATCATGAGGTCGCAGGAGCTAACGTTTCCAGCTTCAAATCCTGCTATTTCGTAAAACTTCGGCTTTTTGACTATATTTTTGATCTTTTAGTATCAGGAGATCATGAGGTGGCAGGAGCTAACGTTTTATCTTTGAATCCTGCTATTTCGTAAAAATTCGGCTTTTTGTCTATATATTCGTTCTTTTAGTATCAGGAGATCATAAAATGGAAGGAGCTAACGTTCTAGCTGCCAATCTTCTATTTCGTAGAAATTCGGCTTTTTGTCTATATATTCGTTCTTTTAGTATCAGGAGATCATAAGGTGGCAGGAGCTAACGTTCTAGCTGCCAATCCTGCTATTTCGTAAAAGTTCGGCTTTTTGACTATATTTTGGTCCTTTTACTATCAGGAGATCATGAGGCGGCTGGAGCTAACATTCTTGCTACGAATCCTGTTATTTCTTAAAAATTTGGCTTTTTGACTATATTTTTGTTCTTTTAGTATCAGGAGACCATGAGGTGGTAGGAGCTAACGTTTCCAGGCTCGAATCCTGCTATTTCTCTAATATTCGGTTTTTGACTATATTTTCGTTCGTTTAGTATCAGGAGATCATGAGGTGGCAGGAGATAACGTTTCCAACTTTGAATCCTGCTATTTAGAGAAAATTTGCTTTTTCACTATATTTTCGTTCTTTTAGTATCAGGAGATCATGAGGTCGCAGGAGCTAACGTTTCCAGCTTCAAATCCTGCTATTTCGTAAAACTTCGGCTTTTTGACTATATTTTTGATCTTTTAGTATCAGGAGATCATGAGGTGGCAGGAGCTAACGTTTTATCTTTGAATCCTGCTATTTCGTAAAAATTCGGCTTTTTGTCTATATATTCGTTCTTTTACTATCAGGAGATCATGAGGTGGCAGGAGCCAACGTTCTTGCTACGAATCCTGTTATTTCTTAAAAATTTGGCTTTTTGACTATATTTTTGTTCTTTTATTATCAGGAGACCATGAGGTGGTAGGAGCTAACGTTTCCAGGCTCGAATCCTGCTATTTCGTAAAAGTTCGGTTTTTTTACTATAATTTCGTTCTTTTAGTATCAGGAGATCATGAGGTGGCGGGAGCTAACGTTTCCAACTTTGAATCCTGCTATTTAGAGAAAATTTGCTTTTTGACTATATTTTCGTTCTTTTAGTATCAGGAGATCATGAGGTCGCAGGAGCTAACGTTTCCAGCTTCAAATCCTGCTATTTCGTAAAACTTCGGCTTTTTGAATATATTTTTGATCTTTTAGTATCAGGAGATCATGAGGTGGCAGGAGCTAACGTTTTATCTTTCAATCCTGCTATTTCGTAAAAATTCGGCTTTTTGTCTATATATTCGTTCTTTTACTATCAGGAGATCATGAGGTGGCAGGAGCCAACGTTCTAGCTGCTAATCCCGCTATTTCGTACAAATTCGGCATTTTGACTACATTTCATTCTATTAGTATCAGGAGATCGTAAGGCAGTAGGAGCTATCTTTTTCCGGTTCGAATCCTGCTATTTCGTAAAAGTTTGGTTTTTTGACTATATTTTCGTTCTTTTAGTATCAGGAGATCATAAGGCGGCAGGAGCTAATGTTCTAGCTGCCAATCCTGGTATTTCTTAAAAATTTGGCTTTTTGACTATATTTTTGTTATTTTAGTATCAGGAGATCATAAGTTGGCAGGAGCCAACGTTCTAGCTGCTAATCCCGCTATTTCGTACAAATTCGGCATTTTGACTATATTTCATTCTATTAGTATCAGGAGATCATAAGGCAGAAGGAGCTATCTTTTTCCGGTTCGAATCCTGCTATTTCGTAAAAGTTCGGTTTTTTTACTATAATTTCGTTCTTTTAGTATCAGGAGATCATGAGGTGGGGGGAGCTAACGTTTCCAACATCGAATCCTGCTATTTAGAGAAAATTTGCTTTTTGACTATATTTTCGTTCTTTTAGTATCAGGAGATCATGAGGTCGCAGGAGCTAACGTTTCCAGCTTCAAATCCTGCTATTTCGTAAAACTTCGGCTTTTTGACTATATTTTTGATCTTTTTGTATCAGGAGACCATGAGGTGGTAGGAGCTAACGTTTCCAGGCTCGAATCCTGCTATTTCTCTAATATTCGGTTTTTGACTATATTTTCGTTCGTTTAGTATCAGGAGATCATGAGGTGGCAGGAGCTAACGTTTCCAACTTTGAATCCTGCTATTTAGAGAAAATTTGCTTTTTGACTATATTTTGGTCCTTTTACTATCAGGAGATCATGAGGCGGCTGGAGCTAACATTCTTGCTACGAATCCTGTTATTTCTTAAAAATTTGGCTTTTTGACTATATTTTCGTTCTTTTAGTATCAGGAGATCATGAGGTGGTGGGAGCTAACGTTTCCAGGCTCGAATCTTGCTATTTCTCTAATGTTCGGTTTTTGACTACATTTTCGTTCTTTTAGTATCAGGAGATCATGAGGTGGCAGGAGCTAACGTTTCTAGCTTTGAATCCCGCTATTTTGAAAAAATTCGGCATTTTGACTATATTTTTGTTCTTTTAGTATCAGGAGATCATGAGGTGGCAGAAGCTAACGTTTCCAGCTTCAAATCCTGCTATTTCGTAAAACTTCGGCTTTTTGACTATATTTTTGATCTTTTTGTATCAGGAGACCATGAGGTGGTAGGAGCTAACGTTTCCAGGCTCGAATCCTGCTATTTCTCTAATATTCGGTTTTTGACTATATTTTCGTTCGTTTAGTATCAGGAGATCATGAGGTGGCAGGAGCTAACGTTTCCAACTTTGAATCCTGCTATTTAGAGAAAATTTGCTTTTTGACTATATTTTGGTCCTTTTACTATCAGGAGATCATGAGGCGGCTGGAGCTAACATTCTTGCTACGAATCCTGTTATTTCTTAAAAATTTGGCTTTTTGACTATATTTTCGTTCTTTTAGTATCAGGAGATCATGAGGTGGTGGGAGCTAACGTTTCCAGGCTCGAATCTTGCTATTTCTCTAATGTTCGGTTTTTGACTACATTTTCGTTCTTTTAGTATCAGGAGATCATGAGGTGGCAGGAGCTAACGTTTCTAGCTTTGAATCCTGCTATTTTGAAAAAATTCGGCATTTTGACTATATTTTTGTTCTTTTAGTATCAGGAGATCATGAGGTGGCAGAAGCTAACGTTTCCAGCTTCAAATCCTGCTATTTCGTAAAACTTCGGCTTTTTGACTATATTTTTGATCTTTTAGTATCAGGAGATCATGAGGTGACAGGAGCTAACGTTTTATCTTTCAATCCTGCTATTTCGTGAAAGTTCGGTTTTTTGACTATAATTTGGTTCTTTTAGTATCAGGAGATCATGAGGTCGCAGGAGCTAATGTTTCCAGCTTCAAATCCTGCTATTTCGTAAAACTTCGGCTTTTTGACTATATTTTTAATCTTTTAGTATCAGGAGATCATGAGGTGGCAGGTGCTAACATTCTTGCTGCCAATCCTGCTATTTCGTCAAAATTTAGCTTTTTGACTATATTTTCGTTTTTTTAGTATCAGGAGATCATGAGGTGGCAGGAGCTAACGTTTCCAGCTTCGAATCATGCTATTTCGTAAAAATTTGGCTTTTTGACTATATTTTCGTTCTTTTAGTATCAGGAGATCATGAGGTGGCAGGAGCTAATGTTTCCAGCTTCGAATCATGCTATTTCGTAAAAATTAGGCTTTTTGACTTTATTTTCGTTCTTTTAGTATCAAGAGATCATAAGGCGGCAGAAGCTAATGTTTACAGCTTCAAATCATGCAATTTCGTGAAAATTAGGCTTTTTGACTATATTTTTGTTCTTTTAGTATCAGGAGATCATAAGGTGGCAGGAGCCAACGTTCTAGCTGCTAATCCCGCTATTTCGTACAAATTCGGCATTTTGACTATATTTCATTCTATTAGTATCAGGAGATCATAAGGCAGAAGGAGCTATCTTTTTCCGGTTCGAATCCTGCTTTTTCGTAAAAGTTCGGTTTTTTTACTATAATTTCGTTCTTTTAGTATCAGGAGATCATGAGGTGGTGGGAGCTAACGTTTCCAACATCGAATCCTGCTATTTAGAGAAAATTTGCTTTTTGACTATATTTTCGTTCTTTTAGTATCAGGAGATCATGAGGTCGCAGGAGCTAATGTTTCCAGCTTCAAATCCTGCTATTTCATAAAACTTCGGCTTTTTGACTATATTTTTGATCTTTTAGTATCAGGAGATCATGAGGTGGCAGGAGCTAACGTTTTATCTTTGAATCCCGCTATTTCGTAAAAATTCGGCTTTTTGTCTATATATTCGTTCTTTTAGTATCAGGAGATCATAAGGTGGAAGGAGCTAACGTTCTAGCTGCTAATCCCGCTATTTCGTACAAATTCGGCATTTTGACTATATTTCATTCTATTAGTATCAGGAGATCATAAGGCAGAAGGAGCTATCTTTTTCCGGTTCGAATCCTGCTATTTCGTAAAAGTTCGGTTTTTTTACTATAATTTCGTTCTTTTAGTATCAGGAGATCATGAGGTGGGGGGAGCTAACGTTTCCAACATCGAATCCTGCTATTTAGAGAAAATTTGCTTTTTGACTATATTTTCGTTCTTTTAGTATCAGGAGATCATGAGGTCGCAGGAGCTAACGTTTCCAGCTTCAAATCCTGCTATTTCGTAAAACTTCGGCTTTTTGACTATATTTTTGATCTTTTTGTATCAGGAGACCATGAGGTGGTAGGAGCTAACGTTTCCAGGCTCGAATCCTGCTATTTCTCTAATATTCGGTTTTTGACTATATTTTCGTTCGTTTAGTATCAGGAGATCATGAGGTGGCAGGAGCTAACGTTTCCAACTTTGAATCCTGCTATTTAGAGAAAATTTGCTTTTTGACTATATTTTGGTCCTTTTACTATCAGGAGATCATGAGGCGGCTGGAGCTAACATTCTTGCTACGAATCCTGTTATTTCTTAAAAATTTGGCTTTTTGACTATATTTTCGTTCTTTTAGTATCAGGAGATCATGAGGTGGTGGGAGCTAACGTTTCCAGGCTCGAATCTTGCTATTTCTCTAATGTTCGGTTTTTGACTACATTTTCGTTCTTTTAGTATCAGGAGATCATGAGGTGGCAGGAGCTCACGTTTCTAGCTTTGAATCCTGCTATTTTGAAAAAATTCGGCATTTTGACTATATTTTTGTTCTTTTAGTATCAGGAGATCATGAGGTGGCAGAAGCTAACGTTTCCAGCTTCAAATCCTGCTATTTCGTAAAACTTCGGCTTTTTGACTATATTTTTGATCTTTTAGTATCAGGAGATCATGAGGTGACAGGAGCTAACGTTTTATCTTTCAATCCTGCTATTTCGTAAAAATTCGGCTTTTTGTCTATATATTTGTTCTTTTACTATCAGGAGATCATGAGGTGGCAGGAGCCAACGTTCTAGCTGCTAATCCCGCTATTTCGTACAAATTCGGCATTTTGACTATATTTCATTCTATTAGTATCAGGAGATCATAAGGCAGAAGGAGCTATCTTTTTCCAGTTCGAATCCTGCTATTTCGTGAAAGTTCGGTTTTTTGACTATAATTTGGTTCTTTTAGTATCAGGAGATCATGAGGTCGCAGGAGCTAATGTTTCCAGCTTCAAATCCTGCTATTTCGTAAAACTTCGGCGTTTTGACTATATTTTTAATCTTTTAGTATCAGGAGATCATGAGGTGGCAGGAGCTAACATTCTTGCTGCCAATCCTGCTATTTCGTCAAAATTTAGCTTTTTGACTATATATTTCGTTCTTTTAGTATCAGGAGATCATGAGGTGGCAGGAGCTAACGTTTCCAGCTTCGAATCATGCTATTTCGTAAAAATTTGGCTTTTTGACTATATTTTCGTTCTTTTAGTATCAGGAGATCATGAGGTGGCAGAAGCTAATGTTTCCAGCTTCGAATCATGCTATTTCGTAAAAATTAGGCTTTTAGACTATATTTTCGTTCTTTTAGTATCAAGAGATCATAAGGCGGCAGGAGCTAATGTTTACAGCTTCAAATCATGCAATTTCGTGAAAATTAGGCTTTTTGACTATATTTTTGTTCTTTTAGTATCAGGAGATCATAAGGTGGCAGGAGCCAACGTTCTAGCTGCTAATCCCGCTATTTCGTACAAATTCGGCATTTTGACTATATTTCATTCTATTAGTATCAGGAGATCATAAGGCAGAAGGAGCTATCTTTTTCCGGTTCGAATCCTGCTATTTCGTAAAAGTTCGGTTTTTTTACTATAATTTCGTTCTTTTAGTATCAGGAGATCATGAAGTGGTGGGAGCTAACGTTTCCAACATCGAATCCTGCTATTTAGAGAAAATTTGCTTTTTGACTATATTTTCGTTCTTTTAGTATCAGGAGATCATGAGGTGGCAGGAGTTAACGTTTCCAGCTTCGAATCATGCTATTTCGTAAAAATTTGGCTTTTTGACTATATTTTCGTTCTTTTAGTATCAGGAGATCATGAGGTGGTAGGAGCTAACGTTTCCAGGCTCGAATCCTGCTATTTCTCTAATATTCGGTTTTTGACTATATTTTCGTTCGTTTAGTATCAGGAGATCATGAGGTGGCAGGAGCTAACGTTTCCAACTTTGAATCCTGCTATTTAGAGAAAATTTGCTTTTTGACTATATTTTGGTCCTTTTACTATCAGGAGATCATGAGGCGGCTGGAGCTAACATTCTTGCTACGAATCCTGTTATTTCTTAAAAATTTGGCTTTTTGACTATATTTTCGTTCTTTTAGTATCAGGAGATCATGAGGTGGTGGGAGCTAACGTTTCCAGGCTCGAATCTTGCTATTTCTCTAATGTTCGGTTTTTGACTACATTTTCGTTCTTTTAGTATCAGGAGATCATGAGGTGGCAGGAGCTAACGTTTCTAGCTTTGAATCCTGCTATTTTGAAAAAATTCGGCATTTTGACTATATTTTCGTTCTTTTAGTATCAGGAGATCATGAGGTGGCAGAAGCTAACGTTTCCAGCTTCAAATCCTGCTATTTCGTAAAACTTCGGCTTTTTGACTATATTTTTGATCTTTTAGTATCAGGAGATCATGAGGTGACAGGAGCTAACGTTTTATCTTTCAATCCTGCTATTTCGTAAAAATTCGGCTTTTTGTCTATATATTCGTTCTTTTACTATCAGGAGATCATGAGGTGGCAGGAGCCAACGTTCTAGCTGCTAATCCCGCTATTTCGTACAAATTCGGCATTTTGACTATATTTCATTCTATTAGTATCAGGAGATCATAAGGCAGAAGGAGCTATCTTTTTCCAGTTCGAATCCTGCTATTTCGTGAAAGTTCGGTTTTTTGACTATAATTTGGTTCTTTTAGTATCAGGAGATCATGAGGTCGCAGGAGCTAATGTTTCCAGCTTCAAATCCTGCTATTTCGTAAAACTTCGGCTTTTTGACTATATTTTTAATCTTTTAGTATCAGGAGATCATGAGGTGGCAGGAGCTAACATTCTTGCTGCCAATCCTGCTATTTCGTCAAAATTTAACTTTTTGACTATATTTTCGTTCTTTTAGTATCAGGAGATCATGAGGTGGCAGGAGTTAACGTTTCCAGCTTCGAATCATGCTATTTCGTAAAAATTTGGCTTTTTGACTATATTTTCGTTCTTTTAGTATCAGGAGATCATGAGGTCGCAGGAGCTAATGTTTCCAGCTTCAAATCCTGCTATTTCGTAAAACTTCGGCTTTTTGACTATATTTTTAATCTTTTAGTATCAGGAGATCATAAGGTGGCAGGAGCCAACGTTCTAGCTGCTAATCCCGCTATTTCGTACAAATTCGGCATTTTGACTATATTTCATTCTATTAGTATCAGGAGATCATAAGGCAGAAGGAGCTATCTTTTTCCGGTTCGAATCCTGCTATTTCGTAAAAGTTCGGTTTTTTTACTATAATTTAGTTCTTTTAGTATCAGGAGATCATGAGGTGGTGGGAGCTAACGTTTCCAACATCGAATCCTGCTATTTAGAGAAAATTTGCTTTTTGACTATATTTTCGTTCTTTTAGTATCAGGAGATCATGAGGTCGCAGGAGCTAATGTTTCCAGCTTCAAATCCTGCTATTTCGTAAAACTTCGGCTTTTTGACTATATTTTTGATCTTTTAGTATCAGGAGATCATGAGGTGGCAGGAGCTAACGTTTTATCTTTCAATCCTGCTATTTCGTACAAATTCGGCATTTTGACTATATTTCATTCTATTAGTATCAGGAGATCATAAGGCAGTAGGAGCTATCTTTTTCCAGTTCGAATCCTGCTATATCGTGAAAGTTCGGTTTTTTGACTATAATTTGGTTCTTTTAGTATCAGGAGACCATGAGGTGGTAGGAGCTAACGTTTCCAGGCTCGAATCCTGCTATTTCTCTAATATTCGGTTTTTGACTATATTTTCGTTCGTTTAGTATCAAGAGATCATGGGGTGGCAGGAGTTAACGTTTCCAACTTTGAATCCCGCTATTTCGTAAAAATTCGGCTTTTTGTCTATATATTCGTTCTTTTAGTATCAGGAGATCATAAGGTGGAAGGAGCTAACGTTCTAGCTGCCAATCTTCTATTTCGTAGAAATTCGGCTTTTTGTCTATATATTCGTTCTTTTAGTATCAGGAGATCATAAGGTGGCAGGAGCTAACGTTCTAGCTGCCAATCCTGCTATTTCGTAAAAGTTCGGCTTTTTGACTATATTTTGGTCCTTTTACTATCAGGAGATCATGAGGCGGCTGGAGCTAACATTCTTGTCACGAATCCTGTTATTTCTTAAAAATTTGGCTTTTTGACTATATTTTTGTTCTTTTAGTATCAGGAGACCATGAGGTGGTAGGAGCTAACGTTTCCAGGCTCGAATCCTGCTATTTCTCTAATATTCGGTTTTTGACTATATTTTCGTTCGTTTAGTATCAGGAGATCATGGGGTGGCAGGAGTTAACGTTTCCAACTTTGAATCCTGCTATTTAGAGAAAATTTGCTTTTTGACTATATTTTCGTTCTTTTAGTATCAGGAGATCATGAGGTGGCAGGAGCTAACGTTTTATCTTTCAATCCTGCTATTTCGTAAAAATTCTGCTTTTTGTCTATATATTCGTTCTTTTACTATCAGGAGATCATGAGGTGGCAGGAGCCAACGTTCTAGCTGCTAATCCCGCTATTTCGTACAAATTCGGCATTTTGACTATATTTCATTCTATTAGTATCAGGAGATCATAAGGCAGAAGGAGCTATCTTTTTCCGGTTCGAATCCTGCTATTTCGTAAAAGTTCGGTTTTTTTACTATAATTTCGTTCTTTTAGTATCAGGAGATCATAAGGCAGAAGGAGCTATCTTTTTCCGGTTCGAATCCTGCTATTTCGTAAAAGTTCGGTTTTTTTACTATAATTTCGTTCTTTTAGTATCAGGAGATCATGAAGTGGTGGGAGCTAACGTTTCCAACATCGAATCCTGCTATTTAGAGAAAATTTGCTTTTTGACTATATTTTCGTTCTTTTAGTATCAGGAGATCATGAGGTGGCAGGAGTTAACGTTTCCAGCTTCGAATCATGCTATTTCGTAAAAATTTGGCTTTTTGACTATATTTTCGTTCTTTTAGTATCAGGAGATCATGAGGTGGTAGGAGCTAACGTTTCCAGGCTCGAATCCTGCTATTTCTCTAATATTCGGTTTTTGACTATATTTTCGTTCGTTTAGTATCAGGAGATCATGAGGTGGCAGGAGCTAACGTTTCCAACTTTGAATCCTGCTATTTAGAGAAAATTTGCTTTTTGACTATATTTTGGTCCTTTTACTATCAGGAGATCATGAGGCGGCTGGAGCTAACATTCTTGCTACGAATCCTGTTATTTCTTAAAAATTTGGCTTTTTGACTATATTTTCGTTCTTTTAGTATCAGGAGATCATGAGGTGGTGGGAGCTAACGTTTCCAGGCTCGAATCTTGCTATTTCTCTAATGTTCGGTTTTTGACTACATTTTCGTTCTTTTAGTATCAGGAGATCATGAGGTGGCAGGAGCTAACGTTTCTAGCTTTGAATCCTGCTATTTTGAAAAAATTCGGCATTTTGACTATATTTTCGTTCTTTTAGTATCAGGAGATCATGAGGTGGCAGAAGCTAACGTTTCCAGCTTCAAATCCTGCTATTTCGTAAAACTTCGGCTTTTTGACTATATTTTTGATCTTTTAGTATCAGGAGATCATGAGGTGACAGGAGCTAACGTTTTATCTTTCAATCCTGCTATTTCGTAAAAATTCGGCTTTTTGTCTATATATTCGTTCTTTTAGTATCAGGAGATCATGAGGTCGCAGGAGCTAACGTTTCTAGCTTCAAATCCTGCTATTTCGTAAAACTTCGGCTTTTTGACTATATTTTCGTTCTTTTAGTATCAGGAGATCATGAGGTGGCAGGAGCTAACGTTTTATCTTTCAATCCTGCTATTTCGTAAAAATTCGGCTTTTTGTCTATATATTTGTTCTTTTACTATCAGGAGATCATGAGGTGGCAGGAGCCAACGTTCTAGCTGCTAATCCCGCTATTTCGTACAAATTCGGCATTTTGACTATATTTCATTCTATTAGTATCAGGAGATCATAAGGCAGAAGGAGCTATCTTTTTCCGGTTTGAATCCTGCTATTTCGTAAAAGTTCGGTTTTTTTACTATAATTTCGTTCTTTTAGTATCAGGAGATCATGAGGTGGCAGGAGCTAACGTTTTATCTTTGAATCCTGCTATTTCGTAAAAATTCGGCTTTTTGTCTATATATTCGTTCTTTTAGTATCAGGAGATCATAAAATGGAAGGAGCTAACGTTCTAGCTGCCAATCTTCTATTTCGTAGAAATTCGGCTTTTTGTCTATATATTCGTTCTTTTAGTATCAGGAGATCATGAGGTGGCAGGAGCCAACGTTCTAGCTGCTAATCCCGCTATTTCGTACAAATTTGGTATTTTGACTATATTTCATTCTATTAGTATCAGGAGATCATAGGGCAGAAGGAGCTATCTTTTTCCGGTTCGAATCCTGCTATTTCGTAAAAGTTCGGTTTTTTTATTATAATTTCGTTCTTTTAGTTTCAGGAGATCATGAGGTGGTGGGAGCTAACGTTTCCAACACCGAATCCTGCTATTTAGAGAAAATTTGCTTTTTGACTATATTTTCGTTCGTTTAGTATCAGGAGATCATGAGGTGGCAGGAGCTAACGTTTTATCTTTCAATCCTGCTATTTCGTACAAATTCGGCATTTTGACTATATTTCATTCTATTAGTATCAGGAGATCATAAGGCAGTAGGAGCTATCTTTTTCCAGTTCGAATCCTGCTATATCGTGAAAGTTCGGTTTTTTGACTATAATTTGGTTCTTTTAGTATCAGGAGACCATGAGGTGGTAGGAGCTAACGTTTCCAGGCTCGAATCCTGCTATTTCTCTAATATTCGGTTTTTGACTATATTTTCGTTCGTTTAGTATCAAGAGATCATGGGGTGGCAGGAGTTAACGTTTCCAACTTTGAATCCCGCTATTTCGTAAAAATTCGGCTTTTTGTCTATATATTCGTTCTTTTAGTATCAGGAGATCATAAGGTGGAAGGAGCTAACGTTCTAGCTGCCAATCTTCTATTTCGTAGAAATTCGGCTTTTTGTCTATATATTCGTTCTTTTAGTATCAGGAGATCATAAGGTGGCAGGAGCTAACGTTCTAGCTGCCAATCCTGCTATTTCGTAAAAGTTCGGCTTTTTGACTATATTTTGGTCCTTTTACTATCAGGAGATCATGAGGCGGCTGGAGCTAACATTCTTGTCACGAATCCTGTTATTTCTTAAAAATTTGGCTTTTTGACTATATTTTTGTTCTTTTAGTATCAGGAGACCATGAGGTGGTAGGAGCTAACGTTTCCAGGCTCGAATCCTGCTATTTCTCTAATATTCGGTTTTTGACTATATTTTCGTTCGTTTAGTATCAGGAGATCATGGGGTGGCAGGAGTTAACGTTTCCAACTTTGAATCCTGCTATTTAGAGAAAATTTGCTTTTTGACTATATTTTCGTTCTTTTAGTATCAGGAGATCATGAGGTGGCAGGAGCTAACGTTTTATCTTTCAATCCTGCTATTTCGTAAAAATTCGGCTTTTTGTCTATATATTCGTTCTTTTACTATCAGGAGATCATGAGGTGGCAGGAGCCAACGTTCTAGCTGCTAATCCCGCTATTTCGTACAAATTCGGCATTTTGACTATATTTCATTCTATTAGTATCAGGAGATCATAAGGCAGAAGGAGCTATCTTTTTCCGGTTCGAATCCTGCTATTTCGTAAAAGTTCGGTTTTTTTACTATAATTTCGTTCTTTTAGTATCAGGAGATCATAAGGCAGAAGGAGCTATCTTTTTCCGGTTCGAATCCTGCTATTTCGTAAAAGTTCGGTTTTTTTACTATAATTTCGTTCTTTTAGTATCAGGAGATCATGAAGTGGTGGGAGCTAACGTTTCCAACATCGAATCCTGCTATTTAGAGAAAATTTGCTTTTTGACTATATTTTCGTTCTTTTAGTATCAGGAGATCATGAGGTGGCAGGAGTTAACGTTTCCAGCTTCGAATCATGCTATTTCGTAAAAATTTGGCTTTTTGACTATATTTTCGTTCTTTTAGTATCAGGAGATCATGAGGTGGTAGGAGCTAACGTTTCCAGGCTCGAATCCTGCTATTTCTCTAATATTCGGTTTTTGACTATATTTTCGTTCGTTTAGTATCAGGAGATCATGAGGTGGCAGGAGCTAACGTTTCCAACTTTGAATCCTGCTATTTAGAGAAAATTTGCTTTTTGACTATATTTTCGTTCTTTTAGTATCAGGAGATCATGAGGTGGCAGGAGCTAACGTTTTATCTTTCAATCCTGCTATTTCGTAAAAATTCGGCTTTTTGTCTATATATTCGTTCTTTTACTATCAGGAGATCATGAGGTGGCAGGAGCCAACGTTCTAGCTGCTAATCCCGCTATTTCGTACAAATTCGGCATTTTGACTATATTTCATTCTATTAGTATCAGGAGATCATAAGGCAGAAGGAGCTATCTTTTTCCGGTTCGAATCCTGCTATTTCGTAAAAGTTCGGTTTTTTTATTATAATTTCGTTCTTTTAGTTTCAGGAGATCATGAGGTGGTGGGAGCTAACGTTTCCAACACCGAATCCTGCTATTTAGAGAAAATTTGCTTTTTGACTATATTTTCGTTCGTTTAGTATCAGGAGATCATGAGGTGGCAGGAGCTAACGTTTTATCTTTCAATCCTGCTATTTCGTACAAATTCGGCATTTTGACTATATTTCATTCTATTAGTATCAGGAGATCATGAGGTGGCAGGAGTTAACGTTTCCAGCTTCGAATCATGCTATTTCGTAAAAATTTGGCTTTTTGACTATATTTTCGTTCTTTTAGTATCAGGAGATCATGAGGTGGTAGGAGCTAACGTTTCCAGGCTCGAATCCTGCTATTTCTCTAATATTCGGTTTTTGACTATATTTTCGTTCGTTTAGTATCAGGAGATCATGAGGTGGCAGGAGCTAACGTTTCCAACTTTGAATCCTGCTATTTAGAGAAAATTTGCTTTTTGACTATATTTTGGTCCTTTTACTATCAGGAGATCATGAGGCGGCTGGAGCTAACATTCTTGCTACGAATCCTGTTATTTCTTAAAAATTTGGCTTTTTGACTATATTTTCGTTCTTTTAGTATCAGGAGATCATGAGGTGGTGGGAGCTAACGTTTCCAGGCTCGAATCTTGCTATTTCGTAAAACTTCGGCTTTTTGACTATATTTTTAATCTTTTAGTATCAGGAGATCATAAGGTGGCAGGAGCCAACGTTCTAGCTGCTAATCCCGCTATTTCGTACAAATTCGGCATTTTGACTATATTTCATTCTATTAGTATCAGGAGATCATAAGGCAGAAGGAGCTATCTTTTTCCGGTTCGAATCCTGCTATTTCGTAAAAGTTCGGTTTTTTTACTATAATTTAGTTCTTTTAGTATCAGGAGATCATGAGGTGGTGGGAGCTAACGTTTCCAACATCGAATCCTGCTATTTAGAGTAAAATTTGCTTTTTGACTATATTTTCGTTCTTTTAGTATCAGGAGATCATGAGGTCGCAGGAGCTAATGTTTCCAGCTTCAAATCCTGCTATTTCGTAAAACTTCGGCTTTTTGACTATATTTTTGATCTTTTAGTATCAGGAGATCATGAGGTGGCAGGAGCTAACGTTTTATCTTTGAATCCCGCTATTTCGTAAAAATTCGGCTTTTTGTCTATATATTCGTTCTTTTAGTATCAGGAGATCATAAGGTGGAAGGAGCTAACGTTCTAGCTGCCAATCTTCTATTTCGTAGAAATTCGGCTTTTTGTCTATATATTCGTTCTTTTAGTATCAGGAGATCATAAGGTGGCAGGAGCTAACGTTCTAGCTGCCAATCCTGCTATTTCGTAAAAGTTCGGCTTTTTGACTATATTTTGGTCCTTTTACTATCAGGAGATCATGAGGCGGCTGGAGCTAACATTCTTGTCACGAATCCTGTTATTTCTTAAAAATTTGGCTTTTTGACTATATTTTTGTTCTTTTAGTATCAGGAGACCATGAGGTGGTAGGAGCTAACGTTTCCAGGCTCGAATCCTGCTATTTCTCTAATATTCGGTTTTTGACTATATTTTCGTTCGTTTAGTATCAGGAGATCATGGGGTGGCAGGAGTTAACGTTTCCAACTTTGAATCCTGCTATTTAGAGAAAATTTGCTTTTTGACTATATTTTCGTTCTTTTAGTATCAGGAGATCATGAGGTGGCAGGAGCTAACGTTTTATCTTTCAATCCTGCTATTTCGTAAAAATTCGGCTTTTTGTCTATATATTCGTTCTTTTACTATCAGGAGATCATGAGGTGGCAGGAGCCAACGTTCTAGCTGCTAATCCCGCTATTTCGTACAAATTCGGCATTTTGACTATATTTCATTCTATTAGTATCAGGAGATCATAAGGCAGAAGGAGCTATCTTTTTCCGGTTCGAATCCTGCTATTTCGTAAAAGTTCGGTTTTTTTATTATAATTTCGTTCTTTTAGTTTCAGGAGACCATGAGGTGGTAGGAGCTAACGTTTCCAGGCTCGAATCCTGCTATTTCTCTAATATTCGGTTTTTGACTATATTTTCGTTCGTTTAGTATCAGGAGATCATGGGGTGGCAGGAGTTAACGTTTCCAACTTTGAATCCTGCTATTTAGAGAAAATTTGCTTTTTGACTATATTTTCGTTCTTTTAGTATCAGGAGATCATGAGGTCGCAGGAGCTAACGTTTCTAGCTTCAAATCCTGCTATTTCGTAAAACTTCGGCTTTTTGACTATATTTTCGTTCTTTTAGTATCAGGAGATCATGAGGTGGCAGGAGCTAACGTTTTATCTTTCAATCCTGCTATTTCGTAAAAATTCGGCTTTTTGTCTATATATTTGTTCTTTTACTATCAGGAGATCATGAGGTGGCAGGAGCCAACGTTCTAGCTGCTAATCCCGCTATTTCGTACAAATTCGGCATTTTGACTATATTTCATTCTATTAGTATCAGGAGATCATAAGGCAGAAGGAGCTATCTTTTTCCGGTTTGAATCCTGCTATTTCGTAAAAGTTCGGTTTTTTTACTATAATTTCGTTCTTTTAGTATCAGGAGATCATGAGGTGGCAGGAGCTAACGTTTTATCTTTGAATCCTGCTATTTCGTAAAAATTCGGCTTTTTGTCTATATATTCGTTCTTTTAGTATCAGGAGATCATAAAATGGAAGGAGCTAACGTTCTAGCTGCCAATCTTCTATTTCGTAGAAATTCGGCTTTTTGTCTATATATTCGTTCTTTTAGTATCAGGAGATCATGAGGTGGCAGGAGCCAACGTTCTAGCTGCTAATCCCGCTATTTCGTACAAATTTGGTATTTTGACTATATTTCATTCTATTAGTATCAGGAGATCATAGGGCAGAAGGAGCTATCTTTTTCCGGTTCGAATCCTGCTATTTCGTAAAAGTTCGGTTTTTTTATTATAATTTCGTTCTTTTAGTATCAGGAGATCATGAGGTGGCAGGAGCTAACGTTTTATCTTTGAATCCTGCTATTTCGTAAAAATTCGGCTTTTTGTCTATACATTCGTTCTTTTAGTATCAGGAGATCATAAAATGGAAGGAGCTAACGTTCTAGCTGCCAATCTTCTATTTCGTAGAAATTCGGCTTTTTGTCTATATATTCGTTCTTTTAGTATCAGGAGATCATGAGGTGGCAGGAGCCAACGTTCTAGCTGCTAATCCCGCTATTTCGTACAAATTTGGTATTTTGACTATATTTCATTCTATTAGTATCAGGAGATCATGAGGTGGCAGGAGCTAACGTTTTATCTTTCAATCCTGCTATTTCGTAAAAATTCGGCTTTTTGTCTATATATTTGTTCTTTTACTATCAGGAGATCATGAGGTGGCAGGAGCCAACGTTCTAGCTGCTAATCCCGCTATTTCGTACAAATTCGGCATTTTGACTATATTTCATTCTATTAGTATCAGGAGATCATAAGGCAGAAGGAGCTATCTTTTTCCGGTTTGAATCCTGCTATTTCGTAAAAGTTCGGTTTTTTTACTATAATTTCGTTCTTTTAGTATCAGGAGATCATGAGGTGGCAGGAGCTAACGTTTTATCTTTGAATCCTGCTATTTCGTAAAAATTCGGCTTTTTGTCTATATATTCGTTCTTTTAGTATCAGGAGATCATAAAATGGAAGGAGCTAACGTTCTAGCTGCCAATCTTCTATTTCGTAGAAATTCGGCTTTTTGTCTATATATTCGTTCTTTTAGTATCAGGAGATCATGAGGTGGCAGGAGCCAACGTTCTAGCTGCTAATCCCGCTATTTCGTACAAATTTGGTATTTTGACTATATTTCATTCTATTAGTATCAGGAGATCATAGGGCAGAAGGAGCTATCTTTTTCCGGTTCGAATCCTGCTATTTCGTAAAAGTTCGGTTTTTTTATTATAATTTCGTTCTTTTAGTATCAGGAGATCATGAGGTGGCAGGAGCTAACGTTTTATCTTTGAATCCTGCTATTTCGTAAAAATTCGGCTTTTTGTCTATACATTCGTTCTTTTAGTATCAGGAGATCATAAAATGGAAGGAGCTAACGTTCTAGCTGCCAATCTTCTATTTCGTAGAAATTCGGCTTTTTGTCTATATATTCGTTCTTTTAGTATCAGGAGATCATGAGGTGGCAGGAGCCAACGTTCTAGCTGCTAATCCCGCTATTTCGTACAAATTTGGTATTTTGACTATATTTCATTCTATTAGTATCAGGAGATCATAGGGCAGAAGGAGCTATCTTTTTCCGGTTCGAATCCTGCTATTTCGTAAAAGTTCGGTTTTTTTACTATAATTTTGTTCTTTTAGTATCAGGAGATCATGAGGTGGTGGGAGCTAACGTTTCCAACATCGAATCCTGCTATTTAGAGAAAATTTGCTTTTTGACTATATTTTCGTTCTTTTAGTATCAGGAGATCATGAGGTCACAGGAGCTAACGTTTCCAGCTTCAAATCCTGCTATTTCGTAAAACTTCGGCTTTTTGACTATATTTTTGATCTTTTTGTATCAGGAGACCATGAGGTGGTAGGAGCTAACGTTTCCAGGCTCGAATCCTGCTATTTCTCTAATATTCGGTTTTTGACTATATTTTCGTTCGTTTAGTATCAGGAGATCATGAGGTGGCAGGAGCTAACGTTTCCAACTTTGAATCCTGCTATTTAGAGAAAATTTGCTTTTTGACTATATTTTGGTCCTTTTACTATCAGGAGATCATGAGGTGGCTGGAGCTAACATTCTTGCTACGAATCCTGTTATTTCTTAAAAATTTGGCTTTTTGACTATATTTTCGTTCTTTTAGTATCAGGAGATCATGAGGTGGTGGGAGCTAACGTTTCCAGGCTCGAATCTTGCTATTTCTCTAATGTTCGGTTTTTGACTACATTTTCGTTCTTTTAGTATCAGGAGATCATGAGGTGGCAGGAGCTAACGTTTCTAGCTTTGAATCCTGCTATTTTGAAAAAATTCGGCATTTTGACTATATTTTCGTTCTTTTAGTATCAGGAGATCATGAGGTGGCAGAAGCTAACGTTTCCAGCTTCAAATCCTGCTATTTCGTAAAACTTCGGCTTTTTGACTATATTTTTGATCTTTTAGTATCAGGAGATCATGAGGTGACAGGAGCTAACGTTTTATCTTTCAATCCTGCTATTTCGTAAAAATTCGGCTTTTTGTCTATATATTCGTTCTTTTACTATCAGGAGATCATGAGGTGGCAGGAGCCAACGTTCTAGCTGCTAATCCCGCTATTTCGTACAAATTCGGCATTTTGACTATATTTCATTCTATTAGTATCAGGAGATCATAAGGCAGAAGGAGCTATCTTTTTCCAGTTCGAATCCTGCTATTTCGTGAAAGTTCGGTTTTTTGACTATAATTTGGTTCTTTTAGTATCAGGAGATCATGAGGTCGCAGGAGCTAATGTTTCCAGCTTCAAATCCTGCTATTTCGTAAAACTTCGGCTTTTTGACTATATTTTTAATCTTTTAGTATCAGGAGATCATGAGGTGGCAGGAGCTAACATTCTTGCTGCCAATCCTGCTATTTCGTCAAAATTTAGCTTTTTGACTATATTTTCGTTCTTTTAGTATCAGGAGATCATGAGGTGGCAGGAGCTAACGTTTCCAGCTTCGAATCATGCTATTTCGTAAAAATTAGGCTTTTTGACTATATTTTCGTTCTTTTAGTATCAAGAGATCATAAGGCGGCAGGAGCTAATGTTTACAGCTTCAAATCATGCAATTTCGTGAAAATTAGGCTTTTTGACTATATTTTTGTTATTTTAGTATCAGGAGATCATAAGGTGGCAGGAGCCAACGTTCTAGCTGCTAATCCCGCTATTTCGTACAAATTCGGCATTTTGACTATATTTCATTCTATTAGTATCAGGAGATCATAAGGCAGAAGGAGCTATCTTTTTCCGGTTCGAATCCTGCTATTTCGTAAAAGTTCGGTTTTTTTACTATAATTTCGTTCTTTTAGTATCAGGAGATCATGAGGTGGTGGGAGCTAACGTTTCCAACATCGAATCCTGCTATTTAGAGAAAATTTGCTTTTTGACTATATTTTCGTTCTTTTAGTATCAGGAGATCATGAGGTCGCAGGAGCTAATGTTTCCAGCTTCAAATCCTGCTATTTCGTAAAACTTCGGCTTTTTGACTATATTTTTGATCTTTTACTATCAGGAGATCATGAGGTGGCAGGAGCTAACGTTTTATCTTTGAATCCCGCTATTTCGTAAAATTTCGGCTTTTTGTCTATATATTCGTTCTTTTAGTATCAGGAGATCATAAGGTGGAAGGAGCTAACGTTCTAGCTGCCAATCTTCTATTTCGTAGAAATTCGGCTTTTTGTCTATATATTCGTTCTTTTAGTATCAGGAGATCATAAGGTGGCAGGAGCTAACGTTCTAGCTGCCAATCCTGCTATTTCGTAAAAGTTCGGCTTTTTGACTATATTTTGGTCCTTTTACTATCAGGAGATCATGAGGCGGCTGGAGCTAACATTCTTGTCACGAATCCTGTTATTTCTTAAAAATTTGGCTTTTTGACTATATTTTTGTTCTTTTAGTATCAGGAGACCATGAGGTGGTAGGAGCTAACGTTTCCAGGCTCGAATCCTGCTATTTCTCTAATATTCGGTTTTTGACTATATTTTCGTTCGTTTAGTATCAGGAGATAATGGGGTGGCAGGAGTTAACGTTTCCAACTTTGAATCCTGCTATTTAGAGAAAATTTGCTTTTTGACTATATTTTCGTTCTTTTAGTATCAGGAGATCATGAGGTGGCAGGAGCTAACGTTTTATCTTTCAATCCTGCTATTTCGTAAAAATTCGGCTTTTTGTCTATATATTCGTTCTTTTACTATCAGGAGATCATGAGGTGGCAGGAGCCAACGTTCTAGCTGCTAATCCCGCTATTTCGTACAAATTCGGCATTTTGACTATATTTCATTCTATTAGTATCAGGAGATCATAAGGCAGAAGGAGCTATCTTTTTCCGGTTCGAATCCTGCTATTTCGTAAAAGTTCGGTTTTTTTACTATAATTTCGTTCTTTTAGTATCAGGAGATCATGAGGTGGCAGGAGCTAACGTTTTATCTTTGAATCCTGCTATTTCGTAAAAATTCGGCTTTTTGTCTATACATTCGTTCTTTTAGTATCAGGAGATCATAAAATGGAAGGAGCTAACGTTCTAGCTGCCAATCTTCTATTTCGTAGAAATTCGGCTTTTTGTCTATATATTCGTTCTTTTAGTATCAGGAGATCATGAGGTGGCAGGAGCCAACGTTCTAGCTGCTAATCTCGCTATTTCGTACAAATTTGGTATTTTGACTATATTTCATTCTATTAGTATCAGGAGATCATAGGGCAGAAGGAGCTATCTTTTTCCGGTTCGAATCCTGCTATTTCGTAAAAGTTCGGTTTTTTTACTATAATTTCGTTCTTTTAGTATCAGGAGATCATGAGGTGGTGGGAGCTAACGTTTCCAACATCGAATCCTGCTATTTAGAGAAAATTTGCTTTTTGACTATATTTTCGTTCTTTTAGTATCAGGAGATCATGAGGTCGCAGGAGCTAACGTTTCCAGCTTCAAATCCTGCTATTTCGTAAAACTTCGGCTTTTTGACTATATTTTTGATCTTTTAGTATCAGGAGATCATGAGGTGGCAGGAGCTAACGTTTTATCTTTCAATCCTGCTATTTCGTAAAAATTCGGCTTTTTGTCTTTATATTCGTTCTTTTACTATCAGGAGATCATGAGGTGGCAGGAGCCAACGTTCTAGCTGCTAATCCCGCTATTTCGTACAAATTCGGCATTTTGACTACATTTCATTCTATTAGTATCAGGAGATCGTTAGGCAGTAGGAGCTATCTTTTTCCGGTTCGAATCCTGCTATTTCGTAAAAGTTTGGTTTTTTGACTATATTTTCGTTCTTTTAGTATCAGGAGATCATAAGGCGGCAGGAGCTAATGTTCTAGCTGCCAATCCTGGTATTTCTTAAAAATTTGGCTTTTTGACTATATTTTTGTTATTTTAGTATCAGGAGATCATAAGTTGGCAGGAGCCAACGTTCTAGCTGCTAATCCCGCTATTTCGTACAAATTCGGCATTTTGACTATATTTCATTCTTTTAGTATCAGGAGATCATAAAATGGAAGGAGCTAACGTTCTAGCTGCCAATCTTCTATTTCGTAGAAATTCGGCTTTTTTTCTATATATTCGTTCTTTTAGTATCAGGAGATCATAAGGTGGCAGGAGCTAACGTTCTAGCTGCCAATCCTGCTATTTCTTAAAAATTTGGCTTTTTGACTATATTTTTGTTCTTTTAGTATCAGGAGACCATGAGGTGGTAGGAGCTAACGTTTCCAGGCTCGAATCCTGCTATTTCTCTAATATTCGGTTTTTGACTATATTTTCGTTCGTTTAGTATCAGGAGATCATGAGGTGGCAGGAGATAACGTTTCCAACTTTGAAACGTGCTATTTAGAGAAAATTTGCTTTTTGACTATATTTTCGTTCTTTTAGTATCAGGAGATCATGAGGTCGCAGGAGCTAACGTTTCCAGCTTCAAATCCTGCTATTTCGTAAAACTTCGGCTTTTTGACTATATTTTTGATCTTTTAGTATCAGGAGATCATGAGGTAGCAGGAGCTAACGTTTTATCTTTCAATCCTGCTATTTCGTAAAAATTCGGCTTTTTGTCTATATATTCGTTCTTTTACTATCAGGAGATCATGAGGTGGCAGGAGCCAACGTTCTAGCTGCTAATCCCGCTATTTCGTACAAATTCGGCATTTTGACTACATTTCATTCTATTAGTATCAGGAGATCATAAGGCAGAAGGAGCTATCTTTTTCCAGTTCGAATCCTGCTATTTCGTGAAAGTTCGGTTTTTTGACTATAATTTGGTTCTTTTAGTATCAGGAGATCATGAGGTCGCAGGAGCTAATGTTTCCAGCTTCAAATCCTGCTATTTCGTAAAACTTCGGCTTTTTGACTATATTTTTAATCTTTTAGTATCAGGAGATCATGAGGTGGCAGGAGCTAACATTCTTGCTGCCAATCCTGCTATTTCGTCAAAATTTAGCTTTTTGACTATATTTTCGTTCTTTTAGTATCAGGAGATCATGAGGTGGAAGGAGCTAACGTTTCCAGCTTCGAATCATGCTATTTCGTAAAAATTTGGCTTTTTGACTATATTTTCGTTCTTTTAGTATCAGGAGATCATGAGGTGGCAGGAGCTAATGTTTCCAGCTTCGAATCATGCTATTTCGTAAAAATTAGGCTTTTTGACTATATTTTCGTTCTTTTAGTATCAAGAGATCATAAGGTGGCAGGAGCTAATGTTTACAGCTTCAAATCATGCAATTTCGTGAAAATTAGGCTTTTTGACTATATTTTTGTTCTTTTAGTATCAGGAGATCATAAGGTGGCAGGAGCCAACGTTCTAGCTGCTAATCCCGCTATTTCGTACAAATTCGGCATTTTGACTATATTTCATTCTATTAGTATCAGGAGATCATAAGGCAGAAGGAGCTATCTTTTTCCGGTTCGAATCCTGCTATTTCGTAAAAGTTCGGTTTTTTTACTATAATTTCGTTCTTTTAGTATCAGGAGATCATGAGGTGGTGGGAGCTAACGTTTCCAACATCGAATCCTGCTATTTAGAGAAAATTTGCTTTTTGACTATATTTTCGTTCTTTTAGTATCAGGAGATCATGAGGTCGCTGGAGCTAATGTTTCCAGCTTCAAATCCTGCTATTTCGTAAAACTTCGGCTTTTTGACTATATTTTTGATCTTTTAGTATCAGGAGATCATGAGGTGGCAGGAGCTAACGTTTTATCTTTGAATCCCGCTATTTCGTAAAAATTCGGCTTTTTGTCTATATATTCGTTCTTTTAGTATCAGGAGATCATAAGGTGGAAGGAGCTAACGTTCTAGCTGCCAATCTTCTATTTCGTAGAAATTCGGCTTTTTGTCTATATATTCGTTCTTTTAGTATCAGGAGATCATAAGGTGGCAGGAGCTAACGTTCTAGCTACCAATCCCGCTATTTCGTAAAAGTTCGGCTTTTTGACTATATTTTGGTCCTTTTACTATCAGGAGATCATGAGGCTGCTGGAGCTAACATTCTTGTCACGAATCCTGTTATTTCTTAAAAATTTGGCTTTTTGACTATATTTTTGTGCTTTTAGTATCAGGAGACCATGAGGTGGTAGGAGCTAACGTTTCCAGGCTCGAATCCTGCTATTTCTCTAATATTCGGTTTTTGACTATATTTTCGTTCGTTTAGTATCAGGAGATCATGGGGTGGCAGGAGTTAACGTTTCCAACTTTGAATCCTGCTATTTAGAAAAAAATTGCTTTTTGACTATATTTTCGTTCTTTTAGTATCAGGAGATCATGAGGTGGCAGGAGCTAACGTTTTATCTTTCAATCCTGCTATTTCGTAAAAATTCGGCTTTTTGTCTATATATTCGTTCTTTTACTATCAGGAGATCATGAGGTGGCAGGAGCCAACGTTCTAGCTGCTAATCCCGCTATTTCGTACAAATTCGGCATTTTGACTATATTTCATTCTTTTAGTATCAGGAGATCATAAGGCAGAAGGAGCTATCTTTTTCCGGTTCGAATCCTGCTAATTCGTAAAAGTTCGGTTTTTTTACTATAATTTCGTTCTTTTAGTATCAGGAGATCATGAGGTGGCAGGAGCTAACGTTTTATCTTTGAATCCTGCTATTTCGTAAAAATTCGGCTTTTTGTCTATATATTCGTTCTTTTAGTATCAGGAGATCATAAAATGGAAGGAGCTAACGTTCTAGCTGCCAATCTTCTATTTCGTAGAAATTCGGCTTTTTGTCTATATATTCGTTCTTTTAGTATCAGGAGATCATGAGGTGGCAGGAGATAACGTTCTAGCTGCTAATCCCGCTATTTCGTACAAATTTGGTATTTTGACTATATTTCATTCTATTAGTATCAGGAGATCATAGGGCAGAAGGAGCTATCTTTTTCCGGTTCGAATCCTGCTATTTCGTAAAAGTTCGGTTTTTTTACTATAATTTCGTTCTTTTAGTATCAGGAGATCATGAGGTGGTGGGAGCTAACGTTTCCAACATCCAATCCTGCTATTTAGAGAAAATTTGCTTTTTGACTATATTTTCGTTCTTTTAGTATCAGGAGATCATGAGGTCGCAGGAGCTAACGTTTCCAGCTTCAAATCCTGCTATTTCGTAAAACTTCGGCTTTTTGACTATATTTTTGATCTTTTAGTATCAGGAGATCATGAGGTGGCAGGAGCTAACGTTTTATCTTTCAATCCTGCTATTTCGTAAAAATTCGGCTTTTTGTCTTTATATTCGTTCTTTTACTATCAGGAGATCATGAGGTGGCAGGAGCCAACGTTCTAGCTGCTAATCCCGCTATTTCGTACAAATTCGGCATTTTGACTACATTTCATTCTATTAGTATCAGGAGATCGTTAGGCAGTAGGAGCTATCTTTTTCCGGTTCGAATCCTGCTATTTCGTAAAAGTTTGGTTTTTTGACTATATTTTCGTTCTTTTAGTATCAGGAGATCATAAGGCGGCAGGAGCTAATGTTCTAGCTGCCAATCCTGGTATTTCTTAAAAATTTGGCTTTTTGACTATATTTTTGTTATTTTAGTATCAGGAGATCATAAGTTGGCAGGAGCCAACGTTCTAGCTGCTAATCCCGCTATTTCGTACAAATTCGGCATTTTGACTATATTTCATTCTATTAGTATCAGGAGATCATAAGGCAGATGGAGCTATCTTTTTCCGGTTCGAATCCTGTTATTTCGTAAAAATTCGGTTTTTTTACTATAATTTCGTTCTTTTAGTATCAGGAGATCATGAGGTGGTGGGAGCTAACGTTTCCAACATCGAATCCTGCTATTTAGAGAAAATTTGCTTTTTGACTATATTTTCGTTCTTTTAGTATCAGGAGATCATGAGGTCGCAGGAGCTAACGTTTCCAGCTTCAAATCCTGCTATTTCGTAAAACTTCGGCTTTTTGACTATATTTTTGATCTTTTTGTATCAGGAGACCATGAGGTGGTAGGAGCTAACGTTTCCAGGCTCGAATCCTGCTATTTCTCTAATATTCGGTTTTTGACTATATTTTCGTTCGTTTAGTATCAGGAGATCATGAGGTGGCAGGAGCTAACGTTTCCAACTTTGAATCCTGCTATTTAGAGAAAATTTGCTTTTTGACTATATTTTGGTCCTTTTACTATCAGGAGATCATGAGGCGGCTGGAGCTAACATTCTTGCTACGAATCCTGTTATTTCTTAAAAATTTGGCTTTTTGACTATATTTTCGTTCTTTTAGTATTAGGAGATCATGAGGTGGTGGGAGCTAACGTTTCCAGGCTCGAATCTTGCTATTTCTCTAATGTTCGGTTTTTGACTACATTTTCGTTCTTTTAGTATCAGGAGATCATGAGGTGGCAGGAGCTAACGTTTCCAGCTTTGAATCCTGCTATTTTGAAAAAATTCGGCATTTTGACTATATTTTCGTTCTTTTAGTATCAGGAGATCATGAGGTGGCAAAAGCTAACGTTTCTAGCTTCAAATCCTGCTATTTCGTAAAACTTCGGCTTTTTGACTATATTTTTGATCTTTTAGTATCAGGAGATCATGAGGTGACAGGAGCTAACGTTTTATCTTTCAATCCTGCTATTTCGTAAAAATTCGGCTTTTTGTCTATATATTCGTTCTTTTACTATCAGGAGATCATGAGGCGGCTGGAGCTAACGTTCTTGCTACGAATCCTGTTATTTCTTAAAAATTTGTCTTTTTGACTATATTTTTGTTCTTTAAGTATCAGGAGACCATGAGGTGGTAGGAGCTAACGTTTCCAGGCTCGAATCCTGCTATTTCTCTAATATTCGGTTTTTGACTATATTTTCGTTCGTTTAGTATCAGGAGATCATGGGGTGGCAGGAGTTAACGTTTCCAACTTTGAATCCTGCTATTAAGAGAAAATTTGCTTTTTGACTATATTTTCGTTCTTTTAGTATCAGGAGATCATGAGGTGGCAGGAGCTAACGTTTTATCTTTCAATCCTGCTATTTCGTAAATATTCGGCTTTTTGTCTATATATTCGTTCTTTTACTATCAGGAGATCATGAGGTGGCAGGAGCCAACGTTCTAGCTGCTAATCCCGCTATTTCGTACAAATTCGGCATTTTGACTATATTTCATTCTATTAGTATCAGGAGATCATGAGGTGGCAGGAGCTAACGTTTCCAGCTTCGAATCATGCTATTTCGTAAAAATTTGGCTTTTTGACTATATTTTCGTTCTTTTAGTATCAGGAGATCATAAGGCGGCAGGAGCTAATGTTTACAGCTTCAAATCATGCAATTTCATGAAAATTAGGCTTTTTGACTATATTTTCGTTCTTTTATTATCAGGAGATCATGAGGCGGCAGGAGCTAACATTCTTGCTGCCAATCCTGTTATTTCGTCAAAATTTAGCTTTTTGTCTATTTTATCATTCTTTTAGTATCAGGAGATCATAAGGTGGCAGGAGCTAATGTTCTAGCTGCCAATTCTGATATTTCGTACAAATTCGGCATTTTGACTATATTTCATTCTATTAGTATCAGGAGATCATAAGGCAGAAGGAGCTATCTTTTTCCGGTTCGAATCCTGCTATTTCGTAAAAGTTCGGCTTTTTGTCTATATATTCGTTCTTTTAGTATCAGGAGATCATAAGGTGGCAGGAGCTAATGTTTACAGCTTCAAATCATGCAATTTCGTGAAAATTAGGCTTTTTGACTATATTTTTGTTCTTTTAGTATCAGGAGATCATAAGGTGGCAGGAGATAACGTTCTAGCTGCTAATCCCGCTATTTCGTACAAATTTGGTATTTTGACTATATTTCATTCTATTAGTATCAGGAGATCATAGGGCAGAAGGAGCTATCTTTTTCCGGTTCGAATCCTGCTATTTCGTAAAAGTTCGGTTTTTTTACTATAATTTCGTTCTTTTAGTATCAGGAGATCATGAGGTGGTGGGAGCTAACGTTTCCAACATCGAATCCTGCTATTTAGAGAAAATTTGCTTTTTGACTATATTTTCGTTCTTTTAGTATCAGGAGATCATGAGATCGCAGGAGCTAACGTTTCCAGCTTCAAATCCTGCTATTTCGTAAAACTTCGGCTTTTTGACTATATTTTTGATCTTTTAGTATCAGGAGATCATGAAGTGGCAGGAGCTAACGTTTTATCTTTCAATCCTGCTATTTCGTAAAAGTTCGGCTTTTTGTCTTTATATTCGTTCTTTTACTATCAGGAGATCATGAGGTGGCAGGAGCCAACGTTCTAGCTGCTAATCCCGCTATTTCGTACAAATTCGGCATTTTGACTACATTTCATTCTATTAGTATCAGGAGATCGTTAGGCAGTAGGAGCTATCTTTTTCCGGTTCGAATCCTGCTATTTCGTAAAAGTTTGGTTTTTTGACTATATTTTCGTTCTTTTAGTATCAGGAGATCATAAGGCGGCAGGAGCTAATGTTCTAGCTGCCAATCCTGGTATTTCTTAAAAATTTGGCTTTTTGACTATATTTTTGTTATTTTAGTATCAGGAGATCATAAGTTGGCAGGAGCCAACGTTCTAGCTGCTAATCCCGCTATTTCGTACAAATTCGGCATTTTGACTATATTTCATTCTATTAGTATCAGGAGATCATAAGGCAGAAGGAGCTATCTTTTTCCGGTTCGAATCCTGTTATTTCGTAAAAATTCGGTTTTTTTACTATAATTTCGTTCTTTTAGTATCAGGAGATCATGAGGTGGTGGGAGCTAACGTTTCCAACATCGAATCCTGCTATTTAGAGAAAATTTGCTTTTTGACTATATTTTCGTTCTTTTAGTATCAGGAGATCATGAGGTCGCAGGAGCTAACGTTTCCAGCTTCAAATCCTGCTATTTCGTAAAACTTCGGCTTTTTGACTATATTTTTGATCTTTTTGTATCAGGAGACCATGAGGTGGTAGGAGCTAACGTTTCCAGGCTCGAATCCTGCTATTTCTCTAATATTCGGTTTTTGACTATATTTTCGTTCGTTTAGTATCAGGAGATCATGAGGTGGCAGGAGCTAACGTTTCCAACTTTGAATCCTGCTATTTAGAGAAAATTTGCTTTTTGACTATATTTTGGTCCTTTTACTATCAGGAGATCATGAGGCGGTTGGAGCTAACATTCTTGCTACGAATCCTGTTATTTCTTAAAAATTTGGCTTTCTGACTATATTTTCGTTCTTTTAGTATTAGGAGATCATGAGGTGGTGGGAGCTAACGTTTCCAGGCTCGAATCTTGCTATTTCTCTAATGTTCGGTTTTTGACTACATTTTCGTTCTTTGAGTATCAGGAGATCATGAGGTGGCAGGAGCTAACGTTTCCAGCTTTGAATCCTGCTATTTTGAAAAAATTCGGCATTTTGACTATATTTTCGTTCTTTTAGTATCAGGAGATCATGAGGTGGCAAAAGCTAACGTTTCTAGCTTCAAATCCTGCTATTTCGTAAAACTTCGGCTTTTTGACTATATTTTTGATCTTTTAGTATCAGGAGATCATGAGGTGACAGGAGCTAACGTTTTATCTTTCAATCCTGCTATTTCGTAAAAATTCGGCTTTTTGTCTATATATTCGTTCTTTTACTATCAGGAGATCATGAGGCGGCTGGAGCTAACGTTCTTGCTACGAATCCTGTTATTTCTTAAAAATTTGGCTTTTTGACTATATTTTTGTTCTTTAAGTATCAGGAGACCATGAGGTGGTAGGAGCTAACGTTTCCAGGCTCGAATCCTGCTATTTCTCTAATATTCGGTTTTTGACTATATTTTCGTTCGTTTAGTATCAGGAGATCATGGGGTGGCAGGAGTTAACGTTTCCAACTTTGAATCCTGCTATTAAGAGAAAATTTGCTTTTTGACTATATTTTCGTTCTTTTAGTATCAGGAGATCATGAGGTGGCAGGAGCTAACGTTTTATCTTTCAATCCTGCTATTTCGTAAATATTCGGCTTTTTGTCTATATATTCGTTCTTTTACTATCAGGAGATCATGAGGTGGCAGGAGCCAACGTTCTAGCTGCTAATCCCGCTATTTCGTACAAATTCGGCATTTTGACTATATTTCATTCTATTAGTATCAGGAGATCATAAGGCAGAAGGAGCTATCTTTTTCCGGTTCGAATCCTGCTATTTCGTAAAAGTTCGGTTTTTTTACTATAATTTCGTTCTTTTAGTATCAGGAGATCATGAGGTGGCAGGAGCTAACGTTTTATCTTTGAATCCTGCTATTTCGTAAAAATTCGGCTTTTTGTCTATATATTCGTTCTTTTAGTATCAGGAGATCATAAAATGGAAGGAGCTAACGTTCTAGCTGCCAATCTTCTATTTCGTAGAAATTCGGCTTTTTGTCTATATATTCGTTCTTTTAGTATCAGGAGATCATGAGGTGGCAGGAGCCAACGTTCTAGCTGCTAATCCCGCTATTTCGTACAAATTCGGCATTTTGACTATATTTCAGTCTATTAGTATCAGGAGATCATAAGGCAGAAGGAGCTATCTTTTTCCGGTTCGAATCCTGCTATTTCGTAAAAGTTCGGTTTTTTTACTATAATTTCGTTCTTTTACTATCAGGAGATCATGAGGTGGTGGGAGCTAACGTTTCCAACATAAAATCCTGCTATTTAGAGAAAACTTGCTTTTTGACTATATTTTCGTTCTTTTAGTATCAGGAGATCATGAGGTCGCAGGAGCTAACGTTTCCAGCTTCAAATCCTGCTATTTCGTAAAACTTCGGCTTTTTGACTATATTTCATTCTATTAGTATCAGGAGATCATGAGGTGGCAGGAGCTAACGTTTCCAGCTTCGAATCATGCTATTTCGTAAAAATTTGGCTTTTTGACTATATTTTCGTTCTTTTAGTATCAGGAGATCATAAGGCGGCAGGAGCTAATGTTTACAGCTTCAAATCATGCAATTTCATGAAAATTAGGCTTTTTGACTATATTTTGGTCCTTTTACTATCAGGAGATCATGAGGTCGCAGGAGCTAACGTTTCCAGCTTCAAATCCTGCTATTTCGTAAAACTTCGGCTTTTTGACTATATTTTTGATTTTTTAGTATCAGGAGATCATGAGGTGGCAGGAGCTAACGTTTCCAGCTTCGAATCATGCTATTTCGTAAAAATTTGGCTTTTTGACTATATTTTCGTTCTTTTAGTATCAGGAGATCATAAGGCGGCAGGAGCTAATGTTTACAGCTTCAAATCATGCAATTTCGTGAAAATTAGGCTTTTTGACTATATTTTCGTTATTTTAGTATCAGGAGATCATAAGTTGGCAGGAGCCAACGTTCTAGCTGCTAATCCCGCTATTTCGTACAAATTCGGCATTTTGACTATATTTCATTCTATTAGTATCAGGAGATCATAAGGCAGAAGGAGCTATCTTTTTCCGGTTCGAATCCTGCTATTTCGTAAAAGTTCGGTTTTTTTACTATAATTTCGTTCTTTTAGTATCAGGAGATCATGAGGTGGTGGGAGCTAACGTTTCCAACATCGAATCCTGCTATTTAGAGAAAACTTGCTTTTTGACTATATTTTCGTTCTTTTAGTATCAGGAGATCATGAGGTCGCAGGAGCTAACGTTTCCAGCTTCAAATCCTGCTATTTCGTAAAACTTCGGCTTTTTGACTATATTTTTGATCTTTTTGTATCAGGAGACCATGAGGTGGTAGGAGCTCACGTTTCCAGGCTCGAATCCTGCTATTTTTCTAATATTCGGTTTTTGACTATATTTTCGTTCGTTTAGTATCAGGAGATCATGAGGTGGCAGGAGCTAACGTTTCCAACTTTGAATCCTGCTATTTAGAGAAAATTTGCTTTTTGACTATATTATCGTTCTTTTAGTATCAGGAGATCATGAGGTCGCAGGAGCTAACGTTTCCAGCTTCAAATCCTGCTATTTCGTAAAACTTCGGCTTTTTGACTATATTTTTGATCTTTTAGTATCAGGAGATCATGAGGTGGCAGGAGCTAACGTTTCCAGCTTCGAATCATGCTATTTCGTAAAAATTTGGCTTTTTGACTATATTTTCGTTCTTTTAGTATCAGGAGATCATAAGGCGGCAGGAGCTAATGTTTACAGCTTCAAATCATGCAATTTCGTGAAAATTAGGCTTTTTGACTATATTTTCGTTATTTTAGTATCAGGAGATCATAAGTTGGCAGGAGCCAACGTTCTAGCTGCTAATCCCGCTATTTCGTACAAATTCGGCATTTTGACTATATTTCATTCTATTAGTATCAGGAGATCATAAGGCATAAGGAGCTATCTTTTTCCGGTTCGAATCCTGTTATTTCGTAAAAATTCGGTTTTTTTACTATAATTTCGTTCTTTTAGTATCAGGAGATCATGAGGTGGTGGGAGCTAACGTTTCCAACATCGAATCCTGCTATTTAGAGAAAATTTGCTTTTTGACTATATTTTCGTTCTTTTAGTATCAGGAGATCATGAGGTCGCAGGAGCTAACGTTTCCAGCTTCAAATCCTGCTATTTCTCTAATATTCGGTTTTTGACTATATTTTCGTTCGTTTAGTATCAGGAGATCATGAGGTGGCAGGAGCTAACGTTTCCAACTTTGAATCCTGCTATTTAGAGAAAATTTGCTTTTTGACTATATTTTGGTCCTTTTACTATCAGAAGATCATGAGGCGGCTGGAGCTAACATTCTTGCTACGAATCCTGTTATTTCTTAAAAATTTGGCTTTTTGACTATATTTTCGTTCTTTTAGTATTAGGAGATCATGAGGTGGTGGGAGCTAACGTTTCCAGGCTCGAATCTTGCTATTTCTCTAATGTTCGGTTTTTGACTATATTTTCGTTCTTTTAGTATCAGGAGATCATGAGGTGGCAAAAGCTAACGTTTCTAGCTTCAAATCCTGCTATTTCGTAAAACTTCGGCTTTTTGACTATATTTTTGATCTTTTAGTATCAGGAGATCATGAGGTGACAGGAGCTAACGTTTTATCTTTCAATCCTGCTATTTCGTAAAAATTCGGCTTTTTGTCTATATATTCGTTCTTTTACTATCAGGAGATCATGAGGCGGCTGGAGCTAACGTTCTTGCTACGAATCCTGTTATTTCTTAAAAATTTGGCTTTTTGACTATATTTTTGTTCTTTTAGTATCAGGAGACCATGAGGTGGTAGGAGCTAACGTTTCCAGGCTCGAATCCTGCTATTTCTCTAATATTCGGTTTTTGACTATATTTTCGTTCGTTTAGTATCAGGAGATCATGGGGTGGCAGGAGTTAACGTTTCCAACTTTGAATCCTGCTATTAAGAGAAAATTTGCTTTTTGACTATATTTTCGTTCTTTTAGTATCAGGAGATCATGAGGTGGCAGGAGCTAACGTTTTATCTTTCAATCCTGCTATTTCGTAAATATTCGGCTTTTTGTCTATATATTCGTTCTTTTACTATCAGGAGATCATGAGGTGGCAGGAGCCAACGTTCTAGCTGCTAATCCCGCTATTTCGTACAAATTCGGCATTTTGACTATATTTCATTCTATTAGTATCAGGAGATCATGAGGTGGCAGGAGCTAACGTTTCCAGCTTCGAATCATGCTATTTCGTAAAAATTTGGCTTTTTGACTATATTTTCGTTCTTTTAGTATCAGGAGATCATAAGGCGGCAGGAGCTAATGTTTACAGCTTCAAATCATGCAATTTCATGAAAATTAGGCTTTTTGACTATATTTTCGTTCTTTTATTATCAGGAGATCATGAGGCGGCAGGAGCTAACATTCTTGCTGACAATCCTGTTATTTCGTCAAAATTTAGCTTTTTGTCTATTTTATCGTTCTTTTAGTATCAGGAGATCATAAGGTGGCAGGAGCTAATGTTCTAGCTGCCAATTCTGATATTTCGTACAAATTCGGCATTTTGACTATATTTCATTCTATTAGTATCAGGAGATCATAAGGCAGAAGGAGCTATCTTTTTCCGGTTCGAATCCTGCTATTTCGTAAAAGTTCGGTTTTTTGACTATAATTTGGTTCTTTTAGTATCAGGAGATCATGAGGTGGTGGGAGCTAACGTTTCCAACATCGAATCCTGCTATTTAGAGAAAATTTGCTTTTTGACTATATTTTCGTTCTTTTAGTATCAGGAGATCATGAGGTCGCAGGAGCTAATGTTTCCAGCTTCAAATCCTGCTATTTCGTAAAACTTCGGCTTTTTGACTATATTTTTGATCTTTTAGTATCAGGAGATCATGAGGTGGCAGGAGCTAACGTTTTATCTTTGAATCCCGCTATTTCGTAAAAATTCGGCTTTTTGTCTATATATTCGTTCTTTTAGTATCAGGAGATCATAAGGTGGAAGGAGCTAACGTTCTAGCTGCCAATCTTCTATTTCGTAGAAATTCGGCTTTTTGTCTATATATTCGTTCTTTTAGTATCAGGAGATCATAAGGTGGCAGGAGCTAACGTTCTAGCTGCCAATCCTGCTATTTCGTAAAAGTTCGGCTTTTTGACTATATTTTCGTTCTTTTAGTATCAGGAGATCATGAGGTCGCAGGAGCTAACGTTTCCAGCTTCAAATCCTGCTATTTCGTAAAACTTCGGCTTTTTGACTATATTTTTGATCTTTTTGTATCAGGAGACCATGAGGTGGTAGGAGCTAACGTTTCCAGGCTCGAATCCTGCTATTTCTCTAATATTCGGTTTTTGACTATATTTTCGTTCGTTTAGTATCAGGAGATCATGAGGTGGCAGGAGCTAACGTTTCCAGCTTTGAATCCTGCTATTTTGAAAAAATTCGGCATTTTGACTATATTTTCGTTCTTTTAGTATCAGGAGATCATGAGGTGGCAAAAGCTAACGTTTCTAGCTTCAAATCCTGCTATTTCGTAAAACTTCGGCTTTTTGACTATATTTTTGATCTTTTAGTATCAGGAGATCATGAGGTGACAGGAGCTAACGTTTTATCTTTCAATCCTGCTATTTCGTAAAAATTCGGCTTTTTGTCTATATATTCGTTCTTTTACTATCAGGAGATCATGAGGCGGCTGGAGCTAACGTTCTTGCTACGAATCCTGTTATTTCTTAAAAATTTGGCTTTTTGACTATATTTTTGTTCTTTTAGTATCAGGAGACCATGAGGTGGTAGGAGCTAACGTTTCCAGGCTCGAATCCTGCTATTTCTCTAATATTCGGTTTTTGACTATATTTTCGTTCGTTTAGTATCAGGAGATCATGGGGTGGCAGGAGTTAACGTTTCCAACTTTGAATCCTGCTATTAAGAGAAAATTTGCTTTTTGACTATATTTTCGTTCTTTTAGTATCAGGAGATCATGAGGTGGCAGGAGCTAACGTTTTATCTTTCAATCCTGCTATTTCGTAAATATTCGGCTTTTTGTCTATATATTCGTTCTTTTACTATCAGGAGATCATGAGGTGGCAGGAGCCAACGTTCTAGCTGCTAATCCCGCTATTTCGTACAAATTCGGCATTTTGACTATATTTCATTCTATTAGTATCAGGAGATCATGAGGTGGCAGGAGCTAACGTTTCCAGCTTCGAATCATGCTATTTCGTAAAAATTTGGCTTTTTGACTATATTTTCGTTCTTTTAGTATCAGGAGATCATAAGGCGGCAGGAGCTAATGTTTACAGCTTCAAATCATGCAATTTCATGAAAATTAGGCTTTTTGACTATATTTTCGTTCTTTTATTATCAGGAGATCATGAGGTGGCAGGAGCCAACGTTCTAGCTGCTAATCCCGCTATTTCGTACAAATTCGGCATTTTGACTATATTTCATTCTATTAGTATCAGGAGATCATAAGGCAGAAGGAGCTATCTTTTTCCGGTTCGAATCCTGCTATTTCGTAAAAGTTCGGTTTTTTTACTATAATTTCGTTCTTTTAGTATCAGGAGATCATGAGGTGGCAGGAGCTAACGTTTTATCTTTCAATCCTGCTATTTCGTAAAAATTCGGCTTTTTGTCTATATATTCGTTCTTTTAGTATCAGGAGATCATAAAATGGAAGGAGCTAACGTTCTAGCTGCCAATCTTCTATTTCGTAGAAATTCGGCTTTTTGTCTATATATTCGTTCTTTTAGTATCAGGAGATCATGAGGTGGCAGGAGCCAACGTTCTAGCTGCTAATCCCGCTATTTCGTACAAATTCGGCATTTTGACTATATTTCATTCTATTAGTATCAGGAGATCATAAGGCAGAAGGAGCTATCTTTTTCCGGTTCGAATCCTGCTATTTCGTAAAAGTTCGGTTTTTTTACTATAATTTCGTTCTTTTAGTATCAGGAGATCATGAAGTGGTGGGAGCTAACGTTTCCAACATCGAATCCTGCTATTTAGAGAAAATTTGCTTTTTGACTATATTTTCGTTCTTTTAGTATCAGGAGATCATGAGGTCGCAGGAGCTAACGTTTCCAGCTTCAAATCCTGCTATTTCGTAAAACTTCGGCTTTTTGACTATATTTTTGATCTTTTTGTATCAGGAGACCATGAGGTGGTAGGAGCTAACGTTTCCAGGCTCGAATCCTGCTATTTCTCTAATATTCGGTTTTTGACTATATTTTCGTTCGTTTAGTATCAGGAGATCATGAGGTGGCAGGAGCTAACGTTTCCAACTTTGAATCCTGCTATTTAGAGAAAATTTGCTTTTTGACTATATTTTGGTCCTTTTACTATCAGGAGATCATGAGGCGGCTGGAGCTAACATTCTTGCTACGAATCCTGTTATTTCTTAAAAATTTGGCTTTTTGACTATATTTTCGTTCTTTTAGTATCAGGAGATCATGAGGTCGCAGGAGCTAACGTTTCCAGCTTCAAATCCTGCTATTTCGTAAAACTTCGGCATTTTGACTATATTTTCGTTCTTTTAGTATCAGGAGATCATGAGGTGGCAGAAGCTAACGTTTCCAGCTTCAAATCCTGCTATTTCGTAAAACTTCGGCTTTTTGACTATATTTTTGATCTTTTAGTATCTGGAGATCATGAGGTGACAGGAGCTAACGTTTTATCTTTCAATCCTGCTATTTCGTAAAAATTCGGCTTTTTGTCTATATATTCGTTCTTTTACTATCAGGAGATCATGAGGTGGCAGGAGCCAACGTTCTAGCTGCTAATCCCGCTATTTCGTACAAATTCGGCATTTTGACTATATTTCATTCTATTAGTATCAGGAGATCATAAGGCAGAAGGAGCTATCTTTTTCCAGTTCGAATCCTGCTATTTCGTGAAAGTTCGGTTTTTTGACTATAATTTGGTTCTTTTAGTATCAGGAGATCATGAGGTCGCAGGAGCTAATGTTTCCAGCTTCAAATCCTGCTATTTCGTAAAACTTCGGCTTTTTGACTATATTTTTAATCTTTTAGTATCAGGAGATCATGAGGTGGCAGGAGCTAACATTCTTGCTGCCAATCCTGCTATTTCGTCAAAATTTAGCTTTTTGACTATATTTTCGTTCTTTTAGTATCAGGAGATCATGAGGTGGCAGGAGCTAACGTTTCCAGCTTCGAATCATGCTATTTCGTAAAAATTTGGCTTTTTGACTATATTTTTGTTCTTTTAGTATCAGGAGATCATAAGGTGGCAGGAGCCAACGTTCTAGCTGCTAATCCCGCTATTTCGTACAAATTCGGCATTTTGACTATATTTCATTCTATTAGTATCAGGAGATCATAAGGCAGAAGGAGCTATCTTTTTCCGGTTCGAATCCTGCTATTTCGTAAAAGTTCGGTTTTTTTACTATAATTTCGTTCTTTTAGTATCAGGAGATCATGAGGTGGTGGGAGCTAACGTTTCCAACATCGAATCCTGCTATTTAGAGAAAACTTGCTTTTTGACTATATTTTCGTTCTTTTAGTATCAGGAGATCATGAGGTCGCAGGAGCTAACGTTTCCAGCTTCAAATCCTGCTATTTCGTAAAACTTCGGCTTTTTGACTATATTTTTGATCTTTTTGTATCAGGAGACCATGAGGTGGTAGGAGCTAACGTTTCCAGGCTCGAATCCTATTATTTTTCTAATATTCGGTTTTTGACTATATTTTCGTTCGTTTAGTATCAGGAGATCATGAGGTGGCAGGAGCTAACGTTTCCAACTTTGAATCCTGCTATTTAGAGAAAATTTGCTTTTTGACTATATTTTCGTTCTTTTAGTATCAGGAGATCATGAGGTCGCAGGAGCTAACGTTTCCAGCTTCAAATCCTGCTATTTCGTAAAACTTCGGCTTTTTGACTATATTTTTGATCTTTTAGTATCAGGAGATCATGAGGTGGCAGGAGCTAACGTTTCCAGCTTCGAATCATGCTATTTCGTAAAAATTTGGCTTTTTGACTATATTTTCGTTCTTTTAGTATCAGGAGATCATAAGGCGGCAGGAGCTAATGTTTACAGCTTCAAATCATGCAATTTCGTGAAAATTAGGCTTTTTGACTATATTTTCGTTCTTTTAGTATCAGGAGATCATAAGGTGGCAGGAGCTAATGTTCTAGCTGCCAATTCTGATATTTCGTACAAATTCGGCATTTTGACTATATTTCATTCTATTAGTATCAGGAGATCATAAGGCAGAAGGAGCTATCTTTTTCCGGTTCGAATCCTGCTATTTCGTAAAAGTTCGGTTTTTTGACTATAATTTGGTTCTTTTAGTATCAGGAGATCATGAGGTGGTGGGAGCTAACGTTTCCAACATCGAATCCTGCTATTTAGAGAAAATTTGCTTTTTGACTATATTTTCGTTCTTTTAGTATCAGGAGATCATGAGGTGGCAGGAGCTAACGTTTTATCTTTGAATCCTGCTATTTCGTAAAAATTCGGCTTTTTGTCTATATATTCGTTCTTTTAGTATCAGGAGATCATAAAATGGAAGGAGCTAACGTTCTAGCTGCCAATCTTCTATTTCGTAGAAATTCGGCTTTTTGTCTATATATTCGTTCTTTTAGTATCAGGAGATCATGAGGTGGCAGGAGCCAACGTTCTAGCTGCTAATCCCGCTATTTCGTACAAATTCGGTATTTTGACTATATTTCATTCTATTAGTATCAGGAGATCATAGGGCAGAAGGAGCTATCTTTTTCCGGTTCGAATCCTGCTATTTCGTAAAAAATCGGTTTTTTTATTATAATTTCGTTCTTTTAGTTTCAGGAAATCATGAGGTGGTGGGAGCTAACGTTTCCAACACCGAATCCTGCTATTTAGAGAAAATTTGCTTTTTGACTATATTTTCGTTCGTTTAGTATCAGGAGATCATGAGGTGGCAGGAGCTAACGTTTTATCTTTCAATCCTGCTATTTCGTACAAATTCGGCATTTTGACTATATTTCATTCTATTAGTATCAGGAGATCATAAGGCAGAAGGAGCTATCTTTTTCCGGTTCGAATCCTGCTATTTCGTAAAAGTTCGGTTTTTTGACTATAATTTGGTTCTTTTAGTATCAGGAGATCATGAGGTGGTGGGAGCTAACGTTTCCAACATCGAATCCTGCTATTTAGAGAAAATTTGCTTTTTGACTATATTTTCGTTCTTTTAGTATCAGGAGATCATGAGGTGGCAGGAGCTAACGTTTTATCTTTGAATCCTGCTATTTCGTAAAAATTCGGCTTTTTGTCTATATATTCGTTCTTTTAGTATCAGGAGATCATAAAATGGAAGGAGCTAACGTTCTAGCTGCCAATCTTCTATTTCGTAGAAATTCGGCTTTTTGTCTATATATTCATTCTTTTAGTATCAGGAGATCATGAGGTGGCAGGAGCCAACGTTCTAGCTGCTAATCCCGCTATTTCGTACAAATTCGGTATTTTGACTATATTTCATTCTATTAGTATCAGGAGATCATAGGGCAGAAGGAGCTATCTTTTTCCGGTTCGAATCCTGCTATTTCGTAAAAAATCGGTTTTTTTATTATAATTTCGTTCTTTTAGTTTCAGGAAATCCTGAGGTGGTGGGAGCTAATATTTCCAACACCGAATCCTGCTATTTAGAGAAAATTTGCTTTTTGACTATATTTTCGTTCGTTTAGTATCAGGAGATCATGAGGTGGCAGGAGCTAACGTTTTATCTTTCAATCCTGCTATTTCGTACAAATTCGGCATTTTGACTATATTTCATTCTATTAGTATCAGGAGATCGTTAGGCAGTAGGAGCTATCTTTTTCCGGTTCGAATCCTGCTATTTCGTAAAAGTTTGGTTTTTTGACTATATTTTCGTTCTTTTAGTATCAGGATATCATGAGGCGGCAGGAGCTAACATTCTTGCTGCCAATCCTGTTATTTCGTCAATATAAGCTTTTTGTCTATTTTATCGTTCTTTTAGTATCAGGAGATCATAAGGTGGCGGGAGCTAATGTTCTAGCTGCCAATTCTGATATTTCGTACAAATTCGGCATTTTGACTATATTTCATTCTATTAGTATCAGGAGATCATAAGGCAGAAGGAGCTATCTTTTTCCGGTTCGAATCCTGCTATTTCGTAAAAGTTCGGTTATTTGACTATAATTTGGTTCTTTTAGTATCAGGAGATCATGAGGTGGTGGGAGCTAACGTTTCCAACATCGAATCCTGCTATTTAGAGAAAATTTGCTTTTTGACTATATTTTCGTTCTTTTAGTATCAGGAGATCATGAGGTGGCAGGAGCTAACGTTTTATCTTTGAATCCTGCTATTTCGTAAAAATTCGGCTTTTTGTCTATATATTCGTTCTTTTAGTATCAGGAGATCATAAAATGGAAGGAGCTAACGTTCTAGCTGCCAATCTTCTATTTCGTAGAAATTCGGCTTTTTGTCTATATATTCGTTCTTTTAGTATCAGGAGATCATGAGGTGGCAGGAGCCAACGTTCTAGCTGCTAATCCCGCTATTTCGTACAAATTCGGTATTTTGACTATATTTCATTCTATTAGTATCAGGAGATCATAGGGCAGAAGGAGCTATCTTTTTCCGGTTCGAATCCTGCTATTTCGTAAAAAATCGGTTTTTTTATTATAATTTCGTTCTTTTAGTTTCAGGAAATCATGAGGTGGTGGGAGCTAACGTTTCCAACACCGAATCCTGCTATTTAGAGAAAATTTGCTTTTTGACTATATTTTCGTTCGTTTAGTATCAGGAGATCATGAGGTGGCAGGAGCTAACGTTTTATCTTTCAATCCTGCTATTTCGTACAAATTCGGCATTTTGACTATATTTCATTCTATTAGTATCAGGAGATCATAAGGCAGAAGGAGCTATCTTTTTCCGGTTCGAATCCTGCTATTTCGTAAAAGTTCGGTTTTTTGACTATAATTTGGTTCTTTTAGTATCAGGAGATCATGAGGTGGTGGGAGCTAACGTTTCCAACATCGAATCCTGCTATTTAGAGAAAATTTGCTTTTTGACTATATTTTCGTTCTTTTAGTATCAGGAGATCATGAGGTGGCAGGAGCTAACGTTTTATCTTTGAATCCTGCTATTTCGTAAAAATTCGGCTTTTTGTCTATATATTCGTTCTTTTAGTATCAGGAGATCATAAAATGGAAGGAGCTAACGTTCTAGCTGCCAATCTTCTATTTCGTAGAAATTCGGCTTTTTGTCTATATATTCATTCTTTTAGTATCAGGAGATCATGAGGTGGCAGGAGCCAACGTTCTAGCTGCTAATCCCGCTATTTCGTACAAATTCGGTATTTTGACTATATTTCATTCTATTAGTATCAGGAGATCATAGGGCAGAAGGAGCTATCTTTTTCCGGTTCGAATCCTGCTATTTCGTAAAAAATCGGTTTTTTTGTTATAATTTCGTTCTTTTAGTTTCAGGAAATCATGAGGTGGTGGGAGCTAACGTTTCCAACACCGAATCCTGCTATTTAGAGAAAATTTGCTTTTTGACTATATTTTCGTTCGTTTAGTATCAGGAGATCATGAGGTGGCAGGAGCTAACGTTTTATCTTTCAATCCTGCTATTTCGTACAAATTCGGCATTTTGACTATATTTCATTCTATTAGTATCAGGAGATCATAAGGCAGAAGGAGCTATCTTTTTCCGGTTCGAATCCTGCTATTTCGTAAAAGTTCGGTTTTTTGACTATAATTTGGTTCTTTTAGTATCAGGAGATCATGAGGTGGTGGGAGCTAACGTTTCCAACATCGAATCCTGCTATTTAGAGAAAATTTGCTTTTTGACTATATTTTCGTTCGTTTAGTATCAGGAGATCATGAGGTGGCAGGAGCTAACGTTTTATCTTTCAATCCTGCTATTTCGTACAAATTCGGCTTTTTGTCTATATATTCGTTCTTTTAGTATCAGGAGATCATAAAATGGAAGGAGCTAACGTTCTAGCTGCCAATCTTCTATTTCGTAGAAATTCGGCTTTTTGTCTATATATTCATTCTTTTAGTATCAGGAGATCATGAGGTGGCAGGAGCCAACGTTCTAGCTGCTAATCCCGCTATTTCGTACAAATTCGGTATTTTGACTATATTTCATTCTATTAGTATCAGGAGATCATAGGGCAGAAGGAGCTATCTTTTTCCGGTTCGAATCCTGCTATTTCGTAAAAAATCGGTTTTTTTATTATAATTTCGTTCTTTTAGTTTCAGGAAATCATGAGGTGGTGGGAGCTAACGTTTCCAACACCGAATCCTGCTATTTAGAGAAAATTTGCTTTTTGACTATATTTTCGTTCGTTTAGTATCAGGAGATCATGAGGTGGCAGGAGCTAACGTTTTATCTTTCAATCCTGCTATTTCGTACAAATTCGGCATTTTGACTATATTTCATTCTATTAGTATCAGGAGATCATAAGGCAGAAGGAGCTATCTTTTTCCGGTTCGAATCCTGCTATTTCGTGAAAAATCGGCTTTTTGACTATAATTTCGTTCTTTTAGTATCAGGAGATCATGAGGTGGCAGGAGCTAACGTTTTATCTTTGAATCCCGCTATTTCGTAAAAATTCGGCTTTTTGTCTATATATTCGTTCTTTTAGTATCAGGAGATCATAAGGTGGAAGGAGCTAACGTTCTAGCTGCCAATCTTCTATTTCGTAGAAATTCGGCTTTTTGTCTATATATTCGTTCTTTTAGTATCAGGAGATCATAAGGTGGCAGGAGCTAACATTCTAGCTGCCAATCCTGCTATTTCGTAAAAGTTCGGCTTTTTGACTATATTTTGGTCCTTTTACTATCAGGAGATCATGAGGCGGCTGGAACTAACATTCTTGTCACGAATCCTGTTATTTCTTAAAAATTTGGCTTTTTGACTATATTTTTGTTCTTTTAGTATCAGGAGACCATGAGGTGGTAGGAGCTAACGTTTCCAGGCTCGAATCCTGCTATTTCTCTAATATTCGGTGTTTGACTATATTTTCGTTCGTTTAGTATCAGGAGATCATGGGGTGGCAGGAGTTAACGTTTCCAACTTTGAATCCTGCTATTTAGAGAAAATTTGCTTTTTGACTATATTTTCGTTCTTTTAGTATCAGGAGATCATGAGGTGGCAGGAGCTAACGTTTTATCTTTCAATCCTGCTATTTCGTAAAAATTCGGCTTTTTGTCTATATATTCGTTCTTTTACTATCAGGAGATCATGAGGTGGCAGGAGCCAACGTTCTAGCTGCTAATCCCGCTATTTCGTACAAATTCGGCATTTTGACTATATTTCATTCTATTAGTATCAGGAGATCATAAGGCAGAAGGAGCTATCTTTTTCCGGTTCGAATCCTGCTATTTCGTAAAAGTTCGGTTTTTTTACTATAATTTCGTTCTTTTAGTATCAGGAGATCATGAGGTGGCAGGAGCTAATGTTTACAGCTTCAAATCATGCAATTTCATGAAAATTAGGCTTTTTGACTATATTTTCGTTCTTTTATTATCAGGAGATCATGAGGCGGCAGGAGCTAACATTCTTGCTGCCAATCCTGTTATTTCGTCAAAATTTAGCTTTTTGTCTATTTTATCGTTCTTTTAGTATCAGGAGATCATAAGGTGGCAGGAGCTAATGTTCTAGCTGCCAATTCTGATATTTCGTACAAATTCGGCATTTTGACTATATTTCATTCTATTAGTATCAGGAGATCATAAGGCAGAAGGAGCTATCTTTTTCCGGTTCGAATCCTGCTATTTCGTAAAAGTTCGGTTTTTTGACTATAATTTGGTTCTTTTAGTATCAGGAGATCATGAGATGGTGGGAGCTAACGTTTCCAACATCGAATCCTGCTATTTAGAGAAAATTTGCTTTTTGACTATATTTTCGTTCTTTTAGTATCAGGAGATCATGAGGTGGCAGGAGCTAACGTTTTATCTTTGAATCCCGCTATTTCGTAAAAATTCGGCTTTTTGTCTATATATTCGTTCTTTTAGTATCAGGAGATCATAAGGTGGAAGGAGCTAACGTTCTAGCTGCCAATCTTCTATTTCGTAGAAATTCGGCTTTTTGTCTATATATTCGTTCTTTTAGTATCAGGAGATCATAAGGTGGCAGGAGCTAACGTTCTAGCTGCCAATCCTGCTATTTCGTAAAAGTTCGGCTTTTTGACTATATTTTGGTCCTTTTACTATCAGGAGATCATGAGGCGGCTGGAGCTAACATTCTTGCTACGAATCCTGTTATTTCTTAAAAATTTGGCTTTTTGACTATATTTTTGTTCTTTTAGTATCAGGAGACCATGAGGTGGTAGGAGCTAACGTTTCCAGGCTCGAATCCTGCTATTTCTCTAATATTCGGTTTTTGACTATATTTTCGTTCGTTTAGTATCAGGAGATCATGGGGTGGCAGGAGTTAACGTTTCCAACTTTGAATCCTGCTATTTAGAGAAAATTTGCTTTTTGACTATATTTTCGTTCTTTTAGTATCAGGAGATCATGAGGTCGCAGGAGCTAACGTTTCCAGCTTCAAATCCTGCTATTTCGTAAAACTTCGGCTTTTTGACTATATTTTTGATCTTTTAGTATCAGGAGATCATAAGGTGGCAGGAGCTAACGTTTTATCTTTCAATCCTGCTATTTCGTAAAAATTTGGCTTTTTGTCTATATATTCGTTCTTTTACTATCAGGAGATCATGAGGTGGCAGGAGCCAACGTTCTAGCTGCTAATCCCGCTATTTCGTACAAATTCGGCATTTTGACTATATTTCATTCTATTAGTATCAGGAGATCATAAGGCAGAAGGAGCTATCTTTTTCCGGTTCGAATCCTGCTATTTCGTAAAAGTTCGGTTTTTTTACTATAATTTCGTTCTTTTAGTATCAGGAGATCATGAGGTGGTGGGAGCTAACGTTTCCAACATCGAATCCTGCTATTTAGAGAAAATTTGCTTTTTGACTATATTTTCGTTCTTTTAGTATCAGGAGATCATGAGGTCGCAGGAGCTAACGTTTCCAGCTTCAAATCCTGCTATTTCGTAAAACTTCGGCTTTTTGACTATATTTTTGATCTTTTAGTATCAGGAGATCATGAGGTGGCAGGAGCTAACGTTTTATCTTTGAATCCGGCTATTTCGTAAAAATTCGGCTTTTTTTCTATATATTCGTTCTATTAGTATCAGGAGATCATAAGGTGGAAGGAGCTAACGTTCTAGCTGCCAATCTTCTATTTCGTAAAAATCCGGCTTTTTGTCTATATATTCGTTCTTTTAGTATCAGGAGATCATAAGGTGGCAGGAGCTAACGTTCTAGCTGCCAATCCTGCTATTTCGTAAAAGTTCGGCTTTTTGACTATATTTTGGTCCTTTTACTATCAGGAGATCATGAGGCGGCTGGAGCTAACACATTCTTGCTACGAATCATGTTATTACTTAAAAATTTGGCTTTTTGACTATATTTTTGTTCTTTTAGTATCTGGAGACCGTGAGGTGGTAGGAGCTAACGTTTCCAGGCTCGAATCCTGCTATTTCTCTCATATTCGGTTTTTGACTATATTTTCGTTCGTTTAGTATCAGGAGATCATGAGGTGGCAGGAGCTAACGATTCCAACTTTGAATCCTGCTATTTAGAGAAAATTTGCTTTTTGACTATATTTTCGTTCTTTTAGTATCAGGAGATCATGAGGTCGCAGGAGCTAACGTTTCCAGCTTCAAATCCTGCTATTTCGTAAAACTTGGATTTTTGACTATATTTTTGTTCTTTTAGTATCAGGAAATCATAAGGCAGCAGGAGCTAATGTTCTAGCTGCCAATCCTGGTATTTCGTAAAAGTAGTGCTTTTTGACTATATTTTCGTTCTTTTACTATCAGGAGATCATGAGGTGGCAGGAGCCAACGTTCTAGCTGCTAATCCCGCTATTTCGTACAAATTCGGCATTTTGAATACATTTCATTCTATTAGTATCAGGAGATCGTAAGGCAGTAGGAGCTATCTTTTTCCGGTTCGAATCCTGCTATTTCGTAAAAGTTTGGTTTTTTGACTATATTTTCGTTCTTTTAGTATCAGGAGATCATAAGGCGGCAGGAGCTAATGTTCTAGCTGCCAATCCTGGTATTTCTTAAAAATTTGGCTTTTTGACTACATTTTTGTTATTTTAGTATCAGGAGATCATAAGTTGGCAGGAGCCAACGTTCTAGCTGCTAATCCCGCTATTTCGTACAAATTCGGCATTTTGACTATATTTCATTCTATTAGTATCAGGAGATCATAAGGCAGAAGGAGCTATCTTTTTCCGGTTCGAATCCTGCTATTTCGTAAAAGTTCGGTTTTTTTACTATAATTTCGTTCTTTTAGTATCAGGAGATCATGAGGTGGTGGGAGCTAACGTTTCCAACATCGAATCCTGCTATTTAGAGAAAATTTGCTTTTTGACTATATTTTCGTTCTTTTAGTATCAGGAGATCATAAGGTGGAAGGAGCTAACGTTCTAGCTGCCAATCTTGCTATTTCATAAAAGTTCGGCTTTTTGACTATATTTTCGTTCTTTTAGTATCAGGAGATCATGAGGCGGCAGGAGCTAACGTTTCCAGGCTCGAATCCTGCTATTTCTCTAATATTCGGTTTTTGACTATATTTTCGTTCGTTTAGTATCAGGAGATCATGAGGTGGCAGGAGTTAACGTTTCCAACTTTGAATCCTGCTATTTAGAGAAAATTTGCTTTTTGACTATATTTTCGTTCTTTTAGTATCAGGAGATCATGAGGTCGCAGGAGCTAACGTTTCCAGCTTCAAATCCTGCTATTTCGTAAAACTTCGGCTTTTTGACTATATTTTTGTTCTTTTAGTATCAGGAGATCATGAGGCGGCAGGAGCTAACGTTTCCAGGCTCGAATCCTGCTATTTCTCTAATATTCGGTTTTTGACTATATTTTCGTTCGTTTAGTATCAGGAGATCATGAGGTGGCAGGAGTTAACGTTTCCAACTTTGAATCCTGCTATTTAGAGAAAATTTGCTTTTTGACTATATTTTCGTTCTTTTAGTATCAGGAGATCATGAGGTCGCAGGAGCTAACGTTTCCAGCTTCAAATCCTGCTATTTCGTAAAACTTCGGCTTTTTGACTATATTTTTGATCTTTTAGTATCAGGAGATCATGAGGTGGCAGGAGCTAACGTTTTATCTTTGAATCCTGTTATTTCTTAAAAATTTGGCTTTTTGACTATATTTTTGTTCTTTTAGTATCAGGAGACCATGAGGTGGTAGGAGCTAACGTTTCCAGGCTCGAATCCTGCTATTTCTCTAATATTCGGTGTTTGACTATATTTTCGTTCGTTTAGTATCAGGAGATCATGGGGTGGCAGGAGTTAACGTTTCCAACTTTGAATCCTGCTATTTAGAGAAAATTTGCTTTTTGACTATATTTTCGTTCTTTTAGTATCAGGAGATCATGAGGTGGCAGGAGCTAACGTTTTATCTTTCAATCCTGCTATTTCGTAAAAATTCGGCTTTTTGTCTATATATTCGTTCTTTTACTATCAGGAGATCATGAGGTGGCAGGAGCCAACGTTCTAGCTGCTAATCCCGCTATTTCGTACAAATTCGGCATTTTGACTATATTTCATTCTATTAGTATCAGGAGATCATAAGGCAGAAGGAGCTATCTTTTTCCGGTTCGAATCCTGCTATTTCGTAAAAGTTCGGTTTTTTTACTATAATTTCGTTCTTTTAGTATCAGGAGATCATGAGGTGGCAGGAGCTAATGTTTACAGCTTCAAATCATGCAATTTCATGAAAATTAGGCTTTTTGACTATATTTTCGTTCTTTTATTATCAGGAGATCATGAGGCGGCAGGAGCTAACATTCTTGCTGCCAATCCTGTTATTCCGTCAAAATTTAGCTTTTTGTCTATTTTATCGTTCTTTTAGTATCAGGAGATCATAAGGTGGCAGGAGCTAATGTTCTAGCTGCCAATTCTGATATTTCGTACAAATTCGGCATTTTGACTATATTTCATTCTATTAGTATCAGGAGATCATAAGGCAGAAGGAGCTATCTTTTTCCGGTTCGAATCCTGCTATTTCGTAAAAGTTCGGTTTTTTGACTATAATTTGGTTCTTTTAGTATCAGGAGATCATGAGGTGGTGGGAGCTAACGTTTCCAACATCGAATCCTGCTATTTAGAGAAAATTTGCTTTTTGACTATATTTTCGTTCTTTTAGTATCAGGAGATCATGAGGTGGCAGGAGCTAACGTTTTATCTTTGAATCCCGCTATTTCGTAAAAATTCGGCTTTTTGTCTATATATTCGTTCTTTTAGTATCAGGAGATCATAAGGTGGAAGGAGCTAACGTTCTAGCTGCCAATCTTCTATTTCGTAGAAATTCGGCTTTTTGTCTATATATTCGTTCTTTTAGTATCAGGAGATCATAAGGTGGCAGGAGCTAACGTTCTAGCTGCCAATCCTGCTATTTCGTAAAAGTTCGGCTTTTTGACTATATTTTGGTCCTTTTACTATCAGGAGATCATGAGGCGGCTGGAGCTAACATTCTTGCTACGAATCCTGTTATTTCTTAAAAATTTGGCTTTTTGACTATATTTTTGTTCTTTTAGTATCAGGAGACCATGAGGTGGTAGGAGCTAACGTTTCCAGGCTCGAATCCTGCTATTTCTCTAATATTCGGTGTTTGACTATATTTTCGTTCGTTTAGTATCAGGAGATCATGGGGTGGCAGGAGTTAACGTTTCCAACTTTGAATCCTGCTATTTAGAGAAAATTTGCTTTTTGACTATATTTTCGTTCTTTTAGTATCAGGAGATCATGAGGTGGCAGGAGCTAACGTTTTATCTTTCAATCCTGCTATTTCGTAAAAATTCGGCTTTTTGTCTATATATTCGTTCTTTTACTATCAGGAGATCATGAGGTGGCAGGAGCCAACGTTCTAGCTGCTAATCCCGCTATTTCATACAAATTCGGCATTTTGACTATATTTCATTCTATTAGTATCAGGAGATCATAAGGCAGAAGGAGCTATCTTTTTCCGGTTCGAATCCTGCTATTTCGTAAAAGTTCGGTTTTTTTACTATAATTTCGTTCTTTTAGTATCAGGAGATCATGAGGTGGCAGGAGCTAATGTTTACAGCTTCAAATCATGCAATTTCATGAAAATTAGGCTTTTTGACTATATTTTCGTTCTTTTATTATCAGGAGATCATGAGGCGGCAGGAGCTAACATTCTTGCTGCCAATCCTGTTATTTCGTCAAAATTTAGCTTTTTGTCTATTTTATCGTTCTTTTAGTATCAGGAGATCATAAGGTGGCAGGAGCTAATGTTCTAGCTGCCAATTCTGATATTTCGTACAAATTCGGCATTTTGACTATATTTCATTCTATTAGTATCAGGAGATCATAAGGCAGAAGGAGCTATCTTTTTCCGGTTCGAATCCTGCTATTTCGTAAAAGTTCGGTTTTTTGACTATAATTTGGTTCTTTTAGTATCAGGAGATCATGAGATGGTGGGAGCTAACGTTTCCAACATCGAATCCTGCTATTTAGAGAAAATTTGCTTTTTGACTATATTTTCGTTCTTTTAGTATCAGGAGATCATGAGGTGGCAGGAGCTAACGTTTTATCTTTGAATCCCGCTATTTCGTAAAAATTCGGCTTTTTGTCTATATATTCGTTCTTTTAGTATCAGGAGATCATAAGGTGGAAGGAGCTAACGTTCTAGCTGCCAATCTTCTATTTCGTAGAAATTCGGCTTTTTGTCTATATATTCGTTCTTTTAGTATCAGGAGATCATAAGGTGGCAGGAGCTAACGTTCTAGCTGCCAATCCTGCTATTTCGTAAAAGTTCGGCTTTTTGACTATATTTTGGTCCTTTTACTATCAGGAGATCATGAGGCGGCTGGAGCTAACATTCTTGCTACGAATCCTGTTATTTCTTAAAAATTTGGCTTTTTGACTATATTTTTGTTCTTTTAGTATCAGGAGACCATGAGGTGGTAGGAGCTAACGTTTCCAGGCTCGAATCCTGCTATTTCTCTAATATTCGGTTTTTGACTATATTTTCGTTCGTTTAGTATCAGGAGATCATGGGGTGGCAGGAGTTAACGTTTCCAACTTTGAATCCTGCTATTTAGAGAAAATTTGCTTTTTGACTATATTTTCGTTCTTTTAGTATCAGGAGATCATGAGGTCGCAGGAGCTAACGTTTCCAGCTTCAAATCCTGCTATTTCGTAAAACTTCGGCTTTTTGACTATATTTTTGATCTTTTAGTATCAGGAGATCATAAGGTGGCAGGAGCTAACGTTTTATCTTTCAATCCTGCTATTTCGTAAAAATTTGGCTTTTTGTCTATATATTCGTTCTTTTACTATCAGGAGATCATGAGGTGGCAGGAGCCAACGTTCTAGCTGCTAATCCCGCTATTTCGTACAAATTCGGCATTTTGACTATATTTCATTCTATTAGTATCAGGAGATCATAAGGCAGAAGGAGCTATCTTTTTCCGGTTCGAATCCTGCTATTTCGTAAAAGTTCGGTTTTTTTACTATAATTTCGTTCTTTTAGTATCAGGAGATCATGAGGTGGTGGGAGCTAACGTTTCCAACATCGAATCCTGCTATTTAGAGAAAATTTGCTTTTTGACTATATTTTCGTTCTTTTAGTATCAGGAGATCATGAGGTCGCAGGAGCTAACGTTTCCAGCTTCAAATCCTGCTATTTCGTAAAACTTCGGCTTTTTGACTATATTTTTGATCTTTTAGTATCAGGAGATCATGAGGTGGCAGGAGCTAACGTTTTATCTTTGAATCCGGCTATTTCGTAAAAATTCGGCTTTTTTTCTATATATTCGTTCTATTAGTATCAGGAGATCATAAGGTGGAAGGAGCTAACGTTCTAGCTGCCAATCTTCTATTTCGTAAAAATCCGGCTTTTTGTCTATATATTCGTTCTTTTAGTATCAGGAGATCATAAGGTGGCAGGAGCTAACGTTCTAGCTGCCAATCCTGCTATTTCGTAAAAGTTCGGCTTTTTGACTATATTTTGGTCCTTTTACTATCAGGAGATCATGAGGCGGCTGGAGCTAACACATTCTTGCTACGAATCATGTTATTACTTAAAAATTTGGCTTTTTGACTATATTTTTGTTCTTTTAGTATCTGGAGACCGTGAGGTGGTAGGAGCTAACGTTTCCAGGCTCGAATCCTGCTATTTCTCTCATATTCGGTTTTTGACTATATTTTCGTTCGTTTAGTATCAGGAGATCATGAGGTGGCAGGAGCTAACGTTTCCAACTTAGAATCCTGCTATTTAGAGAAAATTTGCTTTTTGACTATATTTTCGTTCTTTTAGTATCAGGAGATCATGAGGTCGCAGGAGCTAACGTTTCCAGCTTCAAATCCTGCTATTTCGTAAAACTTGGCTTTTTGACTATATTTTTGTTCTTTTAGTATCAGGAAATCATAAGGCAGCAGGAGCTAATGTTCTAGCTGCCAATCCTGGTATTTCGTAAAAGTAGTGCTTTTTGACTATATTTTCGTTCTTTTACTATCAGGAGATCATGAGGTGGCAGGAGCCAACGTTCTAGCTGCTAATCCCGCTATTTCGTACAAATTCGGCATTTTGAATACATTTCATTCTATTAGTATCAGGAGATCGTAAGGCAGTAGGAGCTATCTTTTTCCGGTTCGAATCCTGCTATTTCGTAAAAGTTTGGTTTTTTGACTATATTTTCGTTCTTTTAGTATCAGGAGATCATAAGGCGGCAGGAGCTAATGTTCTAGCTGCCAATCCTGGTATTTCTTAAAAATTTGGCTTTTTGACTATATTTTTGTTATTTTAGTATCAGGAGATCATAAGTTGGCAGGAGCCAACGTTCTAGCTGCTAATCCCGCTATTTCGTACAAATTCGGCATTTTGACTATATTTCATTCTATTAGTATCAGGAGATCATAAGGCAGAAGGAGCTATCTTTTTCCGGTTCGAATCCTGCTATTTCGTAAAAGTTCGGTTTTTTTACTATAATTTCGTTCTTTTAGTATCAGGAGATCATGAGGTGGTGGGAGCTAACGTTTCCAACATCGAATCCTGCTATTTAGAGAAAATTTGCTTTTTGACTATATTTTCGTTCTTTATCAGGAAATCATAAGGTGGCAGGAGCTAATGTTCTAGCTGCCAATCTTGCTATTTCATAAAAGTTCGGCTTTTTGACTATATTTTCGTTCTTTTAGTATCAGGAGATCATGAGGCGGCAGGAGCTAACGTTTCCAGGCTCGAATCCTGCTATTTCTCTAATATTCGGTTTTTGACTATATTTTCGTTCGTTTAGTATCAGGAGATCATGAGGTGGCAGGAGTTAACGTTTCCAACTTTGAATCCTGATATTTAGAGAAAATTTGCTTTTTGACTATATTTTCGTTCTTTTAGTATCAGGAGATCATGAGGTCGCAGGAGCTAACGTTTCCAGCTTCAAATCCTGCTATTTCGTAAAACTTCGGCTTTTTGACTATATTTTTGTTCTTTTAGTATCAGGAGATCATGAGGCGGCAGGAGCTAACGTTTCCAGGCTCGAATCCTGCTATTTCTCTAATATTCGGTTTTTGACTATATTTTCGTTCGTTTAGTATCAGGAGATCATGAGGTGGCAGGAGTTAACGTTTCCAACTTTGAATCCTGCTATTTAGAGAAAATTTGCTTTTTGACTATATTTTCGTTCTTTTAGTATCAGGAGATCATGAGGTCGCAGGAGCTAACGTTTCCAGCTTCAAATCCTGCTATTTCGTAAAACTTCGGCTTTTTGACTATATTTTTGATCTTTTAGTATCAGGAGATCATGAGGTGGCAGGAGCTAACGTTTTATCTTTGAATCCTGCTATTTCGTAAAAATTCGGCTTTTTGTCTATATATTCGTTCTTTTAGTATCAGGAGACCATGAGGTGGTAGGAGCTAACGTTTCCAGGCTCGAATCCTGCTATTTCTCTAATATTCGGTGTTTGACTATATTTTCGTTCGTTTAGTATCAGGAGATCATGGGGTGGCAGGAGTTAACGTTTCCAACTTTGAATCCTGCTATTTAGAGAAAATTTGCTTTTTGACTATATTTCGTTCTTTTAGTATCAGGAGATCATGAGGTGGCAGGAGCTAACGTTTTATCTTTCAATCCTGCTATTTCGTAAAAATTCGGCTTTTTGTCTATATATTCGTTCTTTTACTATCAGGAGATCATGAGGTGGCAGGAGCCAACGTTCTAGCTGCTAATCCCGCTATTTCGTACAAATTCGGCATTTTGACTATATTTCATTCTATTAGTATCAGGAGATCATAAGGCAGAAGGAGCTATCTTTTTCCGGTTCGAATCCTGCTATTTCGTAAAAGTTCGGTTTTTTTACTATAATTTCGTTCTTTTAGTATCAGGAGATCATGAGGTGGCAGGAGCTAATGTTTACAGCTTCAAATCATGCAATTTCATGAAAATTAGGCTTTTTGACTATATTTTCGTTCTTTTATTATCAGGAGATCATGAGGCGGCAGGAGCTAACATTCTTGCTGCCAATCCTGTTATTTCGTCAAAATTTAGCTTTTTGTCTATTTTATCGTTCTTTTAGTATCAGGAGATCATAAGGTGGCAGGAGCTAATGTTCTAGCTGCCAATTCTGATATTTCGTACAAATTCGGCATTTTGACTATATTTCATTCTATTAGTATCAGGAGATCATAAGGCAGAAGGAGCTATCTTTTTCCGGTTCGAATCCTGCTATTTCGTAAAAGTTCGGTTTTTTGACTATAATTTGGTTCTTTTAGTATCAGGAGATCATGAGGTGGTGGGAGCTAACGTTTCCAACATCGAATCCTGCTATTTAGAGAAAATTTGCTTTTTGACTATATTTTCGTTCTTTTAGTATCAGGAGATCATGAGGTGGCAGGAGCTAACGTTTTATCTTTGAATCCCGCTATTTCGTAAAAATTCGGCTTTTTGTCTATATATTCGTTCTTTTAGTATCAGGAGATCATAAGGTGGAAGGAGCTAACGTTCTAGCTGCCAATCTTCTATTTCGTAGAAATTCGGCTTTTTGTCTATATATTCGTTCTTTTAGTATCAGGAGATCATAAGGTGGCAGGAGCTAACGTTCTAGCTGCCAATCCTGCTATTTCGTAAAAGTTCGGCTTTTTGACTATATTTTGGTCCTTTTACTATCAGGAGATCATGAGGCGGCTGGAGCTAACATTCTTGCTACGAATCCTGTTATTTCTTAAAAATTTGGCTTTTTGACTATATTTTCGTTCTTTTAGTATCAGGAGACCATGAGGTGGTAGGAGCTAACGTTTCCAGGCTCGAATCCTGCTATTTCTCTAATATTCGGTGTTTGACTATATTTTCGTTCGTTTAGTATCAGGAGATCATGGGGTGGCAGGAGTTAACGTTTCCAACTTTGAATCCTGCTATTTAGAGAAAATTTGCTTTTTGACTATATTTTCGTTCTTTTAGTATCAGGAGATCATGAGGTGGCAGGAGCTAACGTTTTATCTTTCAATCCTGCTATTTCGTAAAAATTCGGCTTTTTGTCTATATATTCGTTCTTTTACTATCAGGAGATCATGAGGTGGCAGGAGCCAACGTTCTAGCTGCTAATCCCGCTATTTCGTACAAATTCGGCATTTTGACTATATTTCATTCTATTAGTATCAGGAGATCATAAGGCAGAAGGAGCTATCTTTTTCCGGTTCGAATCCTGCTATTTCGTAAAAGTTCGGTTTTTTTACTATAATTTCGTTCTTTTAGTATCAGGAGATCATGAGGTGGCAGGAGCTAATGTTTACAGCTTCAAATCATGCAATTTCATGAAAATTAGGCTTTTTGACTATATTTTCGTTCTTTTAGTATCAGGAGATCATGAGGCGGCAGGAGCTAACATTCTTGCTGCCAATCCTGTTATTTCGTCAAAATTTAGCTTTTTGTCTATTTTATCGTTCTTTTAGTATCAGGAGATCATAAGGTGGCAGGAGCTAATGTTCTAGCTGCCAATTCTGATATTTCGTACAAATTCGGCATTTTGACTATATTTCATTCTATTAGTATCAGGAGATCATAAGGCAGAAGGAGCTATCTTTTTCCGGTTCGAATCCTGCTATTTCGTAAAAGTTCGGTTTTTTGACTATAATTTGGTTCTTTTAGTATCAGGAGATCATGAGATGGTGGGAGCTAACGTTTCCAACATCGAATCCTGCTATTTAGAGAAAATTTGCTTTTTGACTATATTTTCGTTCTTTTAGTATCAGGAGATCATGAGGTGGCAGGAGCTAACGTTTTATCTTTGAATCCCGCTATTTCGTAAAAATTCGGCTTTTTGTCTATATATTCGTTCTTTTAGTATCAGGAGATCATAAGGTGGAAGGAGCTAACGTTCTAGCTGCCAATCTTCTATTTCGTAGAAATTCGGCTTTTTGTCTATATATTCGTTCTTTTAGTATCAGGAGATCATAAGGTGGCAGGAGCTAACGTTCTAGCTGCCAATCCTGCTATTTCGTAAAAGTTCGGCTTTTTGACTATATTTTGGTCCTTTTACTATCAGGAGATCATGAGGCGGCTGGAGCTAACATTCTTGCTACGAATCCTGTTATTTCTTAAAAATTTGGCTTTTTGACTATATTTTTGTTCTTTTAGTATCAGGAGACCATGAGGTGGTAGGAGCTAACGTTTCCAGGCTCGAATCCTGCTATTTCTCTAATATTCGGTTTTTGACTATATTTTCGTTCGTTTAGTATCAGGAGATCATGGGGTGGCAGGAGTTAACGTTTCCAACTTTGAATCCTGCTATTTAGAGAAAATTTGCTTTTTGACTATATTTTCGTTCTTTTAGTATCAGGAGATCATGAGGTCGCAGGAGCTAACGTTTCCAGCTTCAAATCCTGCTATTTCGTAAAACTTCGGCTTTTTGACTATATTTTTGATCTTTTAGTATCAGGAGATCATAAGGTGGCAGGAGCTAACGTTTTATCTTTCAATCCTGCTATTTCGTAAAAATTTGGCTTTTTGTCTATATATTCGTTCTTTTACTATCAGGAGATCATGAGGTGGCAGGAGCCAACGTTCTAGCTGCTAATCCCGCTATTTCGTACAAATTCGGCATTTTGACTATATTTCATTCTATTAGTATCAGGAGATCATAAGGCAGAAGGAGCTATCTTTTTCCGGTTCGAATCCTGCTATTTCGTAAAAGTTCGGTTTTTTTACTATAATTTCGTTCTTTTAGTATCAGGAGATCATGAGGTGGTGGGAGCTAACGTTTCCAACATCGAATCCTGCTATTTAGAGAAAATTTGCTTTTTGACTATATTTTCGTTCTTTTAGTATCAGGAGATCATGAGGTCGCAGGAGCTAACGTTTCCAGCTTCAAATCCTGCTATTTCGTAAAACTTCGGCTTTTTGACTATATTTTTGATCTTTTAGTATCAGGAGATCATGAGGTGGCAGGAGCTAACGTTTTATCTTTGAATCCGGCTATTTCGTAAAAATTCGGCTTTTTTTCTATATATTCGTTCTATTAGTATCAGGAGATCATAAGGTGGAAGGAGCTAACGTTCTAGCTGCCAATCTTCTATTTCGTAAAAATCCGGCTTTTTGTCTATATATTCGTTCTTTTAGTATCAGGAGATCATAAGGTGGCAGGAGCTAACGTTCTAGCTGCCAATCCTGCTATTTCGTAAAAGTTCGGCTTTTTGACTATATTTTGGTCCTTTTACTATCAGGAGATCATGAGGCGGCTGGAGCTAACACATTCTTGCTACGAATCATGTTATTACTTAAAAATTTGGCTTTTTGACTATATTTTTGTTCTTTTAGTATCTGGAGACCGTGAGGTGGTAGGAGCTAACGTTTCCAGGCTCGAATCCTGCTATTTCTCTCATATTCGGTTTTTGACTATATTTTCGTTCGTTTAGTATCAGGAGATCATGAGGTGGCAGGAGCTAACGATTCCAACTTTGAATCCTGCTATTTAGAGAAAATTTGCTTTTTGACTATATTTTCGTTCTTTTAGTATCAGGAGATCATGAGGTCGCAGGAGCTAACGTTTCCAGCTTCAAATCCTGCTATTTCGTAAAACTTGGCTTTTTGACTATATTTTTGTTCTTTTAGTATCAGGAAATCATAAGGCAGCAGGAGCTAATGTTCTAGCTGCCAATCCTGGTATTTCGTAAAAGTAGTGCTTTTTGACTATATTTTCGTTCTTTTACTATCAGGAGATCATGAGGTGGCAGGAGCCAACGTTCTAGCTGCTAATCCCGCTATTTCGTACAAATTCGGCATTTTGAATACATTTCATTCTATTAGTATCAGGAGATCGTAAGGCAGTAGGAGCTATCTTTTTCCGGTTCGAATCCTGCTATTTCGTAAAAGTTTGGTTTTTTGACTATATTTTCGTTCTTTTAGTATCAGGAGATCATAAGGCGGCAGGAGCTAATGTTCTAGCTGCCAATCCTGGTATTTCTTAAAAATTTGGCTTTTTGACTATATTTTTGTTATTTTAGTATCAGGAGATCATAAGTTGGCAGGAGCCAACGTTCTAGCTGCTAATCCCGCTATTTCGTACAAATTCGGCATTTTGACTATATTTCATTCTATTAGTATCAGGAGATCATAAGGCAGAAGGAGCTATCTTTTTCCGGTTCGAATCCTGCTATTTCGTAAAAGTTCGGTTTTTTTACTATAATTTCGTTCTTTTAGTATCAGGAGATCATGAGGTGGCAGGAGCTAATGTTTACAGCTTCAAATCATGCAATTTCATGAAAATTAGGCTTTTTGACTATATTTTCGTTCTTTTATTATCAGGAGATCATGAGGCGGCAGGAGCTAACATTCTTGCTGCCAATCCTGTTATTTCGTCAAAATTTAGCTTTTTGTCTATTTTATCGTTCTTTTAGTATCAGGAGATCATAAGGTGGCAGGAGCTAATGTTCTAGCTGCCAATTCTGATATTTCGTACAAATTCGGCATTTTGACTATATTTCATTCTATTAGTATCAGGAGATCATAAGGCAGAAGGAGCTATCTTTTTCCGGTTCGAATCCTGCTATTTCGTAAAAGTTCGGTTTTTTGACTATAATTTGGTTCTTTTAGTATCAGGAGATCATGAGATGGTGGGAGCTAACGTTTCCAACATCGAATCCTGCTATTTAGAGAAAATTTGCTTTTTGACTATATTTTCGTTCTTTTAGTATCAGGAGATCATGAGGTGGCAGGAGCTAACGTTTTATCTTTGAATCCCGCTATTTCGTAAAAATTCGGCTTTTTGTCTATATATTCGTTCTTTTAGTATCAGGAGATCATAAGGTGGAAGGAGCTAACGTTCTAGCTGCCAATCTTCTATTTCGTAGAAATTCGGCTTTTTGTCTATATATTCGTTCTTTTAGTATCAGGAGATCATAAGGTGGCAGGAGCTAACGTTCTAGCTGCCAATCCTGCTATTTCGTAAAAGTTCGGCTTTTTGACTATATTTTGGTCCTTTTACTATCAGGAGATCATGAGGCGGCTGGAGCTAACATTCTTGCTACGAATCCTGTTATTTCTTAAAAATTTGGCTTTTTGACTATATTTTTGTTCTTTTAGTATCAGGAGACCATGAGGTGGTAGGAGCTAACGTTTCCAGGCTCGAATCCTGCTATTTCTCTAATATTCGGTTTTTGACTATATTTTCGTTCGTTTAGTATCAGGAGATCATGGGGTGGCAGGAGTTAACGTTTCCAACTTTGAATCCTGCTATTTAGAGAAAATTTGCTTTTTGACTATATTTTCGTTCTTTTAGTATCAGGAGATCATGAGGTCGCAGGAGCTAACGTTTCCAGCTTCAAATCCTGCTATTTCGTAAAACTTCGGCTTTTTGACTATATTTTTGATCTTTTAGTATCAGGAGATCATAAGGTGGCAGGAGCTAACGTTTTATCTTTCAATCCTGCTATTTCGTAAAAATTTGGCTTTTTGTCTATATATTCGTTCTTTTACTATCAGGAGATCATGAGGTGGCAGGAGCCAACGTTCTAGCTGCTAATCCCGCTATTTCGTACAAATTCGGCATTTTGACTATATTTCATTCTATTAGTATCAGGAGATCATAAGGCAGAAGGAGCTATCTTTTTCCGGTTCGAATCCTGCTATTTCGTAAAAGTTCGGTTTTTTTACTATAATTTCGTTCTTTTAGTATCAGGAGATCATGAGGTGGTGGGAGCTAACGTTTCCAACATCGAATCCTGCTATTTAGAGAAAATTTGCTTTTTGACTATATTTTCGTTCTTTTAGTATCAGGAGATCATGAGGTCGCAGGAGCTAACGTTTCCAGCTTCAAATCCTGCTATTTCGTAAAACTTCGGCTTTTTGACTATATTTTTGATCTTTTAGTATCAGGAGATCATGAGGTGGCAGGAGCTAACGTTTTATCTTTGAATCCGGCTATTTCGTAAAAATTCGGCTTTTTTTCTATATATTCGTTCTATTAGTATCAGGAGATCATAAGGTGGAAGGAGCTAACGTTCTAGCTGCCAATCTTCTATTTCGTAAAAATCCGGCTTTTTGTCTATATATTCGTTCTTTTAGTATCAGGAGATCATAAGGTGGCAGGAGCTAACGTTCTAGCTGCCAATCCTGCTATTTCGTAAAAGTTCGGCTTTTTGACTATATTTTGGTCCTTTTACTATCAGGAGATCATGAGGCGGCTGGAGCTAACACATTCTTGCTACGAATCATGTTATTACTTAAAAATTTGGCTTTTTGACTATATTTTTGTTCTTTTAGTATCTGGAGACCGTGAGGTGGTAGGAGCTAACGTTTCCAGGCTCGAATCCTGCTATTTCTCTCATATTCGGTTTTTGACTATATTTTCGTTCGTTTAGTATCAGGAGATCATGAGGTGGCAGGAGCTAACGATTCCAACTTTGAATCCTGCTATTTAGAGAAAATTTGCTTTTTGACTATATTTTCGTTCTTTTAGTATCAGGAGATCATGAGGTCGCAGGAGCTAACGTTTCCAGCTTCAAATCCTGCTATTTCGTAAAACTTGGCTTTTTGACTATATTTTTGTTCTTTTAGTATCAGGAAATCATAAGGCAGCAGGAGCTAATGTTCTAGCTGCCAATCCTGGTATTTCGTAAAAGTAGTGCTTTTTGACTATATTTTCGTTCTTTTACTATCAGGAGATCATGAGGTGGCAGGAGCCAACGTTCTAGCTGCTAATCCCGCTATTTCGTACAAATTCGGCATTTTGAATACATTTCATTCTATTAGTATCAGGAGATCGTAAGGCAGTAGGAGCTATCTTTTTCCGGTTCGAATCCTGCTATTTCGTAAAAGTTTGGTTTTTTGACTATATTTTCGTTCTTTTAGTATCAGGAGATCATAAGGCGGCAGGAGCTAATGTTCTAGCTGCCAATCCTGGTATTTCTTAAAAATTTGGCTTTTTGACTATATTTTTGTTATTTTAGTATCAGGAGATCATAAGTTGGCAGGAGCCAACGTTCTAGCTGCTAATCCCGCTATTTCGTACAAATTCGGCATTTTGACTATATTTCATTCTATTAGTATCAGGAGATCATAAGGCAGAAGGAGCTATCTTTTTCCGGTTCGAATCCTGCTATTTCGTAAAAGTTCGGTTTTTTTACTATAATTTCGTTCTTTTAGTATCAGGAGATCATGAGGTGGTGGGAGCTAACGTTTCCAACATCGAATCCTGCTATTTAGAGAAAATTTGCTTTTTGACTATATTTTCGTTCTTTTAGTATCAGGAGATCATAAGGTGGAAGGAGCTAACGTTCTAGCTGCCAATCTTGCTATTTCATAAAAGTTCGGCTTTTTGACTATATTTTCGTTCTTTTAGTATCAGGAGATCATGAGGCGGCAGGAGCTAACGTTTCCAGGCTCGAATCCTGCTATTTCTCTAATATTCGGTTTTTGACTATATTTTCGTTCGTTTAGTATCAGGAGATCATGAGGTGGCAGGAGATAACGTTTCCAACTTTGAATCCTGCTATTTAGAGAAAATTTGCTTTTTGACTATATTTTCGTTCTTTTAGTATCAGGAGATCATGAGGTCGCAGGAGCTAACGTTTCCAGCTTCAAATCCTGCTATTTCGTAAAACTTCGGCTTTTTGACTATATTTTTGTTCTTTTAGTATCAGGAGATCATGAGGCGGCAGGAGCTAACGTTTCCAGGCTCGAATCCTGCTATTTCTCTAATATTCGGTTTTTGACTATATTTTCGTTCGTTTAGTATCAGGAGATCATGAGGTGGCAGGAGTTAACGTTTCCAACTTTGAATCCTGCTATTTAGAGAAAATTTGCTTTTTGACTATATTTTCGTTCTTTTAGTATCAGGAGATCATGAGGTCGCAGGAGCTAACGTTTCCAGCTTCAAATCCTGCTATTTCGTAAAACTTCGGCTTTTTGACTATATTTTTGATCTTTTAGTATCAGGAGATCATGAGGTGGCAGGAGCTAACGTTTTATCTTTGAATCCTGCTATTTCGTAAAAATTCGGCTTTTTGTCTATATATTCGTTCTTTTAGTATCAGGAGACCATGAGGTGGTAGGAGCTAACGTTTCCAGGCTCGAATCCTGCTATTTCTCTAATATTCGGTGTTTGACTATATTTTCGTTCGTTTAGTATCAGGAGATCATGGGGTGGCAGGAGTTAACGTTTCCAACTTTGAATCCTGCTATTTAGAGAAAATTTGCTTTTTGACTATATTTTCGTTCTTTTAGTATCAGGAGATCATGAGGTGGCAGGAGCTAACGTTTTATCTTTCAATCCTGCTATTTCGTAAAAATTCGGCTTTTTGTCTATATATTCGTTCTTTTACTATCAGGAGATCATGAGGTGGCAGGAGCCAACGTTCTAGCTGCTAATCCCGCTATTTCGTACAAATTCGGCATTTTGACTATATTTCATTCTATTAGTATCAGGAGATCATAAGGCAGAAGGAGCTATCTTTTTCCGGTTCGAATCCTGCTATTTCGTAAAAGTTCGGTTTTTTTACTATAATTTCGTTCTTTTAGTATCAGGAGATCATGAGGTGGCAGGAGCTAATGTTTACAGCTTCAAATCATGCAATTTCATGAAAATTAGGCTTTTTGACTATATTTTCGTTCTTTTATTATCAGGAGATCATGAGGCGGCAGGAGCTAACATTCTTGCTGCCAATCCTGTTATTTCGTCAAAATTTAGCTTTTTGTCTATTTTATCGTTCTTTTAGTATCAGGAGATCATAAGGTGGCAGGAGCTAATGTTCTAGCTGCCAATTCTGATATTTCGTACAAATTCGGCATTTTGACTATATTTCATTCTATTAGTATCAGGAGATCATAAGGCAGAAGGAGCTATCTTTTTCCGGTTCGAATCCTGCTATTTCGTAAAAGTTCGGTTTTTTGACTATAATTTGGTTCTTTTAGTATCAGGAGATCATGAGGTGGTGGGAGCTAACGTTTCCAACATCGAATCCTGCTATTTAGAGAAAATTTGCTTTTTGACTATATTTTCGTTCTTTTAGTATCAGGAGATCATAAGGTGGAAGGAGCTAACGTTCTAGCTGCCAATCTTGCTATTTCATAAAAGTTCGGCTTTTTGACTATATTTTCGTTCTTTTAGTATCAGGAGATCATGAGGCGGCAGGAGCTAACGTTTCCAGGCTCGAATCCTGCTATTTCTCTAATATTCGGTTTTTGACTATATTTTCGTTCGTTTAGTATCAGGAGATCATGAGGTGGCAGGAGTTAACGTTTCCAACTTTGAATCCTGCTATTTAGAGAAAATTTGCTTTTTGACTATATTTTCGTTCTTTTAGTATCAGGAGATCATGAGGTCGCAGGAGCTAACGTTTCCAGCTTCAAATCCTGCTATTTCGTAAAACTTCGGCTTTTTGACTATATTTTTGTTCTTTTAGTATCAGGAGATCATGAGGCGGCAGGAGCTAACGTTTCCAGGCTCGAATCCTGCTATTTCTCTAATATTCGGTTTTTGACTATATTTTCGTTCGTTTAGTATCAGGAGATCATGAGGTGGCAGGAGTTAACGTTTCCAACTTTGAATCCTGCTATTTAGAGAAAATTTGCTTTTTGACTATATTTTCGTTCTTTTAGTATCAGGAGATCATGAGGTCGCAGGAGCTAACGTTTCCAGCTTCAAATCCTGCTATTTCGTAAAACTTCGGCTTTTTGACTATATTTTTGATCTTTTAGTATCAGGAGATCATGAGGTGGCAGGAGCTAACGTTTTATCTTTGAATCCTGCTATTTCGTAAAAATTCGGCTTTTTGTCTATATATTCGTTCTTTTAGTATCAGGAGACCATGAGGTGGTAGGAGCTAACGTTTCCAGGCTCGAATCCTGCTATTTCTCTAATATTCGGTGTTTGACTATATTTTCGTTCGTTTAGTATCAGGAGATCATGGGGTGGCAGGAGTTAACGTTTCCAACTTTGAATCCTGCTATTTAGAGAAAATTTGCTTTTTGACTATATTTTCGTTCTTTTAGTATCAGGAGATCATGAGGTGGCAGGAGCTAACGTTTTATCTTTCAATCCTGCTATTTCGTAAAAATTCGGCTTTTTGTCTATATATTCGTTCTTTTACAATCAGGAGATCATGAGGTGGCAGGAGCCAACGTTCTAGCTGCTAATCCCGCTATTTCGTACAAATTCGGCATTTTGACTATATTTCATTCTATTAGTATCAGGAGATCATAAGGCAGAAGGAGCTATCTTTTTCCGGTTCGAATCCTGCTATTTCGTAAAAGTTCGGTTTTTTTACTATAATTTCGTTCTTTTAGTATCAGGAGATCATGAGGTGGCAGGAGCTAATGTTTACAGCTTCAAATCATGCAATTTCATGAAAATTAGGCTTTTTGACTATATTTTCGTTCTTTTATTATCAGGAGATCATGAGGCGGCAGGAGCTAACATTCTTGCTGCCAATCCTGTTATTTCGTCAAAATTTAGCTTTTTGTCTATTTTATCGTTCTTTTAGTATCAGGAGATCATAAGGTGGCAGGAGCTAATGTTCTAGCTGCCAATTCTGATATTTCGTACAAATTCGGCATTTTGACTATATTTCATTCTATTAGTATCAGGAGATCATAAGGCAGAAGGAGCTATCTTTTTCCGGTTCGAATCCTGCTATTTCGTAAAAGTTCGGTTTTTTGACTATAATTTGGTTCTTTTAGTATCAGGAGATCATGAGGTGGTGGGAGCTAACGTTTCCAACATCGAATCCTGCTATTTAGAGAAAATTTGCTTTTTGACTATATTTTCGTTCTTTTAGTATCAGGAGATCATGAGGCGGCAGGAGCTAACGTTTCCAGGCTCGAATCCTGCTATTTCTCTAATATTCGGTTTTTGACTATATTTTCGTTCGTTTAGTATCAGGAGATCATGAGGTGGCAGGAGTTAACGTTTCCAACTTTGAATCCTGCTATTTAGAGAAAATTTGCTTTTTGACTATATTTTCATTCTTTTAGTATCAGGAGATCATGAGGTCGCAGGAGCTAACGTTTCCAGCTTCAAATCCTGCTATTTCGTAAAACTTCGGCTTTTTGACTATATTTTTGATCTTTTAGTATCAGGAGATCATGAGGTGGCAGGAGCTAACGTTTTATCTTTGAATCCTGCTATTTCGTAAAAATTCGGCTTTTTGTCTATATATTCGTTCTTTTAGTATCAGGAGACCATGAGGTGGTAGGAGCTAACGTTTCCAGGCTCGAATCCTGCTATTTCTCTAATATTCGGTGTTTGACTATATTTTCGTTCGTTTAGTATCAGGAGATCATGGGGTGGCAGGAGTTAACGTTTCCAACTTTGAATCCTGCTATTTAGAGAAAATTTGCTTTTTGACTATATTTTCGTTCTTTTAGTATCAGGAGATCATGAGGTGGCAGGAGCTAACGTTTTATCTTTCAATCCTGCTATTTCGTAAAAATTCGGCTTTTTGTCTATATATTCGTTCTTTTACTATCAGGAGATCATGAGGTGGCAGGAGCCAACGTTCTAGCTGCTAATCCCGCTATTTCGTACAAATTCGGCATTTTGACTATATTTCATTCTATTAGTATCAGGAGATCATAAGGCAGAAGGAGCTATCTTTTTCCGGTTCGAATCCTGCTATTTCGTAAAAGTTCGGTTTTTTTACTATAATTTCGTTCTTTTAGTATCAGGAGATCATGAGGTGGCAGGAGCTAATGTTTACAGCTTCAAATCATGCAATTTCATGAAAATTAGGCTTTTTGACTATATTTTCGTTCTTTTATTATCAGGAGATCATGAGGCGGCAGGAGCTAACATTCTTGCTGCCAATCCTGTTATTTCGTCAAAATTTAGCTTTTTGTCTATTTTATCGTTCTTTTAGTATCAGGAGATCATAAGGTGGCAGGAGCTAATGTTCTAGCTGCCAATTCTGATATTTCGTACAAATTCGGCATTTTGACTATATTTCATTCTATTAGTATCAGGAGATCATAAGGCAGAAGGAGCTATCTTTTTCCGGTTCGAATCCTGCTATTTCGTAAAAGTTCGGTTTTTTGACTATAATTTGGTTCTTTTAGTATCAGGAGATCATGAGGTGGTGGGAGCTAACGTTTCCAACATCGAATCCTGCTATTTAGAGAAAATTTGCTTTTTGACTATATTTTCGTTCTTTTAGTATCAGGAGATCATGAGGTGGCAGGAGCTAACGTTTTATCTTTGAATCCCGCTATTTCGTAAAAATTCGGCTTTTTGTCTATATATTCGTTCTTTTAGTATCAGGAGATCATAAGGTGGAAGGAGCTAACGTTCTAGCTGCCAATCTTCTATTTCGTAGAAATTCGGCTTTTTGTCTATATATTCGTTCTTTTAGTATCAGGAGATCATAAGGTGGTAGGAGCTAACGTTCTAGCTGCCAATCCTGCTATTTCGTAAAAGTTCGGCTTTTTGACTATATTTTGGTCCTTTTACTATCAGGAGATCATGAGGCGGCTGGAGCTAACATTCTTGCTACGAATCCTGTTATTTCTTAAAAATTTGGCTTTTTGACTATATTTTTGTTCTTTTAGTATCAGGAGACCATGAGGTGGTAGGAGCTAACGTTTCCAGGCTCGAATCCTGCTATTTCTCTAATATTCGGTTTTTGACTATATTTTCGTTCGTTTAGTATCAGGAGATCATGGGGTGGCAGGAGTTAACGTTTCCAACTTTGAATCCTGCTATTTAGAGAAAATTTGCTTTTTGACTATATTTTCGTTCTTTTAGTATCAGGAGATCATGAGGTCGCAGGAGCTAACGTTTCCAGCTTCAAATCCTGCTATTTCGTAAAACTTCGGCTTTTTGACTATATTTTTGATCTTTTAGTATCAGGAGATCATAAGGTGGCAGGAGCTAACGTTTTATCTTTCAATCCTGCTATTTCGTAAAAATTTGGCTTTTTGTCTATATATTCGTTCTTTTACTATCAGGAGATCATGAGGTGGCAGGAGCCAACGTTCTAGCTGCTAATCCCGCTATTTCGTACAAATTCGGCATTTTGACTATATTTCATTCTATTAGTATCAGGAGATCATAAGGCAGAAGGAGCTATCTTTTTCCGGTTCGAATCCTGCTATTTCGTAAAAGTTCGGTTTTTTTACTATAATTTCGTTCTTTTAGTATCAGGAGATCATGAGGTGGTGGGAGCTAACGTTTCCAACATCGAATCCTGCTATTTAGAGAAAATTTGCTTTTTGACTATATTTTCGTTCTTTTAGTATCAGGAGATCATGAGGTCGCAGGAGCTAACGTTTCCAGCTTCAAATCCTGCTATTTCGTAAAACTTCGGCTTTTTGACTATATTTTTGATCTTTTAGTATCAGGAGATCATGAGGTGGCAGGAGCTAACGTTTTATCTTTGAATCCGGCTATTTCGTAAAAATTCGGCTTTTTTTCTATATATTCGTTCTATTAGTATCAGGAGATCATAAGGTGGAAGGAGCTAACGTTCTAGCTGCCAATCTTCTATTTCGTAAAAATCCGGCTTTTTGTCTATATATTCGTTCTTTTAGTATCAGGAGATCATAAGGTGGCAGGAGCTAACGTTCTAGCTGCCAATCCTGCTATTTCGTAAAAGTTCGGCTTTTTGACTATATTTTGGTCCTTTTACTATCAGGAGATCATGAGGCGGCTGGAGCTAACACATTCTTGCTACGAATCATGTTATTACTTAAAAATTTGGCTTTTTGACTATATTTTTGTTCTTTTAGTATCTGGAGACCGTGAGGTGGTAGGAGCTAACGTTTCCAGGCTCGAATCCTGCTATTTCTCTCATATTCGGTTTTTGACTATATTTTCGTTCGTTTAGTATCAGGAGATCATGAGGTGGCAGGAGCTAACGATTCCAACTTTGAATCCTGCTATTTAGAGAAAATTTGCTTTTTGACTATATTTTCGTTCTTTTAGTATCAGGAGATCATGAGGTCGCAGGAGCTAACGTTTCCAGCTTCAAATCCTGCTATTTCGTAAAACTTGGCTTTTTGACTATATTTTTGTTCTTTTAGTATCAGGAAATCATAAGGCAGCAGGAGCTAATGTTCTAGCTGCCAATCCTGGTATTTCGTAAAAGTAGTGCTTTTTGACTATATTTTCGTTCTTTTACTATCAGGAGATCATGAGGTGGCAGGAGCCAACGTTCTAGCTGCTAATCCCGCTATTTCGTACAAATTCGGCATTTTGAATACATTTCATTCTATTAGTATCAGGAGATCGTAAGGCAGAAGGAGCTATCTTTTTCCGGTTCGAATCCTGCTATTTCGTAAAAGTTTGGTTTTTTGACTATATTTTCGTTCTTTTAGTATCAGGAGATCATAAGGCGGCAGGAGCTAATGTTCTAGCTGCCAATCCTGGTATTTCTTAAAAATTTGGCTTTTTGACTATATTTTTGTTATTTTAGTATCAGGAGATCATAAGTTGGCAGGAGCCAACGTTCTAGCTGCTAATCCCGCTATTTCGTACAAATTCGGCATTTTGACTATATTTCATTCTATTAGTATCAGGAGATCATAAGGCAGAAGGAGCTATCTTTTTCCGGTTCGAATCCTGCTATTTCGTAAAAGTTCGGTTTTTTTACTATAATTTCGTTCTTTTAGTATCAGGAGATCATGAGGTGGCAGGAGCTAATGTTTACAGCTTCAAATCATGCAATTTCATGAAAATTAGGCTTTTTGACTATATTTTCGTTCTTTTATTATCAGGAGATCATGAGGCGGCAGGAGCTAACATTCTTGCTGCCAATCCTGTTATTTCGTCAAAATTTAGCTTTTTGTCTATTTTATCGTTCTTTTAGTATCAGGAGATCATAAGGTGGCAGGAGCTAATGTTCTAGCTGCCAATTCTGATATTTCGTACAAATTCGGCATTTTGACTATATTTCATTCTATTAGTATCAGGAGATCATAAGGCAGAAGGAGCTATCTTTTTCCGGTTCGAATCCTGCTATTTCGTAAAAGTTCGGTTTTTTGACTATAATTTGGTTCTTTTAGTATCAGGAGATCATGAGATGGTGGGAGCTAACGTTTCCAACATCGAATCCTGCTATTTAGAGAAAATTTGCTTTTTGACTATATTTTCGTTCTTTTAGTATCAGGAGATCATGAGGTGGCAGGAGCTAACGTTTTATCTTTGAATCCCGCTATTTCGTAAAACTTCGGCTTTTTGTCTATATATTCGTTCTTTTAGTATCAGGAGATCATAAGGTGGAAGGAGCTAACGTTCTAGCTGCCAATCTTCTATTTCGTAGAAATTCGGCTTTTTGTCTATATATTCGTTCTTTTAGTATCAGGAGATCATAAGGTGGCAGGAGCTAACGTTCTAGCTGCCAATCCTGCTATTTCGTAAAAGTTCGGCTTTTTGACTATATTTTGGTCCTTTTACTATCAGGAGATCATGAGGCGGCTGGAGCTAACATTCTTGCTACGAATCCTGTTATTTCTTAAAAATTTGGCTTTTTGACTATATTTTTGTTCTTTTAGTATCAGGAGACCATGAGGTGGTAGGAGCTAACGTTTCCAGGCTCGAATCCTGCTATTTCTCTAATATTCGGTTTTTGACTATATTTTCGTTCGTTTAGTATCAGGAGATCATGGGGTGGCAGGAGTTAACGTTTCCAACTTTGAATCCTGCTATTTAGAGAAAATTTGCTTTTTGACTATATTTTCGTTCTTTTAGTATCAGGAGATCATGAGGTCGCAGGAGCTAACGTTTCCAGCTTCAAATCCTGCTATTTCGTAAAACTTCGGCTTTTTGACTATATTTTTGATCTTTTAGTATCAGGAGATCATAAGGTGGCAGGAGCTAACGTTTTATCTTTCAATCCTGCTATTTCGTAAAAATTTGGCTTTTTGTCTATATATTCGTTCTTTTACTATCAGGAGATCATGAGGTGGCAGGAGCCAACGTTCTAGCTGCTAATCCCGCTATTTCGTACAAATTCGGCATTTTGACTATATTTCATTCTATTAGTATCAGGAGATCATAAGGCAGAAGGAGCTATCTTTTTCCGGTTCGAATCCTGCTATTTCGTAAAAGTTCGGTTTTTTTACTATAATTTCGTTCTTTTAGTATCAGGAGATCATGAGGTGGTGGGAGCTAACGTTTCCAACATCGAATCCTGCTATTTAGAGAAAATTTGTTTTTTGACTATATTTTCGTTCTTTTAGTATCAGGAGATCATGAGGTCGCAGGAGCTAACGTTTCCAGCTTCAAATCCTGCTATTTCGTAAAACTTCGGCTTTTTGACTATATTTTTGATCTTTTAGTATCAGGAGATCATGAGGTGGCAGGAGCTAACGTTTTATCTTTGAATCCGGCTATTTCGTAAAAATTCGGCTTTTTTTCTATATATTCGTTCTATTAGTATCAGGAGATCATAAGGTGGAAGGAGCTAACGTTCTAGCTGCCAATCTTCTATTTCGTAAAAATCCGGCTTTTTGTCTATATATTCGTTCTTTTAGTATCAGGAGATCATAAGGTGGCAGGAGCTAACGTTCTAGCTGCCAATCCTGCTATTTCGTAAAAGTTCGGCTTTTTGACTATATTTTGGTCCTTTTACTATCAGGAGATCATGAGGCGGCTGGAGCTAACACATTCTTGCTACGAATCATGTTATTACTTAAAAATTTGGCTTTTTGACTATATTTTTGTTCTTTTAGTATCTGGAGACCGTGAGGTGGTAGGAGCTAACGTTTCCAGGCTCGAATCCTGCTATTTCTCTCATATTCGGTTTTTGACTATATTTTCGTTCGTTTAGTATCAGGAGATCATGAGGTGGCAGGAGCTAACGATTCCAACTTTGAATCCTGCTATTTAGAGAAAATTTGCTTTTTGACTATATTTTCGTTCTTTTAGTATCAGGAGATCATGAGGTCGCAGGAGCTAACGTTTCCAGCTTCAAATCCTGCTATTTCGTAAAACTTGGCTTTTTGACTATATTTTTGTTCTTTTAGTATCAGGAAATCATAAGGCAGCAGGAGCTAATGTTCTAGCTGCCAATCCTGGTATTTCGTAAAAGTAGTGCTTTTTGACTATATTTTCGTTCTTTTACTATCAGGAGATCATGAGGTGGCAGGAGCCAACGTTCTAGCTGCTAATCCCGCTATTTCGTACAAATTCGGCATTTTGAATACATTTCATTCTATTAGTATCAGGAGATCGTAAGGCAGTAGGAGCTATCTTTTTCCGGTTCGAATCCTGCTATTTCGTAAAAGTTTGGTTTTTTGACTATATTTTCGTTCTTTTAGTATCAGGAGATCATAAGGCGGCAGGAGCTAATGTTCTAGCTGCCAATCCTGGTATTTCTTAAAAATTTGGCTTTTTGACTATATTTTTGTTATTTTAGTATCAGGAGATCATAAGTTGGCAGGAGCCAACGTTCTAGCTGCTAATCCCGCTATTTCGTACAAATTCGGCATTTTGACTATATTTCATTCTATTAGTATCAGGAGATCATAAGGCAGAAGGAGCTATCTTTTTCCGGTTCGAATCCTGCTATTTCGTAAAAGTTCGGTTTTTTTACTATAATTTCGTTCTTTTAGTATCAGGAGATCATGAGGTGGTGGGAGCTAACGTTTCCAACATCGAATCCTGCTATTTAGAGAAAATTTGCTTTTTGACTATATTTTCGTTCTTTTAGTATCAGGAGATCATAAGGTGGAAGGAGCTAACGTTCTAGCTGCCAATCTTGCTATTTCATAAAAGTTCGGCTTTTTGACTATATTTTCGTTCTTTTAGTATCAGGAGATCATGAGGCGGCAGGAGCTAACGTTTCCAGGCTCGAATCCTGCTATTTCTCTAATATTCGGTTTTTGACTATATTTTCGTTCGTTTAGTATCAGGAGATCATGAGGTGGCAGGAGTTAACGTTTCCAACTTTGAATCCTGCTATTTAGAGAAAATTTGCTTTTTGACTATATTTTCGTTCTTTTAGTATCAGGAGATCATGAGGTCGCAGGAGCTAACGTTTCCAGCTTCAAATCCTGCTATTTCGTAAAACTTCGGCTTTTTGACTATATTTTTGTTCTTTTAGTATCAGGAGATCATGAGGCGGCAGGAGCTAACGTTTCCAGGCTCGAATCCTGCTATTTCTCTAATATTCGGTTTTTGACTATATTTTCGTTCGTTTAGTATCAGGAGATCATGAGGTGGCAGGAGTTAACGTTTCCAACTTTGAATCCTGCTATTTAGAGAAAATTTGCTTTTTGACTATATTTTCGTTCTTTTAGTATCAGGAGATCATGAGGTCGCAGGAGCTAACGTTTCCAGCTTCAAATCCTGCTATTTCGTAAAACTTCGGCTTTTTGACTATATTTTTGATCTTTTAGTATCAGGAGATCATGAGGTGGCAGGAGCTAACGTTTTATCTTTGAATCCTGCTATTTCGTAAAAATTCGGCTTTTTGTCTATATATTCGTTCTTTTAGTATCAGGAGACCATGAGGTGGTAGGAGCTAACGTTTCCAGGCTCGAATCCTGCTATTTCTCTAATATTCGGTGTTTGACTATATTTTCGTTCGTTTAGTATCAGGAGATCATGGGGTGGCAGGAGTTAACGTTTCCAACTTTGAATCCTGCTATTTAGAGAAAATTTGCTTTTTGACTATATTTTCGTTCTTTTAGTATCAGGAGATCATGAGGTGGCAGGAGCTAACGTTTTATCTTTCAATCCTGCTATTTCGTAAAAATTCGGTTTTTTTACTATAATTTCGTTCTTTTAGTATCAGGAGATCATGAGGTGGCAGGAGCTAATGTTTACAGCTTCAAATCATGCAATTTCATGAAAATTAGGCTTTTTGACTATATTTTCGTTCTTTTATTATCAGGAGATCATGAGGCGGCAGGAGCTAACATTCTTGCTGCCAATCCTGTTATTTCGTCAAAATTTAGCTTTTTGTCTATTTTATCGTTCTTTTAGTATCAGGAGATCATAAGGTGGCAGGAGCTAATGTTCTAGCTGCCAATTCTGATATTTCGTACAAATTCGGCATTTTGACTATATTTCATTCTATTAGTATCAGGAGATCATAAGGCAGAAGGAGCTATCTTTTTCCGGTTCGAATCCTGCTATTTCGTAAAAGTTCGGTTTTTTGACTATAATTTGGTTCTTTTAGTATCAGGAGATCATGAGGTGGTGGGAGCTAACGTTTCCAACATCGAATCCTGCTATTTAGAGAAAATTTGCTTTTTGACTATATTTTCGTTCTTTTAGTATCAGGAGATCATGAGGTGGCAGGAGCTAACGTTTTATCTTTGAATCCCGCTATTTCGTAAAAATTCGGCTTTTTGTCTATATATTCGTTCTTTTACTGTCAGGAGATCATGAGGTGGCAGGAGCCAACGTTCTAGCTGCTAATCCCGCTATTTCGTACAAATTCGGCATTTTGACTATATTTCATTCTATTAGTATCAGGAGATCATAAGGCAGAAGGAGCTATCTTTTTCCGGTTCGAATCCTGCTATTTCGTAAAAGTTCGGTTTTTTTACTATAATTTCGTTCTTTTAGTATCAGGAGATCATGAGGTGGTGGGAGCTAACGTTTCCAACATCGAATCCTGCTATTTAGAGAAAATTTGCTTTTTGACTATATTTTCGTTCTTTTAGTATCAGGAGATCATGAGGTCGCAGGAGCTAACGTTTCCAGCTTCAAATCCTGCTATTTCGTAAAACTTCGGCTTTTTGACTATATTTTTGATCTTTTAGTATCAGGAGATCATGAGGTGGCAGGAGCTAACGTTTTATCTTTGAATCCGGCTATTTCGTAAAAATTCGGCTTTTTTTCTATATATTCGTTCTATTAGTATCAGGAGATCATAAGGTGGAAGGAGCTAACGTTCTAGCTGCCAATCTTCTATTTCGTAAAAATCCGGCTTTTTGTCTATATATTCGTTCTTTTAGTATCAGGAGATCATAAGGTGGCAGGAGCTAACGTTCTAGCTGCCAATCCTGCTATTTCGTAAAAGTTCGGCTTTTTGACTATATTTTGGTCCTTTTACTATCAGGAGATCATGAGGCGGCTGGAGCTAACACATTCTTGCTACGAATCATGTTATTACTTAAAAATTTGGCTTTTTGACTATATTTTTGTTCTTTTAGTATCTGGAGACCGTGAGGTGGTAGGAGCTAACGTTTCCAGGCTCGAATCCTGCTATTTCTCTCATATTCGGTTTTTGACTATATTTTCGTTCGTTTAGTATCAGGAGATCATGAGGTGGCAGGAGCTAACGTTTCCAACTTTGAATCCTGCTATTTAGAGAAAATTTGCTTTTTGACTATATTTTCGTTCTTTTAGTATCAGGAGATCATGAGGTCGCAGGAGCTAACGTTTCCAGCTTCAAATCCTGCTATTTCGTAAAACTTGGCTTTTTGACTATATTTTTGTTCTTTTAGTATCAGGAAATCATAAGGCAGCAGGAGCTAATGTTCTAGCTGCCAATCCTGGTATTTCGTAAAAGTAGTGCTTTTTGACTATATTTTCGTTCTTTTACTATCAGGAGATCATGAGGTGGCAGGAGCCAACGTTCTAGCTGCTAATCCCGCTATTTCGTACAAATTCGGCATTTTGAATACATTTCATTCTATTAGTATCAGGAGATCGTAAGGCAGTAGGAGCTATCTTTTTCCGGTTCGAATCCTGCTATTTCGTAAAAGTTTGGTTTTTTGACTATATTTTCGTTCTTTTAGTATCAGGAGATCATAAGGCGGCAGGAGCTAATGTTCTAGCTGCCAATCCTGGTATTTCTTAAAAATTTGGCTTTTTGACTATATTTTTGTTATTTTAGTATCAGGAGATCATAAGTTGGCAGGAGCCAACGTTCTAGCTGCTAATCCCGCTATTTCGTACAAATTCGGCATTTTGACTATATTTCATTCTATTAGTATCAGGAGATCATAAGGCAGAAGGAGCTATCTTTTTCCGGTTCGAATCCTGCTATTTCGTAAAAGTTCGGTTTTTTTACTATAATTTCGTTCTTTTAGTATCAGGAGATCATGAGGTGGTGGGAGCTAACGTTTCCAACATCGAATCCTGCTATTTAGAGAAAATTTGCTTTTTGACTATATTTTCGTTCTTTTAGTATCAGGAGATCATGAGGTCGCAGGAGCTAACGTTTCCAGCTTCAAATCCTGCTATTTCGTAAAACTTCGGCTTTTTGACTATATTTTTGATCTTTTTGTATCAGGAGACCATGAGGTGGTAGGAGCTAAGGTTTCCAGGCTCGAATCCTGCTATTTCTCTAATATTCGGTTTTTGACTATATTTTCGTTCCTTTAGTATCAGGAGATCATGAGGTGGCAGGAGCTAACGTTTCCAACTTTGAATCCTGCAATTTAGAGAAAATTTGCTTTTTGACTATATTTTGGTCCTTTTACTATCAGGAGATCATGAGGCGGCTGGAGCTAACATTCTTGCTACGAATCCTGTTATTTCTTAAAAATTTGGCTTTTTGACTATATTTTCGTTCTTTTAGTATCAGGAGATCATATGGTCGCAGGAGCTAACGTTCCCAGCTTCAAATCCTGCTATTTCGTGAAAATTCTGCTTTTTGTCTATAAATTCGTTCTTTTAGTATCAGGAGATCATAAGGTGGAAGGAGCTAACGTTCTAGCTGCCAATCTTGCTATTTCATAAAAGTTCGGCTTTTTGACTATATTTTCGTTCTTTTAGTATCAGGAGATCATGAGGCGGCAGGAGCTAACGTTTCCAGGCTCGAATCCTGCTATTTCTCTAATATTCGGTTTTTGACTATATTTTCGTTCGTTTAGTATCAGGAGATCATGAGGTGGTAGGAGTTAACGTTTCCAACTTTGAATCCTGCTATTTAGAGAAAATTTGCTTTTTGACTATATTTTCGTTCTTTTAGTATCAGGAGATCATGAGGTCGCAGGAGCTAACGTTTCCAGCTTCAAATCCTGCTATTTCGTAAAACTTCGGCTTTTTGACTATATTTTTGTTCTTTTAGTATCAGGAGATCATGAGGCGGCAGGAGCTAACGTTTCCAGGCTCGAATCCTGCTATTTCTCTAATATTCGGTTTTTGACTATATTTTCGTTCGTTTAGTATCAGGAGATCATGAGGTGGCAGGAGTTAACGTTTCCAACTTTGAATCCTGCTATTTAGAGAAAATTTGCTTTTTGACTATATTTTTGATCTTTTAGTATCAGGAGATCATGAGGTGGCAGGAGCTAACGTTTTATCTTTGAATCCTGCTATTTCGTAAAAATTCGGCTTTTTGTCTATATATTCGTTCTATTAGTATCAGGAGATCATAAGGTGGAAGGAGCTAACGTTGTAGCTGCCAATCTTCTATTTCGTAAAAATCCGGCTTTTTGTCTATATATTCGTTCTTTTAGTATCAGGAGATCATAAGGTGGCAGGAGCTAACGTTCTAGCTGCCAATCTTCTATTTCGTAAAAATCCGGCTTTTTGTCTATATATTCGTTCTTTTAGTATCAGGAGATCATAAGGCAGCAGGAGCTAATGTTCTAGCTGCCAATCCTGGTATTTCGTAAAAGTAGTGCTTTTTGACTATATTTCATTCTATTAGTATCAGGAGATCAAAAGGCAGAAGAAGCTATCTTTTCCTGGTTTGAATCCTGCTATTTCGTAAAAGTTCGGTTTTTTGACTATAATTTGGTTCTTTTAGTATCAGGAGATCATGAGGTGGTGGGAGCTAACGATTCCAACTTCGAATCCTGCTTTTTAGAGAAAATTAGCTTTTTGACTATATTTTCGTTCTTTTAGTATCAGGAGATCATATGGTCGCAGGAGCTAACGTTTCCAGCTTCAAATCCTGCTATTTCGTGAAAATTCTGCTTTTTGTCTATAAATTCGTTCTTTTAGTATCAGGAGATCATAAGGTGGAAGGAGCTAACGTTCTAGCTGCCAATCTTGCTATTTCATAAAAGTTCGGCTTTTTGACTATATTTTCGTTCTTTTAGTATCAGGAGATCATGAGGCGGCAGGAGCTAACGTTTCCAGGCTCGAATCCTGCTATTTCTCTAATATTCGGTTTTTGACTATATTTTCGTTCGTTTAGTATCAGGAGATCATGAGGTGGCAGGAGTTAACGTTTCCAACTTTGAATCCTGCTATTTAGAGAAAATTTGCTTTTTGACTATATTTTCGTTCTTTTAGTATCAGGAGATCATGAGGTCGCAGGAGCTAACGTTTCCAGCTTCAAATCCTGCTATTTCGTAAAACTTCGGCTTTTTGACTATATTTTTGTTCTTTTAGTATCAGGAGATCATAAGGTGGAAGGAGCTAACGTTCTAGCTGCCAATCTTGCTATTTCATAAAAGTTCGGCTTTTTGACTATATTTTCGTTCTTTTAGTATCAGGAGATCATGAGGCGGCAGGAGCTAACGTTTCCAGGCTCGAATCCTGCTATTTCTCTAATATTCGGTTTTTGACTATATTTTCGTTCGTTTAGTATCAGGAGATCATGAGGTGGCAGGAGTTAACGTTTCCAACTTTGAATCCTGCTATTTAGAGAAAATTTGCTTTTTGACTATATTTTCGTTCTTTTAGTATCAGGAGATCATGAGGTGGCAGGAGCTAACGTTTCCAGCTTCAAATCCTGCTATTTCGTAAAACTTCGGCTTTTTGACTATATTTTTGTTCTTTTAGTATCAGGAAATCATAAGGCAGCAGGAGCTAATGTTCTAGCTGCCAATCCTGGTATTTCGTAAAAGTAGTGCTTTTTGACTATATTTTCGTTCTTTTACTATCAGGAGATCATGAGGTGGCAGGAGCCAATGTTCTAGCTGCTAATCCCGCTATTTCGTACAAATTTGGCATTTTGACTATATTTCATTCTATTAGTATCAGGAGATCATAAGGCAGAAGGAGCTATCTTTTTCCGGTTCGAATCCTGCTATTTCGTAAAAGTTCGGTTTTTTGACTATAATTTGGTTCTTTTAGTATCAGGAGATCATGAGGTGATGGGAGCTAACGATTCCAACTTCGAATCCTGCTATTAAGAGAAAATTAGCTTTTTGACTATATTATCGTTCTTTTAGTATCAGGAGATCATGAGGTGGTGGGAGCTAACGTTTCCAGGCTCGAATCTAGCTATTTCTCTAATGTTCGGTTTTTGACTACATTTTCGTTCTTTTAGTATCAGGAGATCATGAGGTGGCAGGAGCTAACGTTTCCAGCTTTGAATCCTGCTATTTTGAAAAGATTCGGCATTTTGACTATATTTTCGTTCTTTTAGTATCAGGAGATCATGAGGTGGCAGAAGCTAACGTTTCCAGCTTCAAATCCTGCTATTTCATAAAACTTCGGCTTTTTGACTATATATTCGTTCTTTTAGTATCAGGAGATCATGAGGTCGCAGGAGCTAACGTTTTATCTTTCAATCCTGCTATTTCGTAAAAATTCGGCTTTTTGTCTATATATTCGTTCTTTTAGTATCAGGAGATCATAAGGTGGCAGGAGCTAACGTTCTAGCTGCCAATCCTGCTATTTCGTAAAAGTTCGGCTTTTTGACTATATTTTAGTTCTTTTACTATCAGGAGATCATGAGGCGGCTGGAGCTAACACATTCTTGCTACGAATCATGTTATTTCTTAAAAATTTGGCTTTTTGACTATATTTTTGTTCTTTTAGTATCAGGAGACCATGAGGTGGTAGGAGCTAACGTTTCCAGGCTCGAATCCTGCTATTTAGAGAAAATTTGCTTTTTGACTATATTTTCGTTCTTTTAGTAGCAGGAGATCATGAGGTAGCAGGAGCTAACGTTTCCAGCTTCAAATCCTGCTATTTCGTAAAACTTCGGCTTTTTGACTATATTTTTGATCTTTTAGTATCAGGAGATCATGAGGTGGCAGGAGCTTACGTTTTATCTTTGAATCCTGCTATTTCGTAAAAATTCGGCTTTTTGTCTATATATTCGTTCTATTAGTATTAGGAGATCATAAGGTGGAAGGAGCTAACGTTCTAGCTGCCAATCTTCTATTTCGTAAAAATCCGGCTTTTTGTCTATATATTCGTTCTTTTAGTATCAGGAGATCATAAGGTGGCAGGAGCTAACGTTCTAGCTGCCAATCTTCTATTTAATAAAAATCCGGCTTTTTGTCTATATATTCGTTCTTTTAGTATCAGGAGATCATAAGGCAGCAGGAGCTAATGTTCTAGCTGCCAATCCTGGTATTTCGTAAAAGTAGTGCTTTTTGACTATATTTCATTCTATTAGTATCAGGAGATCAAAAGGCAGAAGAAGCTATCTTTTCCTGGTTTGAATCCTGCTATTTCGTAAAAGTTCGGTTTTTTGACTATAATTTGGTTCTTTTAGTATCAGGAGATCATGAGGTGGTGGGAGCTAACGATTCCAACTTCGAATCCTGCTTTTTAGAGAAAATTAGCTTTTTGACTATATTTTCGTTCTTTTAGTATCAGGAGATCATATGGTCGCAGGAGCTAACGTTTCCAGCTTCAAATCCTGCTATTTCGTGAAAATTCTGCTTTTTGTCTATATATTCGTTCTTTTAGTATCAGGAGATCATAAGGTGGAAGGAGCTAACGTTCTAGCTGCCAATCTTGCTATTTCATAAAAATTCGGCTTTTTGACTATATTTTCGTTCTTTTAGTATCAGAAGATCATGAGGCGGCAGGAGCTAACATTCTTGCTGCCAATCCTGTTATTTCTTAAAAATTTGGCTTTTTGACTATATTTTTGTTTATTAGCATTAGGAGATCATAAGGTGGCAGGAGCCAACGTTCTAGCTGCTAATCCCGCCATTTCGTACAAATTCAGCATTTTGACTATATTTCATTCTATTAGTATCAGGAGATCATAAGGCAGAAGGAGCTATCTTTTTCCGGTTTGAATCCTGCTATTTCGTAAAAGTTCAGTTTTTTGACTATAATTTCGTTCTTTTATTATCAGGAGATCATGAGGTGGTGGGAGCTAACGTTTCCAGGCTCGAATCCTGCTATTTAGAGAAAATTAGCTTTTTGACTATATTTTCGTTCTTTTAGTATCAGGAGATCATGAGGTGGTGGGAGCTAACGTTTCCAGGCTCGAATCTTGCTATTTCTCTAATGTTCGGTTTTTGACTACATTTTCGTTCTTTTAGTATCAGGAGATCATGAGGTGGCAGGAGCTAACGTTTCAAGCTTTGAATCCTGCTATTTTGAATAAATTCGGCATTTTGACTATATTTTTGATATTTTAGTATCAGGAGATCATGAGGTGGCAGGAGCTAACGTTTTATCTTTCAATCCTGCTATTTCGTACAAATTCGGCATTTTGACTATATTTCATTCTATTAGTATCAGGAGATCATAAGGCAGAAGGAGCTATCTTTTTCCGGTTCGAATCCTGCTATTTCGTAAAAGTTCGGTTTTTTTACTATAATTTCGTTCTTTTAGTATCAGGAGATCATGAGGTGGTGGGAGCTAACGTTTCCAACATCGAATCCTGCTATTTAGAGAAAATTTGCTTTTTGACTATATTTTCGTTCTTTTAGTATCAGGAGATCATGAGGTTGCAGGAGCTAACGTTTCCAGCTTCAAATCCTGCTATTTCGTAAAACTTTGGCTTTTTGACTATATTTTTGATCTTTTTGTATCAGGAGACCATGAGGTGGTAGGAGCTAACGTTTCCAGGCTCGAATCCTGCTATTTCTCTAATATTCGGTTTTTGACTATATTTTCGTTCGTTTAGTATCAGGAGATCATGAGGTGGCAGGAGCTAACGTTTCCAACTTTGAATCCTGCTATTTAGAGAAAATTTGCTTTTTGACTATAGTTTGGTCCTTTTACTATCAGGAGATCATGAGGCGGCTGGAGCTAACATTCTTGCTACGAATCCTGTTATTTCTTAAAAATTTGGCTTTTTGACTATATTTTCGTTCTTTTAGTATCAGGAGATCATGAGGTGGTGGGAGCTAACGTTCCTAGGCTCGAATCTTGCTATTTCGTAAAACTTCGGCTTTTTGACTATATTTTTGTTCTTTTAGTATCAGGAAATCATAAGGCCGAAGGAGCTAATGTTCTAGCTGCCAATCCTGGTATTTCGTAAAAGTAGTGCTTTTTGACTATATTTTCGTTCTTTTACTATCAGGAGACCATGAGGTGGTAGGAGCTAACGTTTCCAGGCTCGAATCCTGCTATTTCTCTCATATTCGGTTTTTGACTATATTTTCGTTCGTTTAGTATCAGGAGATCATGAGGTGGCAGGAGCTAACGTTTCCAACTTTGAATCCTGCTATTTAGAGAAAATTTGCTTTTTGACTATATTTTCATTCTTTTAGTATCAGGAGATCATGAGGTCGCAGAAGCTAACGTTTCCAGCTTCAAATCCTGCTATTTCGTAAAACTTCGGCTTTTTGTCTATATTTTTGTTCTTTTAGTATCAGGAAATCATAAGGCCGAAGGAGCTAATGTTCTAGCTGCCAATCCTGGTATTTCGTAAAAGTAGTGCTTTTTGACTATATTTTCGTTCTTTTACTATCAGGAGATCATGAGGTGGCAGGAGCCAACGTTCTAGCTGCTAATCCCGCTATTTCGTACAAATTCGGTATTTTGACTATATTTCATTCTATTAGTATCAGGAGATCATAGGGCAGAAGGAGCTATCTTTTTCCGGTTCGAATCCTGCTATTTCGTAAAAGTTCGGTTTTTTTATTATAATTTCGTTCTTTTAGTTTCAGGAGATCATGAGGTGGTGGGAGCTAACGTTTCCAACACCGAATCCTGCTATTTAGAGAAAAATTGCTTTTTGACTATATTTTCGTTCGTTTAGTATCTGGAGATCATGAGGTGGTGGGAGCTAACGTTTCCAACATCGAATCCTGCTATTTAGAGGAAAATTTGCTTTTTGACTATATATTCGTTCTTTTAGTATCAGGAGATCATAAGGTGGCAGGAGCCAACGTTCTAGCTGCTAATCCCGCTATTTCGTACAAATTCGGCATTTTGACTATATTTCATTCTATTAGTATCAGGAGATCATAAGGCAGAAGGAGCTATCTTTTTCCGGTTCGAATCCTGCTATTTCGTAAAAGTTCGGTTTTTTTACTATAATTTCGTTCTTTTAGTATCAGGAGATCATGAGGTGGTGGGAGCTAACGTTTCCAACATCGAATCCTGCTATTTAGAGAAAATTTGCTTTTTGACTATATTTTCGTTCTTTTAGTATCAGGAGATCATGAGGTCGCAGGAGCTAACGTTTCCAGCTTCAAATCCTGCTATTTCGTAAAACTTCGGCTTTTTGACTATATTTTTGATCTTTTAGTATCAGGAGATCATGAGGTGGCAGGAGCTAACGTTTTATCTTTGAATCCTGCTATTTCGTAAAAATTCGGCTTTTTTTCTATATATTCGTTCTATTAGTATCAGGAGATCATAAGGTGGAAGGAGCTAACGTTCTAGCTGCCAATCTTCTATTTCGTAAAAATCCGGCTTTTTGTCTATATATTCGTTCTTTTAGTATCAGGAGATCATAAGGTGGCAGGAGCTAACGTTCTAGCTGCCAATCCTGCTATTTCGTAAAAGTTCGGCTTTTTGACTATATTTTGGTCCTTTTACTATCAGGAGATCATGAGGCGGCTGGAGCTAACACATTCTTGCTACGAATCATGTTATTTCTTAAAAATTTGGCTTTTTGACTATATTTTTGTTCTTTTAGTATCTGGAGACCGTGAGGTGGTAGGAGCTAACGTTTCCAGGCTCGAATCCTGCTATTTCTCTCATATTCGGTTTTTGACTATATTTTCGTTCGTTTAGTATCAGGAGATCATGAGGTGGCAGGAGCTAACGATTCCAACTTTGAATCCTGCTATTTAGAGAAAATTTGCTTTTTGACTATATTTTCGTTCTTTTAGTATCAGGAGATCATGAGGTCGCAGGAGCTAACGTTTCCAGCTTCAAATCCTGCTATTTCGTAAAACTTGGCTTTTTGACTATATTTTTGTTCTTTTAGTACCAGGAAATCATAAGGCAGCAGGAGCTAATGTTCTAGCTGCCAATCCTGGTATTTCGTAAAAGTAGTGCTTTTTGACTATATTTTCGTTCTTTTAGTATCAGGAGATCATAAGGTGGAAGGAGCTAATGTTCTAGCTGCCAATCTTGCTATTTCATAAAAGTTCGGCTTTTTGACTATAATTTCGTTCTTTTATTATCAGGAGATCATGAGGTGGTGGGAGCTAACGTTTCCAGGCTCGAATCCTGCTATTTCTCCAATGTTCGGTTTTTGACTATATTTTTGTTCTTTTAGTATCAGGAGATCATAAGGTGGCAGGAGCCAACGTTCTAGCTGCTAATCCCGCTATTTCGTACAAATTCGGCATTTTGACTATATTTCATTCTATTAGTATCAGGAGATCATAAGGCAGAAGGAGCTATCTTTTTCCGGTTCGAATCCTGCTATTTCGTAAAAGTTCGGTTTTTTTACTATAATTTCGTTCTTTTAGTATCAGGAGATCATGAAGTGGTGGGAGCTAACGTTTCCAACATCGAATCCTGCTATTTAGAGAAAATTTGCTTTTTGACTATATTTTCGTTCTTTTAGTATCAGGAGATCATGAGGTCGCAGGAGCTAACGTTTCCAGCTTCAAATCCTGCTATTTCGTAAAACTTCGGCTTTTTGACTATATTTTTGATCTTTTAGTATCAGGAGATCATGAGGTGGCAGGAGCTAACGTTTTATCTTTGAATCCTGCTATTTCGTAAAAATTCGGCTTTTTGTCTATATATTCGTTCTATTAGTATCAGGAGATCATAAGGTGGAAGGAGCTAACGTTCTAGCTGCCAATCTTCTATTTCGTAAAAATCCGGCTTTTTGTCTATATATTCGTTCTTTTAGTATCAGGAGATCATAAGGTGGCAGGAGCTAACGTTCTAGCTGCCAATCCTGCTATTTCGTAAAAGTTCGGCTTTTTGACTATATTTTGGTCCTTTTACTATCAGGAGATCATAAGGCGGCTGGAGCTAACACATTCTTGCTACGAATCATGTTATTTCTTAAAAATTTGGCTTTTTGACTATATTTTTGTTCTTTTAGTATCAGGAGACCATGAGGTGGTAGGAGCTAACGTTTCCAGGCTCGAATCCTGCTATTTCTCTCATATTCGGTTTTTGACTATATTTTCGTTCGTTTAGTATCAGGAGATCATGAGGTGGCAGGAGCTAACGTTTCCAACTTTGAATCCTGCTATTTAGAGAAAATTTGCTTTTTGACTATATTTTCGTTCTTTTAGTATCAGGAGATCATGAGGTGGCAGGAGCTAACGTTTCCAGCTTTGAATCCTGCTATTTTGAAAAAATTCGGCATTTTGACTATATTTTTGATCTTTTAGTATCAGGAGATCATGAGGTGGCAGGAGCTAACGTTTTATCTTTCAATCCTGCTATTTCGTAAAAATTCGGCTTTTTGTCTATATATTCGTTCTTTTACTATCAGGAGATCATAAGGTGGCAGGAGCCAACGTTCTAGCTGCTAATCCCGCTATTTCGTACAAATTCGGCATTTTGACTATATTTCATTCTATTAGTATCAGGAGATCATAAGGCAGAAGGAGCTATTTCGTAAAAGTTCGGTTTTTTTATTATAATTTCGTTCTTTTAGTTTCAGGAGATCATGAGGTGGTGGGAGCTAACGTTTCCAACACCGAATCCTGCTATTTAGAGAAAATTTTCTTTTTGACTATATTTTCGTTCTTTTAGTATCAGGAGATCATGAGGTCGCAGGAGCTAACGTTTCCAGCTACAAATCTTGCTATTTCGTAAAACTTCGGCTTTTTGACTATATTTTTGTTCTTTTACTATCAGGAGATCATGAGGTGGCAGGAGCCAACGTTCTAGCTGCTAATCCCGCTATTTCGTAAAAATTCGGCATTTTGACTACATTTCATTCTATTAGTATCAGGAGATCATAAGGTGGCAGGAGCCAACGTTCTAGCTGCTAATCCCGCTATTTCGTACAAATTCGGCATTTTGACTATGTTTCATTCTATTAGTATCAGGAGATCATAAGGCAGAAGGAGCTATCTTTTTCCGGTTTGAATCCTGCTATTTCGTAAAAGTTCGGTTTTTTTACTATAATTTCGTTCTTTTAGTATCAGGAGATCATGAGGTGGTGGGAGCTAACGTTTCCAACACCGAATCCTGCTATTTAGAGAAAATTTGCTTTTTGACTATATTTTTGATCTTTTTGTATCAGGAGACCATGAGGTGGTAGGAGCTAACGTTTCCAGGCTCGAATCCTGCTATTTCTCTAATATTCGGTTTTTGACTATATTTTCGTTCGTTTAGTATCAGGAGATCATGAGGTGGCAGGAGCTAACGTTTCCAACTTTGAGTCCTGCTATTTAGAGAAAATTTGCTTTTTGACTATAGTTTGGTCCTTTTACTATCAGGAGATCATGAGGCGGCTGGAGCTAACATTCTTGCTACGAATCCTGTTATTTCTTAAAAATTTGGCTTTTTGACTATATTTTTGTTCTTTTAGTATCAGGAGACCATGAGGTGGTAGGAGCTAACGTTTCCAGGCTCGAATCCTGCTATTTCTCTAATATTCGGTTTTTGACTATATTTTCGTTTGTTTAGTATCAGGAGATCATGAGGTGGCAGGAGCTAACGTTTCCAACTTTGAATCCTGCTATTTCGTAAAAATTCGGCTTTTTGACTATATTTTCGTTCTTTTAGTATCAGGAGATCATGAGGTCGCAGGAGCTAACGTTTCCAGCTTCAAATCCTGCTATTTCGTAAAACTTCGGCTTTTTGACTATATTTTCGTTCTTTTACTATCAGGAGATCATGAGGTGGCAGGAGCCAACGTTCTAGCTGCTAATCCCGCTATTTCGTACAAATTCGGCATTTTGACTACATTTCATTCTATTAGTATCAGGAGATCATAAGGCAGAAGAAGCTATCTTTTCCTGGTTTGAATCCTGCTATTTCGTAAAAGTTCGGTTTTTTGACTATAATTTGGTTCTTTTAGTATCAGGAGATCATAAGGCGGCAGGAGCTAACGTTCTAGCTGCCAATCCTGCTATTTCGTAAAAGTTCGGCTTTTTGAATATATTTTGGTCCTTTTACTATCAGGAGATCATGAGGCGGCTGGAGCTAACGTTTCCAGGCTCGAATCCTGCTATTTAGAGAAAATTTGCTTTTTTACTATATTTTCGTTCTTTTAGTATCAGGAGATCATGAGGTCGCAGGAGCTAACGTTTCCAGCTTCAAATCCTGCTATTTCGTAAAACTTCGGCTTTTTGACTATATTTTCTATCTTTTCGTATCAGGAGATCATGAGGTGGCAGGAGCTAACGTTTTATCTTTGAATCCTGCTATTTCGTAAAAATTCGGCTTTTTGTCTATATATTCGTTCTTTTAGTATCAGGAGATCATAAGGTGGAAGGAGCTAACGTTCTAGCTGCCAATCTTCTATTTCGTAAAAATTCGGCTTTTTGTCTATATATTCGTTCTTTTAGTATCAGGAGATCATAAGGTGGCAGGAGCTAACGTTCTAGCTGCCAATCCTGCTATTTCGTAAAAGTTCGGCTTTTTGACTATATTTTGGTCCTTTTACTATCAGGAGATCATGAGGCGGCTGGAGCTAACACATTCTTGCTACGAATCCTGTTATTTCTTAAAAATTTGGCTTTTTGACTATATTTTTGTTCTTTTAGTATCAGGAGACCATGAGGTGGTAGGAGCTAACGTTTCCAGGCTCGAATCCTGCTATTTCTCTAATATTCGGGTTTTGACTATATTTTCGTTCGTTTAGTATCAGGAGATCATGAGGTGGCAGGAGCTAACGTTTTCAACTTTGAATCCTGCTATTTAGAGAAAATTTGCTTTTTGACTATATTTTCGTTCTTTTACTATCAGGAGATCATGAGGTGGCAGGAGCCAACGTTCTAGCTGCTAATCCCGCTATTTCGTACAAATTCGGCATTTTGACTACATTTCATTCTATTAGTATCAGGAGATCAAAAGGCAGAAGAAGCTATCTTTTCCTGGTTTGAATCCTGCTATTTCGTAAAAGTTCGGTTTTTTTTACTATAATTTGGTTCTTTTAGTATCAGGAGATCATGAGGTGGTGGGAGCTAACGATTCCAACTTCGAATCCTGCTTTTTAGAGAAAATTAGCTTTTTCTATATTTTCGTTCTTTTAGTATCAGGAGATCATGAGGTCGCAGGAGCTAACGTTTCCAGCTTTGAATCCTGCTATTTTGAAAAAATTCGGCATTTTGACTATATTTTTGATCTTTTAGTATCAGGAGATCATGAGGTGGCAGGAGCTAACGTTTTATCTTTCAATCCTGCTATTTCGTAAAAATTCGGCTTTTTGTCTATATATTCGTTCTTTTACTATCAGGAGATCATAAGGTGGCAGGAGCCAACGTTCTAGCTGCTAATCCCGCTATTTCGTACAAATTCGGCATTTTGACTATATTTCATTCTATTAGTATCAGGAGATCATAAGGCAGAAGGAGCTATCTTTTTCCGGTTCGAATCCTGCTATTTCGTAAAAGTTCGGTTTTTTTATTATAATTTCGTTCTTTTAGTTTCAGGAGATCATGAGGTGGTGGGAGCTAACGTTTCCAACACCGAATCCTGCGATTTAGAGAAAATTTGCTTTTTGACTATATTTTCGTTCTTTTGGTATCAGGAGATCATGAGGTCGCAGGAGCTAACGTTTCCAGCTACAAATCCTGTTATTTCTTAAAAATTTGGCTTTTTGACTATATTTTTGTTCTTTTAGTATCAGGAGACCATGAGGTGGTAGGAGCTAACGTTCTAGCTGCCAATCCTGCTATTTCGTAAAAGTTCGGCTTTTTGACTATATTTTGGTCCTTTTACTATCAGGAGATCATGAGGCGGCTGGAGCTAACGTTTCCAGGCTCGAATCCTGCTATTTCTCTAATATTCGGTTTTTTACTATATTTTCGTTTGTTTAGTATCAGGAGATCATGAGGTGGCAGGAGCTAACGTTTCCAACTTTGAATCCTGCTATTTCGTAAAAATTCGGCTTTTTGAATATATTTTCGTTCTTTTAGTATCAGGAGATCATGAGGTCGCAGGAGCTAACGTTTCCAGCTTCAAATCCTGCTATTTCGTAAAACTTCGGCTTTTTGACTATATTTTCGTTCTTTTACTATCAGGAGATCATGAGGTGGCAGGAGCCAACGTTCTAGCTGCCAATCTTCTATTTCGTAAAAATTCGGCTTTTTGTCTATATATTCGTTCTTTTAGTATCAGGAGATCATAAGGTGGCAGGAGCTAACGTTCTAGCTGCCAATCCTGCTATTTCGTAAAAGTTCGGCTTTTTGACTATATTTTGGTCCTTTTACTATCAGGAGATCATGAGGCGGCTGGAGCTAACGTTTCCAGGCTCGAATCCTGCTATTTCTCTAATATTCGGTTTTTGACTATATTTTCGTTCGTTTAGTATCAGGAGATCATGAGGTGGCAGGAGCTAACGTTTCCAACTTTGAATCCTGCTATTTAGAGAAAATTTGCTTTTTGACTATATTTTCGTTCTTTTAGTATCAGGAGATCATGAGGTCGCAGGAGCTAACGTTTCCAGCTTCAAATCCTGCTATTTCGTAAAACTTCGGCTTTTTGACTATATTTTTGTTCTTTTAGTATCAGGAGATCATAAGGCGGCAGGAGCTAATGTTCTAGCTGCCAATCCTGGTATTTTGTAAAAGTTTGGCTTTTTGACTATATTTTCGTTCTTTTACTATCAGGAGATCATGAGGTGGCAGGAGCCAACGTTCTAGCTGCTAATCCCGCTATTTCGTACAAATTCGGCATTTTGACTACATTTCATTCTATTAGTATCAGGAGATCATAAGGCAGTAGGAGCTATCTTTTTCCGGTTCGAATCCTGCTATTTCGTAAAAGTTTGGTTTTTTGACTATATTTTCGTTCTTTTAGTATCAGGAGATCATAAGGCGGCAGGAGCTAATTTTCTAGCTGCCAATCCTGGTATTTCGTAAAAGTTTGGCTTTTTGACTATATTTTCGTTCTTTTACTATCAGGAGATCATGAGGTGGCAGGAGCCAACGTTCTAGCTGCTAATCCCGCTATTTCGTACAAATTTGGCATTTTGACTATATTTCATTCTATTAGTATCAGGAGATCATAAGGCAGAAGGAGCTATCTTTTTCCGGTTCGAATCCTGGTATTTCTTAAAAGTTTGACTTTTTGACTATATTTTCGTTCTTTTAGTGATAGGAGATCTTGAGGCGGCAGGAGCTAATGTTCTAGCTGCCAATCCTGCTATTTTGTAAAAATGTGGCTTTTTGACTGTATTTTCGTTCTTTTAGTATCAGGAGATCTCAAGGCGTTAGGAGCTACTCTTTTTAGCTATGAATGATTGCTTATTTACGTAAATTTGTTAATTTTTTTAGATAAAATTCTAACGTTAGATTTGGTAGGCAACTACATTTGGATCTCTATAAAGACACAATATTTTTATATTCATTTGTAATCAAATATATTAAGTGTAGACTAGGAAGCTTATAAATGTATTTTGTTGAGATAAATCTTAATGAAGCGCTGTTTTAACAGGAATACCTCCGATACCTCTCTTTCACACTAAGCTCAAAATTTGATAAGTTAGTCACTGTAGATTATGAATCAATTTCTCTAGTTGATGCTGTGACTCCTCCGTGCTTTGTATTTAATTCTATACTTGTTTGCTCTGCCGTCAGGGTAACTACATTTTTTATTCCAGTTATTTTTAGCACTGCTACAACCTAATACTAATGTCTGATAACCCAGTTATCTTTTTTTCCAATAAAATGTTTTTCTTAGTAACTCTAGAGTTATTATAACTTTTTTTTTTTTAGGAATGAGAATTTCACTGATATCCTTCAAAAGTAGCCGATAAATTGATCTATGTGATATGAAATGACTGACCTGTAATCAGTGTAAACGCCGTGAAGACCGAATTTGTAATACTCTCCTTCCAAAAGGGGAAAAGAGCCTTACCAAAATCGTTTAGTATAGGAGGTCAAGAGAACTCACCAGCTTTCTCAATGTACTATCTGGGTATAAAAATGGATAGGTGGTATATGAGAAATGGAGTCTCTACTCATTTTAGTAATAAAATAGAAACAGTACGACACAGGTCTTACCGGCTATCGCACTTGCTAACTTCACCCAACCTGTCGCTTCGTCTCTAACTGATGATATACAAATGTGTCCTCCGGCCAGCTCTGCGGTTCGGTGCCCCGCTATTTACCCACTTGACTAACACTTAGAAAAAGTTTTAGCGATCGGAGTGAGGCAATTCCTCCTGCCCAATTCATTAATTTTTACCAGGCCTCGACTTGCGCAGTGCGGTCTTGCATTATCGTGTTGCAGAATAACGCCTTCTGTTGACAATCGCTGGCCACTTTTCAATCATAGATTGATTTACTCGATCCAATTGTTAACAGTTTGTCCAGGTTTGAGCACTTTAAAATGAACGACCCAGTGAATACTCCAGCAAACACACAAAATCGCCTTTTGGTGGAATGTAAACCTGGCTGTACTTCGTGGCGATTCATTCGAAGAGAGCCACTGCCTTTTGCGTTTTGGGTTATCATAGAGGACCCATTTTCCACCTCCACCCACCATACTCGCCATCGGTTTTCATTTTTTTCCAATCGCTACAACATTTTTTAAGTAGCAAACATTTTGAAAATTTGGATGATGCCAAAAATGCCATCACCAGATATTCTCAAATACCAATTGATTTTTATCGATCTGGCATTGACAATTTGCACACTAGATGGCAAAAGGTAGTTGATAACGCTGGTGATTACATCATTGATCAAAAACAAAAACTTGTTCAAAATTTATCTGTTGAACTTAATATAAAAAAAACGACATTACGGTTTCCCTATTATTTTAAATCTAATATGTTAAGACCGGTGATTTTCGGTTGAGAGCTCTGATTTCCCTTAGGCAAAGAAAAATCCTTCAAATCCGAGCCCTACCCATATGACTAGTAGTTGATGCTGGAGTGAACATGCTTTTTACAGGCCAAACATTGTTTTTGTCATTAAATGAAAATTATTTATATTTTGTATTTTCACATGGGTACGATCGAATTATGGTAGCTTTTAATCTTCCAGACTCTTCAGAGAGTTTAGTATTTTACTGCAATGCAAATTACAAAGAGGTATTCTAATGGCCTGTTGATGCAACCAATTGTGGTACTGCGGTTAGGGTGATTAGGTGATTCAGTAAGTGAGGGTTGATTAGGCTATGACCCGGACAATCGTTTCATGACGGGTCATACTACTGTACTATCTGACTCCATATTTGATAGGTGTGTGCCCCGACAGTGCACTAGGTTCAGGAGAAGAGTTATAGGGTAGGTATTGTAGGTAGTTTGTGTGATCTTGGAATGACCACGAATTCACACTCGGTATCTGAGGGTAGGCGAAAACCGTCCGGATCCCAAATGCGGAGAGAAGCAGACTGGATTGCCGTGGGAGACACTACTAGTAAAGTTTGTAGGGACACGGCAACCGTCGTCTGCGAGAGAGAGGTCTCTTCCAAGGAGGTGCTAGTTTTAGCGAGACGAAGGCAGAGAATCCCACTAGGAATGTGTGGGGTCTGACGAGGCCGGACTAAAACATAGCGGGGTTAGGAAGAGAGATGTAGAGGTTTTCATAAATGAGAAGGCTAAATCTTGAAACATCAGTGCAGCTGCAAGTACCAGACCAGAGATCCTTAGTTAGAATGAAATATCGGCTAAAACTAGGGGGTATATATAGCCCCAAGTAGCCAATGATCTGGGGTTTTATTCTGACCAACCAAATCGCAGGGTTGTGGTGACGCTTGCTTGTTCTAGACCAGGACCCACCCAGCCTCCTACCGCTACCTGACTCTCCCTTCAAGGGGCTCTGACTGAAGGGTTTTTTGCAGCTGCGTCTTTTATTGGTTACAATATTTACACTGGCTTGAATTATGGTTTGGTAATGTTATTTACATTTGTTTAAATTAATTTACAACATATTATGACCAATTTACAATATATATACAATAGAGTATAGGGTGATGTATCTTATATAGTCTGCGGTCACTACAATATATTTTACAGTTTTGAGTGCATAGTAAAATCTGGCAAATTACAGAACATATGGGGTCACAGACTACTGATAGCGTCTGGTGAATAACCCCTTTGCTTGGCAGGTAATTTTCATATGACTGTTTGAAGCATATATCGTCGCTGCAAACATATTTAAATTAGATCACCCTGTAGGCTGTCACACGCTCCAATAATTTCACTGATTGCCATAAGCATTGAATTGCTCCGCATACAACTGATGATTGTGAAGAGAGGCCCGTGCCCGGATTTTCAGCCCGGCTCTTCCTAAATCAAGGTGGGTAGCCACTAACTATTAGGAGAAGGGGTTGGGTAAATTTGGGCGAACGCACGAGAATTCGGGCTTAACCAGGACAAGTATTTAAACTTGGAAATAAACTAACGAATTGGCCCGAATTATGAACGGACTAGACTTCTACAGTTCACGGAGAACATGCTCGGAAATCTGGGCATGACCATCCCGACTCTGACCCGTACTTCCGCTCTGGGTGAGGTTCTTTTTGTTTCGCCATTTATTCTTCCGTTTGCTCAATGCCCTACAAAATGCTATGATACAAACTTTAGTCCTTGGTGAATGCCACGAGGTCCTGCCCATGGATCAGCATCCTTTAATTCGAGTCCTTTGAGTGTGGTATCAACCAAGAGGCAGACGTACTACATACAATCTCCCCTCCCCCACCACGTTCGTGCGATTCGAGACCTGTTTCCTTAGCGACGATGTGATAAGAAACCTTATCTCTGCCGTGGATCAGGGAACGGTGTCTCGTCGAAGTGGTGCAGTAGTCACCGCGCTGAATGTCCCCGTCTGTGTCACCTGTCCATAAATACTTAACCATTCAACGTTTCCGTTTTTGCTGAGTTTAGGTGAGTTAATATTGTCTCTATGATTTGTTTCTTATTTCAGGTCCTAAAGGACGAGGCTCTACTTTCAAGCAGGTAGATTGCTACGCGTGGTACTATCCGCCTCGAAATTGTAAAGGTATATTCTAAAACACACTGGATCGCGTAGAATATATTTTACGTAAGATATAATCACGGAATATATTTGAAAAAAGCTGCTCTGTTAAAAAAAAGAAGTCTTTCAGTTTTCTCAATTCATTGATTGGAGAACACAGAGGATGAGTTTACCCCCCCCCCCCCCCATAGTTAACGGAAGTATTCCCATCGTTTTGAGAGCCAATCATACAAATCGCATGACATCTTATTTTATTTTTTTAAATTGCAATGAGTGCTCAATAAAGGATGAAATAAATGTGTAAAGTGATTTTTACAAAATATCAAAATTCATAAAAAAAAAAAAAAAAAAAAAATCATGCTTGCCAGTGCCACACAATAATTGATATATGAAAGGATTACTATGCGTAAGTGTATTAATCGTTCTTAAAGCCATGCCAACAACAATGAGACTGAGGTGTTAGTCTATGAATTTTGTGATTTGATTACACAGGAAGAACAATTTTCAAATAAATAAAACGTTCCTATCGTATAATTATTCTAAACTAAAACTATCGGCTCATCAAACTAATAGAACTGTCAATCACAAAAATAAATGAGAAATACACATAAATAAAAATAACACGGGAAAATCACATACAAAATCGCTGTGTAACCATGTAATCAGGTCATCCTGGTGTTGCCTAGCAACCGATCCCTTGCTACTAGGCAACCAGCTACAAGGTTGCCTAGTAACCACGTGTTTTGTGATTAACCCCTGTAACTTCAGTGACAGATCAAATGGAAAACAAATCACTAGGATGGTAATGGCGTTAAACTGATTACATTTGTAATACCAGCTTACGTTTTTGATCATACAAATGGTTCGTTAATCCAATTAAATTGGATTTATAGACTACAGTAATTCACGATGTTTTATGAGTCGAAATGGTTCATCGTTTATATCACTCAACGGGATGAGTTCGTCTAAGTAAGTGTTAAGTGGTAAGGAAAATTGAAAATTCCGTTTTTTTTTGGTTTTTTTAGAACCTTTGAAATGGCAACTTCATTACAATTACAATCGTAAGAACACATATTACGAGTGGTGAGTCCAGCCCGGTAACTGGTTACATAGTTACATTACACAATTAAATGTTACATAGCGGTTTTGTATGTGATTTTCCCGTGTTATTTTTATATGTGAGTATTTCTCATTTATTTTTGTGATTGAAAATTCTATTCTCATGTTCAGATTTGCGCTATTCTAATTATTCCAGTGGCAGCGGCTAGCGGGCTCAGGTGTTTTTAAAGATTTAAATGACATTGTTCTCATTGGACTAGATGTCAACACAAAAATCATTTCATAAATAAAGGTACAATAATTCGGAAGATAAATAAACTGTTGTAGGTGGGGGGGGGGGGTGCATTTCTGATTATTTTGCCTTTTACATTTATTTATTATAACTATTATGAAGATTTATAATTTTTTTTAAATTTTATATGGTCTATTTTAGTTATAATGGTGATTAATTTGTTTGTATCTTTGCTTCTCATGGTTGATGTGTCAAACTATTAGAAACGTCTGTGTTTTATCAATTGTAAGCTTTGGGCAAGGCCAAATATATTTATTTAATAATTCTTCATTCTTGTTCTGCGGCGTTCTTTTCGAAAAATTTAGATGTAATTGATATAAAATTATCACACAAATACAAATCAGTGCGAGACATGGCACAATTAATTCTTGCGTTACGGTCTCGAAAAAGATTTGAATAACAGTTTTAATAACCAAAAAAAAAATTAAGGTGAGCCCGATCACCTAGAATTGTATTCATGTTATAACTTTTAACCTCAAATCTAATTTATGTAACCCAACCTCCTTCAAATGCTTCTGCTCATAGCAGGATGAGGAGAGAACTGTCAATTCTTGTTCATTTATTTTGTTCATTTTTCACATGTTGTGTTAAATTTAAGGGGTTTAGGGGAAAAAAAAAATTTGCAAATATTTTTAGTTTGTAAGTTTCTCCCAAATAGTAAACAGAAGGTGAGCCCCATCACCTAGTATTATATTCATTACATTGTTAATTTTAACGTCAATCTGATATTGTATTGTAACCCAACCTCCTTCGAATGCATCTGCGCATCGCAGAAAGAGGAGAAATAGTTAACTTGAATTTTGAATTTGTAAAAATGTTAGTAAATTCAGGGGTTCAGGAAAAAAAAAAATGGAAATATTTTATTATTATATTTTACAATTGTTAATTGTTAAAAATGTTATAATTAAAGGGGTTTAGGAAAAAAAAAAATTTTGCAAATATTTTGACTTTAATCTGATATTGTTATTGAAACCCATCCTCCTTCGAATGCATCAGCGTATCGCAGTGAGAGGAGAAATTATAAATAGAAATTTGAAATTTGTAAAATACGTTAATAGATTCAGGGGCTTTGGAAAAAAAAAAAAAAAAATTGCAAATATTGTTATTGTAATTCTACCCTCCTTCGAATGCATCTGCGTATGCAGTAAGAGGAGAAATTTGTAAATCGAAAATTTGTAAATTGTAAAACTTTTGATCTATAAAGGGGTTTTGAAATTAAAAAAAAAAAAAAAATTGGCAATATGTAAATAGGTCGGGATCCATAATTTTATTTTTACCTGTTCTAAATTTTAGAATAATATATTTCTTTTTGTAATTGTTAATTTTTTGTAACTAATATCAGAGTCAAACATTTATGTCCTTTTTGTTGAAGTAAGAAGAGGGTAAAAAAAAATGTACGCTGTGTCCCAGCACTGACATTACAGTACACTACTTGAATTGGATACAGATATAATTTCTATGTCTTCCTTGTCATAAATATTTTAATATCTCTAGCTAGAATGAAGTACTCAAAAGACCCGAGGCAGGCAGTCGACCTAATGTCGAAGCCGCCGATAAACCGTTCGAAGATTGCAACCCCGAAAATCTCTTGAAGAGAGGCAGAAAGATGATTAACATTGATGGAATGTGAGCAAGTATTGACTCATTGGTGGAAAATTTATTACTAAACACGTATCAGATCCATTGTGTTTTTTCCCCTGAAATTATCATCATCCTAATCAAGCTTAACAGTCTTACATGACTAAGGGGATTTGCTGTTTACTTGTGAGATTCCGAATAATTGCGATTCTACTGTGCATTACAAAAACAAACCATTGTCAATTTGGGTCAGTGCTGCTAGTTTATAGGAGTGTCAGGAACCCTCTGCGAGGTCAGTCCTGATCGTTGGTAGGGATATTATCTCTGTTCGAGATTCGGCCCAATTCGGATCTATTCGTTGACCCTCTCGACGAATCTAAAAACATACAATTGAATTGAGGATTAGGATTGCTTAGTATCAACGATAATAGTGGATTCATCCTCGTATAAACGTTTTTCTGATTTTTTTTTTTTTTATGGTAGGAGTTGTTTACATATCAAATACTTCCTACAAGTACGTCACTACAGACATTTAGTGCTAAATCTTCCTCAAAAGTAAATAACCAATTGACCTAAAGAACAGTGGTCTAGCCATTTTTTAGGGTTTCGTTATGTTTTGTTTTTTTAAATAAAAAAAAATATTAAAAACATATTTACGTAGTGCTGGGACACAGCGTACATTTTTTTCCACCTTGTTACTTCAACAAAAAGGACATAAATGTTTTACTCTGATATTAGTTACAAAAATTTAACAATTACAAAAGAAATATATTATTCTATAATTTAGAACAGTTAAAAATAAAATTATAGATCCCGATCAATTTGCATTTTGTTAATATATTTACAATTGTTTTGTTTTTTTAAATCTCTTTTGTTTAAATATGACATATGAACAAGATTTACAGAAATTTCTCCTCTTGCTGCATACTTAGATGCATTTGAAAGGGCATATTTGCAAAAGGTTATTAAAACTGACATTAAAATCTTTTTCATTCAAAAAAAAAATATGATTTTAGCTTTCATTAGTTAATTAATTATATGACGATGTAGAAGTAAGTGTGAGTCTAGCGGCTAACTGTTTGAAAAAAAAGTGAAATGTACTTAAATGCAATAAAGAATTATCTAATCTTATTTAATCACGAGCGAAAGCGAATTTAGTAGACATTGTCCCACCCTAAAAGACCATTAAATCTGACATTAAAATAATCAATAACGCTTGAATTGATTTTTTTTTTATTTAAGCCTTTGCCTAATTATATACATATCATTATATACATATAAATATATGATTAGCTCAATTGGTTGAACACCTGACCGGATGTAGGGGGGGGGAGGTCAGGGGTTCAAGTCTCGATCCTGTCAGTGTGTTGTTTTCAGTTTGTATTTAATGATGAGATCAATAACGCAACTGAAAGTAATATTAATAATAAAACTTATTACATATTAAAAAAACAAAACGTCAAAATATTTAATTGTAGTTTACCAAATACAATTAATTGATTATAATTAATCATGCTTGAACTTGGCATGTATTTCTCTTGCCATCGAATGGTTTGTATCCCTGTAAAATATATTGTCTTGAAAGGGCACTGACAATCTTTAAAACTACAGATAGTTTTGCAAAGTCACTAAAACTAACTGTCAGTTCCATTTATGACTTTATGAAAAAAACAAAAAAAACTGATGATAAGACTATTTTATCATTTAAATTTGCAACAACTTTCCGCTTTGAAGCGATTATTATTTAACAACATGAAAAAACGAAAGTTAAGAAAAATTAAGGATAGCTTATACGATTGAAAAACCACAGATCACTTCACTAATTGTCGAACTGAAGAGAGGGCCTTTATTAATAAAAAAACTTGCTACAAATTGGTTTATTTATACTATGGCTGTTATTTTCAATTTTAACTTCTACAAAACATACGAAAAATTATGTCTGACATGAGTAGATGGTTTTTTTTGCAAGCCAACAAAAACCTTCTTACATATAGCATGTATGTATCTGTACAGCATACATCTCTATGCATAACAGAAATTATCATTTGGCACATTCAATTACCAAAAACTAAACAAATAAATATGAAATACTACTGAAAAATATTTAAAAACTAGTCAACGGGTATAAAATTGTTGAGTTGAATGATAAAAATACGCACAAAGAAATATATATATATATTTACTTAAACATAAAATGGAGTAGGGAGAATACAGAGATAAAACTGAATCCTATTCTTTATTGGTTTTATTTTGTTCTTTATCGTTCTAAGAAAGATCATTTGAAGATTACAATATTATACCTAGATCCAATTTCACGATCACCTCGTGTTCTTTATTTCTTTAACAACTTTATTATGATAAAATTACAATCGGCCTCATTGGGCAATAAGTAATTGTGATAAATGATATCATTCATACCATATTTACGATTTTCATTCACTCGCTCATTCATACAGTATTTACAAACAGCCCAGAGACCTCCCAAGCCCACATGGTTGTCACCTCCCTCGCGTGCGAAGGAGGAAGTGGAGTCTTGGGAAGTCCCACACGCACCTCCGTCAGCCAGTGGAGGCTGACCAAGACCGCGAGAGCCACAGACGCTCAGGTCATGATTGGAGAAACTGGCCATTGCCAGGACTCCCACTGTCATGCATTTATAGCAAGTCGCGAGGCAACTGCCGTTTTAGTCTCCGAGGAGGATTATATGGATGAGTGGTGCAGTGCAATGACTGTGCTAGGGGATTAGGGTGGTTGGATAGGTTACTATGGAATTTCATGAACTTGGAAGGGATGAGTTCAAGAATGTAGGGTATATTAAGATCATTATGAAAGTTTTTGTTGCTGACGTAATAAGGGTAATTTACTATTGTTCTCAGGACTTTTGATTGAAAGGATTGGATGCACTTAGTGTTCGACTTTTTTGCTGTCCCCCATAGCTCTAATCCGTATGGTCAGATTGGGTTAAGTTGAATATCAGTAAGTTGTTGTAGATTAGTAATTTATTTCCTATTGAGAGATGGGATGTCTTATGAAGTAGTCTGTACAGTTGTCCAAAGCGTCTGTTTAGTTCTTCTCTTTTTAGCCTCGTGTGTGGGTTCCAGGTCAGCCTTTTGTCGAGATGGAAGCGTAAATACCGTACTGTCCAGGATACAGAAAGAGGGATGGACTTAAAAACTTAAAAAAAACAACTAGTGACAGGACTTGCGGCAGATGGTAAAGGTTATGTGGGAACATTTTCCTTCAACCTCCTGTTCAATATAAATATAATTTTTTTTTTCCACTCCTATCCCCTTGATACAAATTATGGACATCAGTATAGACTACATAAATGATTCTACAATAGGTAATTATATGTCCTGTAGCTTGGCTACATTTTATTCAATTTTTAATAATTTTACATTGCGATTTGTGAATGTTACAAAAGTATAATGCACATTATACACTCATCGTCTAAACATGTTTAAAAGTGATGGGGCTCGCCTTATGAACCATTGACTTACCATCATAGTGTTAAACACTGGGTTTGTGAGGTGCTGCAACGGATGAACTCACCCACCGACGCCACAGCAAGCAACGGGTGCAGGTCAGCGTTCTTTAACCTCTCGAGAGAGCTATGTCTGACCACTTTTCTCATGATCCCATTCTGAAATTGCTGGAGACTTTTAGCTGTACTGTCAGTCAAGTGAGTATATAGCGGGGTACCGTAAACAAGAGCTGACCGGAGGACACATTTATGTATCATCTGAAACGATCATTAGTTGAGAATTTTTATGTTTTGTTAATAAAATGAGTAGAGAAATGCCTATCCATTTTTATAGCCAGATAGTGCATTGAGAAAGCTGGTGAGTTCTCTTGCCCTACTATAGTATAGGATTTTTCCCCCTTATATAAATTGTAAATTATGAGTTTATTTTATGTATCTTATAGAAACTAGATCTTGGGGAATATCACAACACATAATTACATTTAATTGAAAGTTCCATTTCGGTGGTTATATCCTGTGATTTTTTCTTGATATAACGTTGACCGTTGAATGCGGGAACTAAGATCAGCTTAGATACAGATATATATATAAAAATACATAACTTTGCCCAAGCAGCCAGGCGTGAAAAACATCGGATTAATTTCGCTGATATTCCTTCGTTTACTTTTTAGTTCTTCCTTCATTGACCACTAACTTCCTTAGGGTTTTCAGGAACTAATCTAGATCCCGTTGAACTATTCCCGTTGAGGTTACAATTCAAATATTGCCTAAAAGTACTTGACCTTCAAATCCTGTCAATCTGGCGTTAGTTACCTTCTCACAGATCTGCTTCCTTTTACCACTATTTCCTTATCCGTGCCGCAAACCTCGGCGAACTGTACTCTTCCATGCCACAAATACTTTACACAAAATATTTGTTATACGCAACAGGAAAAAAAAAATTGACGTGGGAAAATGCACTGACTATTAATATTAATGTGCTGCCTAAGAATTTCCTCAGCGCTTTTACATACTCATTGCCCTTTACAATTGCAAATGAAATGCGAAGACAATCAAGGGAACATAATTGATGTTCTTTTGATTAATATTATTGTTATTATAACAACCTGCCTCTTTGCATTTAAGCGACAGTATTGACAACTTGTCCGAGGATGTTCTTGTGTCTGTATTTTTAGCACCGCGAGCTAAAAGCTTAGAGATTACAGGCATAAAGCCGACATATAAGGAATATCAGACCTTCACACTGCAAGGGCAAACGTTAATCAACTTGTGTGACTCTTTGACTTGTTCACATATCGCCCTAGTGAGTAGTCGTGCCTCAGCCCTGTAATAGTGCACATCTCTTCTACAGGTATGCGAATAGTTTATTATTATAGCTAACTTGTACTACTATAATCTATAATAAGTAGTATATACAGCCGGATGAAGTGAACATGTATCGGTGTGGGCTTTTATCAATACATATACTGAATAATCCGAAACAAACAAAAAATAAGTCTTGTACATCGTACAATTAAGGGTTTTATTACGGCTTCACAAACAATTTTATTAGCATTTTCAACTTATAGCCTACTTTAAGCCCTTTCAAAATTTTATTAGTGTATTAGTGTTGAGATAATTTGTAATGGTTTTTATGAACTAAGCAGTTTATTATAGTTCATTTAAGCCTCAAAAGATATGATGATTATCAATGACGTTGAAATATCTCATTAGATCATACACTCAATGCGATTGAAAAATATGTATTTTGCCAATACTTATGACAAGAAAGTAATTTCGGTTTTTTAGCGTGAAATAAAACTTTTTTTCTATGCATAAAATGAACTCTAATCAGTCAAATATCTTCCATTCTGTTCGATGACCTTTTGCCATCTTTCTGGTAACTTCATGCTCCCGCGTTCATAGAACTTCTGGTCCTTATCAGCAAAAAACTCAACCAAGTGCGATTTGAGGCCATCGGGTTATTACTGAAATTTTTACTATTTAAGAAGTTTTGTAAACTTTGAAATAAATGATAATCCGATGGCGCAAGGTCGGGGCTGTATGGGGATGCGATTTCCCAACCAAGCTCCAATAGTTTGGTACGTGTTGCTGAAGATGTGTGAGGCCTCGCTTTGTCGTGGCGGAACCCAAATATCGAGCTTCTTAACAAGTCCAAGACGTCTTATATCATTTTCAATTGTTGTCTGTGATATATTTAACTGTTTTGCAATCTCTCGTACAGTTATATGACGATTCGATTCAATTATGGCTTTCAATTAGTCATCATCACCTTCATAAGGTCGACCAGAACATCTTTTAGTGAAAAATCCCCAGAACGAAATTTTTTAAACCGATTCTGACATGTGCGTTCTGTTAAACAATGAACACCATAAACTTCACATATCTCTTTGTGGGCCTCAACCACTGTCTTGCTTTTATGAAAATAAAAAAGTAAAATGTGTCGAAAATGGTTATTTTTACACTTTTATTTATTACGTTAAAACTGACAGTTGTAAACAAAATTACACGGAATCTCTTTCTATAGCAACCTAAAGGTATTGACTACCAAATTTCAAAAGAAAAAAATTCTAACATTGACAAAAGAATAACGAAACAAAGATAACGCTATCTACTGGTGCAAACCAAAATCACTTTCTTGTCAAACAATAATTAGTAACTACGTCTCGGCTCTTCGATGAATTAACTGCCCTCTGGCATAACACAGGCTGACTATCATAAAAATGTTGTTCCTTTAAGAGCTTACTTTAATTCCATTGAAAGTTTTTTGACTCGATGCAGCACCTAACCAACCCAGCGTTTAACACTATGACCCCACCACCTCTCCCGCATCGAAGGCAACAGACTGTCGGGGAAAAATTAGGTTAAGAATCAGTATGTAAGTTAGTTTTAAGTTTGATGGAAAAGGTGAGCCCCATCACCTTAATTAGTCAGTTCAGTCCAGTCACGTATGATGTGTATTTTATTATTTTATTATTATTATACTTGTTTATTCCAATATATAATTTTTATAAAATAACAAAACCTGTATTAGATTCGCCTGAGGATCTATAATTATCTGTAAATTTAAAGGGGCTATGAAAGAAAGAAAAAGAAAGTATTGTCAATGAGATATGTTCATTCAATCATCGGTAAGGAATACTTGATTTAAGATGCAGTCACTGAAGCACAGAGATAGGGGGGGGGACACTCCATTCATTTATCTCCTGTTCCAACTGTCGTTTTTTCTTTTTTTTCCACAAGTTTTTTCTTGTATCTGCCAAGATCTAAGTCTGCTAGGGCCATGCTATCTTTGAGGCTTCCAAGTAACAGGGGTTTTGGTAATATCATTTCACCATCGTCACTTCCTTGTTCTTCACTTAACCTATATGTCTAACCTATATGTCTAACCTGTATGTCTGCCTGAGACGTCAGTTGAAGCAATTTCGAATTAGTTATCTTACTAATGTCCGTTATTCTTGGAATGCAGACCTGGAGTTGCTGGTCTTGAAAGCCCGTCTCTTTCCATCCTCCACGCTGTCGTATAGTAGAATTTTAGAATTGAAAACTTCTTTATTGCGATAAAATTACAATCTGCCTAATACTGCAATAAGTAATTGTGATAAATGTTCTCATTCAGAGACCTCCCAAATCCACATGGTTGTCACCCCCCTCGTGTGCGAAAGAGTAAGCGTAGTCTTACGGAGTAAAATACACGTGCGTGAAGGTTGTCAGAAAATACCAGAGGATGCGCATCATTTGTTTTTTGCAGCCTAGATATGTACCGAAATATCAAAAAGAGTGGTTATGAAACCGCCCATTACCACTTGAAGACACTTACCAAACCACACAATTGCGGCACTAGTGCTCAATAATGTTGGGTTGAATGAGGAATAGTAGTAGGATTTCAATGGGTTCTTAATAAATTATTATTTCCTTATTTTTTATGTATTTAATATGATATAATTTATTTCATAATTTAGAGATGATCTACCCCCCCCCCCGTGCCATCATATACTATCATTCGTAAATTAATTATATAACAAACTGAATACCTTGAATAAAATATTTACCATTTAAAAAAAACAAAACTATTCGAATTGTCATATCACGTGAAGAAAATAGCTGCCAAGTTTAGAGAAGAAAAAAAAAAAGAAGGTGAATTGAAGGCTGAAAAATTTATTTGAATTAAAAAAAAACAACATTCCCTGAAGTGTATATCACACCAAAGATCCGGTAAAGACACTGAAATGAGCGGTTTGAAGGTGGTATTTCGGCGGTATAATGATATTCATTCAAACATTTTTTCCCTCTCCAAGGACCACTGGTGTAAGGTCTCACTCGTACACGCATAGTGGGATCTGTTCACTCATAGTGGGATCTGTTCACTCGAGTCAAAGCGTGATGATGACCACTATTGTTTCAGTTTCAGCTCACTTACCAGACCCTCCGTCATAGCCTGAAAAAAAAAAATTAAGTAAACTATACTCCAAACAAGTATAACAGCGACTTATATTTATTTCCTTTTCGGAAACTCGGGACTCCTGTTTACAGAACTTACTTCTATGTAAAAATGTGGACATTTTCACAAGACATGAATAAAAAATTTATAATCACTAAAATGTTTGTATGCCTGTCTGCCTGTGAAGCCTAGAGAAATGAAATATTTTTCAAGGAGGTCACATTTGACTTTGGGAAGACACGAAAAATAATTAATCCCTGTAAAACATGAACAAATGCCATTAATTATATTAATTTAAGATATTGACGTCCTGATTAACAATATGTAGTTAGTATTTTTTTTCCAAACTATAATTGCAATAAAGTCATTAAATATTAAACTATAACTTTATTAAAGTCATTATAGTCTAAACTATAATTGTATTAAAGTCATTAAATCTTATACTGTAATTGCATTAAAGCTTAACCTATAATTGCACTAAAGCTTAAACTATAATTGTATTAAAGCTTAAATTATAATTGCATTAAATGCATTAACATCCAGACTATAATTGCATTAAAGACATTAACTCCTAAACTATAATTGCATTAAAGTCATTAAAGCTTAAAATATAATTGCATTAAAGTCAGCACAGCTTAAACTATAATTGCATTAAAGTCAGCACAGTTTAAACTATAATTGCATTAAAGTCGTTAAGGTCTAAACTATAATTGCATTAAAGTCATTAAAGCTTAAATTATAATTGAATTACAGTCATTAAATCCTAAAATATAATTGCATTAAAGCTAAAATTATAAGTGCATTAAAGTCATTAAAGCTTAAACTATAATTGCTTTAACGTCATTAACATCTCGATCGCAACTTTTACGCAACCATATACCATATGCATCAAGTTGACAAATCGGAGAATGTCGAGGAAGTATCATGTACCGCAATGGCTTATGTACTGTTGAGTGGTGAATGTTTGAAGAAGATAACGGTAAAACTCAAAAGGCGAGGATGGTTGGTGTCATTAAACGAACGTCGGATAAGGTAATCATAATATAGCTAAATATATTACTAAATCTAATGTAATAAATATAAGTAATTTTAATTCGACCGTTTAAGCACACTTCAGGCAAACTAACTCCGATTTATTCGTTTGCAGATACGATACACATATGACTTAAAAACTTTATGAAAGTAGCCATTATATGATCTTTTTTCTTTTCAAGTTCTTTCAAGGGACACTAGCATACTAATGTTATTTTTTTTACGTTCCCAAGCATCTTACGCCTGGTTCCTATATTTTTTGTTCTGTTTTGGATACCGTTTAACAACAAACTTCGACAAACTCGAACAGATCATAGGAACGGAGGCAAAAGCTGTACTGACTCCGCTGAATGCCTTTGATGTCGGAAGCATTTACTGACATTTTACGTCCACGCCGAACCTCTTCGAAACATGGCAGATCTTTACGTGCCCACTACGCGATGTATGACAGACCACGGACCAGCCAAGATATAGTTCGTGGGAATGGGGCCTAAGATGTATCTGGGGCTTAAATAAATTACAATTGTATGAAGGCATTACAACTGTCATCCATCCCATTTTTTTTTCAATCCCAATTTTATAAAGGTGTATTATAATTTGCAGAGAAGTTTTATTTGATCCCGCTGAAACGTTAATAAACAATAGCAAACCTACGCAAAATAATGAAGGGTGAATTATGGATCAATTGCTTCTAATGAAACAGTGATCTGTCTTGCTAGACAGGAATGAGTGAACTAAAGCTTTATTGGCAGTCAAGGAATGTCAAACAACAAGCTTATAAATGGCATTAGTTATTGGTGAACATTAAATAGGATCAATCTGTTGACATTCCTTGGCATTAGTGCATTTGAAAAAAAAGTATTTTTTAGAACACTATTGTAATCTTAAGCAAAACATACCGGGTTATTGTTGAGAATACCTTAAACATTCCAGATAGTATCTTGCTACTGCGCAAGGTTAATCATGTTTAATTTTAATTTGTTTACAATCCATCCCAAACGCAATTATCCCTGCGTAATATCCCCCCCTCCCTTAAGAAAAAAAAACAAAACAATTACTTTCTACGCATTTGATTGTTTGAGCTCTCTGATAGGGGAAATATTATGGGATATTTGTAAGTCTTCTAAATAATATCATAAAGGTTGAGTTCTGAACTATAATTTTTTATTTAGTTTGGATATATGATATGTCACAATTTGTTCGTGCCTCTGATTATTGAGAATGTGTACTTTGAACAGCTGATGCCTGCCATCTCCAGGTGATTCCCATCAATCCACCTACATCAGTACTACTGATGCTGATGTATTGAGTGGATTGCTATGAATTGCCTTAACATAAATTTTCTTTCAATACTAGTTGTCGAATTGCCACTAGGGGAGTGCCTAATCACTCTAGCCCTGGTGACAAGTGCGGATTGTAGTAGTTTATAACATGGACCATGTTCCATGTCGGCGTTAATATCTGACTCCATTTTATGATAGGGATGTGTCCCGACAATACACTGTGTTTAAGAGAAGAGGTACAGAGGTTTCATGAAGAATAAGACAAGTTTTCAGAGTTCAGGCGGGGGCCCGGCAGCGTAACAGGTACAAGGCACCAGAGGGTTTGCAATGTGGCTGAGAAATAGGGTGATGGGCTCAGATGTGCTGAAGAGAGAGTAGGCTGACGAGGAGTCTAAGTGTCTGCCTTCCAGGGCCGAGTGGCCCTGGCGTAAAAGTGACACCGCGTAACAGCGGGTAAAGAGAGTAGAAGACTAATAGGCTTACTTCCAAGTAAGGGGCCCTGGCGTAAAGCGGCTGAGGAGATGAGGAGACTGAGAAAGAGTAAGCCTACAGGGCGAAACCCCCTGGTTTAAATATTATTCCCCCTTTCCACCGGAAGGCGGAGCCTGGCCTGAAAGGGGTATGTTTATGTCACACCTGCACCTTTGTCACAAGGCGCGTGACCGGGGACACGGGTTGCTTAGTTTATGGCATGCTAGGGACTCACCCATTAAGGCTTATGAGAGGCGCCCCAAGGTCTACCGGGTCTGTTTTATGACGGCCAGGTAGCTTTTAAGCCAGTGCACCTGCTGTTAGCTGACTTGTTACGACTGCCGGTTCATGCGTTTATTTGCTAGAAAAAGTTTTACATCTAATACAATACATTATATATGCACCAGAGTATAGGGTGATTAAACAGTTATGTAGTTAGGGTCGCTACACTAGTCCAAACTATCATCAAACAGCTGTGACGTTCCAACTCGCCCAAAACCAAAATTCAAAAATGTCAGTAATATTATTATACCTAACACGTTTGAAAACGATTTGTGATTGTGAGAACAATTTGAAGATTGGAGTAAGGGCTTGTTAGCAATTGTTAGAATTAATTTAAGTTATTTTTTCACAGTTTCAATTACAATTTATTAATCGTAAAATGAATAGATGTTGAAAATCTTTATTAGTAGAGGTTAATTTTAATGTTTTTAATTTATAAATGATTTTTTTCCCTGTTGATAAGCAAATAAGTTCTTTTGTAAAGTAAACATTATTTTTTGGTTTCACTTCATCGGGTTCATTACAGTCTTAATAATTCAGTCACTCGGTTACCTTCATGAGGCTTAGTGGGCCTTCTCCAGACATTGTACAGAGAACTCTCTGGGAAACATTTCTCAGCCAGAAATCGAAACTGTGCCTCCATTGCCGGAAGTTATTTTGTTGGTAGTTGGTCATTATTTTGGCAGCAACTAGAAATTTTCTAATTTTACGAGAACAGGAGGTTTTAAATTTACAAAAATGCTCATAATTAAAAAAAAAAAATTAAAATTGAATATATATTAAATTAATATGCAAAATTTCTTTACAAAAGTAAAAAAAAACTCAATGTTTCTTTTTAAACAAAATTTGTTTTATTGGCTTATAATGGCATTTAATAAGAAGTATTACCTCATCTAGCTTTAATAAAATCTTCCATCCTTTTAGGCTTACTTATAATAAAATTTTGGAAGTTGTTGTCCCACTCATCCAATACTGAGGAAGAGGTTGTCACTTGACAGAACCTTCCTTTTAAATTTGCCCTAAACGTGTTCGATTGGGTATGGATTTCTTGCTGGGAACTCTAGGTTACGGAGTTACCTAGAGTACGGTTCAGGTACCCAGAAACACATGTTGCCTTATGTTGCCGTGCATCATCATAAATAAACAATGGGTCAGTGCCAATGAAAGCCTCTCCACATACCTGAAAGCATTTGTTGTGACCACCTCTTAATTAAAAATAATAAATAATTTCTAATTCTAATTAAAATAATTAGAAGTTCCCCTCTTCTCGGTCCAGAAAATATCTATCTATGTCCAAGACCGCATAAGCTACCAATAATACCTACCCTGTTCCTCTTCTCCTGAGCATAGTACACTGTCGGGGCACACCTTCTAAGATCTTATGGAGTCAGATCAAAGCGAATTAAGCTGCCTGCCGACTAGGCCACCAGCCAGGGTGAAAGACCACAGGTCCACCCGCCTTATATCTTTCTATGCGCTCGCCGGACGGCGGCTAAGAGGTAGTAGCGACCCTAGCCCGCGGCGGGCGTCTCCTCCGCACCTTGGGGACTCCCGACAGCATTCAAGGCACCTCCTTCAGTAAATGCCTGCCAAGAAGTGGCGCCCCAGAACATGACGACTCCCCTCCAAATGCTACAGTTTCTAAAACGTAGCACTGACTATACCGTTCTTCAGAGTCTTTCTGGACTCTTAGCCACTCTCGGCTCATCAGTGAATAGGATGTTTTCCATTCCTCTTCAGTCGAAGATTGGTGATCTCTTGCAAATATTAGTCTCTGTCAACGGTAAGAAAGCGCCCTTTACAGGCATTGTTGAGCTAAGGCCTAACTCTCTGTTTTATTCAAACTGTTGACTCTGAGATTGTAATCCGCCGAATACGAGCAACCACGTTTCTAATGCCAGAAGCTGTTGAAGCGCGTTTCCTAATCGCTTTCATTTGTCTTGATTGACTCCCGGTCTCCCTGTACCTTTTTAACGGCCTGCAGAATATTAAAACCCAAGGCGATTAGCGTTATTAGAATCTTAGCGGCTCAAACAACTCATTAACAATAAGTGTAAACCACAGAATAAAGAGGTGAGAGAGAAATTAAATAACGGGGCGAATAAAAGGCCAAAACAAAAAAGACTAAGAGGGAAGTTTAATCAATAAAAACATTTAATCCTTCATTTGTTGACAAATAGTGAGTAACAATTAAACGCATAATCCCTAACGTCTCTCATCTAACTAATCCTATTACTATAAATAAAATAAAAAATGGGTTAGGCTCCAAAATTAAAAAAAAAAAAAAATGTCTAGGTGTTGTGATTTTTTTGACAGGGAGTATAATTAGCACTCTAATTGAACAGCTAGTTAGTTCTCATATCTCGTTTCCTTATCGCCGCTGAAACGCTCCTCGTCCTTGAAGAGTATTCTCTGTGAAATTCGCCGAAACGACATGTCTGTGAAATAACATACGTTGATTGTTTGTCAAATACATTATGTATGAGAGGAGATGATGTCACAACTCGAGATAACATCATTCGAAAGAAATATAAACATTTGTATCATATTATAATATAAACTTACCTGGAATCTGACACATTTGTTTTTCTCTAAAGAGCGAGGAGTTTTTTCATTCTCTAAAATATACCGATTATTATACAAAGATCCATATTCTAACTTAATGAGCATTGTCTATTGGTTGTAGTTTTTTTGTATTTCTTAGGACTAATCTGTGTGTAATGTTTTCAGTTGTTAGACCTGTAGCATATTATCATAAGTTAATATCATTAAATTGACAGCATTATTAAACTTGCTTGTTTGGTTTTATTGTCATATTTTGTATTAAATCGGATGGAGGCTCGCTAGGGGCGCGGCATAGCCTGGCCTCTGACCTGCCTATATAAGGCCGCAACTCTGAGCTTTTACACACAGTCGGAATCAGACACTTCAAGTGACCACTCTTCTCTCTCTCTCTCTGCATTGTCGCTTGCTGCTCTACTCGAACCGTGGCTTTCCTATTCAACTACCTCTGCATCTCTCTCTCCTAGCCTCGCTATGATTTAGTCCGGCGTTGTCAGACCCCCCATCTTCTTAGTGGGATTATCGGGGTTCATCTCGCTAAAACAAGCTCATCCTTGGAAGAGATCCCTTCCATGCTGACGACGGTCTCTGTACGTAGTAGCGTCTCCCCCAGCGATTCAGTATGCATCTCTCTGGTTCACACTCACCTTTGGGATCCAGACAGTTTTCGCCTACCCTCAGATACCAAGTGTGAATTCGTGGTCATTCCAAGAACAAGTAAACTACCTATAATACCTATCCTGTACCTCTTCTCCTGAACATAGTGCTCTGTCAGGGCACACCTTCCAAGATCTAATAGAGTCAGATCAATAAACAAAATACAAATTAAACTACCCGCCGACTAAGCCGCCAGCAAATATCAAAGACCACAGGTTTACCCATTTATCTGTTTCTTGACGCCCACCGGGCAAGGGGTCGGGTCGACGAGAATTACCCCCGGCATTCTTGAATAACGTCACGTGTGACTCCCACTTTCTGTAAGTCTTTTTCGACCTCTAATAACCAGGGCCCTTTAGCATTCTTCTCTAGGAAGTACTTAAGGATCCTGTTTGTCAATCCCTGTCTGTTCCTTCACGCCTAGTGGCCATAAAATCGAATCTTCCTTTTCCTCATTACGTCCGTTATTTTTACTATGTTCAACCTCATTGATTGAATTCAAGGCTGTATCGTTTTCTCTATTTACCGTTCTCTCTTACTGGTCCCTTTATTTTTCTTTATTTGCCTTCGAGCTTACCCAGCATTCCTTTCCTATCCATCGCAAGGCATTCCGCAACGTATAGGTCTGAAGACGTAGAGAAGAAGTTGTAGTGTCTGAATTAGCATTTAAGGATATTGATCTCTTGTTGTTGATACTCTTAATTAGCTCATATGACATTTCCATTTCCCTCATCCAGGATTTGAACGCTTTCTTTTCTGACAGCTTGGGCTCTATTCAATCACCTAGAAATTTAAACTTTCCTATCCTTCTAATATTTCTTTGTCCCACGTTTAACTCTTTAGGGGCCGACTTAATATTCGTAATGAAGCTGTTTTTTTTTCAAACGAGACATTGAGGCCTACCTTGGGTCCTTGCGTTTGGAGTTGGTTGATTCGTTGTGCATCCGAAAACATAGCAAGACCATTTGCGAAGGCCAGACAGCCAACCTCCAACTTTATGCTTTTATAGCTCAACTTGACACCATTTTGTTTGCTTTGTCGTTCATTTCCTTGCACCACACACGAATGGCTTTCTCGAGTACGCAGTTAAAGAGCAGAGGTGAAAGGTGTATTATTTCATTTTTACGTACTCTATGTTTATTGTGCTCTGTCTTTATTATTTCGTTAATAAAACAACATCTACCCAAAATATGGTAACGGGCAGTTCAATATTGCGTCTTTCAAAGAATTTGGGAATTCTGTAAGCTGCAAATTGAATTCGATTCTTTGCTGTTTTTAAAATCATTATTACCACTGGTTGCGGTCATTTGGAATACATTGTGTGAGCATTATTAGTCTTGAGTATACAAATGAGTGAAGATTTTGTTGGAAAAATCGGTTTAGCTTTATGAAAAAGATTTTTTTTTTAACTAAAAACTATGTGTCTGTATTATCTGGTCCTGAAATCAAGAAAAATAAGTCTTGTTAAAAAAAATATAGGTAACAATTCACAGGATAATTCTATTCTTTTATAGCTAAGTCTTGTTAATAATTATTAGCACTCTTTCTTAACATCAATTCGCTTTTCTTGTTATCTGTACTTGATTCACACCATAGATGTTATGTTGAAACATTGTACATAAATAAATTTGTTGAAAATCTAATTCTTTTTCATAAACCTAGCCGATTTACCAACAAACTTGCGATAGTGCAGAACCTTTACGTTTGCTGGCTTTGAGTGGTATGACGACTGGTAGTTCAACGATTGGACCTGAAATGTGTGCTAGGATAGCAAAGGTTTTATTATCGAAAAAGAAAAGAAGGAATACAATATTTCTTAAATGTGTACAACATTAACTTAAAAAGACTGGATTGAAAGACCATAACTAAAACAGTCGATGTAACTTAGAATTAGTTACAAATTCTACAATTTACAATTTCGCTAGCGTATTTTCGCTTGACTCGGGCGTATTAACGGAAATGTTAATACCTATTGATCGTGATGATTCAAAACGCTTCACCCCTTACTTGATTATAAAAGACATCACCCCACTCTAACAGAGCTGTCAACTTAATTACGTCACAAAACCCCCAAACAAATATGTTCAATATGTTCTAAGCTCTTTGGCGATGCATATAAAACATTGATGATTTGAAAACTTAATTAAAAATTAGCACTGAGCCTTTTATTTGAAAAACGTACATTTTCAAACGTACGTAATACATTTTCAATATCCAAGAAGCTAATTTTATTGTTTGTTTGATTCGCATGAGTAGATCGATTTTTAAGGACATTTTTGAATAGGTGTTTTTGGTGTTAAGCCGGCTCGTTTATTACATAAGGATTTAAATATCTATTTAAATATTAAATACAATTGTAAACGTAATTGTAGAATTCTGTTAAAGAGTGTTGTCAATTTAAATCATTCCTCCATCGCCCCTAAGCCGGTATAAAATGGAGTGATTTAGCAATTATTGCTAAATATTTCGTTAAATTAGTTATTTCTGATGTGATGTATAAGAGAAATCGTGATAACTAAGTCATTTTCCTTCACGGCATTCAAAAACAGTTCCGTGTAATTGGAAATACACGAAGGGTGTGGTAAGAATTATTCTAGTCGAAAGCACACGGTGTTGTTAACTGACAACGATTTAGATCCTTCATTTAGTAGTTGCTGATGAAACAGTATTTCTATATATTTATTATTTAGCTTTGTTAGCTTCCTTATATTCTTGTCACAACCCACTGACCTATTATTACAAGTAATTAATATTTACTTCAGAATAGATTAGACATATGCTATGTATCTAATTGATTAAATTTAATCCAATGTTAATTTTGCAGAGTCCATTCAAAGCAAATTAGAAGCCTATCATATTTAACAGGTATGACTCATCCTACTTTAGTGATAGCAATCAGTAGTACACATTTGTAGATAGATAACTTTTAATAGTAAAATTATCTTTACAGATTAGCGATGGTTCATCAAACTGATTCTATGAATTTATCTCCGAACAAACCTCCAGGAGGACAATTGGAAATTTACAGGAGCAAAGCATCGTTTGATCGCCATAATATGCTCTTAGCAATAGAGGACCCTGAAAGAAATGCAATTAAAGTAAGTTAACAATTGAACCTATAGTCAAGACTTATTTAGATATCGTTATCTACATCTTCGGTATGTATTCACATTTAAGTAGATTGTAAACACATTATTTTATTTTCAATTGGCATCAAATCTAGAATAGCTTCCGTTAATTTTCCTCATTTGGGATTTCCGAAGGCCCAGCAGTGTCCAGTTTTGATTTTAGAACCTTTTGGGCAGAATATCTTACTCGTGGGATGCCTACTTCTTGTCACATGCAAATGGGATTTAATTCTATCCCAAATAAAATCTGCTCTTTAGGTGCGATTTAAACCTGCAGATTGAATATTATTTTTAATCGATGCCCAATACCATTGATTTAAACCTTTTGGACTTTTCAAGGATTCAATTTTAAGCACTTATTCGGTGGGTGGGCCCAGCTAACTTGATGCCTTTTCTCTTTGGCTGAAGGGTCCTATCTTACCCAAGGTAGCAACTAGAGAATGGTATCTTCCAGTAATTTCTGGCCGAGCTCACTTATTCCTAACCTCAGTGTTTAGTAATTCCTAGGCACCTGTCTTCCACTGACCAAAGCTTGTCGCCCTCAAATGTGACTAACCACAGTTGGTACGATTTACAATTTTTTTTATTCGAGTACTCATTTTTCCTCATGAGACTGAGTGAACCATGTCTCCTTAAGTGGAGCGAGGATTCCCGCAGCCAGTAGTAACCATGCTAACAACTAGGAAACAGGAATGACTTATCAGTGAACATGCCTACAAATGTTTTAATTGGTTAATATATAAAAGATTAATTTTTTCTGATAAATTATTTGACATTATTGTTAATTTTTTAGAAGGATGTTTGGAGTTATCTTGCATCTGATCAAGCATATTGGCCAAAAAGTAAAATTCTTAGTTCAAATGATGAGAAACACGAGACTGCAAAACTCCTGGAGAAGTTTCGAAACTCTAAACTTTTTTATAATATAAACAATATGGATTATCAGACCAGAGTGGGTATTCTTATTCTAAGTTTTGTTTTAAATTAAACTTAATTCTGTTCTAATAGTTATATTTTTGAACAATTTTCAGACGAGGTATTTAATAACACTTAACCAAGCTGTCGAAATGTTAAATCCTAATTTGTCAATAAAATTTGCTCTCGGGGTTTCACTGTTTGCCAATGCATTAGTGTCACTTGGCACAGAAAGACATATGCACTACGTCAATGACGTGTGGAGTGGAAAGGTATAATTCTTGTTAATGTGATAATGGTGGTGTTTTCAAGCTAAATAATATCTCATAAGTCCTGTTGTATAGATTCTTAGCTGTCTTGCCATTACTGAACTCGCCCATGGAAGCGATACGAAGCGACTCATGACCACAGCAACATACAATCATAACACAAATGAATTCATCATTAATACACCGAATATTGGAGCAGCTAAATGTTGGGTAGGAAACTTAGGTAAATTCAGCATAAATTATATTATGTTTTTTAATGTTATTTTATTAAAATATAGACAAATATAATGTTATGTAGTCTTTAGAATTTTCTCTTAATATTTCATCCTCTGCTATGAAGGACTAAGTAATAGAAGAAAATTTGGGTACTCCTGTAGAAGCCATATGAATTATTTGTTATGACTACTATAATTTGATTGATGTTGAATCTTAGATTATAATATTTGTTATAATAATATATTATTAATTATTCAATGAATAATTCATCGAATCTATTTAGGGAGGCAGAGCACCCACGCGCTCCTGTTTGCACAATTGATTGTTGACGATGTTTGCCATGGACTTAATGGTTTTATGGTTGCTATCAGAGACCCCGAAACACTTATTCCCTTCCCGAATATAACAGTTGGTGACATTGGTGAAAAAGCTGGTCTACACGGAATCGACAACGGGTATAAAATCCTATTACATATTGTTATTGTTACTTTTCTTTGTTCAATCTGAATTTATTATTGAAAAATATTTTCTGCCTTGATTAATAGCCAAGAAACATCTGGTTGGGTGCCCTTTAACCGAGATAGTCCTCACTCAATGTTTACTAGAGTATACGTAAAACCAACACACTCTTTGTCGTAACATTACATAAGGCTGGCTAGTGCGCACTTTTAACCATAAATGTAGACAGATTCCTTGAGAGCTATTTACATTTTAATGCAGTCTTAATCTATATGTCTGGAATAATCTTGAATTTGGCTTTATTTTTCAAACAAACACAAAAATTTTAAAGAAATACACATTACAGTTTCTATCAAAACCTTCAAACAATCCTTCAACTGTTAATATTTTTGCTGTTTTATCATTTAAAAAAAAAACATCAGAGGCTAAACTAATAATAACAAAAAAAAAATGATGATATTATTATTTAAATTATGAAGTATTCATCCTTTTGTTTTCTTTTATTCAGAATATAATGAAAGTTTTATTGATAGGTATATAATTTTCCATCACTATCGAATACCTAAGGACTGTTTACTTAATAAAATTTGTGACATCAACAAAAACGGAGAGTATGAAACTCTATTTACTAATCCACAAGAATTGCTTGGTAATCTATTGTTATCGTTATATACATTGCATTTATCTATTACCTGCAAATGTTTAATTTACTTATTATTTTCGCATAGGTGCTGCTTTGCAAAGTTTGTCTGCCGGACGTGTGGCTATTTTACAAGAATCGACTAATACTTTGATCAAAGCTATTGTCATAGCAATACGATATGCTGCTCAACGACTCCAATTTAGTGACAGTAAAGGGAACGAGCTTCCACTTCTTGAATATCAAACACATGTGAGTATAAAAAATAATGTTTCTCATTGTTATGTGTGGATTTATATAAATTTATTGTCTCTAAGTTAACTTATTATTTAATTTTTAGATTATTTACTATTAGTTAATTTTATTTCTTTTTATCTACTTGAGCGCCTAGGTGCCCAGCCGATATAAGTTCTTGATATCCCCAGCTCCTACATTCAAGACACAATCATGCCTGTGACCTTATCCCGTATACTCCTTTCCGTATCCATACATCCTAAATTACTGTTAGGGTCTAGTAGTCCTGAGGTAGGTATCGGTGCCTTATTAGAGGTAATAGGAGTTTATCACTCAACTGTAGTATCAATGGTTCAGAAGAAATTTGATAGCCTGGCTTATGCCATTTTTTGCTCGATAACAAACCCAAAAACTTATCCATATCCGAAAATGTTGAACGAATTCCAGGGTTTTAAATTATTGGTGGCACGGAACTACTGCTTCTAGTTACTAAATAAAAACCTTAACATGTTTATTGTTTTATTAGTCGATAATAATATTAAAGTATATTGTTATTATTGAGAATGTATGCTGTTTGGATTCGGATTTGTTTCAATATATTTGTACAGTGGAATGTAGAAGTACTCACCGTTGAGAAGTGTTCATTATAAATAACAACTACTGTATTTAATAAGAATATTTCATATTTTATAAATGTGATTGTCACATAATTTACTTACCTCTTACAAGTGAGTAAGTTCTAAACTTTTATTATGTATTTTATTTAGCAATGGCGTCTTTTCCCTTATTTGGCAGCGAGCTATGCTTTCAAGTCGTTTATGGAAGATTTTGATGAGCAGTATATAAATCTAATCGCTGATTCTCACGAAGGAAGAATAGACATGGCACATCTTGTAAGTTACCTAATAATTCACCCTTAATCTTCGATTGACCTTCGTTTTTGTTTATTTTATTCATTATTTTCAGCCACAAATGGTGAAAGGGATCCACGCATTAGTTTGCACTGCAAAAACTTTAACTACGTGGACAACTCAAACTGCCATACAGGAGTGCAGGGAAGCATGTGGTGGGCACGGTTATCATAAAGGTACTAATCATTGGTAAAATATAATATTTATTATATTCATAAATGATAAATAAAAATATTAGAAAAATCATAAGCAGTAGAATCTCGATGCTCAGGGGGTATTCCCAGATAATCTAATCTAACTTTGATCTAATATACAAAAATCCCCAATTTTCAACCCAAAAATATATTTTTGTTTTCAAAAAGTACTATAATATTTATTTAATTTACTAATAAATTTTTTTTTTTAAATTAAATCTCAGGCTTCTTTGGCAACCAAACATTTACATCAAAGAAATAAAAAAAAAAAAAATTTAAAACATTCACAGTTTTAAGTTTAGAAATTTTCCATCGAATGCTTGCCTAGCTGCGTCGTGATCCCGATGCTCCAAATACATTATTCCTATCAGCTGTTACGATCACATTTGATTTTAAATTTTTTATAATTTATTTTATATTATTTAATTTTTTTATAATCAAATAATCATTCTCTCAAATCACTTCTTAAAAATAACATTACAGTATTTACGTATAGAAAAACATAAATACATATGCCACTTGATTAAAATACGTTTTAGTCTGTTTTTGTTTTTCACCGACAGATTTGATTTTTATAACTCTGTTCTTATGTGTTTTAAGGCTATAATTTTTTCTATTCAGAATTTTAATCTTCAAAGTTAACGAATTCGCTGGTCAACTGCCGCTAGTGCTTGATCTGTAGTCACTTTTTTTTATGATCAAATCAAATGAATCCATCTCGATGTCCAAAATATTGCTTTGGAAAGTGTTCTAACCTCACTTCGCCAATGAATGTCAACTATTTTGTCATCAGTGAGCTGTTTGTACCCTCTATCGTTCTTGTCAGGTTCCATCCTCGGAATCATTTTGCCTTTGTCTACATTATTGAAATGAGAAATGGTTTCTACTATTTGAAGCCATTTTTCAATGTCTTTTTATATGTCATCCTGAATAAAATTTTGACCTTTTAGATAGATATATAATAAAATTAAAATATTTATTATTTTATATTTTAATTATATATTTTTTATATAATTTATTTATTTTTAAAACTTTATATTTAACTTTTACTTTTTCCTAAGGTTCTGTTTATAAAAATAGGATAGTTCTGTTTAAAGGAATAATTGTTTATTTACATAAATTGATTTAAAATAATTACAAATAAGTACATATGTAGATAAATTAACATTATTAAAAAACTCAAGTTAAAATGTACCTTAATTATTAAACGCGATACTGGCCAGTGTTTCTTTGTTGATATTCTTCGTGTGGTTCGGATTAACGTCTTGAGCATTCTTGTTTCTCGATCCGTGCCGGGTGAAAGTTTTTGGCCGGTCTTCTCTTGTACACCACGAGGCAGTAACCGTGCCTGAGCTAGCATCCCTCCTGGTGCTTCCTTGTCTCCTGCCGGTTCAAAGATGAATGAGTGACCTAGCGTGGGCTGCTACCTAGGTCTCGTCTCCCCGGTCTCCGATGAAAGAGTGCCTGAGCCTCTTGGTATTCTATAACTCCTTGTCCTTTCCGCTGCCTTCTTGATCCTTTTTTAACTGGCATTGGCCATCCAGTTGTTTCGGATATTTATACTTTGCTTGTTTTGAAGTTTATAAAATAAAATATTTATATTAAATTATTGATATTATTTATACATACATATTAATGGTAGATTCAACGCAACGAAGCGTGTTTAACATTCGTGAATCGTGGTACACAAGTCATATATTGTTCATCAACGCTCGCTAATTTTGAGTTTATCTCAAAAACACCATCAAAAATCAACACATCAAAATATCACAACATTATAATGAAATTTAAGTTTGAATTCAAATTTCTGTTTGCAGCTTCAGGATTAGGAGATCTGAGAAATAACCACGATCCTCGTGTTACCTTTGAAGGAGATAATACAGTATTGCTGCAACAGACTTCTAATTGGATTCTCAGACTCTACAGCGATTCAGATCTCGACTTGAACATATTTCCGCTCTCAAAACTTTCATTTTTCAATCACAAAGATATTGTTTTACAGAACAAATATTCCGATGGTATCGATATCATTTCAGAAAAATGTAAGTGCATATCAAATTCAATTTTTTTTACTTGTATCTTAAATATTGACCGTACCCCTGTAGCTTGGGGGTTCTGCTGAATCGACTCCTACTTTGCACTTTTTGGAGTAGCTGCATAGGGAATAGAAATTAACATATTCCAAGACACATATGGAATCGGAAATTAAAACAATAATTAGCAGTTATGGTATGTTATCTTTTTGGTTTAATAATTATTCACCAAAGAAAAAAAACGGTGAGAGGATTTGAACCCAGGACTCGGCTGCTGTATTCAACTTAGCCATCCCCGTCAAATGGGTAGCCTAGTCAATATCTAGTCTTGTACAATCCCTTAAAAATTGCCAAACTGGCAATCTCACATTCTTGGTAACATAGGCTCTATGTTTATTATGCTTGGTAATACAGGCTTTATTATTTTTTCAAGCCTTGAGATATTTAAGATTAAAAAAAAGAAGAGAAATTTTTTAGTAATATTGTATTTTGTTCTAAAATGTTTGTCAAAATCAACTAAAGTCTACGAGAGAATACCCCATTGTTTTAAATCGTCATATCTCATTGTAAAGCCATCAAGTCTCAACATGTTCTGTTTAAAGTAAGATTCCATGACTAATTTTAAGTATACAGAAAATATTTCCAAATTTTCTTTCATTACATTACATGTTTTTCAAAATTAGGCGATGAAAACTATTCTATTCTCATTAGTTAACATTAATTTTACAGTTATTATGGAGACATATCAATGGCTTATATGCTGGTTATGTAAAGCTACAATTCAAAAATCCGAACTTCTTAAGAAACAGCAATGTGACAAGTTTCTTATCAGGAATCAAATTCAAGTTTTTAAAGCACGGACCCTTTCTACGGTTTTTGGTGAGGTAATGCCGTTTATTTATTTTATGTTTATGGAAAATATTACTAAAATGTTTCATTTATTATTTATTGATTATTGTATGCATTTGCTGCAGTTCCTGATGCTGACATACTTTATTAAAAAATGCAAGTCCTGCTCCTACGATGTAAAACCTGTGCTCGATAAATTATTTGGTTTGTACGGACTTTGGTCTCTTCATAAGCACCTTGCAGTTCTCTATCAAGGTAGGTACTTCATGTTTATCGTATGAATATAAATGTTGTAACAATAATTCTATTGTCAATTAAATTTATTTATTATAATTGAGTTGATTTTAGTAACTGATATTTGTTTATAAAGGGCAAATATTACATATAGAAAGAATGTGTAGTTTAAGTATTATCTCAGGTATAAACCAGGTAGCAAGGGATTAATGGACTTTAAGAACAAAGAATAATAGTTGACGAGAAGGGGGAAGAATTGCAAGAACTTGTAGAAGTTCACTCGGTGGTGACCAGCAGTAAGGCGAGTTGGAATGATACTGAGATGATTTGGAGTTTTAAGCAAAGAGAAGTTTTAACTCTAGCTATATATCATGTTTTGTAATAATACTATGAACCAAATATTATTTTAATTATATTTAAGATATCTTATATATTTAAATAGCTATAAATATATATGCCCTAGAACCAATACCCTGAGATTATCTTAATAAATTATTATTCTTTATACACTTTTTTAAATATCCTTTCACTCTTTATGCAATAACAAGTAAAATTAAATCAAAGCTAAGATATCTTTACAATGTATCATGATTTACAAGCACATACTATAAAAATATCTTTTATTTACGTGCTTATTGATAACGATTAAAGGGATCTTTACTAAAAGTTCATAATGAATAAACTCATTTCATTATAATGATTTGATGGTATTGGTTCTAGTGCTTATTTTTGGTTATTTAATTAATCCATAAAAACATAAATGACTACACAAAACTTAGATATACTTAAAATAATATTTAGCTAATTCTAGTATTGCAAACAACGAATGACGTATTAATAAGTGAATACATTCTTGGTTTGTGCTGGATGGATCTCTTCGACCTCAAGTCATTTCTCTCTCTCGTCTCCTTTCTAAAAAGCTGCTCTTTGTTCACTCAAACCACTTTACCGTAGAATTTCTTGTTGCAATTTGTCTGCATTAAAACGCTTAAATGACCTTTATATCTTTCGCCTCAAACCTTAATTTTTCATCCGTTGCACTGATTCGACTATTGCGGTGTATGAAACCTAGCTCGAACATTTGATGATCTTTTTTTGTATGAATTTGTTCTTCTATTTCAGGTGGCTATTGTGAGGGCCCTTCGTTAGGGGAAAACCTTTCAGAAGCGATTCTTCACCTTTGCAGTCAACTGAAGAACGAAGCCGTTTCTCTGGCTGATGCTGTGGCGCCTCCGGACTTTGTCCTCAATTCTATACTTGGCTGCTCTGATGGCAGGGTAGGTTAACTATATCTATAAAATGGTAAAAAAACAGTAATGTCAGTAATATTGAATCTGCTGCTTGTGCCGAAAGAACAATCCCGACGGTATTCCCTCCAACAAAATTAATTTTTTACAGTACATATGATGAAAAACAATAAGTTTTGCTGTCTAATTAATGCATAAATGCATGCTTGTGCCGGAAATATTCTGGCATGTAACCTCAAAGGTAAAACAGCTTTGCCAAGGATATTTTGGGTTTCGCTCGATTACAAAGCAGTGAATGCTGTTCGATTGATACAATGGCCATCATATGCTATTTCATAGAAGTTTATTTAGAGTCATAGCCAATGCAAGCTATCTTATGTGGAGCAGAAGTATAATTATGTTAAAAGGCTCAACATGTTCTCTTTGCGAAACAGGATGTTCACATGAATAAGTGATCATGCAATAGGTAGCTTATCTCATAAGACTAGTGAACACTAGTGTGAACCTAGCTATACAATTTTTTTTTTTCATTAAATCAAATTTATTAATATTTTGTTTTTTTCACAGGTGTATGAACGAATTATGGAAGCTTTTAATCTTCCAGACTCTTCAGAGAGTTTCAGCGAGGATAGTATATTACTACAATCCAAATTATAAAGAGTTATTCTAATGGCGAGTTGATGCAGCCGATTGTGATATAGCGATGTCTGCTCGTGTGTAAAAATAGGGAGCTGAGATATACCGGTTTTATTCTAAGATTAGTTTAAATGGTTGTAAAGTGTCAATGTTTATCATTATTAATTATATATTTTACTCTTTTTCATAATCCAATTATTAATTTGCCATTGTTCGGTTTAAAAAAATTTAATTTACTGTTGTTCAGTAAGCAAATCCATGCCGATAAGGAACCAATTCTTCTACTGTTAAATTGAGGTATCTGTGTCAGTTTTGTATGTATAGTAAAATATCAAAAATCGAAAACATATGGTTACACAGATTAACAAAAGCATCCAGTGAATATCTTTAAAATAAAATCTATGGTAATTTTGTTTTTATTACTACTTACTTTTAAGGTGGTCAACTTACTGAACTGAATCTCATAGCTGATGTTTTAATCAATTCAGTTAAGTGCTCACATTGATCTGCGAATTTTCTTTTAATTCTTCCAAAACTGCATTATCACTTGAGTTGGTAAAAGTAAAGTGTGATAGCCAAATTTATTTTCGAGTAAGACACAATCGCATTAGTTATAACTAATTATGTTCCTCTGGTGCATCATTTTGACTGGGTAAATGCTTTTATGCCCTGATCTCTGATTCGCATTTCACAAATAAAACTTCATTGAAAACAGTCCAAAGAAAAAGTATGAAAATCTCTTTTCGGAAACAACAAAGGCTATTGTTTGTTTATTTTGTATGATTTTCCGAAAACTTTATTGATTCTCTTCGTCTTTTGTCTGTTGCTGCATGGTTGCTTTCAGCACAGTTCCAGATATATATTGGTATGCTCGACTTCATATTCAATGCTGTGTACTTTTTTCTTAAATCAATTTTTGTTTGTTAGATTAAATTGTTAGGTTCACATATATAAGCAAATTAATTAAATAAAATCACCTTAATGTACGGAATCAAAAATATACTGTTTTTAGTCCAGCAGAACTTATTTAAAGAATATTTCAAAATACTAATTCAATGGTACAAACTACTAATACCCTTGGTTCCGAAATAATACCAGTGTATTTTTTGGTTTTTGAAATTTAGGGATTGTTAAGGTGTGCGATATAAAAACACTTCCAGAAATGATGAATTCTAAATCCTCGCAAGCAATGAAATTTAGCTATGGTCGCCAAGAATTGACCAAATGGCCGTTTGCTGGAGAACGATTGCTTGTCATTAAAATTATCTTGACTTTCCCTCAAAAAAAAAATATGGTAAATTGTCGATTAAATAATGAGCATTAAAGATCTAATCCATTAATGATGGGATATTAAATTTTATACACGTGTACGTATTGTTTTATATCAATTGAATGTATTTTTTCGTTTTTAAATTTCTTTTTATAACCTACTTATTTTACCTTCCTTTTTAGGGTTTTTTCTTTTAGTTTGGGTGATATCAGGATTCCATATTGATGTTAAAAACTTAAATTTATATTAATTTAGGTTTCACTGTGATACTACTAACTTGCAGTATAAATTTCACAGTATTATAAACGATTGTGTTAAAATGTAAATTTCTTACTTGTTTGTAAGAAACATTCTATAATAAAAAAATAATATTACTGTTGTTAAAGTCTTAACTATTTAGATGTAATAAATATATAGATCTTATCATTATTTATTTAACATATAATTTAGTTTTATCATAATGCAAAAGTATTTGGAAAATATAATTCCAAATTTAGTCATTTACTAGTCTTATAATCAGTTTTTTGTCTTAATAATTTGTTTCAATACAACAAAATAAATTTCGTTTTTATGGTTTTCATCGATGATACTGTTAATATAGATAAATATTATTTTAATCATTATAATATTTATTTGTTCCTATGTCGGCATTTTTAAATATCTTGTGTGTGAAAAGTATTTACCTGCCATATCTAATTTTATTTTTAAATTGTCGTTTATTAAATTACACAGGTGGTATGAAAACTTTCCGACCTCAACATGAAGATGATAATAAAATAAATAAAAGCTAGTGAAATAAATAAATAAATAAAAGCTTTGTTAGGTCGGAAACTTTTCAGACCACCCTTGTAAGCGATGTTGCAGTTAACAAATCCAAAGAACATATAATTTAATTGTAATGTAAAAAAGAAAAATTAATATTTTTCTACAAAGCCAAAGTTGTTCCACGACTTTGAAAAGATGTATGTGCCTTTACATTTTAGGGGGGGGAAAAAAATCAGACCATGTAATCTTAATTATTTTTATGACTGTTACCTTATTAGACCCTGTATTGTACGTCTTGATAATTTGTACTTGTTAATAAAAATATTTTATGGTAGATCTTTAATGATTAATTATTCCCCAAAATTACAAGTATTTCCTAAATTATAATCCTTGCAATTTAAAATTATTCTATAACTAGTCAACTCACCATTTTAATTAAAGTATTAAATTGCATGTTATTCCTCATCTTCTTAGTTTAATTCAAATCAGTTATAATGGATTCCATGTATTGATTTCTGGACTGGATAAGTTCACTCACTATATTATTCCACTATTTCTGAAAAGGTTAAAAGAATTAAAAATGTAATTTAATAGTTATTATTACACCCAGCCGATTAGGAAATGTAAAATTACATTATATAATTGACCATAAAAAAAATTGTTGGTGAAAGTTTGACTTGGCTTTCAAATGACCTTGAGAAGCCACCTCTAGGTTGATAACAGTGAATTAGTATAGCCTTTAACCTCAATGCTATCAGTAATCCATCAAGATAATCTCATCTGTTTAATAAACCAGTTTAAAAGTTATTAATCATGGCAAATGTAGAAGGAGAAAACTGTTACTTTATCGGTGTAGATGTCGGAACTGGAAGTGTGCGAGCTGCTCTTGTCAATAAGAATGGTAAAGTATTGGCCTCGGAAACACGGCCCATCAAAACTTGGAACCCAAAACCTAACTTTTACCAGCAGTCTTCGGAAGACATATGGGAAAATTGCTGCAAAGTTATTAGGGTAAGTAGCATAACATATCTACTGTTTGTTGATAGCACTAATAATGTGTTTGTAAACAATCCATAATTTTGTTATGTTGTTTATTATTAAGTGTTCTTTTTACAGATATTTATTTATATGTTCGTTTATCACAAAAATATATTTGAACAATTAACATATCATTTATATTAAGTTGACTATACTTACATACTTCTTTTATCAGTAAAGTACTGGTTTTTCAGTCATTGGTAAAATGTAATCAGTTCAGTTTAAGAAATTATAAATAAATAAAATATTGACAAATTGGCAGAATTTCCATCTATGCACATGTCGAACATATTTTTTTCATTGATGAACAATATGTCGTCCAATGATAAAACTCAATTACATATTGAAACCTTGAAATGGTAGCCAACTACCGAGTAGAGAAATATTTTATTATGTAATGCTGTATAATTTTGTTATATTGCTGTGAGCATCAATTGATCATACATGCATTAGTCATGTACAATTTGGAATTAATTATTCTGAAAAAAAAAATACGAGGACAAGAAGCTAAACTGGAAATTTTTATTGTAACCATTTTGTTCTCTTGCTATACTTGATTCTTAATATCCTTAGTTTATAGTTATATCATATACTTTTTATGATTTTTGGAAATTATTTTCGCAAATTGTACTACATTATAATGGAGTTAATGTGTGTCAGCACAGTTATTTATTCTCGAACAATCTAAGGAAAAATAGCATGTAGAAAATGCAAAAACCTTAGATGTTAAACTCTTATAAAAAAAAGATCCTGGTTTTAAAGTTTAAAAAAAAAATGACCACCTTACTTATTTGAAAAGAAAGTAATGTAAATGTAAATTATTTCGAGATTTTTTTCCCTTGGAATAACGAGGTATGTATGAACAATTGGCTGCAGAACAATTATTATAAAATAGCCTTAAGAGCACAGGAGAGCCAGGATCCGTGCAAAACAAACTATTTATTTTGTTGCGGAATAACTGGAAATCAAGAAAATAACACCCTGAAAATTTGGTGAAATTAACATACCGTGTTCTTCCAGCTTTCTATTCATTTAATATAAACTAGGCGAACAATTTATCAAGAGCAAAAGCTGAGATATAAACAGCTCACAGCATGGTAGTCAATAAATAGTATCGCTGAAATGAATTGGGTTATATTAAATTAATTATCAATAATTTTCTGGGCTAGGGTTTGGTGTTGTGAATAGTGAAATTGCTTCTTGATCTGAATGTCTAAATCCCAAGATGGATAGTAGATTTATTCCATTTCTGTAAATAGAAGCCTAATTAGATATCCTGTCCCGAATGAGAATTTAAATATGTATATAATGTGAGCCTGGGTAGTGTTCAAGACAACACACATGATCGGGGAATGTTTTTAGTGAATTCTACATTAGAAGTTCTGTAATGCTATAACATGGAAATCCACGAGAAACTAGCGCTTCGTTTCCCTCATTCCTTAACATATCCATTGCGATTTTATCCTACGATTTAAACTTTTCTCCTGACAACCACTAGAACAAAGTTCTCTCGAGTTATCTGCCTTCAACCAATCACCTCCAATCTGTATATAAATGATTCAGGGAAAGCTACAGCATGTATCAGGATTGTGCAGAAATGAGATATAAGAAATTATATGAATTGAAAAGTGAACGAGAGAAGGTGACTCTGTTTTGGTGCATCCGAATGGTAAGTTTTTACACGGTTTCATTTTCATGTTTAAGAATCCCATAAGTATAACTAGAATTTATTTTGAATCTTGACTCTTGGTTGGTGTATAATGAAAGTAAAATAAAATAGAAAGAAGTGTTAAGAATGGTAGCCCCCGCACAACATACTAAGTTAAATAGACCAAATGCACTTTTTATTTTACATAAAAACTTACTGTTTTAGCAGATTTTTCCTGTAATCTAATAACATTCATGTAAATGTAGGGGGGGGGCTGTACATTTTAATTAACTTGATTTTTTTTAACAGGAAGTGAAAAAGTCAGTTCCACGTGAAAAGATAAAAGGACTAGGTTTTGATGCCACTTGTTCCTTGGTTGTTCTAGATATTCGTGGTGACTCTGTTTCAGTATGTCCGAGTGGTAAGTTTTACATGATTTTCATTTTCATGTTTAATAATCCCATAAATTTAACTAGAATTAATTTTAAATCTTGATCATTTATTACTTCTTTTTAGAATATCAGTGAGACAACTTTTTTATTTTTTTATTTAGATTATTGAAATGCTTATTGTTGGGACATCAATGTTCTAAATGTTACATCGTAACAAGAATGTGATTAAAGTAAATTAATTAAACCTGTGGTATAATTTCGTGGGAAGAGACAAAGTCTATGGAATGTGTTTGAAGGTGCTAGGTGGCACTAGTAACTGACAATCATTGCAATCTGTGATTGTTGCAATGTTTGAAATGATGAAGAGGAAAAGGCCAGTTTTTAACGGATAACAAGGGCAAGAAGATAACGGAGCAGCGGAAAAGAAAAGAAGTGCTCATGAACAGAGAAATGTTTGTTTTGGTTTCATTAAAATTGTGTTTGAGTTTGTCTGTAGCAATAATTTGTCCATTAAAATTAAGCTGTGGTTTTTTGTTTTTCATGAATATCAACACCATTTATTTTGTTTTTCAATGCCAGATTCTATCTAATATTAAACCTTTGGCCTTTATCTCTCTAGGCTATAGTGACGACGGTAAAAGTTTTAATTTTATTTTTGTATGTTTTAGGAGATACTAAACAAAATATAGTATTGTGGATGGACCATAGAGCAGAAAAGCAGGCCAATTATATTAATTCGCTTCACCACAGTATACTCAATAATGTAGGAGGTAAAATATCTCTCGAAATGGAATTGCCAAAGCTGTTGTGGCTGAAAGAAAATTTATTTTCACAGTGCTGGATTAAAGCTGATCAATTTTTTGACTTACCAGACTTTTTGACGTGGAAGGCAACAGGCTCCGATACGAGGTGATGGCCCCTAAATTTAAATTAGTGACCACAAAATGAGGAATAATAATTGTAAATATTTTGATTTTTAATGTCTTCTCCATTTTTCCATTGCAGGTCATTATGTTCGGTGACCTGTAAGTGGCTGTATGAAGTGTCTTCCGATAGACATGGAGGTTGGAATAGAGAGTTTTTAGAAAAAATCGGTTTAGCTGATCTATCTCAAGAAAATTTCAAGAAAATCGGTAAGATGATTTTGTTTCCAGAAGAGAATGATTTGATATCTCTTTCTTTGTTAGCGATAGCCATTTGTCAATTTTGAACAGCTGAGAATTATTAAATAAAGCCAATCCACATGTAGCACTAGGGGTTTCTCTGAGTGTCATAAACTGACATTTACGAAAAAAGATATTTATCATGCTGTTGACTCACCTATGTATGTTTCTTTGTTTTTCTAGTTTGTTATTATTGTTTTTCTGTATGTAAAAGGCAGTGTAATAAAGGAACCCGGTGAGCCTTGTGGGTCCGGTCTAAAGGCAGACATCGCTCAAGCTCTGGACCTGCTAGAAGGTACTCCTGTTGCAACGTCTATCATTGACGCTCACGCAGGAGGCCTTGGTCTGATCGGCTGCCATGCTTCATCGATCTCTCCTTCGATTACTTCCAGACTGTGTAATAATTTTTATATATGTCCTTATGGAAAAATAAGTTAAATTTTGAGACGTAATAGTTAAATTTAAATTAAGGGTATTGAGTATGGATGTTATTAGTTCTAAGTTATATATTTCTTCGTGTAATTTATTTATTTGGTTTCCAACTAGCATAATCTTGACATAATGCTGGGTAATATGTGAGATTTGTCTTGTCTTCCATATCCAACAGATTCATTACTGTGACAAACGGCAAAACCAGCAATGACAAGAAGTTTGAATATTTCATATGGTTTTTAATTTATACCTATTAAGAAATGTGAATTTTAGGTTGATAGGTAATGCCTAGCACTGACTACACTAGTACCTTAGTAGCCACCTAGCAACTATAGTAACAACTTTACTTCTTCAAGAGTTATTGCGCCATGGATTAATTTTTATTTTTAATTTATAAGATCTCTCCCAAGTCACCAGGGAGTATTATCGGGCAACCTGTGCCCAGTTTCTGGTTTTCTACGGCCATGCAGTTTGCCATAAAGTTTTAACATTCTGATTATGGTGAGGTTAGTGTTAAGAGTGTGATTTTGTATGAAAATTTAATTCTTGATAATTGAAAAATCTGTCAATGTGTTGACATTATTCTTCCTAGCTTATCGATGATTTTGACTCTATAGGTTCCAGCAGAAGTTAGTATATTATGTGAAATTTTGATTATTTAACCAGAAAGGGCTTTAATAATTTGCAGCAGTAATTTAATTTTTCTCCAGCTTTTAAGTCTCTATACAAATATAAGTCCTATGCTATTAACATAGGTTTATGTCAAAGGGGGTTTTGAAAAAAATGGTTGTCTTGAAAATTATGTACAACGAGAATTAAAATTAATATAACGTTTAAATTAGCTAAAAATAAAAAAGATGTGACCACTGAAATGTGATTATGGAAACAATAGATAATGAGCCTAAAAGGAATTCAAACACGGAAAATTAATGTGTGAACTTGTTAAGTAATTAGTTTTCTTAGTTCAAGTTTTATAGATATGGCTATATTTTTCTTTTTTCCTTGTATCAAATATCAAAATGGAACTCCATGTAAAATTCCATTCACATTTCTATCTGGAATAGGGGACTAGCAAACCACCAGGTAAGTAAGACAGACAGGTTTACACGGGTCATTTCAAAAACATGTTTTTGAAAAAACAACCAAGGGAAAAAACATTTGAATCCTTTTTTAACTCCCTGTAAGGTTCTAATTACACCATTTGTTTAATTAATATTTATAAATTAAAAGATAATCTTAACTTTTTTTATGTTTTAATTTAGCTTTGATTTGTGGGACATCGACTTGTCATATGGCTGTTAGTGAAAAAGCTGTTTTCGTGAATGGAGTTTGGGGACCATATTGGAGTGCCATGGTGCCAGGACTATGGCTCAACGAAGCTGGCCAAAGTGCCTCCGGACGTTTGATAGATCATGTGATCAATACACATCCGGCTAGCTCTCGTATTCAACTTAAACCAGGTACACATCTATAAAAGAAAAATCTTGTTTTAGGATCACATATAATTTGGCTCTAATTGGCTAGTGATTTTTCATGCGGAATTAAACCTTCATCACATAAGAAAAATCTTGTGAGTCAGAGATGAATTATTAGACTTAAAAAATAAACTCATTGTGAGAAATCCATTTAATTAGAAATGTGAATAGTTATTTGGCATACAATTAGGAAAAATAATTATTAACTTTTATTTTAAAAAGGTTTTTTTTGGACTTTTACTATTGGCTAAGAAAAAGTTTAAGTAAAAATATAAATTGCTTTAACGCCTTTTGAAATCTGAGCGGTTATCGCTTTGTTAAAAAGTAACAGAAATATTTATATTCAGATTTATAAATTATATAATTTTGTTACTAATATTTATAGTTACATATTAGATCCTACCGCCTAAAACTTTTACAACTTAAATCACCTACAACCCTACAATTCTTTAATTATGGTCCAATAACTTGGTAGAACTAAAACTTTTATCAAAATGTATTAGTACAAGTTTTATTTTGACAGTTATTGATATAAGTTTTCAGAAACTCTTGTTTCTAAATTATTTGTACAAAGAGAATAAACTTTTTTCATCCCTGATTTTTGAAATATCAATTCAATTAATAGTAATATTTATTGTATTGTTTTTTTATTTCAGGTGAGCATATTGTTGATTACCTTAACAATATTTTAAATAGTCTGGCTTCAAAAAACGGGAAGCCAGAGGATTTTCTTTGTACTGATATTCACGTGTTGCCTGATTTTCATGGAAATCGTTCTCCTTTGGCTGATCCAACCTTAAAGGGAATGGTAATGTAGCAATGACATTGATGCTTATCATTAAATTAATGCTAATGATTTTAATTATAACTGGATTGCCGGATAATATTCAGAATAGAATAGAAAAACAATTTTTATTCCGGGACAAAGTTCCTTAAGAATAACATTTATTTATTATCATTATTCGTTTATACATAATTAATTATTCGAATTAGATTTGCGGACTGGATCTGCGGCATGATGAAGAGCAACTAGCAGTCTTGTATTTGGCAACGATACAGGCACTAGCGGTAAGAGAAATAATCATTATTTGTGATTATTGTCCAATTGTACAAACAGCTAAAAAGTTAGTTTTTAAGAAGCATTCATTCCTTTTGTACTATTTTATTATTTAAATTCCATTTACTTAAGGCTTTTCTTTTCCAGAATTAATATATTTTTCTGTTCTCAGTATAGTACGGAACAAAGCACATAATGGAAAAGATGGTCGAGGAAGGGCACGAAACATTCAGTTCAGTGCTGATATGCGGAGGACTTAGTAAAAACCCGTTGTTCGTTCAAACGCATGCGAACGTCTGCTCAGTCCCTGTTCTTGTTCCTCATGAAACAGAGTCTGTCTTGTTAGGGGCGGCTATACTGGGGGCCAAGGCTTCTGGAGTTTACGATTCTGTCCTTTCTGCAGTCAACAATATGGCTGGAAAAGCAGAAGTTGTTTCTCCGGAATCCAGTGTGCGAAGGTACGTCTTGTGTATTTGTTAAGTCAAAGACAACACAAGTATTTGACAATGATTAAAATTAAGTATATTCTATAAATTTTGCAACAAATGTTGAAAAAATAATAGTGAAAACTACCTTAGATTTCTAATTACTTACAATATTTCCAGTTTTATACTTAAAAAGAAAATTAACACTTATTTGTACAAATGTAATCACTTCTCCAACACAGTCACTGCACAGTGATGTGGGCTTGTACCGATAGGTGAACTAGTACAAAAATTTTAATTGGATGGTTACCATTTTTTTTGTCAGTTATTTGTAAAAAAAGAACTTGGGGGGGGGGGTAACCTAAGCTCACCAATACTAAAATTTTTGATCAAAGAAAAAAAAAATAGTGAATAAAATTTGAAATTCTTGAAAGTGAATGCACGTGTGTAGTTAGAAAATTAATGAAGGCATTAAAAAATGGCAAAACCAAAGAATGCATTTATAAGTGGTTTGGTTTTTCAAAAAAAAAAAATGTTTTTCTAATTTTGGAGTCTTTAATTTTTTTAGTAACTGCTAGAAGTAACGCCTCTTTTGAAGCCTTGTTGCTGAATAAGTATGAAATTTTAAATAAGTTGTTAATTAAATAAACAAGACATGAGATTCAAGCACTTGATGAAATACAATAAAGCTATTTCATTATGTGGATTAAGACAGGTTTTTTTATGGTTATCTGGTTTCTTAGATTATGGGATCCCAAATTAATCAAGACAATAAGAACTTTACTTCAGGACATTTCCAACCTTTTATTTAACTCTTTTATTCATGTTTTAACAAAATTTAAATATATAATTTTATTTTTTGTTTACATGAGTATATTCAAGCGTTAATCATTTTTCTCTCTCTCGCAGATTTCATGAAATGAAGCATAGTGTATTCAGAAAGATGCTGGATGATCAGTTGTCTTACAGAAAAATAATGTCGACCGTGAAAACTTGTTGATACAACCACCTAATTTTGAACTAATTTTGACAAAAAATCATTTTCTGTATCTTGTTAGTAAGTATAAATTTTAATTACGTTGGAAATATAGTCAGCAATTATTTATATTGATATGTAAATCCATATAAATTATTATGGATTTACATATTATTTGTAATATCTATTAGCTTTGAGAATGAGTGATCCATCATCAGATAAAATCAACAAGAAACTTTGCTTATGATATCAATGATACCTTTGTATAAAACTTGACACATAAAATATGTGGAATGAAGCCTGATTTAGCCCTACTAATAAAAACAAAATAGCTTTATTTTTAGCAGATTATTCACTCAATCTCATTTAGATAAATAATTTACATGTTCTGTTATGAAACATGTGGTTGCTAGGCAACTAGCTACCCACAAACCTTGGAGGCGTGGTTGCTAGACAACTAGCTACCCACAAACCCTGGAGGCATGGTTGCTAGGCAACTAGCTACCCACAAACCTTGGAGGCGTGGTTGCTAGGCAATGGGTTACTTACTTGCAAATCTAGTAATAAATAAGTAAGCCTAGTGATAATGTTAATTAGGTTACTATGGGGCAATAGCAAGTGGTCTTATATTTATTACAGTGGAACCTCACTAGTCCGACTCTCCAAGTAATCCGACCATCTCTTTCCCCCCTCAATACTCTCTGAACCCTGGGAAACCGAACCGGCTAGTTCATGGGTGAAAAACTTAATTCTATTAAAATCCTGTCCTATCACCTCAAACACTATTCTTTCAGTTTTATTTTGAGCTGTACGGTGAAAAAAAAGCCCATGGAATTAGAAAATTTTTGATTTCGGGTGAAAAGCTTTCATCTGACGATGCAGGGACACAAGTATTCATCGATAACTATAAACAACTGGCTATTGAAAATATCTTGCTTCCCGAGCAAGTTTACAACATCTAAATTTTAAATATAGTCTAAATTATACAAAATGTTATAATAAAATTATAGCCGACTCTACTGACGGACCCAAGACCGTGTAGTTGTTTAAGTTATATATTATTTTGTTTAATTAAACTGTACATTATCCTGTAAAGCAAGAAGCATGTAATGTAGTCCTTCAATAAACCAAAAAACTATGTAAAACACGTACTTGTTTCATCTCCGGTTAATCCCACCTTTTAGCAGTTCTGACCTGCCTCCTGGACCCATCAGACTGTGGACCACTCATATTAGGGAGGTTTGACTGTATATTATTCTAGTTATTTAATTGTGCTTGTTCTGGGTTTAAATCCTTAGATGGACAACAAATTCATTTTATTTCCATAAATAAAAAATTGGTGACTAAAAACTTGTGGAATGGTAGTTGTTATCCAGACTTTAAATCACGGTTTCTTAACTCTTTTTGTCACATGGAGGGCTTTTCTGCTCAAACAATCCACCTCCTTCTCGAATGATTAAAATTTTTGATATATTTGAAAATATATTCAGACACTTCCTTAGAATACCAATGGGAGAGTCAAGTGTTCTAATAACTAACAAAATTTCAAAACACTAGCAATCACTAACCCTTTTTTATAAGCGCAACAATTGTGAAATGGCATGGAAAATTCTATTGTTTAACCATAGTTAATAATGCCATAGTTCATAACATGAATTTATGCTATGTTTTATTAATTAACATTATGGTTTACTAAAGCAGAGTTTAGCGACAATTAATTAAGTTAAGAATCCCTCTAAATATAATCATTTACATTACAGTTATACAGTTAAAACATTTTTATTTTTATTATATTTTGTTTCAGAAAATTATTCTAAGTATATTCTATAAATTTTGCAACAAATGCTGAAAGAATAATAATAAATTAAGAACTTATTTGTACAAATGTAATTACTTCTATTATGAAGTCGCTGCACAGTGATTTAGGCTTGTAGCGAGAGGTGAACTAGTACAAAAATTTTAATTGGATGGTTGCCATTTTTTTTAGACAATTAATAAAGTTAAGAATCCCTCTAAATATAATCATTTACATGAAGTTAAAACAGTTTTATTTTTGTTATATTTTGTTTCAGAAAATTGTTTTTCTTATCTTCAAGCTTTTTGTGAGTGGATTCATAGCAATTATCCACAAATACCACCCTGGCCAATGATTAAGAATTTCAATTTGTCTAATTATTTTGTACAACTTCATCATTATTTCTTTTCTCTGAAAAACATAAATTGACAGAGATTTAGTTTAGTTTAGTAGGTAGATACTTAAGTTAATATAGTATAAGAAGGAAACACGATGAAGCATATGGATGGTAGCGTAGCTAGGAGGCAAGCCTTGGGCAACATTTTTTATATATATATTTTTTTAATGTATTTAAATATATCTAATAAAATACAATAAATTATATTACCTAATATCGGACAATATTAATTTTAAAAAATAGTAGCACATGTATGCTAAGAAACCCACCCACTCCATACTTCCTAAATTAAGACAATCGTAGAGTAAAGTCAGCAGAGATAGACCAACTCGTTTAAGTTTTATTCAGATCGGAATAAGAAAATTAGATGTAAATTTTTCATACCAAAGATGGGGCAAGTAGCCATAAGATTCATGTATTTGTATTTTTAATTATTTATGGGCCGAATTTGTTATAATACATAAAATGGATAGAAATTTTCTGAGCTCAACACTTTTTAATTGTTTTTATTAATTGTTACTTTTAATAATTTTGTTTGAATAAACAAAATTGTGGAGAGATGGAAGATAGGTTATTTTATTAATATAATAATGCTGGAATCATTATTATTAACAAAAATGCTTGCTGACCCTGGCGGCCTGACTCGACCTAAACATTTTTATATGATGACCACTTAAAGATATGTTGCCTGACGGTAAAATTGAGATTTTTCAATACTTTCTATAGAAAAACAACTAACATATGATATAAATTTTGACAATGTCATTCAAGACTTTTCTAATGAAAAATAAAAAGCAATAAATATATTAAAATGCTTACATTTTATCATGATGTGTACAAACTGTTTAAAAAAAGAAAGAAATTTATTTATTTATGTTCAGTAATTGTTAATAACTCATGATTTTAATTGTCTAAGGGGGGAAAATTGTGGACTGCCCCAGATGGCAAAAGCTTTAGGTTATAAATTTTTTTATATTTTTGTACTCGTACCTATATGTATCTTATATGTTATATATCTTATCATATATGTATCTTACTTATTAATGAAATTACCATGGTTTTAATAAAGTAAAATACAATTATAAACAATTATGATTTGGCTCTCATCTCCTTATCAAGTTTCTACAACATATCTTTAGTTTATCTACTTACTACACTCGATATATTAAATCTTTGATGTATCTTTCAATTGGGGTTTTATGGGTCTTTTACCTGCATGGAGGCAAATTTACTTTTGCTCTTTAAAATAAATTTACTTAGATTTTAATTATATGATACAATTTCTTTTTTCAATATCACCATTTATTTCATTAGGCTTTTGTCTAACTTTGTTTAGAATTTAACGAGTATTAAAAATTTTTTTTGTTGTTCTTTGTGAAAAGAGCTCAGTCAGATGTTCGCTGCTCTAGTTACCAGGCGTTTGTTATCGCTTTGTAATTAAAAAAAAAAAATTGTAAATATTATTTACCTTCCTTTGTCTCTAACTTCGCAGGTTTCCATCTGTCTGACTGTATGATTATTTCATGAAGGATGAGAGCTACCTCCTTCCATCTTGCTGCCCATACCTAATGGATTTATATATGATTAAATAAAAAGCCAAAAAAACTAAAAGCAATTAAATTGTATTAAATAATAATAAACAAACAAAATATATGTGCACAGATTTTGCAAAATGATGATTGAAAATTGAATTGGTCGAGATAGTTTAAAATTTAATTTTTTTAATTCTCAAATCAATGCTAACAATTACTACTATGCTACCAAAGATCAAGCGATGGGTTATGATAGCTGAAAAATGTTACTTCAGACTGAAGACTTCTTCAGAGAGCTGAACACTCTCCTAGAAAAACACAATCCATTTATGAGCCGTTGACCGGAAAACTAGATATTACCAATATCGAGAATGGCCAAGAACATTTACAATTACTCAAAGCTTGGAAGACAGATCCTGATAAGTATCTTCGGTGTATTATACGTTAACCAGACTTTGAAGCAGAGAAACAACACTGAATTAAATAGTAAGTATTAGAATTAAGAGTTAGTTAGTGACACGTAGGAATCGAATGTTCACGTAATTATTGTGTTCATGGAATCACTCGAAACGATACAGTGAGCTTCACAGATTGGCCAGCTTCGCTGGGTTGGGGATTTAGCAAGAATACTACTTAGGTAAGCTTCTTGACAATCAGCAAGTAGAAGAAATGCCAGTAGAACAATACAAGGGTAGGAAGATTGTTCGGCAAACAAAGGCTTCAGGTCTATCAGTTTAGGAAGAAGACAATTAAATGAGAAAAAACATATATTTTTATCATTTTAAAAGGTGTTTACCATTTATAGATTTTGGATAATTAATTGTTCTAAGCAATTCTGTCTAGCAATGTTGAGACAATTGTTTAAACAACAATGTATTTGTTAAGTGTTTATACAGTTACAGTACAGAAACTAATATCCTTACTGAACGAGTTTTATCTTTAGCTAGTTATAGATCTTTAATGGATAAAAAATTGTAGACGATTTCTTATATCAATTGTACTTACCTTGATGTCCAATAAAACAGGCAATAAAATCACAGCAAGGCTGATACTCGTCAGTTCACTTCTGTGATTGCTTCTGTTCAACTGGCTGAACAGCTCAAATATTTTAATAACTAACGTCAAACGAATACCCGAAAGTTCTTGGTATAGCAGTCCTAGTGCGTCTATCGCTACAATTTCATCCGGAACTTCGTTTTCAGCTAATAAATATGAAAAAAGATAAAAACCATTAAAATAGTTACTTTTTTTTTTTTGAATGTTGACAAAGACCTTGTTGACCTTCCTGTTCGTTATCTCTATTGGATGTCTACTCACCTCTAATGTTTTAGATTGTATTAAAGATAGTGTATAATTACACATCAAGATTTTTATTGAGGAGTAACTATATGGAAATTGATTTTACTGCACCCATTTGTAAACATTATGTAAAATTCTATTTTTTGTACTAAATGAAACCAATGAGAAATTTTTAATTTTGCATGAATATAATTGAAGTAATTTAATAACGCATTAATGATTGTGAATATAAGTTTGCGTTTTGTTTTTTTAAACACTATTCAAACTATCATATATTATGATACAATTATCATTATATTCCCTTCAGAAGTAACAGGGTCACAATCTAACTATCTAAACCATTTTGGGTAGATTTTCTACTCGCCAAGCATTAAATCCTTCGCTATATTATTGATCTATAAATATAGGAATAGTCAAGAATTAAACATCCTTATAAATAAACCCGCAAAGGTCCTGGTCTGGTGGTCCGTTAAAGGCTGACCATATTTAGACTACATTGATATAATATTTCTCACCATCTCTAAAAATGACATTGCCGTACCTGAAATAAGCTTCTGTACTCTCCAAGGTATCAGAGGTTCCATTAGATTTTTCAAAAATATCGAAAGGGCAGCAGAGCTCTCCATCTCGACGCCTGGCTTGAGAAGTGCCTCTAAGCCGAGCTTGTCACCTCGCTCTAAATGGCCCAGTATCTTTTTCCGAGTCTCCTCTCTGCCCGGGTATCGGAAAATACCAACTTCGCGGTGATCTGCATGGTCAGTAATTTATCAGTCACTGTCCTAACGACATCCATTATTTATTTTTTTGACAGTTTTAACTTAATTTATATTATAAAAAGGTCAAAATATTCATTGTAGTATTAATTTGGATGAATCTTGTCCCAATCCTGCCAATGTCTTTTTTTTATTTGGGTAATACTTATTAATTATATTTATAGTTGGGCTGAAAAAAAAAATGATTACATTAATTAAAATATCCTATTTAAATTGTTAATGATATTTACTATTACTGCGAAGAGATAAAGATGAATTCAGTTAAATGATGCCAGTTAATATTAAATTTGTTATTATATGTTATTATATCAATATGTTATTATCAAAACGCTATATATTGAAATGAACATTATTTCTAATTCAATTTCTCTTATACTAAAGTATCAAAAATATGATGTGGTATTTGAATCTAAAATAGAATCGTAAATATAAATTTGAATCCAAGGTTAAAATAATTTTTTTCATTTGTATTAAAAAGGGGGAGGCTTCACAGTTAACTGATGGCATTAACTTGAGTACAACAGGAACTTAAATAAAAAAAAATAAAACGCAACATTTTAATTATTTTACTTTAAGTTATAGATTTGTAATTTTTTAAAAATAAGCTCACAACTTGTGAATAAACAATACAAATAGAAAATATCATTTAATATTTGTAATGTTCCTTGTATTGAAATAATGCTTACTTTCTTGAAGGTAGTTGACTACATCTAAGGCAGCTAAAAGTTTTTTTTCTAACAATTTAGCTTCACCTTCTTGTTTCCCAAACCTAAAAATAAATTTTGATTTAAAAATAAAAAATAGAAATTACCACTTATTTCTAGAGCGATGAATAACATTCATTTATTAATGGGCTAAAAATTATCTTAAAAAATATATAAATTTTAATGGTGAGCATAACTGTCTCGTGTTACGAAAGCTCTTGGTTCAAATCCATAAACTCGAAAATCTCATTTTATCCTCAGCTCTGACAATAGAATTGGATCTCTTTCCCGTTTAAAAGCCAAATAAAAGTAAATTGTTATAGCTGTTAGACAAATATACCTCGTGTAAAGTAACATCACTGAATGTCTTGATTTTTTTCCAAACCAGGTTTTACTTCCAAACAGGTTTCAAAAGAATCCAGGCCACTGATCCATGACCCTATATAATAATCAATCCTGAAGGTAGAGGCTATACTTTCATTCAGGTGCAGAACAACTGTATTTCATTTGTTCAATGATATTGGCCTAAAAGATGTTATAATCGGTCCAAATTCTTAGGCGTATATTTAACAACCCCATGGGCTTCGAAATTATTGTATTTTGGTTATGTCAAAATTATGGAAAGTATGCGAAAAATAGTATTCAATAACCGATAACCCGCTTTCCTCTGACAATAAAAATTCTGGATTTACTCCTATTGTTTGATGACATGTTAAAGACAATGAAGCAAAAATAAATTTAAATGTTTTCTAATTAATAAATTGTTGGTATCTAAGGTATAGACATCGTGTATTTAATGTCTTTTGAGCTGATTTGAATATTTTGTTTTTTGGTTAAATGTTTTAATTATTTGTAATTTAATTTGTTTTTAGGGTTTTGTTGGTTTTTTATGCAAAATGCGAAACCTCTTATGCCTTCACTCATATGTCTGTCTTCCTGTTCTGGAATTTCTGAGTCTCCTGTTTGACATACAAACATGGAATTTATAATTTAATTTAATATAAATTGATTTGTAATTGAGAAGCATGCTATTTTGCAGGGTAGTTCCTTCCGATGCTTCAATGATGATAATAAAAAAATCAACCCCTTGATAAGTGATCAAGTGTCATTAAATAATGAATGGTGTCGGTTCATTGATTAATAATATGTAGTATAAGATTGGTCTTTAGTGAACTATAATTATGTTTTGTCGTTGAAACTATCATTTGAATGGATTTCCAAATTTTAGCTCAATCTATATTAGATGAGAGAGTGGCATAATATATTGCACGATAGTTCTATTTGACGACCCTGGTGATTTGGTGGCCTAAAATTAGATAAAATTATTAAAATGAGATTTTTATTTTTATAATAAATAATATTTATGTAAAACTCATGTTAATTATGAATCAATGTGTCTTGCTAGGAAAACTACATGCTAATAAAAATAATTAATTCATACTAAAATCAGGTCATTTAAGAGGAAGTTATTAGTAAGATCATCAAAACCCTTAATTGCATGGTACTAGACACTTAATGTGTTCTAAAAAAAAAAAGGTGATGTAATTGATCATTGGATCAACTAGCACATATAACATAAAAAATAAATCGAGACATTTATGCTAACAATTTTAAATACAGTTATTGAAATCTGAAACATTTCCATTAATACTGCTCTAGTGCGCGTTTACTACAGCTCAACAAGAACGGTCGGATTGGAATTGAGAGCGTTTTTTTTTTTTAACAATGTTTGTTTGGCCAGTGCTGCTGAGCCATCGTTTATTATTGCAGTTGTGTGATGTAAGCGGTGTTTCAAAGCAAAACAACAACAGCGACAGGAGAATTTATCAGCGAAAAAAAATAAAATACTTCTTTTATATAAATTCAAATGTAATTATTATGCAAAGAAAACAAGATTTTGACTGGGCAGGTGTACCTCCTCAATTTTGGCCGGGTGCTCTACCTCTTAGCCTAATCTAGTCATTAAGACTCTTTAGCTTAGCTTTCACTCTAAAGCAATGACTTTTCTTTAACTTTTCCAAGCCGAGCTGTAAGGCCTTGTCTGTATTTTGGGTCCCTAACATCTTAGGAGACAACTGTTGAGAGTGATTGACATTGGAAGTAAACTTGCATAAGTAAACTTCTATGAAAGGCTATACATTTTCAATATCAACCAACAACTTCATAGGGCATTCAAACCTAAGTGCCAACCACTCAAAATTAAAAAAAAAAAAAAAAAAACTGAACCATTTGAAAATATTTCACTTAATGGAAAATGGTAGTTTACCTTTAACCTCACTTTATCCTGTATCTTTAGCGTTAACACCATTATCCAAACACCTGCTTATCATACAGAAATACAATTCCTAATCTAGACACTAAGTACGTATTCATTATTTTTTTAAATATTTTTCATTTAACTTTTCTGTTCATGTTTTTGTTCCCTATGCGATGAATTTTAATATATTTATTAGTGCCTTATTAAATTATTGATAGAGGAACTGATCCCATAATAATGGGATATCGTTTGTTTATATCGATGTAAATACCATTGTGTATCAGAAAATGTCACCTCAATGTAACTACTATTCTGAAAGACATTCACACTAAATTGTTAAAATTTTATTGAAAAACCTATCTGATATGACAATATTGCTATCTAGTACAAAAAATCCCTACAATCCTCCTCGGAGGTTGAGCGGAAATGGCATAGAGATCTACTCATCACTGGAGGTATTGGGACTGACCAGCATTCTACCCTCGTGCACGGAGCGTCTGCGGCTCTTCCGTTCTCTTTCATTCCTTGCTTTTAGTATTAAGCAGCGTGGGGGATCTTCTTGCTTTATTATGAATGCAATAGTGTAAATTTGTTATGTATCTGACAAGAGAACTTTTATAATAAACATGGTTCATGATAAAAAAAAAAAAGTATTAGGATACCACAATAATAAATGGGAGTCGATAATTCTCTGTTAGTTAAAAAAAATAATTTATTTAATAAATAAGTAAAATTATACTATATTAGATACTATAAATAGGTAGCGGCAGTGATGTCATGGGCGTACGCGCCGCAGGGGCGACAGGGGCGGCAAGGGCAGGGCTCCGGGAGCCCGTGGCCGATGCTGCCAGAGATGGAGGTGCCTAGGGGCGGGCTCACGATGGAGCCAGAGATGCCTCCGCAGCCGATCTGGCCCTTGAGGGTGGTGCCGAGGGGGCCGCAGATCGTGCCGCCAATCCCCTTGGACAGTGGGTAAGAGGGGGCCCCTAGGGTAGTGTGAGGGGCCCCCAGGTAGTTTAAAGACCCGGAGCTGGCGTACGACGGGTACTCGAAGCACGAGCTCCTGTGGGGCCTCCGCCCGTAGTAGGACAGCCGCTTCTGGACGCAGCTGCCACAGGGGTCATCGATCTCTTCGGCGGGGTAGTACTCGTGAGCCAGCGGGGACCTGTGGAGTCTCCGGTACTGGGCGGCAGCCAGGGCGGGCAGGAGGAGCAGGAGGCAGGGCAGGTACATGTCTGTGACTGTCGGCCGTGCCTGGCCAAGATATATAGGAGGCATCTGTCTCTAGAAGGCACGTTCGCCAACGGGAAACAGACAACAAACAGAAGCACCTGACTCCGGAAGTAAATATCTCTCCATAAGTAGTCAAACAGATCCAAACATCTATAATAACTCAGTCCAGCAACTAATAGAAAACTTATTAACAATCAACGAAAATATCGGGAATCAAACGATGGATTACCCTATACCCAGTTGGAGACTCTTTCAAACTTCACGAGTGGACGATCTTCTTAATATGAACACTGTTACTACAAATAATTAGCCAAAGGACCCCCCCCATATTGATAAGACCGCGCCTCGTGCAGGCTAGCTCTGTTGGTATAGCGGCCGACTAAATATTGATGAACAACAAAAAATGTTTAGACAGGCAACTTACTCAGTGTAATGTCTACTAAAGCTGTTAGGAATAGGTTCGTCCATAAATGATCTGTCAAATTTCAAACACCATGAGAACGACAAAGACACCATGCTATTGGACAGTTTGGACCCACTCCAAGTAGTAGACATTTTGTTATTACCAAACAAATTATTAATTAATGACGCTCGATAATATTCCTTCACGTTTAGTTTCAAATCTCCCTGAGGAACAGTGTACTAGAAAGACCATCCGGGTAAGTGCACCACCTGACTGAAGATTGTACATAGAGTTATATAATACATAGGTATATCCATAAAGTGAACGGTAATTTATAGAGAAAAAAGCAGGTTTATTTTTAAAAAAATTATAGACTGTATTAAGTTAACATTTTTTAATTTATTACAAAAGTACTTGGAAATGATTTGAATTTAATAGTTATTAAATGCATCGATTATTTGAAAAAAAACATCGATATATCCCCTGACAATCGATCACCTCTAACTAAAACAGGAATCAGCTGATCGATCCTAGCCTGAGAAGGAGTGAAAGATAGTTAAGGACTGTAGCTGTCTGCGCCCATATGGGACTATCGTGTGGAACTTTATGCTAATATTTCACAATCTCACTTCCTTCCAGCTAGTTAGTTTTTTTTACTTTTAGATAAAATTATTTATCTGTCTTTTTACGCCCGTGTAATGTGCGTTGCGATATCCACGCATAAACTGTGCTTACCATGACCTGGAACCCACACAGGAGGCTAAAAAGACAAGAACTAAACAGACGCTTTGGACAACTGTACAGGCTACTTCAAAGGACATCCCGTCTATCAATAGAAAATAAATTACTAATCTACAAAGTTATACTTAAGCCAATCTGGACATACGGAATAGAGCTATGGAGGACAGCAAAAAAGTCGAACATCAAGCGTATCCAATCCTTTCAATCAAAAGTCCTGAGAACAATAGTAAATGCCCCTTATTACGTCAGCAACAAAACCCTTCATAACAATCTTAATATAACGTACATTCTTGAACTCATCCCTTCCCAGTTAATGAAATTCTATAGTAACCTATCCAACCACACTAAATCCCGTAGCACAATCACTGCGCCACTCATCCCTATAATCCTCATTGGAGACTAAAACGGCAGTGGCCTCGTGACCTGCTATAAATGTGTAACAGTGGGAGTCCAGGCAATGGCCAGTTTGTCCAATCATGTCCAGAGCGTCTGTGGCTCTCGCGCTCTTGGTCAGCCTTCGCTGGCTCTTATCCAGTGACGCTGCTGACGGAGGAGAGTGGAGGACTTCCCAAAACTCCGCTTCCCCTTTCGCACGCGAGGGATGTGAGAACCATGTAGATTTGGGAGGTCTCTGGGCTGTTTGTCAATACTGCATGAATGAGCGAGTGAATGAAAATTTTAAATATGGTATGAATGAAAACATTTATCACAATTACTCATTGCCCAATGAGACAGATTGTAATTTTATCACAATAAAGTTGTTTTACTATTATTAATTTATATGCACTTGCTTTAAAAGTATACAATTATATTTTATCAATTAATACGTCTAAGATAATTAAAAACAATATAAATGCAATAACGGATAAAGGTGAGAAAACTAGAAAGGACTCTAGTTTAAAAAATAATTGAATGAAAAGCGATTGACAAGAACTGGTACGTATTAGAGAAGGTGTAGAAGCAGTGAAATGTTTTAGTTCGTGAGCGCGTTTCCAAAACATCATTTCAATAAACACCGCTCGGTCTCTGAACAACGATCCAATTGATTTGAAATGTTTAGAAAATATTCAACTTTAAAACACAATATATGTTAGGATAATTAACTTTTTTTTTGTCTTGTATCTATTGATCCACGGGCTGTGGTTTGCGTCAGAACCAACGAATGTGCTGTGACAAAATGGCATGTCTGACATTATTATTAATATCTCTATATCAAAGTATCTTAAGTTCCATTAAATTTGTGAACAGTCTTCGCATATTAGTGGGCTTGGGTGTAAGTGGATTTGTAAACCAACCCAGTGTTTAACACTATGACCCCACAACCCTTACCATATCGATGGCAACAGACTGTCGGGGAAAATTTAGGCGAAGAATTAGTACGCAAGTTAGTTTTAAAGTTGATCAAAAAGGTGAGTCCCATCACCTTTATTAGTCAGTTTAGTCCAGTCACGTATAATGTATATCATTATACCTGTATATTCATTATATAATTTTTATAAAATAACACAGCCACCAGTGGACTCTCACCATTGTACCGTAACAATCAACCTCCACAGAGGATTCCCACACTCCTTACGCCTCTCAGACCACCTTCAAGCAGGTCCTCCTAGTACAAGGATCCGATCACCCTAAATATTTTATATTTATCCCTCATCCGAAAATTCTAACTAGAGAGCTTAGAAAAAAAAAAAAAAAAAAAATATATAAAATAACAAAACCTGTATATAATGTAGCGACGCTACGAGAAATACAAAAATAATTTGTAAATAGATTCGCCTGAGGATCTATAATTATCTGTAAATTTAAAGGGGCTATGAAAGAAAAAAAAAATGATTTTCATGAAAGTTTCTGAATAATGTTCAAAAGCAGTCCTCAACTAAGGAATTTCAAGAGGTCAGTATTTAGGTAAAATGGTACCTATGATAAATATTAAGAGTTTTTTTGATTGAAAAATCTGCCTAGTTTTGATTAGTTAGTTTTCTCTAACCTGCTGAGTAAATTACGAGATGTTATGGAATATATTTTGAAACTTGATCAAATCATTTCGACAGTTAAATAATCTTGTTCGAGGAGAGTATTTTAAAAAACTTTATTTTATGAATAACAATCAAAGCACTGGTATATATACAAATATTAATGAATTACAGCACTAGGACATCCTTTGGCTAAGGCTTAAAGGACGAGTGTGGGGTTCTGGATGTGGGTTGCTGGAGGCAGGTAGTCTAGGGCTAGGAAGGGTTGTAAAAGAACAAAGGAAGGGTAGACCATATGTCTCAACTGAAGTACACATTTCAGCTAAAAACGAATATTACATAACTGATGACTGGTAACATGCCAAGCCTAGCGCCAAGGCTAGAATATTTCAAAACTCACAGGATCTAATCACGCCGCTGTCGCCTCGTCACGCCTTATCTACGCTAGCGTGTTTACACCCATCTATCATAGAGGGTTCTATATTTAGTGGTCTGTATGTTCACTGAACGGAAATGTGCGTAACAGCAGCGTGATTACGTCCGCGGTAGAGTAAGTCCTTCAAGGAAACCAAAGGACGTTTACATTTTTTTTTTATCTTTGCCGACTTGTATTGCGATGCAGTCTAGTCACCCCGGGGAATACTCTGCAAATACACTTCTCTTGCGTGAATCACGGTTCATTTCCCAATGTCCCTTTCCGCTCGCTCATAACTCAATGACCCAGTTTCATCAGCCGAGTCCGTGCCCCCTCAGCCTAATGAATCATTTACAGTTAACTAGCTGTTCAAAGGAGAATTTGCCTCTGTACAATACTACAGTCCACTTGTAGTATTTTCAAATTGAGACATACGGTGAGAATTGGTCACATCTCATATATCGGTTATAAATCTATTATTTAATATACTATTTAATAAATAAGAAAATAGTATTTAATATTTGAATACAAGGAATGTAAGGGACACATTTCTCAAACGGACCAACCTCAATTATGAGAAAAAAAAGATAAAATTTCTTAGAGATTGTCAGGTCGTCACGAGGGGGGTGCCTGGTTACCCTAGCCCTAGTGACGAAGTGAGGGTTGATTAAGTTTATAACCTGGACAATCGTTTCATGACGGTCTTACTATCTGACTCCATTTTTGATAGATATGTGCCCCGACAATGCACTATGTTCAGGAGAAGAGGTATAGGGTAGGTAGGTAGTTTATCTGGTCTTGGAATGACCACGAATTCACACTCGGTATCTAAGGGTAGGCGAAAACCGTCCGGATCCCGAAGGCTAGTGTGAACCGGAGAGAGGCAGACTGAATCGCCGTGGGAGACACTACTCGGTAAATTTGTATGGCCACGACAACCGTTGTCCGCGAGGGAGAGATCTCTCCCAAGGAGATGCTAGATTTAGCGAGATGAAGGCAGAGATTCCCACTAGGAAGGTGTGGGGTCTGACAACGCCGGACTAAAACGTAGCGAGGTGAGGAGAGAGAGATGCAGAGGTTTTCATAAAGAAGAAGCCAAGTTTCAGAGTTTACTTCAGAGCAGCCACGAGCCAGTTTAGTTGCCAGGATAATGATATACAGGCCCCAAACCGCCGGTCTTAAATACCCAGCTGGCTTCTTCAGTAGCCAATCAGCTCTGGTTTGTTGTACCCAATGCCCGTTGAGTATGTGGTTTTCTTTGTTTTCTTACAAAGAGATGTATAACCGATACGTGACCTCTCGGCGGGTTGGGTCGCTAGTAGCTGCTACTGGTAGCTGGTGCCCCGCATATATAACTAATTGGCTCACAGCTGCATGTTTATTGTTTATCACATTTACAATGATTTATATTTTGGTAATGTTATTTACATTTGTTTAAATTAATTTACAATATATATACAATAGAGTATAGGGTGATTTATCTTATGGAGTTAGCGGTCGCTACAGAGATAATTAGGCGAGTGATGTTGCTCTGGCTCTTAGAATTTTAACTTCCGTGTAGTCAATTTTTGTTACTGGCAAAATCGGGGCTTGAACCCGATATCTCCCAAATGGTCCGGTCGTGTGCTCTACCAACAGAACTGTTACTGCTCGAGGCGAGGATCCTCGAATTGTCTAATGTACTTTTCTAAGAGCTAGTTGGTCTGGGCTACGGCAATATAAGAATATATAAAATATTTTAATTTTTTATATGGTCAATTTTTAATGTGATGTGAATCCATTGTTATTAATAATTACCAAATACACTGGGAGGGTCAGGGTTCGACCCTTGGGCCTCTGGCAAGGAATAGCTCATTGGTCTAGGACCAGGACTGAATAAGGTGAATTATGCAACTGCATATTGAAATAGTGCGATATAATTGACAACAAAAATTACTAATATAAAAACTTAAATAGTTCACATTATCTTTCGATAAATTAAATATTAAGGGGTCACGTTAGGGTGTTCCTGCTGGCAGCCTTTTCCGCTAATTAGTCATAGTGAGAGTTTGCCCAAAGAGAATTCATACTGGGAAGGTATTCACTCGTACAGGGTAGTCAGCTGGTAGATCACCCGACCGGATATCGGGAAGGCCCAGGATCGAGTTCCGTCCTGACAGTGTTTTTTTTTTGGCTAATAATTAATAATTATTTCATTGATTAAACTCCCTATGCCATTTGGCATTTGTTAAGGGCTCTAATGCCATCCATGGGGCGGGGGTTAGCCCTAGCTTCAGTATGGTGTGAGCTGACATTCCTGAGAAATCCTAAAAGTAACGATCAGGTTGGCATTGTTTGTTTTCACCCAGCTGGGGACTAGCTATTTTGGACTCTCTGGTGTTTACGTTCAAGTGGACATATTGTTTACATTGTGATTTTCAAGTAAACATTTTTAGTAAAAACTGACTACATTTGTTTTACTCCTTCCAATATTCACGGATAGAAGAGTATGGATATGCTACAATTTCAAGACGAATGGACACACATTCAGACGGAAGGAAAAGACGATCATTGGTATTTCTTAGAAAATAGAGCCCCTCTATACAATCTCTCGAGAGGTTAAAGAACGCTGACCTGCACCCGTTGCTCCGTGTGCCGTCGGAGGGAGAGTTCATCCACAGTAGACACAACAAGTTTTTTGACTCGTCGCAGCAACTCACAAACCCAGTGTTTAACACAATGACCCTTCCCGCATCGATAGCAACAGACTGTCGGGGAAAATTAGGTTAAGAAATAGTATGTAAGTTAGTTTTAAGGTTGATCAAAAAGGTGAGCCACCCATCACCTTTATTAGTCAGTTTAGTCCAGTCACGTATAATGTGTATCATTATACTTGTTTATTCATTATATAATTTTTATAAAATAACAAAACCTGTATATAATGTAGCGCTGCTACAGGAAATACAAAATAATTTGTAAATAGATTCGCTTGAGGATCTATAATTGTATATAATTATCTGTAAATTTAAAGGGGCTATGAAAGAAAAAAAACCAAAAAAAAAAAACGCTGAAGGTTGTTTAACCTCTTTTCACTTCTCTAATATTTCTTATGGTTTCAATTAATTAATGTATCTTTTTATATTAACACTACTATATTTTTATTGTTTTTGTCAATTAACACTTGATGGAATATTTTATAAAGGCGAATAACAGTCAAAATAACAATATAATTATGAAGTAAAATACCTTCGGATGGAACGCATATATATATATATATATATATGCCTCCATCGCAGGATTTCTGCAGTGCGGAATAATTGAAAAAAAAAAATATATATTTTAGTAAAGCTGGCACCGCGTGAAGGCCAAAGGGACACCTGCTGTAGCACTAGTAATAAGCGTTCAAGTGTTTTTTAATTAACAGTTCAATATCAGAACAAATGCACAAGTGCATAACCAATAAAATACATTCAAATGAAAACATTAATTTTAGATATACTTATGAAAATACAACCCATTTTTTACTTTGAATATCAACGTACAAGAAAGGCAAAGGTTAGAGTCCTGGGACCGATTTTGAAATATTATCAGTAATGGCCAAAAGCGTTGATTAATTTGTTAACAAATCGAAAAACCAAATGATTACATTTGATTCGTTGGGATGTTTGAGTGTTTTTGGACAGAATGAAAAAATTAACTAAAACTAAAATACGGTCACGGATCATGGAATTGTTCCCTGGTCACGTATATTCAATACTGGTATCAACAACATTATATATATAATATATACATATATATTTATATATTACATTATATATGAAAATAAAAATAAATCTCCACCAAGCGTTAATATGTAAAACATACAAAACCAAAATGCAACATTGGACATTGAGCCTGTAAATGACAAAAAAAGAGAATTATTTGAATCGGAGACAATTCTATTAGTTAACATTCCATCTAGAAGACAACACATGGATGAATGGATGAAAACTTCCACGAGACCGTGGTATGATCATGGTTGGACCTCTTGAGGTCGGTTTGAATTGAAAATGGTTGCTCAGAGATTTAAGGTAACAAAAAAATATTCTTATATTTTGTTTTTTGTTGTTTATAGGCGTGAAACCGAGTGGACATCAAGGCCTTGTAGTCTTTGAATCGAACTCCCCCAGTAGTCGAAATCCCGGCGGCACACCAGGCCCACATGCCAGGTAGAGATTTCTTATTCTTAGGGCACGGAGGCTGTTTGTGCGGTGTGAGAGGATGTGGATAAAAACCATGCCTCTACATAGCACTTAAAAAGTATATGGACAAATGGAAAAAGTTGAAATGCTCCTGTCTTCTGGAGACTAAAAATAGTAGTTTCTATGGTCACAGGTCATGGCGCAATAGTAGTTTCTATGGTCACAGGTCATGGCGCAATAGTAGTTTCTATGGTCACAGGTCATGGCGCAATAGTAGTTTCTATGGTCACAGGTCATGGCGCAATAGTAGTTTCTATGGTCACAGGTCATGGCGCAATAGTAGTTTCTATGGTCACAGGTCATGGCGCAATAGTAGTTTCTATGGTCACAGGTCATGGCGCAATAGTAGTTTCTATGGTCACAGGTCATGGCGCAATAGTAGTTTCTATGGTCACAGGTCATGGCGCAATAGTAGTTTCTATGGTCACAGGTCATGGCGCAATAGGAATTTAACTTGTATGTGAGCCTACGGGTTCGCTCTGAAAAATTTGACCGAGTCATGCTGAGTTTGAAGGGCATAGGAACAATTAAAACAATACTTCAGCATATATCTATCAAAGTTGTTGACACGTGAAAATCATTTAAGACAGAATGGCGCATTGTAACTGATATCTTTTTTTCAAAATAAAGATAATTGTGAGTATGGCTCAACTGTCTCGTGAAAGCAATTTATCTTGTTTGTCTTCCACTCCTCATCGCCTGGCTGTTTGTACAGGCAAGAGAGAAAACAGCAGTTCAACTCGAGTGTTCAGGACTCACCTTAAGGTGTGGTAAAAGGTAGACGTGTTATGAAGGTTAATGAATATGTCTTTAGTAGTAGGAGAGAGCGTGCCAAAATGGATGATCATTTTTCATTCGAAGCTTAATTTGTTTGTTCACTGCAGGCGATTTGATTGTTCATGGTGACAATAATTTAGAAGTAGCAAATTGCAAATAAAAACTGGAAAAAAAAATGAATAATAATAATAGTTTATTTATAGCAGGTCACGAGGCCACTGCCGTTTCAGTCTCCGAGGAGGATTACAGGGATGAGTGGTGCAGTGCAATGACTGTGCTAGGGGATTAGAGTGGTTGGAAAGGCTACTATGGAATTTCATATACTTCAAGAATGTAGGGTATATTAAGATCATTTTGAAGGGTTTTGTTGCTGACGTAATAGGGGGCATTTACTATTGTTCTGAGGACTTTTGATTGAAAGGATTGGATACGCTTGATGTTCGACTCTTTTGCTGTCCCCCATAGCTCTATTCCTTATGTCCAGATTAGCTTAAGTATAGCTTTGTAGATTAGTAATTTATTTCCTATTGAGAGATGGGATGTCCTTTGAAGTAGTATGTACAGTTGTCCAAAGCGTCTGTTTAGTTCTTTTCCTTTTAGCCTTGCATGTGGGTTCAAGGTCATACGTTTGTCGAGATGGAAGCCTCATACTGTCTCGGATACAGGGAAAGGAGTAGAATTAAAATAAACCAGTGGACAAGACTTGCGACAGAGGGTGAAGATAATGTGGGAACATTTTTCTTCATTAACTTTGATCCGCCATTGGTTGCACCAGTACTCGATCTTATCAAGATGTTTTTGAAGTTTATGGGATAATATAACAGGGTCTGGGTGGGATGACAAGACTGCAGTGTCATCTTCAAATGTGGCCAAGAAGGTATTGGGGTAGAGGGGACATCAGCGGTGTATAGGTTATAAAGGATGGGACCCAGGACACTGCCCTGTGGAGCTCCTGCTTTTATGGGATAGTAGTTAGAATATTCTAAACCACCAAAAAATGGTCTGTGGTAAATATATTTTGAGCTTGTAAAGCAAACCTGCGTGCCAGAACCTGTCAAAAGCTTGAGCTATGTCCAGAAATGCAGCAGTGCAATACTGTTTGCTTTCAAGGGCTGAGGAGATGTGATCAAGAACGCGAAGGCCTTGTTGAGTATCCAAATAGTTAAGAATGAAGGTAGGCACTATTCAAGAGAAAACTAGATATCGCCTGGTCACTGTTGATAATCAACAATTATTCCAAACGAGGTTGCAACAATGACAAAGCGACTCATGTTGAGACGACCTTAAGATCGAACGGGCAACTACACAGTATACACATAACTCTGTGATGGAAAGCAGACCTTTGGCCAGTGTATCTTCGGATCGCGTCCCGTCTGGTCAATGAAAGTTGTATCATTGAAAAGCTAACGAAATACGCTGACAATAGACAATTAATGTTGGTCAACAATCGTCTTAAACGTCCCAATACCACATAAACTTCGAATTGCGTTAAGTAGCCGACCAACTAAACCAAGAAAAAAACATTAAATTTAAAAAAAGAAATATATATGTATTTGATTTAATTATTATTAAGTACAACTTTATTGTGATGAAAGGACAATCTGCCTCATTGGGCAATAAGTAATTGCGATAAATGTTTTCATTCATACCATACTTACAATTTTCATTCACTCGCTCATTCATACAGTGTTACACACATACAGATACCTCCCAAGTCGTGTTTGTCACCTCCCTCACGTGCGAAAGAGGAAGCGAAGTCTTGGGAGCCAGTGATTTGATTTAATAAGAAAAAAAACATAGCGAGACCACCTCATTGTGAGATTGAGTATGTCTCTATTACAATGCTGATCGTCTGTGGCTCTCAAGCACTTGGTCAGGCACCAGCTGGCTCGTGTCCCGTGACAGGAATGCAAAGGATGTGACGATCGTAAAGGGTCGGGAAATCCCTGGGCTGTGTATTTGTATATAATATCAACGGGAGCTCTGAACAGAATTGCTTATTGCCCAATATTACAGATCGTAAAGTTTATTTAAATAAAAAAGTTTCAAACTAAATCCGTAAAATATTGATATTTTTTGATGGATTATTTCATTCTCTTCAATTCGTTTTGTTTCTTTTTTTTTCTTTCATAGCCCCTTTAAATTTACAGATAATTATATACAATTATAGATCCTCAGGTGAATCTATTTACAAATTATTTTTGTATTTCCTGTAGCGTCGCTACATTATATACAGGTTTTGTTATTTTATAAAAATTATATAATGAATAAACAAGTATAATGATACCCATTATACGTGACTGGACTAAACTGACTAATAAAGGTGATGGGGCTCACCTTTTTGATCAACCTTAAAACTAACTTACATACTAATTCTTAACCAGTCTGTTGCCATCGATGCGGGAGGGGCGGTGGGGTCATAGTGTTAAACACTGGGTTTGTGAGGTGCTGCAACGAGTCAATAACCTAGATGTGTCTCCGGCGGATGAACTCACCAACCGACGGCACACCATGCAATGGGTGCAGGTCAGCGTTCTTCAACCTCTCTCGAGAGGTATGTCGGACCACTTTTCGCATGATCCCATTCTGGAAATGTTGGAGACATTTGTATTGTCAGTGATATATATACATATATAGTCTTCACTCTTGTGTGTACGCATCTTTGTAACAAACGAATCGATCAATAGAAAAATGAAATATCCTTTTAATAAAAGGTACGGAAACCACCTACTGTTAAGGGGGAAAACCTCTATAATATGTGAATGGGCTTTGTGACAAAGAGAAATTTTGAATGAACGCTTCCGTTGACTTATCAATGACACGGGAAATGATTCCTTGAATGAAAATTACTTCTGCGGGAAATCCGTACAACCGCGGGGTTGTTTCCCGGTTACTGTTGTGTACGACACACCTTTTTCAATGGGCCAAAAAAAACAACAACATTCTTAATCAGATTACGAGTATCCTTATCTGGTGTACTCGATGACATTTACGCAGTTCGATTTTTTTTTTTTTTTTGACATTGAATGCATTTGTGTTTTTACATTTCCTGTATCGTTATTGACATTTGAGACAGTTTTGTCTACTTTAAAATGCAATCTAAATATTCTGTTTGTTTTAAGATTCCTTGTGGTTAAGGTTCACGTATGTATGATTAGAATTTATTAGGTAAGTCTCACTTTTTTTCAAGCATTCCAGTTTTGCACTCAATCATTAAGCATATTTGTGCTCAATATGTCTCTGCATAAAATTTCTTTATTCACTACTCTTTCTTTCAAATTTCTTTTGACGTTTCGTACTTAATTAGTTCATTTTAAGGCAACTTTTACAAAAATTTTGAATCGTTCCTAATTAAAACAATAATAATAAATATCAAAAAAAGATAAATAAATCAACACCGCTACAAATATTTCCTGGCTTGTAAATTGTCCTGAGTGACTAACTAATATGGAAAAGTTGGTCACAAGGGAGCTAACCAAAATTGGCATATGCTAGCAGGTAGAAGGTTTTTTTTTTATCTTGTAGATATTACTAGTAGTTAGAAGAACATAACTTTTTGACCCCCTCCCCGGTCTTATATTTGGTAGCCAAAAAGCCCCAGAAATTTTTTGGTGTTTGGAAAATAATTTTCAGGATAATCGCAGTGATAATTGGTTTCTTATTAATTTGAAAGGAAACCAAAATCGCTACAATGTTTATTTGAAACGTTTTTGACCGAACCTAAGAAACAGATCATCAAAGTTGCACTACATTTTATTTTTAAATAATACAGACATCTTTTAATAAATGTTATGAGAGTAATAAAAGAATACAAATAAATTTTATATGTTTAAATAATATAATAAGAAACATACTTCCAAACTTCTATCAGTTCCTCTTGTGTCGTTAGAAACTCGTTTACCGTTATCGTGATATCCTTCTTCCTTTAGCAACTTCAAACCCAAAATAATATTTAAATTACTCCATTGTTTCAATTGTTTTTGAAGTACTTTTAAACTCTACAAATTTTTTTCGAATTTTGCTAAGCGTTCTGTTCCTATTATTTATTTACTGCAATAGTTAATTTATTTAAATAATAATACTTCCACCTTTCCACAATATGGCATTTATTCACCACTATCGTTTTTGTCAGCTCTAAGCTGGCATCTTCAGTTGCTAAAATGAATAGTCACATGATGTGTTGACATTTTCATTCATGAAGAACCTCTTTCTCCTTTGATTCTAAGACGACTAAATAAGACTTTAGGAAGACTAAATAGGCATTTAGAAGCTTCTAAGCGGATCGGGCTTCATATTGAGTTCTCATTTTAAAATACTTTCATTGCAACCAAGTCCCTAGAAGATAATCTTGTCTCTGTGTCTATAAGTGATGGTTTATTTTCCAACGAGCCAGTAATAAATAGCTGAAGGCGGATGAACGCTCTTGACCCTCATTCATTGCGCTGGCGCAGCAAAAAAAAGGCCCGTCCAATTATATAATGCGCAAACACTTGAAAAATATTTTCAATTAACGCATCCTAACAACATCAAAATTAACTCGTTTTAAGAAATAGAAAATAGATTGTAACGAAGTACGGCAAAATACTATTAAGCCTCTTTTCACACTATAGTTTTTTTTCTTAGCTCTCAAATTATTAAGATTATGGATAAGGGAAAAATAAAGGAAATTTATTTGGGGTGAGCGGGTCCTTTTACTAGGAGGAGCTGTTTGAAGGTGGAGTGAGGGAATTAAGGAGTGTGGGAAGCCTCGGTAGAGGTGGAAATGTTGTGGCGCAGTGGTGAGAGTCCACTGATGTTTCACACATTCATTTTAGATTGGTCCGTCTGACATTGCGGGGGCGTACGTTACAATTTCCGCCTCTTTTTGTGATCGTTTTCAGTCATGAATGAATAAAAGGATGTACTTGGCAAATTGTTTACCAGTGTCAATGCACGTGTAGCGACCGCTAACTACATAAGATAAATCACCATATACTCTATTGTATATATATTGTAAACAAATGTAAATAACATTACCAAAATATAAATCATTGTAGATATGGTAAACAATAAAACATGCAGCTAGGAGCCAATTAGTTATATGAGCTGGGGGACCAGCAACAGGTACTAGACCCAATCTCCGAGAGACCCTTACGCGGATCACGTCTTGTGAGGGGACAAAGAAAACCACATACTCAACGGGAATTGGGTACTACAAAAACAGTGCTGATTGGCTACTGACGAAGCCAGCTGGGTATTTAAGACCGGCGGTTTGGGGCCTGCATATCATTCTCCTGGGAACTAACTGGCTCGTGGCTACTCTGCTTGAAACTCTGAAACTTGGCTTCTACCTCTCCCTAGTGGACAACGGTTGTCGTGGCCCTGCAAGCTTACCAAGTAGTGTCTCCCACGGCGATTCAGTCTGCCTCTCTCCGGTTCACACTCGCCTTTGGGATCCGGACGGATTTCGCCTACCCTCAGATACCGAGTGTGAATTCGTGGTCATTCCAAGACCATACAAACTACCTACAATATCTCTTCTCCTGTACACAGTGCATTGTCGGAGCACATACCTATCAAAAATGGATTCAGATAGTAAGACCGCCATGAAACGATTGTCCAGGTTATAAACTTAATCAACCCTCACTTCATCACCAGGGCTAGGGTAACTAGGCACCCCCATCGTGACGACCCGACAGCACGCATGTGTGTATTCAAGTGCTTCTGCAAGGAAGATAGACGATATTGGGTACAGCCATTTTCTTGATTTTGCGACTGCCGATCTGAAATAAACGTACCTCACCAGCCGTGCTGTCAAAAATGTAATAGAAGCCTTATTGCTAGAATGCTTATTGGTGGGGCGAAAGAATCTTTTCGAACAATGAAAAAAAAGGAAGCCGTGTATAGTGCAAAAGTTGAAGAGATCCAGCAACAATAGATACAACACATGGACGGTTCTATAGTCTTTCATTAAGCGCTTCTTACCTTTAAATTTAAATAAAACAAAGTGTGTGTGAGATATCATCGAAATTTTTTATTCGTTTGAAAGGTCTATTGATGCCATTACGTGTAAAATATAACATCGTCCAAATGTCCACTGTGGCTTTGCTGGGTGGCGCGCATTCAAAATGTCCAATTTTGGGTTATTCTAGCTTTGAGGACCGCTGTGATTTGTGGCTTATTCGCATAGACCAGCGCCTTAAGAAAACCCCACAAGAAAAAGCTTAACGGGGTCAAATCGCACGATCTCGGTGGCCAGTTCACATCACCTCCACGTGAGATGACCATGCCCTCAATCGCTCGAGCAGAATGCCCAATGTGACATGAGCTGTGTGGCACCGTCCTGTTGAAACCACATGTCGTTGGTGTCCATATCATCCAGTTCAGACCAAAAGAAGTTGGTAATCATCGACCTATAGCGCTCGCCGTTGACAGTGATGGCCTGGTCAATGTCGTTCTCAAAGAAATATGGACCGATGACGCCGCCAGCCCAAAATTCACACCAAACAGTGACGTTTTCGGGATGCATTGGACGCTCTTAGATCTCATATGGATTGGTATCGACCCAAATTCGACAATTTTGTTTGTTGACGTACCCATTCATGCAGAAATGGGCCTCATCGCTGAAGATGATTTTTCGATGAAACTTAGGTTCAGTTTCCAACTGCTCCAGTGCCCATTCAGCGAACACACGTCGTTGTCTATGGTCGTTTACCTTCAGGTCAGGGCGTTTACTAGGGCGCCTTCAAACTGAATATAAATTATTCAAATTTTGCCCTAATTATTTCTCTAAGGGTCAGGATAATCAGGTCACGCGGTCAGGATCTATGACCCCACTAAAAACCCAATTTTTGTCACTTTTAGACTCAAGAAATGTTTTATTTGCACTTTAGTATTTCGTAATTAAAAAAATAATTAATAAAACATTGTGTGACTTTGTGTCTTGTTATTACGAATTTGTAAGATACTTAAACGACAGTCAAGTCCTTGACTTCCAAGAGGAACTCAACATATCTTAGATTTGTCCTTCATTGTTATAATGATTAAATTTCTTTTCTAAAATGATTTGAGATGGGTTAAGACTGTATTGAGAAATATATATTGCTTTTCTTCAGACCTCATTGAGGGATTTCCAAAGGTTTTTTTTTTTTTTTTTTGCTGGTGGACAAGGACAACAGTTACCAAAAATGCCTAATACATTACATACATTACATACATTACATTAGATACCGTGTCTTTTTGTAAGTGATGGGGACGATAGTAAACCTACGAATGGATAAACATAAAAAAAAAAAAGTAGTAAAGTGTCTTCAATTCTTGACGTTTTGGAAAAAATCAGGCATCTTCAGGAAGTATTAAAACATATAATTAGTCAATCGAAAAAAAAAAAATATCATAATAGGGCCTAAGAGTGTTCATTATAAACATTACTTAGTAATTAAAGGGAATTTTATAGCTTTTAGTTTTTATAGCTGAATTTGACACTCGTGAATTCCTCAAGATGGCCAAATTCTTGCAAAAGGTCGAGAATTAAATAAATACTTTTGAACAACCCAAGCTTTTTATTTTAATTTTTGTCAAAAAAAAACCTGTTAAAAATGATTAAATTTCTCTCCTAAAATGATTTGAGATAATTGTTTGTGGGTTTAATTTTAGACTGTATTGAGAAATATTGCTTTTCTTCAGACCTTATTGAGGGATTTCCAATTTAATTTGTTTTACGTAGGTACAATTTTGTTGTCACTAAAAAGATATTTTTTAAATTTGTAAGAGAAATTGGGGAAATTTCAACTGTTGGCAGACACGTGAGATCCTTGTTACATAATACGTTATGTAGTTTCAAGGAGTGGCTCATGTATTTTTAATTTTTTTTTTTATCAGTTTGTTTGTTTAAACTTGTTGTTGCACTCAGAAGTTTGTTTAAGTACGACTATTAGTTACATGGTGTAGTAGTGTTTGTACTCATTAAGGATCGTTACGTGAGTTCATTGCCTAGCCTTGAGCACAAGTGAGTTGTAGCGTCTGTTTGGAGATCTGCTTGAGTTGATGAAAAAGAGATAACTTTTCAAAAAAAATTAATTTGTGAGCAACGGCTTGGCGTACTTTGTATGTCTGCATCAGGTCCTGATGACAAGAAAATAATGTTTAGGCACTAAGCACGATTGATAATAATCAGAGAAAACCGTTTGGAACAATAGAAACAAAACTAATAGCAAGTGGGTATAATTTGTTAACATGTAACAATTGACAGGTTTGACTAATAAACATAGATATATAATGGTATTTATATGTAAAAGACTTAGATACAACTAAATATACAAAGTGAAATACAAAGAAAACAAAGTCTGCTAGTTTGCTGGAACATGTAAATATGAAATGAATGTAGATGAGACCTATCAATTAGAAAATCGATACACACGTGAACATAGATACAGATAATGCAGAAAAGTATTTTTTGTATAATAAAATATTTTTTTTTTAAATAATGTAAGAGTTGAAAAAAGAGTACACCACTGTTGGTAAAAAATTGAATTGAAAATAAAAAACATACCTGATGAGAAAAAGTGTTTAACCCCAACTTGTTCAGGACCTGATGCAGTCATACTTAGTAAGTCGAAACCTTGTTTACAAATAAAACTTGACGAAACTTACTTTTTTATTACTTCTTTGAGATTTTGAGAGAGCTGGTAGAGTGAGGCCTTTTTTATTTGGGTAACACTAAGGTGCCTCGTCACCCAAGTTTTGTCTGTCAAAAAAAAACCATTATCGTGTTTGAATTAGATCTGTGATATTTTGCATGGTATTTCCCTGATGATAATAAATTTATAAAAAAAAATAATGGTAAATTTTCGTTACGGTGCGGCTATGTAGTCTGTCGGTAGAGTTTCAATCATGGTAGTTCAGTTTTTCTTCAGCCAACTTGGCTTGAACTTTTTGCTCAAAACCCTTAATATAATCACGTTTTTTTGCCTAAACTAAAATAAGTACAAGGTTTAGCTCGTTTGTAGTAGTGAATCTATGAATGAATGAAGAGTTACGATGTCGGATTACGATGTTGAAAGAGATATTTGCATACAAATTTATGAACGGACGACATTTAGAGATAAGACATATTGATTCTAGACCCTTCCATCTTTCTTATCTTATTGTGAGGACCTGATGCAAACACACATGTCGAAAGGTGCCTATAAATTTTATAAAATATATATATATATATATATATACATACAAAAAGGTGTACTTTCCGCCGAACAAGGAAGCTATCGGGAGTTTTGTTTCCTCAGAAAACAATCAATATTTTCTGTTGCACCATCAGCGGGAATACAGATCGTAGACCCTAGCATGTTTACTACATCGACAAAAGGGAAGGCTACCCAGCCGACTAGAAAAGACCCCCTCGGTACGAGCTCAGGCACAGTCTCACCATGAAGTGCCTGCTAGCAGTGCTCCTGTGTGTCTTAGCGACCGCCTTGTGCGACGACATGTTGGGCATGGCCCCCCCGGCCCATAGTGGCCCCACGGTCTGCATCGAGGTACGCCACAACCCTCACGACAGGTCGACCAAGGTCTGCGGGCCCATGGTTCACGGGGGCATTCACCCGAGGCCCAAGTCTTCGGAGCCCCTCATGTTCAACATACCCCAAGGCGACCACTCCATGGGAATAGAGTCAGGTACTATACTTTATAATGCATACCAAAGCCCTGGCTTTTGATTAGTGATTAATTATTATGGGCCGGGAAAGATGGGATATCTGCCATCGTTCCATCTGCATAGAGGAATGGCACAGAATTAGAAAAGCATATTTGCGAATTTTTTAATTTTTTGGCCGAAACGTTTATTTCTCAACGCTTTTAGCCTGCTTGGGCATTGGTTTATCTTGACTGTTTACAGCTGTTAGTACAATTTGGTCACTTTTAGAGAATTCATAGCTTTTAATCGATAACCTTATATTCACATAACATCACACGTCAAGAAAAGTAGACTATTTAGATTGATTTATAATGAGGAAAAACAAAAATGAACACGAGATCGATTCTCATCAGTAGGAGTACATTTTATTACATGGGTTCGATCTTTGATAGATAACTTTTAGTCATTCTATGGCAAATAAACGTTTCAGTAATGTCAAAAAGAAAATAGTGTTTTACTTTTGATTAAGTTATGGCCACCAGAAGGCCTTCATCTGGTGCATTCATTCCTTCATATTCCAACATTGCTAATGAATGCGAGGTTTATACTTTACTTTAACTATTTGACATTTATCTGTTTACAGAGGAGGCGAAGGAAGCGGAAGCTCCGTGCGCGCCAAACAGCTCGAAACCGCCTTCACATCCATCCTTCCCGAACCGCCCACCGCCTCCACAGGGCATGCAGATGCCCAAAATGGACATGCCGCAACCCCAGGGCATGCTCATGCCAAGGATGGACATGCCGCAGGACATGATGTCCATGTCCATGATGCCGATGGAATTCGACGGCACAGGATGGAGGCAGGCGGGCCCCCCATGCCCCTCGCCGAACCAGAGGTCTGTCCTCCCGATGCACATGCCCTTCGGGGCGCCGTTGATTGCGCCAGCTCACATGCATTCCCGGGCGCCAATGCCCCTGCCCATGACCAGGAACTGGGGGATACCATCCTTGCCACCCATACAGCAGATGCCACCGATGATGCCGCCCATGATGCAGAGGAGCATGGAGGATCAGATGAGGCACAGGAGCGCGGATGAGCCGGCGATGATGATGCGTCACCAGATGATGGGCATGAGGGCGGCAGAAGAACCGGCCAAGGCGCCAATGGCCGCCAAGAAGGAGTCTCTGGAGAGCCTGCTCAAGGAGTGCGAAGAAAAGACCAAAATGTTACAGGAGAAGGACGCCAAAATCACAGAACTCAAAACACAGATGAAAAAAAAGGAAGCAGATCCAACGAGCGCAGCAATGGACGATGAGAAGGAATGACGCGAACTACTTTTTGTACTTTTCTATTAAAACAAATCACTAAATCAAAGTTTGAGTACACATTTATTTAACTATCAACGCTTTAGTTTTTAAATTGTTATTAATTTTGCCCAAGTTAAAGGAACTAAACATTGAGTTTCTTCAACATTGTTGAGCAAATCGTTCTAATTTGCTAGATTCCACTGGAAAGATAATACATTGTCTTATGTAAGCATCAATTTCATTTATTAATTCACATAACACAGTACAGCATGTTGGAATGAAATGGCTAGTCGGCGGGCAGCTTTATTCGCATTGTTCTGACTCCGTAAGATTTTAGAAGGTGTGCTTCGACAGTGCACTATGTTCAGGAGGTAATGTACAGGGTAGGTATTATAGGTAGTTTATGTGGTCCTGGAATGACCACGAATTCACACTTGGTACTAAGGGTAGGCAAAAACCACCCGTATCCCAAAGGCGAGTTTGAACCAGAGAGAGAGGCAGACTGGCTCGCTGGGGGAGAGGATACTAAGTAAAGTTCGTAGGGCCCCAGAGACCGACGTCCGCTAGGAAGAGATCTCTTCCAAGGAGATGCTAGTTTTAGCGAGAGGAAGGGAGATAATCTCACTAGGAAGGGGGGTCTGAGAGAGAGAGAGAGAGAGAGAGGAGAGTGGTCTTCACTTCAGGTGCCGGGTTCCAAATAAATGCAAAAAGCTCCGAATTTCGGCCTTATATAGGCAGGCCAGAGGCGGGGCTACACCCACGCCTCCTAGTGTGCTTGAGCTGAGTTTTGAACCAGTTCCCACTCTCTAACTGACGCCTAAGGTTTTTATTATTAAAATATGGAAACATAGGTGGGTGTTTTCTGGGCCGAGAAGAGGGGAACTTCCATTTATTCGTTGTGAAGAAGTTGGCACAATAACAACTCATCAATTCGATAGATGGCCATATAATGAAATAAATTTGGGAGCTCCATTAATCACCAAATTTCAGTTGCTGAATTTTTCTTTTGAATTTATAGCTCCAAAAAAAATTACATATTGCTAATCAGGACGTAAAGATTTTAATTAATGAGATATCAAAATTTTTGTTATTTAATTACAAATTATTGATTAACTAACCACCCGTAATTATTGTCACGGTGCTTGCAGTTCTACCATTTTTGCAGCATCGAGCAAAACTTCCACCTTACATATCAACACGCTGACATTGCGAAACCACCATGAACACGATTTTGATTTCAAATTGAATTACTTTTTTGTTATTACGATCCAATAAAGTGTCGACACGTGATACATATTATTGATGAGCAAATTCAAATCTTTAATGTGATACTCTCTACTCCTTATTACAAAAAAACATTTATTTTTAAATTACTGATAATTGTTGGTATTATATTATTTTTCTTGAGGACGCTTTTAATTGTTTCCATCATTACAGGATGAAATGGCTATCATGCAAATATCACCCCGCTGAGAAAAAAAACAAAAACTAACAATACTCACCGAGATAAAGTAGTTAACAAGATTTTATTGACATTTCTTCATTATATTTTCGTAATTATTGTTAAAAAAAAAAAAAAGCGAATAACATATATCTTTATCAAGAAGTAAATATCTTCAATTTTATATATTTTTTCTTCATGTCATGTAATTAATTATTGTAGTTATCAGATTGAACAATGCTCAGTGAACACAATGGTTTCTGGCTCAACATTTTTAATCAGAACCAACACAGCTCATATTTTATTCACCTTTTTGTTTGATCTACAATGAACAATATAAGTTTCCTCAAATATCATGAGGCATATTGTCACTGAGAGAAACGGCAATCATAAAACTGAATTTATTTAGACACAGGTGCTTATCTTTGAAGAGAGGGCCAATAACGGAAGGTTTGACGCACGAGATAAAGCTAAACATATATCCAGCAATAGGCGACATTCAAACAATTTTTTTTCTCAAATAGAGATGATCACAGTTTGATCGTTTTATTAAAAAATAATATAATTTGAAAACAAAGCTGTCTAAACAGTTTTCAGATTGCTCTGTGTAAAGTTGTGCTTAAACAACTTGTTATTTCATGATGTAAACTTCCAGCCTAGGTTGTATCTCATATGATCTAGTGTGGCTAAGCACCTAAAGACACCACCTAAACCACAAAAACCTAAAGACAATTGACAATCCTAAGCTGCGCAAGGATACATAATTGAATACCACATCGTTCCCAAATAGTTTTTAATTTATTTTTTTCAGATCGTGTGTCCTTCTTTTCAAAAATGGAATTTCCACGTATATGAATTTGCTGAATATGCTATTGATAACTGTCGAGTCGTCACGAGGGGGGTGCCTAGTTACCCTAGCCCTGGTGACGAAGTAAGGGTTGATTAGGCTATGACCTGGACAATTATTTCATGACGGTCTTACTATCTGACTGCTTATTTGATAGGTATGTGCCCCGACAATGCATTATGTTCAGGAGAAGAGGCATAGGGTAGGTAGTGTAGGTAGTTTGTGTGGTCTTGGAATGACCACGAATTCACACTCGGCATCTGAGGGTAGGCCAAATTCATCCTGATCCCAAAGGCGAGTGTGAACCGGAGAGAGGCAGAGTGGATTACCGTGGGAGACACTAATCAGTAAATTTGTAGGGCCACGGGAACCGTTGTCCGCAGGGGAGAGGTCACTCCCAAGGAGGTGCTCTTTCCCTATCTTGAAACAGTACGAATTAACGAGGTTTTTAAGCTGGAAATACGTATTATAAGACGTTTTAAGTGACTTCGAGCATAAAAATAATAAGGATTACCGAGGGGGCTGAAATGCATTGTTTTTATACCACTTACCGGGATTTTCTCTGGGGACCGGCAAATTTGTACGAATTAGCCGGAAATACGAATAATCGAGATACGAAATATCGGGATCCCACTGTATAGCGCGCTGGTTGGGGGGATTTGCCCCCTCAACTCCCCCTCCCCCAGTTACGGATAATTTGTTTGTGTTAGTACACAAACCGACACTCCTGAGAATACCCTCATACCATCACGCCACTAAGCTACGCTCCATCATAATGACATACATTTGAAATAATTATAAGATAAGAAATATTGAGTCACCGTGTATGCCAAGTATTCCGGCTAATAAGTATATGTAAGTAACACAGTGAAATCACCTAATTGCATATTTAATTTGTGTATTTTTATCACTTCCTGTCTGTGATAAATATGCTATTTATCAATTTATGACTCATAAAAAATGCAATGCGGGTTTTCTGCAAAACTTCAGGCTGTGAAATATTTTCGTATGTTTAAGATAGGATAAAAAAACAAACAGACAGTACTCTAATTATTTATTTTAAAAATATATTTTAAGCATATTTCAATAGTTTGTCTTTTTGTAAACATTTTTAGCTATTTACAACTTGTTTATTCGTTCAAATGTAGAACTTCGTGATGATTTACAAATAATCTAAAGTAGATATTATGCAGTGATGGCCCCGGAGAACATTGAGAAGAAAGGAACAGTTCATATGAAGAATATAAAAAAAAATTTTTCTCCTCAGTTTTAATTTCGCCAATTTTTATTGCCATTTACTAAGTTTTTTTTCTTCCTAGCCCCTTTAAATTCACAGATAATTATATACAATTATAAATCCTCAGGCGAATCTATTTACAAATTATTTTTGTATTTCCTGTATCATCCCTACATTATATACAGGTTTTGTTATTTTTTTTTTTTTCTAAGCTGTCTAGTTAGAAATTCAGGATGAGGGAAAAATATAGAATATTTAGGTTAATCGGATCCTTATACTAGGAGTACCTGCTTGAAGGTGGTGTGAGAGCATTAAGGGGTGTGGGAAGCCTCGGTGGAGGTTGGTTGTTTTGGTACAGTGGCGAGAGTCCACTGGTGGCTGGGCCTAGAGTCTCTCTAGCCATGTGGTGTATTCTTATTTAGTCTGATTTCAGTGATGGGTGCCCCTTAGAGGCTTGTTGTTGGCGGCCCTAGCGCCGTGATGTCCACCATTTCCTCTGCTTTACTCAATCTTGTGAGTTGCCATCGTGCCGGTAGCGGTGGTGGTGTCATGTATTTGAATAGAGGGTTTTGGCTATGTTTCATCGAGTCGAAGAACTTGATGTGTCTTCTTTGGATGGCTTCGGTGATGGTGGGGAGCTCGAACTTTTCGTGCATGTCGGAAGCCTTCATTTCACGAAAGGGGGTACGCCAGAGTGCCATTCGCAGGATCTTGTTCTGGAAGCTCTGGAGTCGAATTATGGTGCTGGCATGTAGGAATCTAAAGAGTAGTGTCCCAAACAGTAGAGCTGGCCTCAGGACGCTCTTGTATATTAACAGTTTCAGTCGAAGGGATTTATTTATTGTTATTTTATAAAAATTATATAATGAATAAACAAGTATAATGATACCCATTACACGTGACTGGACTGAACTGACTAATAAAGGTGATGGGGCTCACCTTTTTGATCAAACTTAAAACTAACTTACATACTAATTCTTAACCTAATATTTATAATTACTTACTTACTTATTACTTACTTTTAACCAGAGCAAAGAAATTACTGCGATGCAATGACGTTACGAGACAGTGGACAACAGATGGAAAAGTGTCCTTTCTTCATTTATTTCTGTCTCTCGCCTCTTCATTCATATTATAGGTCATTCATTTGAAGCTAGCATGTCAAAGAGATTGGCAAGAGCCTTTGATGATTATTTATGAAAGCTATTATTTTGTAATTAGTCTATTGTCTATAATATAGTTGTCGGTAAATTATAAAATAGTGTGTACCAATGGCGGGAGCGCTGAGCATACCACCAGTAATGGTCTGTAGCACACTTAGAGCGGGGGTGGTCCACTCCGGGCGGCACATATTTTGGGGTGGCGTTTTTTAAAAATATTTTTGCCTAAATTAGATTAAAAAAAAAAATAGAATAATTTTTAGAGACATTTGTACGTTCAATCAGTGAAAAAAGAAAACACGTTCATCGTAAATTTGAAATTGACATACGTCGCTTGGTGGTAAAATCTAAATGGAGCGTACAGCGATACATAAACACGCTTACATTTTATCATTTTGTGTACAACCTGTTTAAACCAAACCGATGATTATTTATGTTCAGCAATTGTTAATAACCACTTTTCGTTTTGATTTATTTATAAATGGCGGAAAATTGGGTACCACCCCAGGCAGTGTCAATAAATGTCTGGGGTTCAAATCCCTGTTTCCGGATATTAGACTCTTCGACTTCTACTGGGGACACTTCCTTCCTGAATAGACGAGCAGCATTTCATTGCCTTCTCTCTTATTCAAAATAATTCCTAAACGGCTGCTATTTGATAGTGAAGTTGTTTTATTTTGTAATAACGACTGGAGAAGGTTGTTGTTCAAACCTTAGACATTGTTGAAAATATTTAGTTCAGGGGAAGTGCTGAGTAAGGCTGGCGCAGTGCTCCACCGTTCTTACCGCCCGTAGGCGGTGAAATGGAACGGAGAGTTTTTGAAGTGAGAGGTTTTACTTCCAAACAGGTACTTCTTCTTCTGGTCTGTCTATCCGTACCTGGTAGAAATGATTCAGTGGATTTTTAAAGGTCTTATTCTCTACAATAGGCATTCATTCTCTACCATTAAAAGTTCCTCAAGTTGCAGCTTACCTTCATCTATATATTTATTCATTGAAATGAATGTATGCAATCAATACAGCAACATTTTAAACAGTGGTCAGAACTTTAGTTTTTTAAGGAAAAAGATTTATGACACAAAACCACTTCACTTGCCACTTCAGTAGTTAGTCACCACAGAGCTCAAACTAAACCAAATCCTAGTTGTTTTGGAGGAAGTCAAGGCTTTAGGCGTCACCCTGGGTTTCAGGGGATGAGATGCAAGCATTTCTTTTAAGGATACACAGTTTTTGGAGCTCGAAGTGGTTTAGCAACTAAAACAAAGTATGTTTTTTCAACCATTTATTGGCCATTTAAAAAACTCATGTTTAATCTCGGCAGGAGTTCAAAATTGAAAAAAAAATAATTGATTAATGTCGAGTTACTAAGAAATAACAACACTGCCCTTATTTTCCGGGACTCTATTTAAATGGAATTGACTATCTACGGTCAATTGACCTGCTTTTTTCGTGTAGAGTTGGACTATATTTTCAAATAATGAGCGGTATTGATCTCCTGCCCACAGCAAGAGTGGTCAACGCATTTCTGAAATAACACTTCTGCCAGAGCCTGAGAACTTCACTAATCTAAACCCTTAAAACGATGAAGAGAAGCATTGTAAGATGCTACTGGAGCCTTTCAGCTTCCGCGATGACTGCAATAAAGTAGAGCAGCAGGACTCATAAATTGTTTTATTAGATTTGTACCAGCTCAACAACTCTTACAATTCACATCACCTGCCTAATATACTACAATCTCTTACAATTCACATCACCCGCCTAATATACTACAATCTCTTACAATTCACATCACCCGCCTAATATACTACAATCTCTTACAATTCACATCGCCCGCCTAATATACTACAATCTCTTACAATTCACATCGCCCGCCTAATATACTACAATCTCTTACAATTCACATCGCCCGCCTAATATACTACAATCTCTTACAATTCACATCACCCGCCTAATATACTACAATCTCTTACAATTCAAATCCACATTCTACTTCCAGCTGACAACATCATGTCTTTATAGCCTTTACATTCCTTCCGAGGGAACTGCACCATTTGACTGTTCCTTTCTTGCTCCTTCCACCATTCTCTGGAATCCCCCCCCCCCACAATGTCCTCCTACCTTTATTCCTAAGTACACATTCCAACAACTCCTTGTCATTCTATAATATCGTTGTTTTGCATTTTCCTTAATATTTACCAGTTTTTTTTGCGCATGCGCTACTACTTACAACAGCTCTCTACTTCGCTCCTACTTCACATACTGTTTACTACCGCTTATAGGCCAGAGTCAGACATAGAATTGTTCTAGCAGGCAATTCATGTGACCAGCTCACGAGGGAGCCCACAGGAGGTGAGTGAATCACTTGTTACATTTGTGTTTAGTGCAACAAGTGATATCGGACAGAGAGAGGTCGGCCATTTTGGACGCTATACCTTTAGCCATACACGGATCGGAGATAGCATCGGCTCTCTGGGCCAAACGCTCTGTTGGCTCAGAGCCAAGACCCGGTGTCTCGCCGCTTGTAGTTGTGAGATCGAGTCTCACCGGCGCTACGTGTCTAATTTATTAGCAAAACAGTTGTTATGATAAAATGAGGTTTTATCAACAACTGATGTCGCAAAATAAAAAAAAAAGATCTCGGTCACTCGACGGTACCCGACACAATCGCCTGTAAAGCGAAAACCGAGACGTTCAAACAGGAACATACAAATAACCTCTGCCGCTAGTTCCATGGAAGAGATACCTCCACAGGCTAGCACATCTAAAGAAGACACCGTCGAAGTTTCCCCTTTCTTCACGCCCAACACCTTTGAGGCGTTGAAAAATCTTCAAACTGATGAAATGGACGTCAACAAAACGCCCACACAGCCCAAGCCACCACCTATATTCGTGCGAAATATTAATAACTTTAAATTAATGTGTACCCAATTGAATAAAATTGTAGGTACAGGCAAATACACGTGCCTCAATCGGTCCCGGGACACAAAAGTTTCTCCGGACACTCCCAAAACATACCGAGCAATAGTTAAATACTTAGGAGAAACTAAGGCAGACTTCCACACCTACCAATTAAAGCAGGAACGATCACTCTGAGTGGTGATCAGAAATTTGCACCCAACCAGACCAGCTGACGAAATAGAAGAAGAACTCTCAGCTCTCGGATACAAAGTTCGTCAAATCACAAACGTGTTGCGTGAGGATAAGCAACAGGATGAAAAAATAAAAACAGCATTACCACTGTTCTTTGTCGAACTCGAGAGGACACCTGGAATCGAGAAGATATACGACCTAACAAACCTGTACTACACTAGGGTACAGGTTGAAAAACCGTATCCCAAACGCGATATCGTCCAGTGCCATAACTGTCAGGCATATGGGCACACTAAATCTTACTGCCACCACCCTCCCAGGTGTGTTAAGTGCAGTGGGCAGCACAAATCTGAATTGTGCAAAAAGCCCCTAAAATCGCCTGCGGTATGCGTGCTTTGCCACCAAGGACATCCGGCCAACTACAAGGGTTGCGAGGCCTACAGAACACTGAAGTCCAGGACAGAACAACGTCGTCAGCCAGAAGAGGAACAGCCAGTAACAAGAAGCGGCCCAGCCAGAAATTTGAGGCCTTCTGTCTCTTTCGCTGATGCCGTTCGCAACAGAAAGGAGTCACAGGCACCGCCCACTCCCTGTCCGCAAGATCACCTTTCCCAGCATTCCATTCATCCCGTTAACCCTCAAGCTCAACCCCATCCTCAACCACACATCCCACATATTCTTCCACCTTCAAGCTCTTCGGATCTCACCAGCCTATTAACCTCATTCCTTACAGAGTTCAGAACCCTAATTACCCCTCTCATTTCACTTCTCACAAATCTTGTCTCCTACCTTATCCCCGTTAAACATAATCCATAAATGGATCGTTCCGACTCCTTATCCATTCTCCTCTGGAATGCGAATGGTGTTCGCGCCCACACTAACGAACTGACAGCACTACTCCACGACAAAAACATCGACGTAGCTCTTATTACTGAAACAAGACTTACGAGTAAACGACCATTTACCGTTCGACAGTACCAGACTTATCGAACTGATCACCCAGATGGAACAGCTCATGCAGGTACCGCTGTCATTGTCCATAACTCTATATCCCACCACATAGTTCCTCTGGTTGCACATGATTTCCTTCAATCCACTGCAGTGTCAATCACCACCTTCACTTTTCCCCTTACACTAGCATCAGTGTACTGCCCTCCCAATAAATCCATTACCGATTCCCAATTCATCTCCTTTCTAGACTCTATCGGGCATCGTTTCCTTGTGGGTGGGGACTTTAACGCAAAGCACCAACACTGGGGGTCAAGATCCACGAATACACGCGGACGTGCTTTGCTGTCTGCACTCGCACGGAAACATTGCTCCACGATCTCTCCTGACACAGCCACCTATTGGCCATCTGATCCCAACCGAAATCCTGATATCCTTGACTTCTTTTTTTACAATAGTTTAGGAACACTAAACTATTCACTCACGCGCCTTGATGATCTCTCCTCTGACCATAGTCCTTTATTATTAACCATTTCCCTAAGACCAATTCACAAACTGCCTCCTCCTTCATTTATTAGGGGCCCAGTCGATTGGGACCACTTCCGCCAGCTTCTTACAGGCTCCATTGACCTCAAAGTGTCCCTGAAAACATCCCAAGACCTAGACGATGCAGTGCATTCTTTCACTACCCTGGTCCAGAGGTCGGCTTGGGAGGCATCGTCACCCCATCGTCGCCCAGAAATCCATAATCATAATCGTTTACCTCAGCATCTAAAAGATCTAATCCTATCCAAACGCCGCTCCAGAACAGTGTGGCAAAGATCCCGGCATCCTGCCGATCGCCGCTCGTACAATCAGTACTGCCGATTGGTAAAGCGGCGATTGGCATCCTTCCGTTCCGATTCTTTCAATTCCTACCTCTCCTCTCTGTCTACCAGGGATAACTCCTTGTGGAATGTAACCAAAAAAATCCTAAAGTATCAACCTGTTTCACATCCGCTCCGTCGTGATGATGGGTCCTGGGCGGCTTCGGATGGGGATAGGTCGGAGGAATTTGCTCTGCATCTTACCCATACTTTCACACCTCACCTTTCTCATCAAAGCCATACTCACAGCACAACTGTGGAAGATTTCCTCACTTCACCTATTCCTCTCTCTCTTCCACCAAAAGCCGTTAATCCCTCTGAGGTCAAATACCTTCTGAAAAACTTACCTTACCGAAAATCCCCTGGATATGATCTCCTTACTCCTCAAATTCTCAAACAACTTCCTCCTAAAGCCATAATCTTCCTAACCTATATATATAATTGCATTATCCGAACGACGCACTTTCCACTCCTCTGGAAACATTCCATTATTGTCCTATTCGCCAAACCTGGTAAACCACCCAATGACGCCTCATCTTACCGTCCAATTAGCCTACTCCCTATCCTCTCAAAAATATTTGAGAAACTCCTACTAAAACGTCTACTTCCAATTGTTGAATCCAAAAACCTTTTTCCCACACACCAGTTTGGTTTCCGCCAACGGCATTCCACTGCTCAACAAGGTCTTCGCGTTGTTGATCACATCTCCTCAGCCCTTGAAACCAAACAGTATTGCACTGCTGCATTTCTGGACATAGCTCAAGCTTTTGACAGGGTCTGGCACGCAGGTTTGCTTTACAAGCTCAAAAGATATTTACCACAGACCATTTTTTGGTGGTTTAGAATATTCTAACTACTATCCCATAAAAGCAGGAGCTCCACAGGGCAGTGTCCTGGGTCCCATCCTTTATAACCTATACACCGCTGATGTCCCCTCTACTCCCAATACCTTCTTGGCCACATTTGCAGATGACACTGCAGTCTTGTCATCCCATCCAGACCCCGACATAGCATCCCATAACCTTCAAAAACACCTTGACGAGATCGAGTATTGGTGCAATCAATGGCGGATCAAAGTTAATGAAGCAACATGCTCCCACATTACCTTCACCCTTTGTCGCAAGACTTGTCCACTAGTTTATTTTAATTCTATTCCTCTCCCTGTATCCGAGACAGTACGGTACTTAGGCTTTCATCTTGACAAACGACTTACCTGGAACCCATATACGAGACTAAAAAGACAAGAACTAAACAGACGCTTTGGACAACTGTACAGACTACTTCAAAGGACATCCCATCTCTCAATAGAAAATAAACTACTAATCTACAAAGTTATACTTAAACCAATCTGGACATACGGAATAGAGCTATGGGGGACAGCAAAAAAGTCGAACATCAAGCGTATCCAATCCTTTCAATCCAAAGTCCTAAGAACAATAGTAAATGCCCCTTATTATGTCAGCAACAAAACCCTTCATAACGATCTTAATATACCCTACATTCTAGAACTCATCCCTTCCAAGTTTATGAAATTCCACAGTAGCCTTTCCAACCACCCTAATCCTGTAGCACAGTCATTGCACTGCGCCAGTCATCCCTATAATCCTCCTCGGAGACTGAAACGGCAGTGGCCTCGTGACCTACTATAAACGCGTGACGGTGGGAGTCCTGGCAATGGCCAGTTTCTCCAATTATGTCCTATTGTATGAATGAGCGAGTGAATGATGCTGTAAATATGGTATGAATGAGATCATTTATCTGTATTATTATTGCCTTATAAGAAGGCAGATTGTAATTATTGCACAATAAAGATTGTTAATATTAATACAATATTTACCAATTCATGCTAAAGATTCACTATCCTCTCTGTAGAGATATATCGATCACCGTAGAGAAAAATTGTTAGTTCTGTACATTATAAAGGAGTTTATGTTTATTTCCATCCTAACTCCACCACTAAAACTCCATGTCAAAGAAAAAATGTGTAAGTGAAAAACAAGTCGATGGTTCAAAACTTGGCAACTCTCAAACAAATACAAATTGGCCAATTAACATTTTATTTACTAAAAAGAGATGACATTATAATTTTTGAAGAATCAGAATTCATCACACCATTACTACCACTGATCATTTTTATTTATATTTTAAGTATATATTTATTTACTGGAATAATATTTTTTAATAGAATCATTTAATGTATTTATTTGTACCATATGATTATTCATGGGGGACATGCGGATATAAAGATTTGTTTGCTGTTCTATACTACACACATTTTAGCAGCTTTTCATTTAATTTCAAGTGATCATGTAGCTAACCATCCTTACTAGTTATAAATAATTTCTCAATGTTAATGCAATATGAGAATAAACTAGTAAACAGGAAATGGACAGTTCATGACAAAGTGACACAACTAATTGAGCTCTACTAAGAATTAATTGATAAACACACCGCTAGAATGGCTTAAAGTAAAACAAAACAAAAACAAGAGTGGGTGACTCACCGCGCCATCAATTGTCCCATTTTGTTTCCCCAATCTTGAATCCAATGCAAGTCCAATTCCTTGATGACACAAATCTAGCTTTTTAAGTCTTTTCTTCATTAGATGGAATTTCGGATAGTCTGTGCATCCATGAATTATTTTTCCACATTATGAAACTTCACATTTTGTTAAGAAATACAAGTTAATTTTGTCATCAAACACATGAAAACTAGCATTTCAGCTGTGAAGTAAGTTAAATATATATAAACTTCACTAATTAGCGAGTTAGCTTATTTTATATTACCGGGTAAGAAAAATGTAAGCCGATTGTGAATATCAAATGATAAGTATTTAACTCATTTTTATTCCTATAGAAATTATGTATTAATTCATTCGTATTATTTATCTTATATTTTTTTTTTTTATGATAGAAATATACTGAAATTTCACACAAAACATTTTACATTTTATCTAATTGCCTAGTTGAATTTTTAAGTTTAGTTTCTACTAGCAATGGATTACGAAAGCTCATAAAAGGTTTTCACTTATATGTATTTAACTATTTGTTGCTTGTAGCCTTATATTTTATGAGCTGTTTACATTATAAAAATAGCCTAAAACTGAAAATAATCTGATGTTATCAATAAAACTTTAAGCATGTTTGTAAAATAAATATTATTATTTCAAATTATATATAATTGATGAACATAAATTAAGAACCCCCAATGAATGGAGGATTTTGGACTAATAAAATATATAAAAAAAACTGAAAGACTCTTTTTGTTGTTGCAGTATTTTGAATTTGATACAATAATGCTTTTATTAATATATTGAAACGTTCAATAATATACAAATTTATTATATTTTTAAAATTTTATTTCCATAACTTAAATTTGAGTAAAAAATACAACAGTTGAAGTAACAAAGCTGTGAAGAGGTAAAGATAAGATAAGAGTCGGTATAAAGAAGGGCAGCCATGCTGGTGCTGTTCAGTCTACAGCTGTATTTGCTTTGATTTTTTTAAAAATGTACGTGCTATTGCTATTTCTATGTTTGGGGTCAGCTCTGTCTATCGGAGAGGGCTTCACTCCGCCAGATGAAGAGTTCAGACAGGATACTTTCCGCCATCCGAACACTATAACCCCAAATCACGCCTCAAACGATCGAGAAGTTCCTATCGAGAGGGAAGGAAAAGCTGTCCTCAAAGAGTATCCGATGAGAAGAACACACTTGCAGTCTCACGAGAGGGCTCATCATAGTCAACCTAATGCAGCAGGTAGTACAAAAGACGATTATAACTTCGAAAATTTCCTTTCTTCGTTTCATAGATTCAGGCATGCCGGAAGGAGATTCACCAGGTTCCGAACTATAGGTAATAAATGCCCCCCGGGTCAAAAACTGGACAGATTCCGTATCTGTAGAAAACTTTGGAATTGAAATAATATGGTGATGACTGCCAGGACTCGAACCTGGGACATGATTTAAGTTCAGATCCTCGACAGATCGCTACCTAGGTCATGAAGCTACCTTTTATCTTACTCCAATAATTTTTTTTTGAGTTGACAAAAATGTAGTAGTAACTTTATTACTTTTTTTCAGAGACATTGTTTGCTTTTAAAAGCATTGTATGGACTATTTATTTTAAATGAATTATATATTATAAATAATTATAAGTTGTACTTATATAATTATTTTTAAAATAGTTGTTATCTATGACTGATCTGTGTACTATTTTTAAACTTTTCAGTACTGATCTAACTGTACCAAAACATTTTCTAGTCATTAGCTCTTAAAAATAATTTGTATTGTATATAATTGTAATAAATGTGAATAGTCTGATGTTTTTTTAAAAATAAATAAGAGTAAATTATACTTTAAATTGTTTTTTTTATTTTATACTAAACAGTTGCTCACATACATACACGTCAGAAGGATTTAGCTGGTAACTTAATAATATTATATACATAAATACATAACATTTTTAGAAAAATAGAAAAATGTTAATTATTACCAGAAAAAAACAGACCAATGATTTGAAGGGACTTATACATTTTAGGAACCTCAAAACATTAAAAGGGAGATAATGCAGCATAGGAAATTCTAAATTATTCTACGACAGCATGAAATATTGATACGTTTTGGGCGTGGCGTTTATTTATTTTTATAAATAAAATTAGTACACCTTTATGACAGCTTTATTTGTGGCAATCAATGGAAGATTAGAAGAAATCAGAGTTGCCTAACACCAACAGACTTTAAATTCTTCAGCATAGATATAAGTATTTATATACAATTCTAAAGCTGTTATTTAACACTGTGAAAATTCTAAACATCAGCACGCTCTGGCGTAAGTTTTTTACTTCATAAGTTTTTTTTCCCTTAAAAGCTACAAATATAACACTGATGATATGTACATTATTTCACAATTTCATATGTTCATATTTAACAATTTCATTAGCCGACTAATATTTGTCATAAATTTTTAATAATACAGAGCCTTTGTATTAAAGTACAAGAGAACACTCAGATATTTATTTATAAAATTTTACCAAAAAAATTTACATTATCCTTATAAACTAATGATCACACTAGAAACGAATTCCTCCTTTGCCGAATATAGAAACAAAATAAATGCAATAAAATAAACATTACCAACGAATGCTACGTTTTATTGCATAGTTTACACTTTTTTTGAGTTTCGGTGTTTGTCAATAGTTATTTTATGACAGTTAATGCAAGAAAATACTTATGGCACAATAACACTAAGGTTTTACCCTTAATATATATCTTCCCGTAACTTACATGACTATTATAACACGATTTATATAATAGCTAAATATATAACTACCGATGTAGGCCAACTAACTACTTTATTTACATTTTAAATAAACTTAACATAAATCAAAATAAATATGTTTTAGTGAACACTGGTATTGGTAAGGATATGTGTCCTCTATTAATAGTGGTACAAGGTAATTTACAATATGTCTATTGATAAATAGCAACAATGAGCAATTACATTAGATAGTTGTTTTTTCTTCTTCAGTAATTCAATTATTTACAATAGCAGCCGACAGAGGTATAACAATATCTATACGAGAGTGGGCGTAGTCGTTGGGACATCGGCTCGAGTTGACAAAAGAAAGATGTTACATTTCCATCAAATTTATTTGTAGAAGACGTTCAAGACTTGATATCAAGAAAAAAAAGTACTTTGTTAAAGTATAACAATGGTTATTAACGAGTACATCCTACTTGTATAAGAGGTAACTATGAAAGAAACATTAATAATTTATGGAAGAATGCACATGTTAAACAGTTGATCAGAATGAAGTTAAAAAATACAAAAATTTAGTGAACAGTTGTTAACTATTGACAAATATACTTATTTTTTATCTCGTTTTCATTTCCTGTCATATCAGGCCTGATGCAGACATACATAATATGTAGAAACTTTTATTATAAATAAATTTTATGAAAATATGTCTTTCTTTAATCGACCCGAACCGATATCCCAAGAAATACATCCAGTCAAATCTAAACCCATGGCAATGAACTCATGGTTATACATAGGTATATGCAACAGAGGAGTTGAGAAGAAACGAAAGGACGTTACGACAGAGTGATTGTGATGGGCTAGTTGTTTTAATTCTACGTAGTTGTGTTATTTATTATTGTTTTTCATATTACAAAAGGGTGCTGTGTTTTTTATTGATATGAGTCACTAGCAGACAAAGCAGGCTTTACCTCTTTTTTTTTTTTTTTCTTTAATATTCTAACATTTATTTTCATTAACAACCTAAATTATTTCATTATAAATATAATCAGTCTTGAATGTGTGACCGTTGAGGAGACTAGATCATGAGTTGCTGGATGGCTCACTGCGAGATGAGTTGTGGTATAGCGGTTGGTATTGATTGTAAGCAGGCGGCGGAGGAGTGAAGGTAGACAAAGTGTGCACAGGGTTCGCTTGTGTCCTCCACGGCCTCCCGACTATTTCCGCTTTGTTGTTCATCATTCTTCCACCGTTCTGTTTGACGATCTATAATAGAAGATAATGGAAAAGTAATTATTAGATCTCACATCTGATTTCTTAATCAGGATTGAATCTGAAATTGGTGAGAACCAGACTATAAATAGGAATTGAGAAGGCAAGAAGGAGGAGAGGGCAGACTCTTGAAATAGTGAACCCCAGAAAATTATTTTTTAGCTCCTGGATTAATGGCAATAACACAATCAAAATTTTGAGACTAAACTACTTTACGAGGGTGTGACAATGGTCTGTGTTTTTTTTATAGTTTATTTTATTATTAATTAATTGCTTGTGTTAAATAGAATACTTATGTATTGACCCAAACAAAAAATATCATGGTTAAGGTTGCTTAAAATAATTTTCCAAAAATTAAAATTGTTTTTATACTAATTTATCTAAGTTTGCCCAAATGGGTAAAAATTTTTAAATAAAAATTCTAGAGAGACAATATGCTCTTTTCCTCAAAAATTATTTTCACATTATTGAATGAGTATTTTTTTGATAAAATTTACAAACATCACAAGCCACAAACTGCATTGTAGAAAATAAATCATTTTTATTGCTCTTAAAATTACCTGTGGCCTAGAGAGCTGAAAATTTTTATGCTGATGCCTCAAAGTGTTGGTATGATTGCCTACAGAGCTGTTTATGTTGTCCGTATTGAACTGTTCTTGTTCACAGCATCCGAGCTTTGACATCGACATTCTTCCACATTGACTGATTATCAGCGGGGTTTGCTTCCCTATACTACCACCTGAAAGTAATTTTCAAAAATAAACTAATGCAGAACAACGCTTATCAGCATTTCCATTCACCAAATTCGATCAACATGGATAATTATATTACTTTGATTTGATTTTATTTTATAATTTTGTTTTCTGGATTTAATAATTTTGGTATGTGAATAACACAATTAAGTAAAGTACTGACCTTTTTCGTGAATGTAATCGTTATTCTTTTCAAACACGTAAGTATCAGAATATATGTTACTGTTATAGAATGAATTTTGATTTGGGTAAATACAATCCTCTTCCTTTTCGCTCTGAGGGCAGATTTGAATCCATCCCTGAAATAATTATTTATTATTGAAAACCTAATTCTAATATGAGTATGTCTAAAATATGTTTTAACATTACTAAAAACTGATCAAAATTTGGATTTAACTGGCTTTCATAATATAGAAGTACTGAACCTAGAAATTTTATATGTTTTTTTTAAACATAATTAATAATAGTTGCAGCTATATACACAGCAAATATTGTTTATTATTTTAAGATTATGTTTCATTAGATTGCATTGTTTTAGAGAAAGTACCATCTGGAGAGATGAAGAGACGTTAGCTCTCATTTGCGAACAGGATTCTCTTTGAGTCTTTAATACTTAAAAAGTTCAGTTAAGTGAAAACTTTGATGCTCTCTCGCAAACCTGGGTTCGTGGTGTACCCAGGTGAAAAAAATCACCTAACTGTTTTCTTCATGTAAAGATTCTCTCCCAATTGCTTACGAACTATAGACGTTTGATACTTTAGCGACCAAACCGAGGACCTTAGAGAACCAAAACTGCTGGCTGGCTTATCCGGAACGATCGAGTTTGTATGCATCTTTGCCACTTATATTTGTCACCTTTGCATGGCCTGAATTTGATCCTGTAGGGTATCTCCCAATTGCTTACAAACTATAGACGTTTGATACTTTAGCGACCAAACCGAGAACCTTAGAGAACCGAAACTGCTGGCTGGCTTATCCGGAACGATCGAGTATGTATGCATCTTTGCCACTTATGTTTGTCACCTTTGCATGGCCTGAATTTGATCCTGTAGGGTATCTCCCAATTCCTCTATTTCTTCTTTACGATACTTTAATTTATCAAGTCATTCTGAGGTTTAACCCATCTTTAGGGGCGGTGAGCACATAAGTTGTTTCTTCCTTCCAGAAGTTCAATTTATATTTTAAACTCAAAAGCACATCTAAATTATAATAAAAGTATGTATGAAAACTAAAAAAAAATCAGCATTGAAGTTATTCTCCTTTTTGTTGTTGAGTACATTTACAGAAATATCTAGCAGTTGGGACAATTTGACAAGGAGTGTATTGTAATATAATGTAAGGAGTGTAATATAATGTAATGTAATACCTGTCGTCCGTTTGGAGTCCTTGCACCAGGCGGGTATTTTGGGATGAGGGTAGTAGTGGCGTAGGGTGCCGGAGAGGTATCTTCTCGTTTCCCTTGAAAGGAAGAGACTCCATGGACTGGGTCTACTTCTGCATAGTCAGCAGGTTCCAAGATCTGAGGATCCTTATCGCTTAGCTCAGAGTGGCGCCAGGAAGCGGCTCTGTTGGGCTCGATCCACAAAGTAGAGTCGTGAGGGTGTTGAATCATTGCTGTAGGATGTGGCATACCCACTGCTGCTTTCAGGCTTAGCGGTGTTGCGAGGATCCCTCCATTGCTACGTGAATCTGAAATAGTAATATTTTAGTTCGTGTTCTTAGAACAGTAAGCAAGTGACTTTTCACCTAATGATGATAATTTGCTTAAATAATTTCATGAAGACATTAAAATTAATTCTAGGTTAAACCTGACTTTTCAAATGTTTGCCAATAGTTCCTAATTATTTAATATAATATATATATATATGTTATCTTTGTTTAATGTTACCTGGAAGAGTAGTTTTCTTTGTGAGGAGCTGCCTTCTTCGAACAAGAAGCATGGCACCGAAAAGCAGGAACATGACCGCGACCATACTCCCGAGGAGGGCCATGAACCAAGTCTCTGTCAGGAAGTCATTCGGCCCTGGTCCCATCCCTGGCTTTTGGCCAATTGGTTGCCTGAAACAAATAAAATAAAATTTTTTTATTAAAATTTTCAAAACTTGCCTACTAAAACCACAGAATAAGTGAAATAAATCAGCTCTCTAAAGGTATTGAATAGTACAATTCATCAAGAATGACTTATGCAATATTTAAAAAAAATTGAATAATTGTAATCGATGTAATTGTATTTTTATAAGTTTCAAATCTCAATTCAATAATTTGCAAACTGCATCCGAATAATATATTATAATAATGTTCATTTAAAATAGTTGAAAGTTTAATTATAAAATAGTAATTAGAATTTGAGGTTCAGATAATTTTTGTTTGTATTTTAAAATTAGGAATCTATCAAAGATAGTCACCACGAGTAATACCTTTTATCATAAGCCGTATAAATTATTCAAATCATATATTTAAGTATTAAAAGTTTTTATGGGATAAGAGTGTATTTAGAAAGTAAAGAAAAAATAAATCAATGAACCGCTTATGATCCCGTCAGTACACAGTGGACTAGTTTCAGTTAAAGGGTATGCCTTTTATAAGAAGTATGTGATACATAAAGAAAGAAGATTTTATATAAATACTTGTTATTTTATGACATTTTCAGAAAAGCACAACTGAATCTAAAACTCCTGAGTTGTAAAATAGTATTTAGTATTTGTTTGTTTTTTGATAATTATAATATTATATGACTCCTTTTTAAAATACATGATTTTAATAATTTTTTTTTTTATTTATTAAATTGGCTAATTCACTACTCAAAAGGTAGCATACCTGTGTTGATTATCTCGATAAACTTGTCTCGAAGCGGGATCTAGCCTCAAGGTTGCTGGGTTTGTATAAGGGCCAAGCCCAGCCCTAGTCGCTGAGGCAACAACAACGGTATAAATTATTCCTGAACTGAGGTTTGTTATTAACAGCGACGGAGTCCCAGCGTTTACAGTGACATTATTCAACAACGTCCCATTCGACAGATCTCCCGATTTCACAACCACCTGAAAACAGAGATTTAAAAATATAAGTATTGAGTGGTTTAAATCGGATAAACTAATGTATAAATTAATTTTAAGTTGACCTACCTGATAAGTACGAAGTATACCGTTATGAGCAGCTTGAGGTGGTGGCTTCCATTTTAAGTAAACAGAACTTGTGTTGAAAAGAACAGCTTCCAAGCCTGTAGGCGGTTCTGAGGGCACTGGGAAATTGAAAATAAAATTTTAATTTTGATAGGTTTCAGTGATTATATCTGTTCCTCTGAAGTAAATAATTTCCCTAACTTATTTTAATTTTAATTTTTAAAACATTTTATTTCCTTAACTGTTTATTGAATTTCTGTAACAACATTTTATCAGTTTCCAGGAGAGCAACTGTAAAGTTGGGGGAATGAGACATAGTGTTCTATGTTTCCAAACTACAGATATTATTTTTAATTTCTTACAAATGTTAATAAAAACTAAAAATCCATTTAAGAATTACAAAAAAAAAAATTAATTTTGTTTATTGTAAACAATATCAAGTGCTACTCAAAATGTTCAGACAGATAACATTTTAGAACTAAAAATACTTAATATAATTAATGTTACATAATTGCTTTTATCTAATAAGGTTTAAAATGTTGAGTACATATTATTATTACCATCTTCAAGAGTCCGGGCAGTTCTTGAGTTTGAAGGTCGTCCGTCTAGAGTTTTATAAAATGGAACGAGAAAGAATTGGTAGCGTGTAAACTTTGCCAGTCCAGTGACGAGAAAACCAGAAGCTTCACCAGCATGGAGGACAGTCAGCATATTGGTACTTCTCGCGGGGGCATCCAAACCTCGCGAGTAAATGTAAAATCCTTCAACGAATTCCGAGTTCATTATCTGTAATGACCAAAGAAAAATGAAAGTTTCAATATTATAAATAATTTACATTCGATGAAAGGGCAATTCATTAATTAATATCTTACCTCCCAAACTATTTTAATAGAGGTAGATGACATTGGCTGAATATGCGTAAGATGAACAACATGTCCTCCGTTCAGTGCATTTCGCGCTTCCTTCATTATTTGATCAGTTTCTTCCTCCCCACCCAAACTGGGCACAGCAGCTTCCGACGGTTGACTAGGTGCTGACATCCCATGCGAGTTTTCAGCTCTGACTATAAAAGTGTACGAAATATGCGGGCTCAGGTGATGTTGTGTGTATGTAGGGCCAGGAGCACGACGGGCCACAACAACCCATCCTCCGCTTGGACTGCTTCCATCAGAGCCTCGACTGAACATTTCAATCTAAAACGTAATGAAACAAAAATGTTAATAATTTTATAAAACAATAAACAGTGCTTATTAACATAGATGGCATTTAATCGACTTGTAGCTATTATAGCTATTCAAATGAAACAACTATTTTATTTTTAAAATTGAATAATAGAAGATACCTGATAGCCAATGAGGGAGGATGATCCAATTTTATTATTCCTTGTCCATGAGATAGTAATACTGCTGTGAGTTCTTCCGATGATAACTGGTCTTGAAGGAGAACCGGGAAACGTAGAAGGCTCAGGTGAACGAAAGAAGGCAATGTTGGGATTTGTCGGAGACTCTAGGCGAAGATAGGCACTCCACGTTGCTTTGCCACTTCGAGAAAGAGCCACACATGTGTACTGGCCACCGTCTGATTTCTGTAAGTCTGAAAAACAATATTCAATTTGTATTAAAAATTAACTATGATTTCTCATTTAAATGGCAAGTGATAGTGCTAGGTCAAAATAGAAGGTTTTCTTAAACAATATTTAAACTGAACAATATACTAATCAAAGCGCTTCGGGCCCTATCTTAGTTAAGACTACTTTAAGATGGTTAGAGTTTTATAGCCCTGACTCCTCTTTTTGATTCTTGGTTATGAAACTGGTTTTCTCTTATTAAATATGAACTAATTAAAAGTTTAATAAAGTACTATCATCTTTAAGACAAACATAATAATAAACAAATTATTTTTTATGATTTCAATAAAATAGGCAGTTTACTTGCAGCTGTTCCTTTGTTTACACCCTTCATCCGTGTTCCTATAGGGATGTAGTTATTCTATTTTATAATAATATTATAAATAAATATTTATATATACAATTCTTATTATATTTCTGTTCCCATACTACAAAGATGATCAAATCATTTCATCCTTTATCTTTAATCAACGTTATTTTGCTGCTATTTAAATCTCTCTTATTTTAATACTTCATATACATATCCTATAAACCCATCCAAACTTCAGCTGTGTATAAGGCAATACTTTCTTATAATGCGAGGAACAAACATTTTTGTTTTACAAAAACGCACTCAACATGTTCACTATTTGTCCGCCACTATTTACATTAACGGATCCTGCACGTGATCGTATATTATGAGTAGCATCTAATAAATTGTGTGCATATTATGTACTTGAAATTGAATCATAATATTGAATTTATTAATTATAAAATATTAGTTTAAGAATGAAAATTAAAATAATAAGTTATCGGTCTATCTACTTTGATTTAATGATGTATTTTAGATAATCATCCAATGATCTAGCCCAAATGCTTAGTGAATTATTAAGACAAAATAATCTATAAAAAAAGTACCATTGATATGGAGAGAACCAGCTTGGGTGATATTGAGCCTGGCAGCCGGTACGATAGGAGTGCCGTCTTTGTACCAGGTGATGACCGGGTCTGGGTTTCCAGAAGCCCTGCATGCCAGGACAGCCACCGATTTGAGGGGTAACGTTTGATTAGCTGGACCGTGGACGATTACCGGAGGAGGATTCTCTTCACCAGAAGTCACACCCAGCCTCGCCCTCCAAGTGTCTGAGCCTGCTTGATTCACTCCGGAGCATATAACCACTAGTCCGGAATCGTTTCTCACCACATCCTGTAATAAAAGAAGTGCATTGCAGATATCAAGGGGGATAGAATTCTAGAGAGTGGTGAGTTTTTTCTCCCATTTTTAAACTGAAGGCGAGCCCCATCACCTAGATTTGTATTTATGTTATTTTCCTATTAACCACAACCTGTATTGTTGAGTAGCACGAACTCCTTCAAATGCATCTGTGCAAAGCAGAATAAGGAGAAATTTGCAAAGTTTCTCATAATATTTTCATTGTATAACTTCAAGGGGTTTAGAAAAAAAAAAAAGAGAGTGGTGGAGTGAACAAGAATGGTCACAGGAGAATGGTGGAGTAACTGTAGGAAGGTTATAAATATCAGAAAGACGGAATCTTCTGTTCCGGGATTAGGCTGAGGATTTAAACGGTAGGAAATTGTAAATATATGGGGAAACAATTTTTTTCCAATAATGGTGTGCTCACCTGCAAAGTTAAGACAGATTGACCATCGGGAGTAACTGAAGCATAAAGGCGACCCATCGACTCTCCGGGATAGAGGAGTGTCCGATTTCCTTCTACGGACCAGAAAACAGATGGACGAGGGTTTCCTTCGACTCCACAGACGAATGCAGCATCGTCTCCTGCTTCGACGACTTGATCGGTCGGGCGAGTCACGATTACCGGTGGAGCTGGAAAACAACATTAGAATTACATTATTTAATTTTTAAGTATTTATTTTTTTGTAAGAAATATATTGAATAGCGGCTTACAGTGGACAGTGAGAGTGGCGGATGCGGTGACAGTGCCGACCCCGTTGTCTGCGACGCAGCTGTACTCCCCTTCGTCTTCGGGGCTGACGGTCTCCAGCTTGAGGCTCTTGTCCTCGAGGGTGTGGACCCTGGACAGGGGCATGGGGCCACCGCCCGCGGTCCTCCTCCACATCACGTCAGGGGGCGGGTCGCCCTCCACCCTACAAGAGAACACCACGCTGGTTCCGGCCATCGCCGTCGCGTCTTCGGGCCCCTCCACGATGTAAGGTTTCACTTGAGAAGAATGATTAAAAGTTAATCGTCATTTTGAATTAAAACGAAATATTATATATTAGTAGCATTATAGAAATTAAATTATTACAGCAAAGTAATGTGTTAATTATGAAGCTAATGAGTATAGTCTTGTGAAACCATAAGGTGGACTGTGAAGAATTAAGTTTCTAAACCCGAACTTTGCCAATGAATCATGAAATTTTCCCCTTTTTTTTTCAACTTGAAACTCACTTTTTGAGAACTATTGCTCGTAGTTTCGAAGTACTCTTTGCAAGAAATCCGAAATCACACTGGCCCAAATTAGAATTGTTTCATATTCCGATACTGTTTACTCTAAGAAAATATTATACGATTGAAAAAAAATCTACTATACATAATTGTCTCCGACCTAATTATTAGATCAGGTCATAAGGTCATGACTTGTGACCTTAAAAACGTATTGTTTGCAATGCATTTTCGGCTTAGATCAACCTTGCTTTACGAGGCCCTGTTCTGCATTCACTTCACTGTTTCGTTAATATAACAAATTTAATTTTTAGCTTTGAGTCTATTTTCAGCTACTTTTTATGTTACCCAAATCCTATCACGGGCTTATTAAATTATAGTAAATTGTCTTCTTCTTTAGTTAGTTAAGAATATTTTTATTTTAAAATGAGCAAGGAAACATATGATCGCGCGTGACACCACAAGGCCGAAGGTCCGTCGCTGAAGCTAACACTCGACTACCCTTTTAGATTAAATTACTTCAAGTTGTTTATAAAATGTGCACTTTTTTAATAATATATTGTTATTGAATTTGTCATTTAGTTTGAAACGTCCGTTCTGTACATGAGGAACTTGTACTGAAATTTGAAGTTACAGGTTCCCAATGATGACAAAAGGCAATGGGAAATGGCACAATTGCTCAGGGCCCAGACAACAGTAAACAGTAAATCATGATTGTGAATGGCTAAATGATGCCATAACTGCGGACTGCATAATGCCACGACTGTTCCATGCAAATGAGCCCAAGTGACCAGAACTCGATGGAGCTGGAACGATCTGTCGATGGAAACTGTTAACTTTCATCCGCTCTTTTTCGCCGTTAACGGCGGCACATTGGAGGATCAAAGCCTTTCAATCTGGATATCGAGCAATTATCGGGGCCGTTTAGTTTCCACATCGACGCTCTATCGCTTTGTTTCCCCTACTACTTTCAAGCATCCATTTTCTTGGATTTATTCGGATTGAACTTAATTTGCGAACGAAAAAAATAAATCATTTTAATTATAAGATCCATGATATGATATCCTACTCGATATAATTGATAAAGTTTTTTGTTTCATTCACGAGGTATTTGACTAAAACGTTGACATTGTTGGGACAAACTATAACAAAAGATGCGGTAATCGCTTTCGCCGACGACATTGCGGTTTACACCAGCAGTATGAGTGCACAAAGAGCTCTTACACAGGCCGAGTCAGTTTGTAACGTTATCAGTGACAGACTGGGCATGTTAAACATCAGCGTAAACGCCGGGAAGACCGACTGCGTAATCTTCTCCCTCCAAAAGGGGAAAAAATCCTTGCCAAAATCATATAGTATAGAAGGGCAAGAGAACTCACCAGCTTTCTCAATGCACTATCTGGGTATAAAAATGGATAGGCATCTCCATTTCTCTACTCATTTTAGTAATAAAACAGAAAAAGTACGACACAGGTCTTACTGGCTACCGCACTTGCTAACTTCACCACCTTTCGCTTCGTCTCAAACTGATGATCTATAAATGTGTCCTCCCGCCAGCTCTGCTGTACGGTGCCCCGCTATTTACCCACTTGACTGACAATACAGCCAAATGTCTCCAACATTTCCAGAATGGGATCATGCGAAAAGTGGTCCAACCTCTCTCGAGAGGTTAAAGAACGCTGACCAGCACCCGTTGCTTGGTGTGCTGTTGGTGGGTGAGTTCATCCGCCGGAGACACATCAAGTTTTTCGACTCGTTGCAGCACCTAACCAACCCAGTGTTTAACACTATTACGCCACCACCCCTCCCGCATCGATGGCAACAGACTGTCGGGGAAAACTAGGTTAAGATTTTATGATTCATGAGGTGAGCCCCATAATTTTTTAAACATGTATAGGCAATGAATGTATAATGTACATTATAGCTTTGTAACAATCGCAAATTACATTGTAAAATTGTAGCCAAGCTACAGGACATGTAATATTGCAAATAGATTCATTTATATAGAATCTTTATTGAATTCCATAATTTTTAATAACAAGGGGATATGAAAAAAAAAACACGCTGACTGCCAAATACGAGTTATCTCTGACTCAGCAGTACTGAAGCGACAGTTCGAGGAGACTGTGCACGGATCAACTCGCAGTTGGCTTCTTTGAAGAGCTTTCTGTTACATAAGCCACGATATACTTCACGACATTTGTGTTTTTTTCTTTTCCAAAAATCACATTCTGAATGTTTTTTGATGATTACTACCTACTATAATTAGAGTTTTAAATAATATAATATGATATTAAATTAAATTGGCTTGTTACACCGGACTCCTGAAAAGTACAGTGGAAGAAAACTTGCTAACTAATGAATGGCTACTGCTTTTTTTATTGTTTTTAGCGAAAATTGTTTCTACGTGAAACGAAGTTTACGAAAACATTGAGAACACCATTTTAATCACAGTTTCTAAAACTCCCAATACCCATTGTATACAATTAGCCTGGAATGGCACATTTTTTTTTTATCTGCAGACATGCACAGAGAGTTTGTGCCCATAACCATTTTTTTTCATATCTTGTAACTCGCGAAAATCTCAGCTTTCTTATGATTAATTCCTTTGTATTTTTTTTTCTTTCAAGAAACTCCCCCGAGTCCTTGCTCATTGTGTTCAGTTCCCTTGAAGTCTCAGGTGTCAATGCCTGTTGAGGAAATGCTGTGAAAGATGAGTAACGTATGGGCTTGTGGTTCGTCAAATTCATTCATAAAATGGTGGTGTTTCATCGGCCCCAATGGCCTTTTTATCGAAATTACTTAGAAAAGTCTGAAATTTTCTTTCTTCTAAAATTAACACAAATGTTCTAGATAAGTCACTTTACTAAGATCTGGTATTGTTTTTAAGGCGAAAGAGAAAATTGCCATTTCTGTCTCTTATGCGAAAGACACACCTTCATTCTAACATAATATGAGAACATTACATAAAATTTACTATCAGAATCAAAATAACTGTCTTTTTGAACAAATACAAAATAACAAAATATAAAAAATAGTAATATATTAAAAATAATACCATGGACCCTGAGAAGGGCTACGTTGGACTCCCTCACTCCGACGGTGTTCTTGGCAATGCACTGGTACTTGCCATCGTCGCTGGATCTCACGTCCTGGATCGCGAGGTTTCCCCCGTCCACGAGTCTCATCCTGGACAACACATAGGAAAATAACAAGTATGAAAACATAAAGCAAAATATAAATAATTAAAAAAGTATATACTGGGCTATTACAGGCTCATAAGGAAAGAATGTAAGGAGATGTTGGTAAGAAAGTTTTGAGAAAACGTAGTGAAACCATATCCATACAAGATAGTCAGCATCTCATGTCTTTTCTTGATGTGATCTATAGGTTAGAATAAATATGACTAGTACATTTCACAGAAATTCTACAGGAGTACATCTTAAATTGAGGTTGGCAAGAAAGTAATTTCGGGTTTTTAGTGTGAAATAAAACTCAATTTTTTCTATACAAAAAATGAACTCTAATCAGTCAAATATCTTCTATTCTGTTCGATGACCTTTTGCCATCTTTCTGGTAACTTCATGATCACGTGCTCATAGAACCTCTGGTCCTTATCAGCAAAAAACTCAACCACGTGCGATTTGAGGTCATCGTACATAAATTTTTACCATTTAAGAAGTTTTGTAAACTTCGAAATAAATGATAATCCGGTGTTAGGTCGGGCATGTATGGTGGATGCGCCATCACTTCCAGACCAAGCTCCAATAGTTTCGTACGTGTTGCTGAAGATGTGTGAGGCCTCGCTTTGTCGTAGTGGAACCCAAATATCGAGTTTCTTAACAAGTCCAAGACGTCTTAAACGATTTGTAATTGTTGTGTGTGATGACGATTCGATTCAATTATGGCTTTCATTTTGTCAACATCAACTTCAGAAGGTCGACCAGACAGATGGTCGGTCATCTTTCGGTGAAAAATCTCCAGAACGAAATTTTTTAATCCAATTCTGACACGTGCGTTCTGTTAAACAATCAACACCATAAACTTCACAGATATCTTTGTGTGCCTCAGCAAGGCAAGAAAGCGCCTTTATGAAAATAAAAAAGTAAAATGCGTCGAAAATGCTTATTTTCGCACTCCAACTTAAAACTGACAGTTGTAAACAAAATGACACTTAATTTGTTTCTATAGCAACCTAAAGGTATCGACTACCAAATCGCAAAAGAAAAAATCTAGTCGTTCAAACCGCAATATCTTTCTTGCCAACTCAATAATTCTTTAAAATCAAACTTACTTCCATCCCCTTGCATGAGACAAGCTTCATTATCACATTTCTTCGGAGGATAGTACAGAAATAATCTAATTCAAAAATAAACGAAACTCTTAACTTAATTATAAAAATAAATAATAGTTGGAGTGATTACATGAGTGTTTTGGCGTAAATACTGAAACCTGATGTTAGATTATGAAAAAATCGGTGATGTTGACAGTGTTAAGAGTTCGTTTCAGATGTTCAGAACTTGAGGTACAGACCAGACTAAAAACGTTTACTAGCTATTGGGAATGTAACAAGACGTTTTCTACCTGAATGTTTTCAGGACAGATAGGATTTTCACCCCACTTCACCCCATCATGCCTTACCCCAAGCTACCAGTGTACAATACAACAACTGACCTCTTGTTGTTCTCCAGGTCCAGGATGTGGCCGTTCCGCTTCCAGGAGACAGTAGGCTCCGGATGGCCTCTGGGGGGGCCACACTCGAGCAGAGCGGTCTCGCCCTGAGCCACCCGCAAGTTCTGCGGCTCGGATCTGAATTCCTCTCGCAGCACTGAAACAAACCTTATGTTTATTACATTTCCTTTCGTCGGAAAAAATAAAAGTTTCAAGGATTCAAATAAAATTATTAGCAAAAGAAAAGAGATTGAGGGAGAGACTTAATGATCGATGGTCACGTCCAATCTGAACTATCCCTTGCAGAATCGAACACGAATTTGACTATTTTATCATATTGCGTCTTGTAAGTATTTTTTTGTTTTTCAATGTGTTCAAAGAAGGTAAGGTTACCGTTAATGAGAAACTTGAAAAGATTGAGAATGTACAGAGATAGGTAGAGGCTGATCTGGAAACTAATAGTGAACTCTGATCTAAAAATTTATCACACACGATTTTTTTTTTCCTTTCCTAGCCCGTTTAAATTCACAGATAATTATAAATAATTATAGATCATCAGCCGAATCTATTTACAAATTATTTTTGTATTAGTAGCGTTGCTACATTATATACAGGTTTTGTCATTTTATAAAAATTATATAATGAATAAACAAGTATAATGATTACATGTGACTGGACTAAACTGACTAATAAAACTGATGTGGCTCACCTTTTGGATCAATCTTAAAACTAACTTACATACTAATTCTTAACATAATTTTTCCCCGACAGTCTGTTGCCATCGATGCGGGAGGGGTGGTGGGGTCATAGTGTTAAACACTGGGTTTGTGAGGTGCTGCAACGAGTCAAAATACTTGATGTGTCTCCGGCGGATGAACTCACCCACCGACGGCACACCAAGCAACACACGATGGCTAGGCTTCACTTTTGAACAGTTGGTCTGCCTCTATGCTTGCTCTACGAGAGCGGAGTACAAAAGATCTATATTAAACAACATCCCGAATTCTCAACAAATAAGTCAATATGTCTCGTTCCTCAAAGGTACAGTGTATGTAAAGACAGAATTGATACTTTGAACGGAATGAGGGAGGAAGCGATGCTGTGCATTGAACAGTCGCACCCACACAAAGCTTCCGTTGACCTGACTCCCCACTCCTCCTCCCCTAAAGGAATTTGTACATTTTAGCCAAATTTTATTTTAATTTGAAGTATTGGTTTCAGTTCGATCATTTTAGTTAAATGGTGTAAATTGTATGCTTTAACCATTACAATAATCTGATGAAATATTAAAACAATGGCTGGAGGGGTTGGTTCATACTCAGCCGGAAAATTTCACGTGAGTTGAAATTCGGTACGGTGTTTCCCCTGACAACTCTTCAAACAACAACTCTGAGTCTGGACGAAAGAACAAATATTGTGTTGGGTTGGCAAAAAAGTGATTTCGGTTTGCGCCAGTAGATAGCGTTGTTTGTTTCGTTATTCTTCTGTCAATGTTAGAATTTGTTTCTTTTGAGATTTGATAGTCGATACCTTTAGGTTGCTGTAGAAAGAAATTCCGTGTAAGTTTTAACATAGAGTACAAAAATAAGCATTTTCGACACATTATTATTTTTTATTTTCATAAAGACAAGAAAGTGGCTGAGGCTCACAAAGAGCTTTGCGAAGTTTATGGCGTTGATTGTTTAACAGAACGCACGTGTCAGAATTGGTTTAAAAAACTTCGTACTGGAGATTTTTCACTGAAAAATTACCAAATGAAAGCCATAATTGAATCGAATCGTCATATAACTGTGGGAGAGATTGCAAAACAGTTCAATGTATCACAGACAACAATAGGAAATCATATAAGACGTCTTGGACTTGTTAAGAAGCTCGATATTTGGGTTCCGCCACGACAATGCAAGGCCTCACACATCTTTAGCAACACGTACGAAACTATTGGAGCTTGGTTGGAAAGTGATGTCGCATCCCATACAGCCCCAACCTTGCACCATCGGATCATGGTTTATTTCGAAGTTTACAAAACTTCTTAAATGGTAAAAATTTCAGTAATAACGATGACCTCAAGTCGCACTTAGTTGATTTTTTTGCTGATAAGGACCAGAAGTTCTATGAGCGCGGGATCATGAAGTTACCGGAATGATGGCAAAAGGTCATCGAACTGAATGGAAGATATTTAACTGATTAGAGTTTATTTTTTGTATAGAAAAAATGAAGTTGTATTTCACACTAAAAAACCAAAATTACTTTCATACCAACCTCAATAGTTCATAAAAAGTCTTTAGTGAAATTAATAATATTACTATTAAAAAGCAATTTTCTGTAATGATTCGAAAGATTACTCAAATAAAATGTTTATTTTTGTGTAAAATATCAAGTAAATGACACGATTTCTTTACTTATTACATAATTTATTTTGTTATTATCTATTTACAAGTATATATTCCTTTTGCAGTAACTAGTAAATTAAATGTGCATGCGTGATTCGGGCCTGCCTAGTCTATTTTAGCCTGTGTTGTCAATATATCCTACGGTACTTCAAACAGGGGTGAATGCAGCCTACACACAGAGCAGCGTGTAATTAATCGAATTGAAAGAGCGGTCGGAGCTAGGTATTAATGAGATTTACGAACTCACCCGCCCCCCCCCCACTTCCTATCCAAATAAATCTAAAACGACTATACAAATTGCAACTCTCCCAGTTTGTTTTATTGTTGCCGGCTACCGCAGCCCTAGCGGAAAGTTCCCTACACACACACTGTACTTTCTTCAGTGAAGAAATATTGCGAATGTCGATGTTGTGGGGAACATGGTTTTATTTTAGCATAAATCAGGAGAGACTGGTGGGACCATTCATTACCAGCAGAGGGAGCCACTTTCTCTTGATTTATCTGCAACTGTGCGAGGATCAAGTCTTGTGGCTGCACTGTGCGTACTTCTCAGGAGGGGCTTAGCTTCTCGAGGCTTAGGAAGCAGTTGGAGTATGTAAATGGACACTATAGAAATACCATTGGATAGCTGCCTGTAGGGAATTTCTCCAATAGTCCGAAGCTTGGCAACGTGAACCACCAACAAGGAAAATGTCCCTTTCAACGTGACGATCTTCCAGAGGCCTGCACAATAGACACATCTACTCCGTAAACACTGCTTGCATTTTTAAAACTAATCTTAGACAAATATGTCACAGTTTGTCTACGGAAGGGCCTGGTAGCGAGAAGGCTAGATGATGGCAAAAAGAGGCATTTTATAAATCAATATGGGTACCAATTCCTTCAAGGAATTTAGCGTCCATCCATGGAACAGCTAAATCATTATTTAATACAAAATTACAATCTGTCCTAATTCAACAATGAGGAATTGCGACGAATACAGTATTTTAAAAGAGGAGGTAGGCATGTATCCAGGGAACCCTCCTCGCTGAAAAATAACACAATCGCACATAACTGCTACATAGCAACAGTACTGACTTAGAGAGCCACAGACGCTCTAGACACGAGGAGAGAATATTGCCCAGTGACTTCAAATATCGTGTCTAGGAGATCATCAGGTGTGGTAACCTTTTCGGCGTGGGGTTTGTTAATGGTTTAAAATGTTCTCACATAGTTAGTAGAGTACTCGACTGTATCGTAATATTCAATATGACTATATTAAAGTAAACAATCTGTCAAATGTAAATAGGTGGATATGTCGTGACGTTCACAGGATGAAATTCTCCTACTCGTCTTGGTTATATTTCCAACATAAGCACGTAATAAACTTGTTTTATTTTATTACTGAACGAAAGCTTTTAGGGTTACGTAATTTTTTTTTTGTTTATAAATAAGCCTCGTTTCTCTCCAGCGAATTTGCTTATCTACAGGAATTAACATTTTGAGAAACTAAAATTTTGACAAATTATACATTTTTTGAAAAAGTTGATTATTGAATATACCCATTTATCTCTATTTCTAGAATCCTAGTAAGTATATTAGATATTGTTTTAGCTGCGAAGTGACTTTGAATGTATTCACGTTAGACTTTAAAATGAAGCAAAAAAATATATGTAATTATAATAATTTCAATTGAGTAAATATAACTCATATGGAACGCACCGAGTTTATTTTCCTCTAATCTTTCAGATAGCTGGAAGGATTGGGGGCACGTTAGGAAAACTCTCCAGTGAGGACAATCGAAGAGAGATGGGGTTGGTCAAGAAGTTTAAAGAAGAGAATGGGAGTGAGAGACAGGTAGAAGAAGAAAGAGGCAAGGCAAACTTTGGAGAACAGTTTACAAGATAAATATATACAGAAGGCAGAGGGCCCTTCGACTGTGGAAGGCCTTCTATTGCCTTCTATCTCGGCCCTTCCAACCCCTGCCTTTATAATCTTGTCCCCCCCCCCGTGTTTGCGAGGAAACCGCTGTTAAAGGTGACTTACGGCCGCTATTGTCACCAGACAGGGACTCTCATATCTTATATGCAGATCATCATTAAAAGTTATAATATGATTAAAGAACGCCCATTATATCCTATCCTATACATTATAATAGTTATAAGTTCAAGTGACTAACATTGCTGGCGTGTACTGGCATTTCGATATTATGATTACTTCAATCTTTAGTTAAATAATCTCTGTAGAGGAGAGTCTTTTGAAAGAAAGAAAAGCTTTATTATGAAGTACAAGCAAAACAGTGGTATATACAAATAAAGAGTTACATTACTACATACTGGGTGGAATGTCTAGGCACAAGTGGGGTCTGGGGCTAACGCTGAGACATATATGTATAAGAAAAGGATAGTTCTGGGAAGTAGGGAGGTCTTGGAGAGATACGGTTGCTTACTTAAAAATAACAGGGAACCATCAGTGACTTCCATGAAGTCACGAGGCAGGTATACAGTTCTGCTCAATCCCTTCTACTTGTTCTTAGCAAGATTATAAATATTATATTTAATAAGCAAGCATTATAAAATTATCGATAAATATATTTTTATTAATAATTGTGCGACCGTTTGAAGAATAAATTATGGTTTTAGGAAGTTTTCTCGTATCAGTGACTTAGATAGGAGTTCGCAAGGTCTTTCTAATGTAATTTATTAATAATAGCTATGACTTTTAGCTTTTAAAGTTTTATTATATCTGATCGCTATGTTGTTTTAATTTTTTATAGAAGTTTCTATGTAACTATTTAGTTAATTAAATATATTTCTAACCTTTTAGATAACATAAAATATTTTATGGAGGCTAAAAAGATTTTTTTAGGCTCAAGGATATATTCTTTCCATAGCGACCTCTCCTTCCGCAATAGCATATAAACTTTACGCGTAATTGTTGACCTAAAGTAGACCCGATACTTTTCTACCTCCAGTGGACTCTCAAGATTAGCTACACCTCAGGCGAGCTCTCCAACACACCTCAATTCCTTCAAATATCTCCCACCTAGTAAAAGGATCTCTTTCACTCCGATAATTTCCATTTTATTTCCCCCATTCCTATATTTCAAATTTAGAGTTTTTAAAAAACAAAGAAACGATAGTTTTATTTTCTCTGTTGTCAAGACTCCTATGACGAATGCCTTGCTTAGTAGTATCTGAACAAACAGCCACGAATATATACCCTATTGGTAGTTTTAATCACTTTTTGAAATTATTATGTCCCCGAATCTCAATTAATTAAATATTTTTTTTATATTCGGTATTTTTAAGCGATGTCTTAATTGATTTCATTTCGAAAAAAAAACAAAACCCTAAACCCTAAATTTTGTTTTCTAAGCTTACTAAGGTTTGTTCGTTAGACATAAATGAATTTGTGAAAATTTCACTGTAATTAAATAAAATATCGAGAAGTGCTCATCAGCATTCTAAAGTGTCTCTTCAAAGTTCGCTCTCTGGAGTGCCAGGTTCGACAAACTCTCTATTGCTCTTCAAGTGAGAGCCGTCTCCATAAAAAATAAAATTACTTTCGAGGGAAGTACTTAGGAAGTAATTGGACTTATTATGACGTAATTATGCGTTACATTTTGTGATATTTTTTAAACAGATGTATTTTCCAGTTGTATTTAAAAAATCCCCCAAAAAACCGACCACTGCACAGTAGAATGGTTTTAGAATAATATTCTAAAGAGCGAACTCTACAAAGCGAGATAACTGTATTTAAATATTTACACTGTGTGCAAATAATTAAAAAACAAACAAAAACATTTCACTTTTACTTAAAAACGGTATATTTTATTTATTGCTAAATTAATTTTGAACGTTACAATTATTCCGACATCATTAGATCTATGAATGATTAACTTTTCCATGAATAAGAAAAAACTTGTGTTAAATACCTAATTATTATGGAAAACATTACATTCGCAATTTTTAAAAAAGGTTTTTTCATATATCATGGAAAAGTAACGAATTGAGTATACAGAAATGACATTATGAATTTAATGATAACATCATTCATAGTCCTGAAGATGTCTCAATAGGCTAAAGGTCTACGTGATAATGAATTATTGTTTGTTTTTTTAAATTTGTACATTGTAAATACAATAATAATATAACAGTTGTTGTTTTTTTCCATAGCACATTTAAATTTACAGTTTACAATTATAGATCCTCAGGCAAATCTATTTACAAATTATTTTTGTATTTCCTGTAGCATCACTACATCATATACAGGTTTTGTTATTTTATAAAAATTATATAATGAATAAACAAGTATAATGATACACATTATATGTGACTGGACTAAACTGACTAATAAAGGTGATGGGGCTCACCTTTTTGATCAAACTTAAAACTAACTTACATCCTAATTCTTAACCTAATTTTCTCCGACAGTCTGTTGCCATCGATGCAGGAAGGGTGGTGGGGTCATAGTGTTAAACACTGGGTTTGTCAGGTGCTGCAACGAGTCAAAAAACTTGATATCTCCGGCGGATGAAAGGCAGAATTAGACGTTACTTACTTAACTTATTAATCATTAAGCAATAAAACAAATAGAGAGGCTAATGATGTTTATATAACTGATATTAATCAATCTTAGTATATACATTGAATAATGTAGACATGGGCCCAAATTGTTAGGATAAAATAATGCAGCGTTCCATTCAAAAAAGAATTATCTACATTCATTCAAGCTGTCGAATGATTGGTGAACCCTAACAGATGGAGTATTCAGATCCATTCGTTCGCGAATGCAACAAAAAGAGAAAAAAGAAAAAAAAAATGATATTTTTTTTTCAGACTAGAACAGCACGTATGCTGGAAAGTATTTGAATGGTGTGTATTGTCCGCCGGTGAAAATCCCGGTTTTCTTGCCCCAATGTCTCTCTCTTTCTTTCGCACAGGTTAACTAATTCTTTTGTAGCTTTTAAACAAAGTAACCGGGGCTTTTGTTCTCTACCGGTCGTAACAATTCCGGAAATGGACCAAGTTACATTATTCTTTTTTCTAAAGTATAACCGGAGAATGATAAATGATCATGTTATGATTTATAATTAACTAATAATTTCTAGCCATGACATCAGAGAATAGTTGGAAGGTTTAGATCCAAATATCAGGCAATTAAATCCCTTTTCGCTTTTTTTTCAAAAATAAAATTGACTTAAACTATTTCGAAAAACGTTATAGTCGATCCCGAATCACCATAATCTAGATCGCTCTGAATTATGACAGTGATGTCTTACATGATTGACAATACAATAAGTCTTTTCAATATTATTTCTCAAGAAACATTTATGAAACTAAGAAAGTTATAATTGTTTATTCATATTATATACGGTAGTGCAAAAATAGAGACACGAATTTCTGTCAGTCTGAGCTAATTTAAATAATTTTTCAGTTACCAGTGTAGTTTATTGTTATTATAACTTTGATTTTGATTGGATGGATTTGTTGGGATATTGGTTTAGGTGAATGTTCTCAAACTCATGGACAACGTTTCGAAATATTATTTATGTCTCAATCAGGTTCTAGTTTTTCGACGGAATTGCCTAAAACACATTGGTAAATATGTACAATTGATACGGGTCGATTTGCCTATGAATCCTGTCATTTACACGATATAATTTCCAATTGATAATTATAATTAGTAAATTTAAAATTTTTAAGAAGATAATATTGAATAAATTGAGACTAAATATGGTAGAGCATTAAATATAGAATGTTTCTACTAATTTTTAAGTGGAAAAGCAATTTTTTTTCTGCATTTTATTAAAAATTCTAATGTAGTTTTCTAGTATTTTCTAGTCGTTTTTCAATGACAGAGCATCGGTTGTAAAACACGTTATACTTAGGATCAAGGTTTTTAAATTACTATCCTATGTACAATACAATTATCATACTATGTATTTACTAATAAAAGTACCTGATGCAGATACGTCGAAACGTTTAAATACATTTGATGAAAGTTTAATATCATTCTTCCTTATAATAGCCGATATCCCTACAAATCCATGGATTCAGTTTCAAATTAAATGAAGCTAATTTGGTAAAAAAAGTAAGTTTTGTTCATTGGTCTAGTAAATATTTAATAAATTCAAAGAGTCTTCGACTACTGCACCATTTTATAATATTCTCCCTTCACTAACTATATCTTTTATTTCCTTTGTACACATTACATAAGTCTAATTAATAACTTAATTATACAATCTTCATAATTGCACATCTGACGAAATTGTTGTCAAGGCAGAAACTATTTATTTACACTGATTCAAGTATGAAGGAACTCTTGAAGGAATCATTATAAAACGTTCAACTAAGCAGTATGGATGATGTTCTGAGATTGTCCTATTACCAAGCAATGATTAGTTTGCCCTTTAGATGAGTATCGTAGAGAAACAAAAAAAATAACTACATAATGTGACCAGGATTTAGGTCATGGCTTGAGCGCAAGTCACTCAGGTCGGCGATGTTGTTTAAATGTAAATAAGCTTTTTCCACCCGAGCGCCTTCAAAGATTTTGAACAGATTTAGCTTGGGCATTGGGGATAGATTGGAAAGATGATTACTTACAAGCCCTTCAATTACCACGGTCTAATAAATTCTTGAGGCTAAATAGTTAAGACAATATTTATCCAGGCTGAAGCCATCTCAAAACATCTTTCGGATTTATCTATAGAATTAATTAAAACAGAAAAAAAACCACAGACGGATGAAGTATTTTAAACATTTCACTTTTTCCTTTTCAGGATATCTTGTGCTGAGAGACCATATTTGGCCGTGTACGAATATGTTGGGATGTATGGATGAATGTGAGAGTTTCATGTAACTTACTAATGGAGGAAGTGTTTACAGACTATGAATGTCGTTAGGCCCTGACAACCAGAAGTGCACTATTTACAGCTCATAAAATAATATTTATATGGTATAGTTATCGGATTGAATATAACGAATGCTACCGCTATTCGTACGACCGACAACCAAACGTAAGATGCAATGCGAAAAAGGTTTTGTTAGTTTGTCACAGAACATAATTATACAAAAAGAAAGTAATTATAGTTTGTACCTACATATGGGAAATTGAAAAAGTCAAAAGTAATGAACAAGAACATAAAATTCCATAGTAACCTATCCAACCACCCTAATCCCCTAGCACAGTCATTTCACTGCACCACCTCCTTGGATACTAAAACGGCAGCGGCCTCGTGACCGGCTATCAATGCGTGACATTGGGTGATCCGGCAATGGCCAGTTTCTGAAATCATGTTCTAAGCGTGTGTGGCTCTTGGTCAGCCTCCACTGGCTCATATCCAGTGACTCGGCTGACGGAGGAGCGTGGGGGACTTCGCAAGACTCCACTCCCTCTTTCGCATGCACTTAGGAGGTCTCTGGGCTGTTTGTAAATACTATATGAATGAAAATTGTAAATATGGTATGAATGAGATCATTTATCACAATCACTAATTGCCCAATAAGGCAGATTGTAATTTTATTACAATAAAGTTGTATATATCAAATAATTTTTTCCTAAATGTGATTAGTCACAATTATTGATTTTTGTTACATTTAGCAATGACCTAAGAGTAAATTCTGAGTAGAGATATTAGGCGTATAGACGTAGTTACGTCCAGTGGTTCAAACCTGAAGGAACTAAGTGGGTACAGCTAGCAGTTGAAAAAAAAAGCTGGCCAAGACCTTTGTAGACTGTGGCTAGGGTTCAGTGGGATATGGGGAAGGGATGTAACTGCCAGCAACATACGTATATTATAATAATGATTTTAATATTAAACTAAATTTATCTATTAGAAGTAAGATAACTTTATGGAGTGAGGTATGTTTTTTTGCACTATGCGGCTCCAGCAACGTACGCGTGCTCTCCATACAAGCTAGACATTAGTGTTTATTTCAAAGTGGTTTTCAGACATCAGAAGCGTCTTATCCTCTTTCAGTAATCACTCTCTGCTCTCTAAATATCCTAATATTTCCTGTTATGAGGAATGCTAACGAAAATACAAGATTTACAAAATTTTGTTTAGACCTATTCTGAAAAAACTAATAAATAATGGACAGAAACGTCGGTTGCCTGCATTATGGAGAATTAGTTCAAGCTTCTAGACAGATTAATTTAGACATTTTTTTTTTCGAGAGGTTTGTTTGCAAATCTTTTAAAATAATTAATTTAATATTCTTCAAAGCTAAATTTGAAAAAAAAAACGAAATAAAACGGCGAGACATTATCTTCTTTTCTGCCCTCAAAGGCTAAACAAAATAAAAGGCTAAGAGCTGGAAAAGTAGTCCTTTGGGGCGTCCCTGTCTCCCGGGCATGAATATTTAAGTGCATCCATCTTGACATAACAGGCGGATATTTAGAAAGATTTAATGCTAATTTTAGCCACGGGCTGTTAGCTGCTTCTTCTTCGCTCTCGGCTCTTTTGCATCTTTACGACCCTGCGAGGACACATATATATAATTTAATTGGCCTATCGCGAGATGTTTCCAAATTGTATATTTGTCCTGAAAGCACGTTCATTATTCATCCCTGAGTTGAATAATTTGTCGGCAGATCGGCTTAACTTCATGAAATAGAGTTGATTTGGTTTTTAATTTTAACACACCCTTTTTTCGTTCTTATCAAATCTGCATTGGTTTTCTATTGGCCCATAAAGGGTGTCCCAGAATTAACGTAAGATTTGATTTAAATAGAAAACACAGTTTTTAGTATTTTTGCTGTCATTTTTTTTATTGAATTATAAAGTAAATAGGATAGGAATAACACGAGTAAATATTTATGGAATAACACATCGGGCAAATGGCCTCCACGACTTTGCTGGCACATACGCACTCCTTTGTCGAAATTTTCCATGACCATTTGGCATAAATGTGGTTGAATTTCGTTGATGCAGCGTTGAACTTCCTCTTTTAATGCACGGGTGGATGTGGGCTTGTTGAGATACACCTTTGACTTCAAATCACCCCATAAAATAAATCTAAAGGTGTTAAATCACACGATCTAGGGGGCCAATTCTGATCACCGAAACGAGAGAGTACACGACCTGGAAATGTCTCATGTAGTATTCGAATTGTTTCATGTGCTGTATGGCATGTGGCACCATCTTATTATTACTGCACAAATGGCGGCAAATTCAAATCCTGCGTTAATTCTGGGACACCCTATATCAACTACTTTATAATGGGCCTGTATTGTATATTTTGCTAAATCCATGTTTTTTTTTTGACATATACCTTCTACATCAATTAACTATATATCTTTGTGAGTCAAACCTTCATTCTGTTTTGTATTATTTCTTATTGAGTACTACCGATCATATCGAACACAGTCTTCTGTATTCGTCAATGGCGGATGCAGACACGCATAGTATGTCAGAACGTAATAAATATTTGAAAGCCAATATCTTAAAGTATGTTACAAATCTTTTAGTGAAAACATACGCCAATAGCTTGTTGTTACGCAAGGTGATGTGTTAAACCCAATCGTATACATAACATTCGTTCCGATTTGTTTTCAACGACCCAGCTTCTCTTATATAAAAACTAACTTTGCAGACGAAATTTAATAATATATCACGTAGTTATTAATCAAAGCTTGCTAAAGCTTGAAATATCAAGTTAGTTCCTATGGTTTCGATTTCTCTCAAATTTCCCACTTAGTTTCCAGCCATATAAATTACTTTATCAAGCTCTACTACTCTCATTTGAATTGACCTATAGTACTTTTCAATTGTTCGTTTATATATCTCATTGTTGTTTACAACATATCTCATTATTGTTTACAACATATCTCATTATTGTTTACAAGATATCTCATTATTGTTTACAACATATCGCATTATTGTTTACAACATATCTCATTATTGTTTACAACATATCTCATTATTGTTTACAACATATCTAATTATTGTTGACAACATATATCATTATTGTTTAAAAGATACATTAGCTCTCAATTGTAAAATATATCATATAGCGAAGAAATCTATACTGTTGTCAATCTATACGAAATTTTATCAATATTATTCCAACGTAATAATCATTTTGTTTTGGACTGTTGAGAACTCGGTTATGATAAAAGTAACTGATAACATCTCCACTTCCTGCTTTGAAATACTGCATTTAGTCATTGTTTACAAACTGATGACGGTTGACGATAAACTTTAAACGGTAAAAACCTCCCTCCTGTATAACAATACAAAGTTATATTATCTGAACTTTCATTGGAGCGATCGAAGATTAACTTCGGTTCTTCTTCTATTGCGTTGGTGTTTTACGGCCGGCTCGCGTGTGCCCGGCCAGCATGTCCTTAAAGGCTGGTGTTATTGAAAAATACAACCACTACCGCCGACCACCGACTGCTGCATTCCGATTGGTTAGTGCCGTGGTCCCCCAACTGTGTTATTAAGGAGGAGGGGAGGTCGGAAACTTAAATGCACCTCTGGCTCACGCAGGGTTCGGAGATATCACATAAGTCTACACACGGCATAGAGCTGGCAACAATTATAAGTTGGTCGTTGTAAGTATAATGGTTAGATGGTTTGATCATTATTGCCTTTATAGAATACATGGCGTGTGCCTAAAAAGGACTTATCTGTGTACGAACACAGCGTGGAAGCAAAGAAATTGGAAAACGAAAAGGATCATTGAAACTAGTAAATTCAAACATGATCCTCAAAGTCTAAACTTATACATACATAGGGTGTCCCAGAATTAAGGCAAGGTTTGAATTTGCCGCCATTTGTGCAGTAAAGTGCTGGCAACCCTAAAAAAAAAACAATTTGACAGCTGACAGTTTAGGGTTAGTAAAAATGGAGCGTTACACGATAGAACAACGTGTGTTTATTGTTGAACATTATCTCAAAAATAATGAAAGTTTGGCGGCAACTGTTTGACTATTTCATACAAAATATGGCCGGAATAGTGTTTGACTTCATCAACTGTGAAGAGATTATTTGAAAAATTTAGGGAGACTGGATCAGTTGGAGACACTAAACAGTGGTTGGCCAAAAACAAGCCGTTCAAATGTCAATATCCAAGCAGTGCGTGAGAGTGTTGTTGAAAATCCATAACACAGTTCTTTGTGCCGAAATTGGATGATATTGATGTGGTCAATATGTGGTTTCAACAAGATGGTGCCACATGCCGTACAGCCTATGAAACAATTCAAATACTGCATGAGACATTTCCAGGTCGTGTACTCTCTCGTTTCGGTGATCAGAATTGGCCCCCTAGATCGTGTGATTTAACACCTTTATATTTCTTTTTATGGGGTTATTTGAAGTCAAAGGTGTATGTCAACAAGCCCACATCCACCCGTGTATTAAAAGAGGAAATTCAACAACATTTATAACAAATGGTCATGGAAAATTTCGACAAAAGAGTGGGTATGTGCCAGCAAAGTCGTGGAGGCCATTTCCCCGATGTGTTATTCCATAAATAACCCTATCCTATATACTTTATAATTCAATAAAAAAATAACAACAAAAATACTAAAAACTGTGTTTTCTATTTAAATCGTCCGTTAATTCTGGGACACCCTTTACATACTGCCGATATAAAATAATCGCTGCTACGCGATAAGTCCGGTGACACGAGACCACTGCCGAGGGTGGAGGTGGGAGACAGCAGAGGTGTGTGGCTTACCCTCTCCCACTAATGGAGGTTTCGAATCATCGACTCGAGCACTGCCGCCTCAGTCACTTAGTGCCCAGCTACTTCACTGGGACTTCCAATCTCCTCGCTCATCACTTAGAACCATTTATTAAACAGATATATATATTTAGTTCTTCTTTAGTTGAGAATATTCCCACTTTACAAGTTATACAATATTATTTAGGATTCGCAAGAAAGTGATTGCGGTTTGCAGCAGTAGATAGCGATATGTTTGTTTCGTTATTCTTTTGAGATTTGGTAGTCGATAACTTTAGGTTGCTTGGTCAGAAAGAAATTCCGTGTAATTTTGTTTACAAGTGTCAATTTACAGTCAGTTTTAACATGGAATGCGAAAATAAGCATTTTCGACACATTTTACTTTTTTATTTTCATAAAGGGAAGAAAGCGGCTGAGGCTCACAAAGAGATATGAGAAATTTATGGCGTTGGTTGTTTAACAGAACGCACGTGTCAGAATTGGTTTAAAAAATTTCGTTCTGGAGATTTTTCACTGAAAGATGACCAACGTTCTGGTCGACCTCCTGAAGTCGTTGATGACCAAATGAAAGCCATAATCGAATTGTCATATAACTGTGCGAGAGATATGACTTGTTAAGAAGCTCAATATTTGGGTTCCGCCGGGACAATGCGAGGCCTCACACATCTTTAGCAACACGTACGAAACTATTGGAGCTTGGTTGGGAAGTGATGTCGCATCCCCTATACAGCCCCGACCTTGCACCATCGGATTATCATTTATTTCGAAGTTTACAATACTTCTTAAATGGTAAAAATTTCAGTAGTAACCTGATGACCTCAAATCGCACGTGGTTGAGTTTTTTGCTGATAAGGACCAGAAGTTCTATGAGCGCGGGATCATGAAGTTACCAGAAAGATGGCAAAGGTCATTGAACAGAATGGAAGATATTTAACTGATTAGAGTTTAATTTTTTGTATAGAAAAAATGAAGTTGTATTTCACACTTAAAAACCTAAATTACTTTCTTGCCAACCTAAATATTTCAGTTTTTCTTAGTAAAACATCTACTATGTCTGCAAGGTCTATTTATATAATCAGCTTTACACTATCCTCCAAAAATCATCCTTCAAATCGTAATCATTCATGTCCTGTCTTAAATACATCCATTGCTTAAATATAAAAATGCTTTGACCCCACGAATACCCTATTTAACTATTTGTTGTGTCAACCTCTTCATCACGAATAATTACAAGTTCCCCTTTGCCCGGCCCAGAAAATATCCACCTGTGTGTCCGTATAATTATAATAAAACCTTAAAGCGTCAGTAAGAGAGGGGGAAACTAGTGCATGAAACAGCATAAGCCCACTAGCGGAACCCGGCTCCTGAAGAACACTGCTCTCTCTCTCTGCACTGGCGCTTGGTGTTATACTCGAACCATGGCTTTCTTATTCAACTACCTCTGCGTCTCTCTTTCCTAACCTCGTTATGATTTAGTCCGGCGTTGCGGACGACGGGCTCCGGGGCCCTACATACTTTACCTAGTAGCGTTTCCCCCAGCGATCGAGTCTGGCTCTCTTCGGTCTCACTCGCCTTTGGGATCGAGATGGTTTTCGCCTACCCTCAGATACCGAGTGTGAATTCGTGGTCATTCCAAGACCACATAAACTACCTATAGACCTGCCCTGTTCCTCTTCTCCTGAACATAGTGCACTGTTGGGGGATCTTATAGAGTCAGATCAATACGAATAAAGCTGCTCGCCGACTAGGCCGCCAGCAAAGGTCAAAGACCACAGGTCCACCCGTATTATCTCTTTCTTGACGCTCGCCGGACAACGGCCGGGTTGTAGTGACCCTAGCTCGTGGCGGGCGTCTTCCCCCCTAGGGGACGCATTTCCCGACACTATTCTTACTGCTTTTTAATTCAAAGATTTAAATGAATTAACAAATAGCAGTCGACACTTACAAGATAAATGACTATGGTACCTTTTTTAATAATATATTTTAGTTGAGCGCGTAAGACTGGATATTTGTTATAAAAAGTATTAAGTTATTAAATAACAAAGCAATATAAATCGAGCCATACACTCGCCGAACAAACATGAGGATTAGTGGAGGGTTTTGACGATACATAGAAGTGGGACTTTCGAAGGGCCTGGCCATTCCCGCTGATGAGTTTGCCTCTCCTCCCTTCTGTGTACTTTATCCCTTTTTATAATGCTCTGAAGGGCCTATTGATATTGCACGGGGGAAGGGAAGAAGGAGAGTTGCGAATTTAATCAGACTTCTCAAAGTAGTGTGGACCGGCCATCGTTGGCTCTGGCGAAACAGGCCGGCCAACTCCTCAGAACAGCAGTAACTCCTCCCTTCTCACTCTTCAACTCTCTTCAACAGCTCTCCTGTATATTACCAACCTTCGAGGAGGCTCATAAATGAGCTCGGGCTCATTTCGCATATTAAAATAATCTGTCTTCTGTACCGATAGTCACACAGTAATATCATATGATTTTTATTGTCGAGTGTTGTGTGAAATTGTCCTCACACGTAAGCGGATCTGTTTATTGAGTTTGATCTTTGTAGGAGCTCTGACAAACCACCACTTACTAATGTAAATTGTAATAATTATCAGTTTAAGAGAGATCATATTGGGTCGTGTGTTATTTTAAATTATTATAAATTATACTGATTTAGATAATAGTGTATTATCTCTTTTATATCGGTTTGTTGAATACGCGATAAACAAAGAACATTTCACACCTGTGGAAGAAATACATACATTGTAGGTCGAAACTTCGGTTAATAACTTAGGTGAAATCCTAACTTTCTTTCTTCCTTCAACCGAAGTGTTAACTCACCGTTTCCTAGTTTTAGACTAACCATGAGGATTGTTTGCCATAATGGAATTGTCTATTTTCTTCGCAAATCTCGTCGAAGAACTTGTGATTTTTTAGTAACTCTGATGGTTTAACATGAGTTGTAAAGAAACTCGTACTAAGTTCCCCGAATATCTGTCGACATAATTAATTTTATTTGTTAATATAAATTAACCAGCCACCAGTGGACTCTCACCACTGCACCGCAACAATCAACCTCTACCGAGGCTTCCGACGCTCCTTAATTCCCTCACACCACCTTCAAGCAGGTACTCCTAGTAAAAGGATCCGATGAATCCAAATATTCCTTTATTTTCTCCTCATCCTTAATCTTATAATTAGAGAGCTAAGAAAAAAAAAAAAAAATTTTTGACTTTAGGACCGTCTCTTTAAAAAAGTCACCAACAGAATGGGACCCATTTCCGTGTCTCCTTCAACCCTTCATGGGAAATTTCCCCCTTCATGCGTCACTCCCCATCAGGTCTGTAGTAGTTTTTGTTCATCGTTAATATAAATAATCGTTTTATAAATAGATAGATAGAACTCCTTCAGTGGAGATTAATTTTCTTTCCCCGCCCTGTAATCTGTAGCGGCAGATGTTGGGAGGACTAGCTCTCACCCTTTCCCTAAGACGGAAGTGGCATAAGGCGGTGGAAAGATTATATAAGATTAAAGCGTAAATAGGCAATGAGAGAACCGTTTACAACTCGGAGGAGTTGGCGGAGCGGGAGCTGCAAAATCCATCAAGGGCTGGTTCTAACGTGGTAGCCTTAACCCTTTTAAGGCCGGAGCTTTGATTCATTTCGCCGGAACGGGATTAGGCCCGGTAGATTGGCAGTTGTGTGTTATTAGTACGTGCTGTCTCGTCTTCTTTCCTTAAATCTACAGGCAAGGCGTTAGCACGCTAGTATCGCCTGCTTATCAGTGTTTAATGGGTACCTGACCCATCGCATGCTGTCTGGAATACTTGTCGACTGGAACAAAACCTACTTGACAAGAACCTACATGTGATGTTCAGTTGATTGAGAGTTGCCGTTTGTCTACCATTGGTAGTGTTTACTACGTGGACACCTTTTGATTTTAAGTAAAATTCCATAAAACACCAGAATAGAATGAATTCCAGAATGAACATGTAACAGCTCAAACCAAAATTTTAAGCAATGTACATTGTTCATCAAGTGATTTCGTCAGAATTTTAAAACGGAAATTTGTACAGAGCAGGGGAAAAGAGTGAGAAGACAATGAACTTACTCACAAAGAACGTTTTGGACGACAAAAACATTACTAGACTTAAAAACATTACTAGACTTAAAAATAGCCTGAATATTCAGTCACAACTTATGAATTGACATATTTTGAATTAGTCTACGGCTGACCAAAAATTCCATGCCTTCGACCAGCTGAAAACAATACTACTGTGATGATATGTTAGAACCCATTGAAGATGGGCGGTATTAAATTTTGAATACCCAATAATCAAGGCGAGTTATTTAACAATTTTATCTATTTAAATAAACATACCTCCAATAGTGTAATGTTAGTTCAATTCATTTTAAGCTGGTATTAATTATAGATTTTGGGTCAATTTTTGCACAAAAAAATATATGGAGTATGGAGGCAAATTATGTACATTTCAGTAGATGTTAATGAATAAGTGTTCAAGATTGGCTGGTATTGCAAATTTCTGCATGAGATAATACCAAAAAAACGAAAAGAGGTGGGTCATCACAAAAAATCGTACCAGTTTATCATACGAGTTGTAGGTTACAGGTTTTTTTGTAAATATATAAATGTAGTAAATTAATAGTCAAGGCATAAAGGTAATGTGACAAGTAATGTTTTAAAACTGTGAATATAAAACATAAAATAAAGAAGTTTTATAAGAAAAGCCCAAAATGAGCTGGTATGGGAAGACGGAGGATTTGATTCTGCGCTCGTGTAGGGGTTTTTAATGCCAGAAGGGGTTAAAAAATAAAATGGTTGACAATAAATCAGCTGTAGAATGTAGAAATTGTTAAACAATAAAAAGAGTGTCGATAAAATGAAAATTAATACAAGCTGTGATACTAGTTTACAACGAAAGGCGCCTCTTAAACGTGCCTACGACTAGTCTAGTTACTAGCTCGTAACTCTATATAACCCTTGGCTGATGTGCCCTGTAGGGCTATAGGGCCTGTAAATAAACGACATCTAATGACGTTAGAAGCAGTGTATCGTCGCGTTGGCAGCCCTTCGTCCAATGACAATGTAATTTCCTTGCCGGTATTGAAGCCCTGTCGCCTGGATAATTTATATCGTGAAGGGAGGGGGGGGGCGAATCTTCTTAGCCTGCACAGGCGCAATTACTCCTTAAATTCTTCTTAGTTAATACAAATGTGCTTACCTTATTTTCAGATTAGGAGTCAAACCTCACCTCTAGTGGATCACTTCTTAGGTTCAGACTAGCAGGTTTGACTTCTCAAATAATTCTTTACTTTTAAACAGCTGAAGCCTGAATACATGTAAATATTTCACTGGAGAACGAGTCTGTTTTTGTACATGTTCAGAAAATGATACTTCGGAGTACTAAAGCCTAGACTGAAGAGGTTTATCAAATAGAATGAAGGGTTTTTGGGAAGCCACCAATAAACCATATTATATTTGTATTATTATTTACATTGTTTTCATGTGCAAAACTACAAAAGGTTCCTTTCATGGCGTGTGAATTTGGGGTTTCACGTTCTTTTGTCAATGTTAGAAGTTTTTTCTTTTGAGATTTGGTAGTCGATACCTTTAGGTTGCTATACAATTGTCAGTTTACGGTCAGTTTTAAACATGGATTTTGAATTAAAAATAAGCATTTTCGACATTTACATAAAGGCAAGAAAGCTGCTGAGGCTCGCAAAGAGATATGTGAAGTTTATAGCGTTCATTGTTTAACAGAACGCACGTGTCAGAATTGGCTTAAACAAATTTCATTCTGGAGATTTTTCACTGAAAGATGTTCTGGTCGACCTTTTAAAATTGATGATGATAAAATGAAAGTCATAATTGAATCGAATAGTCATATAACTGTACGAGTGATTGCAAAACAGTTAACTGTATCACACACAATAATTGAAAATCATATAAGACGTCTTGGACTTGTTAAGAAGCTCGATATTTGGGTTCCGCCAAGACATTGCGAGGCCTATATATATACACATCTTTAGCAACACGTACGAAACTATTGGAGCTTGGTTGGGAAGTCGCATCCCCATACAGCCCCGACCTTGCACCATCGGATTATCATTTACTTCGAAGTTTACAAAACTTGTTACATGGAAAAATTGTAGGTAAGATGACCTCAAATCGCACTTGGTTGAGTTTTCTTTGCTGATAAGTACCTGAAGTTCTATGAGCGCGGGATCATAAAGTTACGAGAAAGATGGCAAAAGGTTATCGAACAGAATGGAAGATATTTGACTGATTTTGGAGTTTTATTTCTCACTAAAAGACTGAAATTACTTTCTTGCCAACCTATTATTTCCATAAATTTCTAGACTATTTCTCTGGATTAACTTAGCTCATAGGTTTTTGCCAAAAGCTGTTTATAAATAAATATACAAAACCTGAGGGAACATTTCCCATTAGACGGGATAATTTCCCTCTAGCAAAACAAGACATTCGAAGGAACGGTATAAACGTCAAGATATATTCCCTGCTCAACCCGACTGTCTGCACCGAGTAGGCGGTCCGATCTGATCCGGCAATCGATTCATGTTGGCTGCCTGATGTATTGGCATCGAAGGGATCAAATGCCTGATTTATTCATTTTGATAAAATGATTTAAGTAAGAATCCATCTTTTCTTTACAAAAACTAACTCATATATATTTCTGTTTCATGCTATAACTTAGTTTTTTTTTTTTTTTTTTTTTTTTTTCCCCAAGCTCTCAAACTTGTAAAAATAGGAATGTGGGAAAATAAGGAAAATTATTTTTGGCTGGAAAGTGCCTTTCACTAAGGGGAGACCCCTATTTGAAGGATGTATGAGAAGGATATGGGGTGTGGAATGCCTAGAAAGGCGGATGGAGTCAGGAAGGTAGTGAGAGTCTACCAAGGATTGAGCCTAGGGGTGCCTAGGCGATTGCTTGTCTTAGGCCAGGCAAGGCCTGGCGCCCGCCCCGCCAGGGGCCTGAATGAGTCGGCCTAATCGGCCGGAAGATCAACCCTGCTTACACAGGTAGATGGAGTCGGCCGGGAGATCGGCCTTGATCTCTCGGCTGGGTGTAGGTCCGTCAGTCCTCTGGTTCTATGATGTCTTTCATTCGCCAAGCTTCGGCGGTCCAGCAGTGCTTCCATCTGACGGGCATTGGTGGTGGCTGAAGGTCGGAGAATAGTGGGTTGTGGCTATGTCTAAGGGAGTCAAAAAATTTGATGTGCCTTCTCTTGATAAAATCTTGAATAGTGAGCACTTCGAATTTTTTGTGGATTTCGTCGGCCTTCATTTGGTCGAAAGGTAACTTTATTGTAGTTGTAGTTGTAGTTATTGAGTTTATTGTAGATTGCTCAAGTGTTGGTTTATTTTTTTAATATCAACGGGATCTGAACAATTACGAGTTATATTCTTATATGAATTTAAACTTGGACCAGTTCGAAACAGCAATATGGCTTTTGATGATGGTATAGTGAATGAAAGAACTGTATATCGGTGGTCCTCTAGGTTTCAATCCGGCAATACAAGACTCTTGAATCCATATCGTGGAAGACAAAGAAACCAAGTTCGATGATAATGAATTAAAAACACTTGAACGTCAGTCATGCTTCTATTATATAATACCTAATTGCTATTGGGAATACCAGAGGGTGCCACAAGATCTGACTCATCGCCAGAAACTTAACTGAAATGTTTGTCAGATAGCAAAATTACGAGATCTGAAAATTGAAGTTTTACCACAAACATATTCACCTGAGATGTCACGAACTGTCTATCATTTGTCCAGAGAATTTGAAAGTGAGTTGCAAGACTATATAATAAAACCTTTGGCTAATAATAATTTCTTGATATAAAGAACCTGGATTTAAAAAAAAATTTGTTTAACCTAAAAGTGCCTACCTAAAAAGAAGGGGAAAACAGTTTAGATAGATAATTGTATATTTGGTTTTGAACATATTTGTCCCCGATATATTAAATTTTAAACTGAGAAATTATAATTAAGTTTGAAGGAAGACTTGCGTTTAAACTTTTTCAATTTTTCCTGCCCCAGCTTTTGTTTTAAATCTCAATATAGTTAAATACAGATGAAATAAATCTTTTAACCGTCCAGGAAAGTAAGGAGTTTCTGAAGCGGTCCCGGGGGGGGGGAGCAGGGAGATTCATAAATCTCAAGGTTTGTAAATGAGAGATTATTTAAAACAATCAAACTTTAAACTCCAGCTCAAAGCACTTTAGCAAAGATTGGTGGGGCATGACTTGGGTTAGTGCAGCTATCTCAACTTGCCCAAGTATATATTGGACTCTGTACTTTTTAACTGGCCAGGACAAAGTCTAGACCAAGTCAGCAGATTTTTTTTAATGGGTCCATTGAACAGATGGCCCTCAGGAAGGGGCCGGGGCTACGGAGGCCAGTAGGAACATGATTTGTGTTTAATAGTCGACAGATTTATCTTCGCTGCTTCGACTTCGGTGGTAGCTTCCGAACGGCAATTGAAATAACGCCGGAAAGGCATAATTCACGTCCAACGACATTCATTCAATCAAAATATTTTACATAAAATTTACGATTAATTTTTTTCAAATATGATGAATAGGGCCGTGTCATATTTTTTTCCCTGCATCTAGCGCTTTCTGCATCAAATATAAATGATGAAAACGACTTCGGGCAATCGTATTTTTATGGTAAAATGATTATATTGGTTCGATGTATAATAAAATAGATACTTTGACTAAATCTGCAAACGTGACATGACGATATGATTCATTTCAATTTAAACATACTGTTTCTCTTTCTTTACTCTAATTTTTTTTTTTTCTGAAGAAATATAATAGTGGGTGTTTATTCTTCAATTAATGATTAAAGATATATTTTACAATATATAGTCCAATATTTAGTGATTTAATATATTTTTAATATTTTTTTTATTATAATTTTTTTTTTTTGCGATGCTAAATACAATCTTCGATTTCTTGAAATCATGTCAACTTATCAATATGTTCAATATTTCGTCTTTATCCTGATAGTTTCCAACAATGTTCAATTCTCATTAGATGATTTTAAATAAAAGTTTTGTATTTTATTTAATGTTCATTTTTCTAAAAATTTCCAATATTTTAGTCTCGTTTTTTTATTTTTCAAACCCCGATATATCCCAAACCGGCTTACGTGTCTGGTGGAAATAAAACTAAAAATGAAAGAGCTAATTGTCAATAATTAATAACTGTGTTTTATGTATCTAAGTTTTCATTTTATATATCTTGTTTTCTGAGTATTAGACCCCTCTTAGCAATTATTTAAGTTAATCTTGGGGGTATATTGTTTCAGAATAAAGAAAATATTTTAGTTCATTCAGATATCACAAAGCAACATAATATTTGTTAAATAAATGTCACATGCACTTAGAAATTTTTTTCAGGGACTTGCAAGCTTTTTTATGGTATAACGGGTAGTTTAACATATAGTCTAAGAACCAAAACCTTAAGATAAGTATAAAAAAAAAGTATAGGGTTGTCTATAATTCTCACTATGATCCAATTGTTTCAGATAAACATTGAGAAAGCATACATTTTATTACAGCCCTGTAAGAGACTGATAAACTTTATAGGGTTGATCTAATGCCCTTAGAACGAGTAACGGGTCATCACAGATCTCTCAAGAGATTAGGTATTAGAAGAGAAGGACTTGGAAGTCGTAACTCCAAGTCATCAAAAGTCTTCTGTTTGAATGTGACTATCATTAATCGCCTTGAAAGAGCTGGTTTTGTGAGGACTGATGGAGGCAACTCTAAAGGTTAGATAGGAATAAAAAGTAATATCAAACTCAGATACAAGAACACATTGAAAATGTTTACACTTGAAAAATTGTATTCAATGATAATCAAGTGTTTACGATTATTGTTAGTTGGGTTTTCCGGTGTAACCGGTACTTATATACTTTTTAGATTAGTAAAGGTATTTTGGTTTTTAGTATTTCATCAACATAAAATAATTTTGAGGTAACTCCTAAAGGCTTAGTGGTACAGTGAACGTACTATTTAAAACCTCCATTTATTTTTTTGGGGAAACTTAATCGTACTTTTTTCGTATTAAAATAAATTAAATATGCATTTATTCAGTGGAATAATTGTAAATATTTTCAAATTTCAGGTATACCCGTTATTTATGTAATGGATTCACTAATTTGTTTTTAGTCAAAGTTGTACTTATTTATTTGTGACTTGTTGTCACAGGACTTCAACCCGACTAAAGACTTTTTGGAAAATAATAAAAAAAAAAAAATTTAATCTATAGAATTTCTTAATATGATTATTTATTTTAGATCTTTCCAGCTGGTTAGTTTATTTACCATCAGCTAATTCCAGAACATATCAATTGGTTTTTAAATATATAATGATATGTTTATCCTTTAATTCTGTCTTACAATTGCTGTTCAACGGATGTTCTTTACCCCCAACTTAATAATAACTTGATGAGTCATAAAAAATGACCGTTTTTCTGGCTTAAGTTAAAAGTAATTTTTTTGTTATTATTCAAAGTATATACTGTTGTGTTCTATAATTTGTTGCCATCTCGAGGAAAGCTGTCGGATTTCTTCCCAAATACTACTCTTTGGGTTTCGAACGGAAGAATTCTGCAACTCCATTTTGAACATCGTCCATTTGAGAGATTTGAGATTGGCCGGAACAGATGGTAGTTTGAAGGACCTTAAGCCCGGACTCTACGCGGGCTGAGCGAGAAACTCAATCCCATCTAGTTCTGAAATTTTTGGTTTTGTGTAACCAGTTTTTCCTGGTGTGTGGTGAGGCGTTATCTTGTTGAAACAAAACCTTTCTTTTTCCGGTATATTAATACTAGGAACGGTATATTAATACAAATCTACTAATGAATGGTAATATATTCAAATATATATAATGCAGGAATATAATATATATATACCGGATAGAGCTTCCTCCTACTACCCCTTGTAAACACCCCTCTTTTACCAAATCTGTGTATTCTAAGAAGTGTTTGGCATCTTTACACAGTCTACTAAGCTAAGGTTTATGATAAATTTGATTGTAAACAGCCAACGGTTTAAAATTTCCTACATTCGTCAGTCTTTAACTGGAAATGTTGATAAAAATCCATTAAGTCAACTTTTGAGTCTTCCATTTAGAGAAAAGTGACAAACCAAGACGGATAACGTTAAAGCCGTGGTGTAGAGCGGAGCATGACGAATCCTCCGAGTGCTTTAAGCTCATACATCTTGGAGCTTTCAACGGGAAGGCGGCCGCGACACACGAACTAAGAGGGAAAAAATAGTGCTATGAAAAGGGAAGGGAGTGAAATAACCGAGGAGGAGTGGTCACGTGACCCCTGGAAGGGCTTTAAAGCGAAAAAAGGCGATTTACAGTTTAACGGGGTCCCAGCGTAGGGTCGCGACCACGCACAATGCTCCTCCGCTAAAAGACGTATCACCTTCTTCCTCGCTGTCGAACCAGGGACCGTTAGAGCCCTCGAAGGCACGCGATAAATTGATGAGGGAACATCGAAACGGAATTAGCAGCAGAGAACTAAAGAGGCGGTGTAATCGCGGGCTAGCGTGCTCCAGAAGCAGATTCCAGCTCATGTTGTCCATTCTCTTAGCCTCTTCCTCCATTGTGTAAACCCTATGTCATTAATTCTTCCCTTTTCCAATTATCTTCTCTCTAGTCCTAACTTCTCTTTCTCTTTCAGGCCCAGTCCTAAGGAAGTACTCTGTCGTAACCATCTTTTAATACAGAACAATCACAACACTGATAGAGCCATAGACAAATCTAGAAGTCTCTTCAAACTCAACGCAATTTCAGATTTTGTAGAGCGATCCCTTAATGTAAAATACAGATTTTATTTCAACCAGATCGGATCATACCGTCGTGAGGCATGACTCCAAAATTTTATTTTGTCATCTTTTAAGACTTGGTGCCATGCTTATTTGTTCTAAATATACCTCTTAAGGTAAATTAATATTTAATAAATATATTTATCCATATGGTAACGGAAATTTTGACCGGATGTAGATATGTTCAGAGCGGATATGTGACCAAAAGTTGTAAATATCTTTGTTGAATTTTCATGTGAGGTTTTCTGCAGGAAATGTAACTAATAAAATTTTTTGTCACTTTTTGACTTTGTCCAATGAATTTTAGTGCTGCGTGTTTTTTATGTTAAAAGCTACTTGTGGCAGACTTGCTTTCCCTTCATTCATTATCACTGTCACTATCAAGTTGGCTATAAACATTTTAGTTAATTGAATAAAATCCGTGGCTTAAAATCCCATTAGTGCAACCCTAGTTTTTAGTACTGGAGTACTAATACGTGATCCAAGATAAGCTACCTCTAAAACTGTACTTCGGTTTTCTAAACTGGATTATCTTCTTTTATATACAATCAGGTACTCACTTTCTCTCGTGAGGCAAGGAGGGCTTCAACCATACCCTTCAGAGAAAAAAAAATTCAAATTTCGTTGGGAATCAAACATTGCCGATGCAGAGTTAGGCACATAAAAATATATGAGTGTTTGAAGTTATTAGCGAGTTAAGGTTTTTAAAGGGGTAATTAGGTTTTGTTAATTCACGTGTCTCTGTTCTGAATTAAGGTTCCAAGAAAAGTTGGAATATGTTCAAACGAATAAGACCAAGAATGTACAATTTGAAATCATCAACTTAAAAACAATGAAATGAATTCTATATGTAGAATGACTAAAGGAAACTATGCGACTGGCGTAAGGGCATTAACAATTCAGAAGCGAAGAGAAGGTGTTTCCTGTTGAAAATTTCAAAACAACTCGTCTAATTTAAACTTTCCTGAAACGCTTCAATCGAGAAAGAAACTATTGTTCCCAACTACCTTACAATTCCAAAGCTCCAGTTAATAAATCTTTGGTATTTCTTTGTAACTTATCAACATTATTCTAATATAGGAGTCATATTAAAATACATTTTCCTCATATATATATATATACAGTAGAATCCCGATAATTCGTATTGTCAAGGGACTGACAGTTTGGTATCGGGAATACCAATTATCGGGAGTACAAAATTAAAAAACGTATTAATGCAAACATGTATGTATTAAGAAGTATGTACAATGTAGTAAGGATAAAAACTGTGCAATAAACACTGTTTAGTACTAAACTAAACAATAAACAATCCACGCAAAAAAAATATGTACATAATTATGTTCTAGATTAAATAAACACCAATCATTTGTACGTAAAAAATTCGTAATTTGTTTTTGACGCAATCTTTGCAGGCGGGTATTGTCAATTCCTTTGTATATTTCCTCCAACTGGTACATTTGAATTTCTTGCTTGCGCGAAGGACTTTTTTAAGTTCTCTTTAGGTTGTGGGTAATCACCAGTCTTGAAGCGTTTTACTTTGCTGCTTGATGTCTGGGAAGTGATTTTGTCCTTGTTCTTCAGGATTGATGTGCGTGGAACGAGGGACGTTGAAAAGCTTGGATACGTCAATTTGCTTAAAGCCACTGGCCACGGCCTTTATGATTTGTTGTTTCTCTATAATAGAGAGGCTAACTTTTTTCGGAGGCATGGTAACGTGTCACAGCGATAACGAAAACGAGACTGAACCGTAGAAACGAAAGAAAAGCTTAGTACAATTCCTAAAACTTTCCCTCTCTCCTCTCCTTATTTTCTTTCATTAAAAAGAGTACGAATTACATATGGGATTTCATAGAAAACATTTATCTCGCACTTATTCTGCTCTCTGGTCTCTCACTGTCCTCTTTCCCTTTCTTGAAACAGCACAAATAACGAGGTATTCAAGCTGAAAATACGTATTATAAGGCGTTTTAAGTGACCTCGAGGTTAAAAATAATACGAATTACCGAGGGGACTGAAATGCATTGTTTTTATACCACTTACCGGGATTTCCCTGGGGACCGGCAAATTTGTACGAATTAGCTGGAAATACGAATAATCGGGATTCCACTGTATAGATATATATGGTATCAAAGATAATCGGATCGGAATTCATAGTAAAAACGCAATGTTATAACTGTTTTTATGAACAGTCTGCCAAGCCCCCCCCCACACACACATCATATATTGTTACGTTCGGTGAATTCGGCATATGGTTTATTGTATTCGGTCTACTTATATACGGTATATTAATACCGATCTACTAGTGAATGGTAACATATTGAAATATATATATAATGTAGGGATATAATATATATATACGGGATACTACCCCTTATAAACACCCCTCTTTTACCCAACCTGTGTATTACTAAGAACGGCTTTTCTTTGATTTCATTTCAATTCTTTGTGTTAAAAAAATATATTTGAACACCTCCTTAAAACCAAGCTTACGTACGTGACTCTAACGCTTCCTCGAGGACACCCTGTCTGCCACGATGTATGGCCAGCTTACTTCCGCCTCTCGCGACACAAAGGTTACTGCCTGTCACTGAAACCCTTTCCCTCGGTAAGGGGCACCTGAACCTTGGCCAGCTCTCATCTAGTCAATGTCTATCTCTTAGTATTATTTCATCTATATTGAATTTACATGGCAGGGCATAGACCTGTAGTTTCTAAAACTCACTCTCTGAACATAAACATACTATTGTACGTTATGCACTCTTGACTGTTATACCAGTATGTCAGTACTTTAACATGTAGACATGATATCAAATATTTATGCGACCAATTTTCCGTTTTACAGAATGACTTGTTGAAAAAGCTATGGATGAAAAAAAAAGAATTCAATTATTTCAAACATTATAAAACTTATCCGTAGGGTAAGGCCTAATGAAGAGTCCGACCAAAGGTTGTCGCCAAAGTTTTTTTTTTTTTTTCTTAACCCCTTTAATTTATATACAATATGTAAAAATATGAACAATGAATTGACAAATTTTCCTCCTCACTCTGCTATGCGCAGATGCATTTGAAGGAGGTCGGGTTACATAATAATCAGATTGAAGTTAATAGGTCAATAACATGAATACAATTCTAGGTGATGGTGCTCACCTTCAGTTTAAAAATGTGGGAGAAAAACTTACGAACTAAAACCTATACCTAAGACTAGAGCGTTTCAGCCGCGACAGCGCCATCGATGGGGGAACGGAGTGGGGGTTATCGTGTTAAACACCGGGTTTGTCAGGTATTGCAGGGAGTCGAAAAATTTGATATGTCTACGAATTCTTCCATCGTAGGCCGCCAAAGTTGGCAAGTGCGTTTTGATTTAAGTAGCTACTCATTTACCCTCAACAGGCTGAGTGAACCACTAACTGGTTGTATGCTAACCAACTAGACTATAGACACGGTCCATATACAATACAATTTAGTTTATAATTGTTATATTATGTTAAAAAATATCTTTGTAGTATAAACAACCGACAGTGATTTAGTCTATAAGCGCCGTTTCCTTTCCAAACCCATACAAAGAATCAGATTGACAACAACAACAACAACAAAGCCTTTATTTATGTATTGTGTGTTGACACATAAGTGTGCTCCTATACTTTGAATATTCCGCCGTGAAGATGACTTTATCGCCTCGTTTAAAGCAGTCCTCCCGAGCACTGTTTTATTTCCAGTATAACATCATATCTTGTGAATATGTTTTGTCTTGACTAGAAGGTTAGTAAATCCCAAGTTGTTTAGTGCTGGCCTGTCAGTGAATGTCGCAGTGACTATACTGAACAGCGCAGCTCAGGCTAAATCTCACTGGGTCGTTATTTCAGACAAAATACTGACTGCCATGCTTGGCGCTGAGCCAGCGCTCCTGATTAGATAGTGCTTATTTCACTAAAGGGGCTGAAGAAAGCGGTTTCATCACATATGTATTATGTATTTAGTTATTTATTTATACCATTGCAATCATTATTATTATTCATGTAGAATCATTATTATCAAAATAAATTACATTATTTTGGCTTTTAGAAACGAGACGGAGTGAATACTATGTTCATGTGTGTATTATTTTTACTTATTGTTGCCACTAATATTATTTTTTAATATTTATTGATATAATTTTTGTTATCTGACTTTTAACTATCTGACTGGGGCATACCCCTTTTCGTGAAATGGAGGCTTCTGACATCCACGAGAAGTTCGAGGTCCCCACCATCACCGAAGCCATTAAAACAAGACACATCAAATTCTTCGACTCGATAAAACATTGCCAAAACCCTCTATTCCAAGACCTGACACCCCCACCGCTACCGGTAAGAAGGCAACTCTCTAGATCTGGGAAAGCAGATCAAATGGCGGACATTACGGAAGTTGAGAAATAATTATTCATAATTTGATTGGCTTTTCTTATATTAAAGAATTGAATAAAAAAGTGGAATTCGTTGGTACACTGAATGTATTTTATGTACAATGTACAAACGTTTTATTAATTAAGGCGGTAAGTTGGTACTTTTACTGTCAGTTTTAGATCAATCTCGCTTCATTCGTCTAAAATCGGATTTAATGCGCCTTTATTGAATTCTTACTCAAGAGCGGTATGTACGCTGTAGACGCCTGATCATAATCAGAAGTACTGACGAGAACGTGGACAGAAATGAAAAAAAAATGGTGGAGGGAAATCTCGCTTATTTAATAAATTATCACTTGAAACCATCATAATGATGTAACTACATGCATCTTATCAACTATTTGACCCAATCCAGTTCAAAGATATATTGGAGTAAAGAGAAAACCATGCAGTGTAAGAACATAGAGAAAATTATTTATAAGTTCCAAAGAACATTTAAGCAATAATACAATTTTGGTTGTGAAAACGACGTGCGATCGATATTTGGTAATTTTTAATCTCAACCTAAACGATAATCAGGAACTAGGCGTTATTGAGTTTGAGAATTTTTCATGTATGAAATTTCATGTTCAATTTTCTACTCAAAGTCAAACATTAGGCTCACAATGACCATATGAGACATTTTAAACATGAATGCCTACGGTTCTGAATAAAATCAAAAACGAAACTTTAAAAAGGAAGTCCTAAGAGAATCTAGGTGAGAAATAATTATTCATGATTCAATTGGCTTTTCTTATATGAATGAATTGAATAAAATAATGGAATTAATTGGTACACTGAATGTATTTTATGTGCAACTATAGGTTTTATTGAATAAGGTGCTAAGTTGGTCTATAAGTTTTCATTCTACTAGAGGCAGTTTTAGATCAATCTTGCTTAGTTCGGATAAAATCGGTTTTAATAGTCTTTATCGTTTAACAAGTCAAGAAACTACTTAAAATAAACAGAGAAAAATTATTAAATCTGTTTTAAAAATGTAAAATGTAACGATAATGTGGGAACGCTAATCAAGTAACAAGTTACAGCCAATATAATATCAGTTCCTTTGCTGCTATTAAGATTTTTTCCTTCTTTCCAATTACTTTACCCTTTCTTTTTTAATTCTTTTTTCATAATCTCTCCCTGAAAGGATTGGGTGATGATTTTAGGTTCACGATGATTCTTAAATATTTAAATGGGTTTCTCAAGTCTTTTTTTGTCCCTCTCTCCTTACTTTTACCCTCTCTCTCTCCCTCTTTCAATGGGGTAGTTACTTAAAACCTTTCTCTAATAATTACATTTATTGAGGTTGAAAAGGGCAGAGATATATTTTGAATTCATTGCCCTACGAAGTGGTTAAAAAAAAACAGTAATTGACTTGAAAATATTAATTATCTTAAAAACAAATCGTAATGCATTAGAACGCTTCTGTATCATAATTTTCCTCTATTTACTATTTTAGATAAAATTACAATCTGCCTCTTTGGGCAATAAGTAATTGTGATAAATGTTTTCATTCATACCATACTTACAATTTTCATTCTCTTGGTCATTGACATAATATTTACAAACAGCCCAGAGACTTCCCAGCTCCACAGGGTTGTCACCTCCCTCGTATGCGAAAGAAGAAGCGGAGTCTTGGGAAGTCCCCCACGCTCCTCCGTCAGCCGCGTCATCGGATACGAGCCAGTTGACCAAGAGTGCGAGAACAATAGACGCTCAGGACATGATAGGAAAAACTGGCCATTGCCAGGATTCTCACTGTTGCGCATTTATAGCAGGTCACGAGGCCACTGTCGTTTTAGTCTCCGAGGAGGATTATAGAGATGAGTGGTGCAGTGCAATGACTGTGCTAGGGGATTAACGTGGTTGGATAGGTTATAATGGAAATTTATGAACTTGGAAGGGACGGGTTCAATAATGTAAGATATATTAAGATCGTTATGAAGGGTTTTGTAGCTGACGTAATAAGGGGCATTAACTATTGTGCTCAGGACTTTTGATTGAAAGGATTGGACACGCTTGATGTTCGACTTTTTTGCTGTCCCCCATAGCTCTATTCCGTACGTCCAGATTGGCTCAAGTATAACTTTGTAAATTGTTGCCCAAAGCGTCTGTTTAGTTCTTGTCTTTTTAGCCTCGTATGTGGGTTCCATGTCAGTCGTTTGTCGAGATGGAAGCCTAAGTACCGTACTGTCTCGGATACAGGGAGAGGAATATAATTAAAAGAAACTAGTGGACAAGACTTGCGACAGAGGGTGAAGGCAATGTGGGAACATTATTAAATTATCATAAAAGATTTTATTTTCTCGATATTTTCAACCTAGGTTTAGAGTTATTTGACCACTTTATTTTAATTGGCTTTGTCTAGTTAATCTTGTTTTTTAAAGAATTCCTTTAAACTTCAGACCACCCAAATCCCTTAGAACCACCCTTCCATTGAAAACCAGTGGCTTAATGAAGCAGTTATCTTAACCATTACACCAGATATATGATATTAGTAATAGCAATAGTAATAACTAGATCGAAGACACAATTTAAATAATAACAATAAATGATAGTCCAGAGGCCATTTCAAGCATATCCAGCCTTTAAAATCCTTCTCAGAGATTTAAACATATCTGCGAGATCTTATTTAAACATTAGGACAATGGTAGTTCTGGCACTGGTAAATTTTCTCACCTGCTAGGATGGGGGTCCACCGATCCCAGGAGATACTTTTTAGTAAAAATATATTCAATATATTAAAAATATATTCGCGGTAAATGATTGTTAATAAGAACTGAGTAAGCGATATTTTTACACGATTTAAAATGTGTTTGTTCGGCATATTTTTTTTTCCGGACGAAGCAGCCAAAAAAAAAGTGAGTTAGCTGAGTGAGGGTCCATTTATAATTATGGCTATCAATCCAAGGTGGAAATGGAGTTGTCGGAGCGGGCGGGCACAGATAAGGCAGGGTCTCGAGAGAGCCTTTTAATTTAATATGAAACAATGGAGGCGTTGACAGGGCAGCTGACGTGCCGGGATTAGACCGTCACCGGCCCAGCCAGATATTGCACAGTAAATAATCTAGGGGGTCTTTGGGGAGGGGGACGTCAGCGATTTGGGGGGGGGAGGGCAACGCATACAGACTAAAACAAATGATTAATACTAGACCAATAAATAATAGGCTTCCATTCGGTGTAGTGGCTAGTATGACTAGTATCCCTAGGAAATATAATAAATGTATCTACATTTCATAAACAGAAGTGGGTGTCTCCCCCTTTCAGCCCTAACTGTAGGTAGATAAGGGCGTAAGTAATAGCATGACATGCGTACATTTGGAATTATTATAACTTTTACTGTCGGGATCTTGTTCAATGTGGGGGGGGGGGGGGGAGAAGAAAATCAACGTTTCTTCAGTCAAAGAATGAGTGGCTGTTTTTTTTTTCCGATGATTTTTCAGAAACTCGTACCACTCAAGAACTCCATCGAGTTTTTTTTTCTATATTTCTGAAGTAGTTTCGTCAAATTAAAAATAAGAGATATGAGTTGGTACATATATAGCTACGCAGGGACAGTACACTAACCATACAACACGGAAACAGCACAAAAAAATATTTTACTATAACAATAGCTGACCCAGTATGACCAAGAAATAGTTTGCCTGTGCTACATTATTAAATCTCATATTGAGGTTGGCAAGAAAGTAATTTCGGTTTTTTAGTCTGAAATAAAACTCACTTATTTCTACACAAAAAATGAACATTAATCAGTCAAATATCTTCTATTCTGTTCGATGACCTTTTGCCATCTTTCTGGTAACTTCATGATCCCGCGCTCATAAAACTTCTGGTCCTTATCAGGAAAAAAAACCAAGTGCCATTTGAGGTCATCGTGACTACTGAAAATTCGACCATTTAAGAAGTTTTGTTAACTTCGAAATAAATGATAATCCAATGGTGCAAGGTCAGTACTGTATGGGGGATGCGACATCACTTCCCAACCAAGCTCCAATAGTTTCGTACGTGTTGCTAAAGATGTGTGAGGCCTCGCATTGTCGTGCCAGAACCCAAATATCGAGCTTCTTAACAAGTCCAAGACGTCTTATATGATTTTCAATTGTTGTCTGTGATACATTTAACTGTTTTGCAATCTCTCGCACAGTTATATGACGATTCGATTCAATTTCGGCATTCATTTTGTCATCATCAACTTCAAAAGGTCGACCAGAACATTCATCTTTCAGTGAAAAATCTCCAGACAAGTGCGTTCTGTTAAAAAATCAACGCTACAAACTTCACATATCTGTTTATGAGCCTCAGCCGCTGGCTTGTCTTTATGAAAATAAAAAAGTAAAATGTGTCGAAAATTTTTGCACACCATGTTAAAACTGACAGTTGTAAACAAAATTACACGGAATTTTTTTCTCTATTGCGACCTAAAGGTATTGACTAGCAAATGTGAAAAGAAAAAAATTCTAACATTGACAAAAGAATAACGAAACAAACAAAACGCTAACTACTGGTTCCAAACCAAAATCACTTTCTTGCCAACCCAATATAAGATATTTTAATATATAATTTCTATAATATATATTATATAATATACTTCGCCAAGTTATTATCAAATACAATCCCATGTTCTAAATATTACCAGCTTCATTTCAAAGCGATAAAAGTGTTGAAAAATAAAATGCAATAGTTTTGCTTGATTACTTGTGGTAGTTTTGGCACCATAGAACAAAACTTTGAAGTTTTGCAACCTCATTGGTGCTGAGAATCGATTGTGTTGCTAAGCGCCATTGTTGCTAGTGTTTACTACCCTTGGCATTAGGATGTATTGGTTCGCTTTGAACTACGTCAAGAATCCATTGACGGATCTAGCCGGGACTCTGATGACGAGTCAGCATTGCGGGCGGTGCAGAGACATCGAGATGAAGGTTATAAACTGCCTGGAGGCCTACGGATACGAGAGAGGCTGCGAAGAAAAGTGCAAGGACGTGATGGACGACTTCAATGAGTGCTTCTTGAGAACCAAACAGAACCTCAGGATGGAGGAGATGCTTAGGGCAAGGCGGAAAACGAGGAACTACGAGCCACCGCCTAATGGTTTCAGCTTCTAGTGAACAATCTGACTTGTTCCTAAAGGTAACGAGTAATATTTCCTAATTTATATAAGTAATATATATATGTAGATTCGCCTGAGGGTCTATAATTGTATATAATTATCTGTAAATTTAAAGGGGCTATGAAAGAAAATATATATATATATATATATATATTTAGGTCATCATAAGTTACTTCCGATGCAGCTAAGTAGAATCTATTGTTCGTATCTACCCGCTGTGAGTATACATATAAGTAATATATGTATATATATATATATATAAGTTAACGATCGTCAACGAAAAACGAGAAGAAAAAGGAAAGAGGTTGAATGTAGTTACTGAACGAGAGTTGTCACAAGACTGTTTTTATTTGAGCTTTTAAAGCCTCTCTAAATACATTCGGGATGTTTACATCCCGATGACTTAAGGATTAGGCTGGCTGCCTACGACGTCCGAACCTTAACTCCCCCCTGCCAGTTTACGCATATCTCTTCGTAAACTCCAAGGTCCGCCGCACTCAGCACACAGCCTGTAATCCCTTACATCACGTTTACGGTCTAATATATTCATAGTCCTCACAAAAAAACAAAGAAAAGAGATAATACAGAAATAAAACAAAAATAATAATAACAAAAAATAATACATTCGCCCTGGACCCGGTGGCTGCCAGGTAAAAAAAAATGGAACATCCACAATATAAATAATGAAAACAAAAACTCTCTCTGAGCAGCACATGTGAATGTGAACATGTGAAACATATGATTCCGGATCAGTTGCTCCGTATCGGATCGAGGGCACACCATCTTACGCACATTCAACACCCTCCCCCCTGTGTTGGGAGTTTCAACTGTTCAATGTGAACGGTTCGCCTCTTCTTTGGGGTGGTCATACTCTCGATGGTCACGAGATTATGTTCCCGAATTATGATGACCTTAAAGGGCCCCTCATACCGAACAAGTTCCTTACTACGATTTGACACGACTTTTCTGTACACAACGGTCCCAATCGATATTGCTCCTATGCGATCACGCACCTTCAAATTTGCCCGTGCCACGCGCTTGGATTTTTCGCGCATAATCTTATCGCGTACTTTGTACCACATCTTTCCGAGCTGTATGTGGGTGTTATGGAGCTGTGCCACCATTCCCTCATCCGCCACCGTCTCTGGCCAGTTCCTCGGTCTCACTCGTAATCCAAACAATATTTCGAAGGGTGCTAACCCCGTCGTGGCATGTATCGAGTGGTTGTATGCCGCCACCGCCATTGGCATCGCTACGTTCGCCGACAGGCCTTTATCCACCTGGTACACGCGTAAGTGGTCGCTGAGGGTGCTGTGTAACCTTTCGATGGTTCCCCTGCTCTTGGGATGCCCGGGGGTATTAAAATGCCATACCACATCCCGTTTTTGCATTTCGGCTCTCACGGTTGCATTGTCAAACTCCCGTCCCCCGTCCGACGAGATCCTCTCTGGTATGCCGTAGAACTGAAACCATGTGTTGAGGGCTTGTAATATGGAATCTGATGACTTGTCTCCCACCGCGTAGGCCATAGCCACTTTGCTAAATGGGTCGATGATAGTGACCCACTTAAAACCCCGCCACGTGAAGGTGTCCACTTGAATCTCCGTCAGTGGTGCTTCTGCCGTGGGTGATTCCTCCTGGAGTCCCTGCGGGGGATGTCTATCATATTTCGTCTTCTGACAAACTTCGCATGCTCCGATTACCTCCTGAATAGTCCGCTGCATCCCCCACCAAAAATAGCGCCTTCGTAGTGCTTGTGCCGTCTCCTGCCCACCGCGGTGGTTGGTTTTTCCTTGGTGATACGCCAGTGTTACCTCGCGTTGCTGCTCCTCGTCCCGCAGGGTTTGGACCACGGAAAGACACCGAATGAACGAGCGATCCACCCCCAACAGCTCTTTCTGCCACAGCTTTTTAATTTTGTCCCACACAGTCTCGTTGCCCACGAATAAATGGTGTGTTTTGCCGGGTTTGGACACGTCCTTGAGAGCCTGACAAATTTGATCTCCTCGAACTCCCGGTGGTGACCAAATCGTCGCGATCTGACTCCTACCGTACGTACTATGGAGTATTTTCAGAGCACCCGATGTTTGAGTTTTCCATATGATCTGCCTCCGCTTATCATTGATAATTTCGTCCGTCGTCTCCATATCACGCGGTCTCTCTCCTATAGACTCGTCTGATGGTGTGTCCGCACTCCTGTCACTATCTTTCCGCGTGCTGCTCCTGCCCGCTTCTCCAGGCGTCCATTCCTCAATGAACTGCCTCATACCGCTCGATGTTTCCCCTTCTTCTATGGCGTTCACCATAATAGCGCGCGACAGCCAATCTGCCACGACGTTGTCTTTGCCTGGCTTATATACAATATCCAGATTGTATTGGGCTAAGAATTCCTTCCACCTTGTTACCCTTGAGGAGGATTCTTTGAGTTTTCCGACCCATTGAAGAGGTCGGTGATCCGTATGTATTCGAAACCTTCTGCCAAATACATACGGACGGAAGTGCCCAATGGCCCACACTATCCCGAGGAGTTCTCGTTCCAGAGCGCTGTACCGCGCCTCCGTGTCCGTCAGGCGTCTGCTCGCGTAAGCCACCGGTCTTTCCCCGTCTTCGCCTTCTTGTGACAATACTGCCCCCAAGGCATAGTCGCTTGCGTCGGTGGTGATCGTGAAATCCTTCTCAAAGTTAGGGAAAGCCAAAATCGGCGCCTCCTGCAAACGTGCCAAGCATTTGCGGATATTCTGCTCTATCAGCGGCGTGATCATTATCCGTGCTCCTTTCCGTAGTAAATTGTTAATGGGTACCATATATTCTGCCATGTCCGGCACGAAACGGCGGTAGTAATTGAGCGTGCCCAGTAATCTCCGAATCCCTTTTACATCTTTTGGCACCTCCATTCTCTGGATCGCTTCTACTTTCGTCGAGTCTGGTTGAACCCCTTCCTGTGAGATTGTGTGCCCTAAAAAACTAATCTGCTCCTGCCCCAGTGACGATTTGTCTATTGACAGTTTCAACCCGAAATCCCTTAATCTCTCAAATACGTTCCGGAGGTGTTGAATATGTTCCGATTCCGTTCGGCTGAAGATCAGCAGGTCATCCATGTAAATTTGGCACATATTTTCGTCCATTCCTCTCAGAAGTTCGTCCATGAGACGCTGAAAGGTTATTGGAGCATTTTTGAGACCGAACGGCATTCTCGTGAACTCAAAATGCCCTCTTTCAAACGAAAACGCCGTTTTATGTTGGTCATGCGCAGCTAGTTTGATCTGATGGTACCCTGCTTTTAGGTCCAATGTGCTAAAAATTTTTGCACCGTTTAGTCTGTCTAGGATGTCTTCGAACCGCGGGATCGGATATTTTTCGTCCAGGGTATTATCGTTAAGTTTCCGAAAATCCACCACGACTCGGTATTTTTCCTCACATTCTCCCGGTCGACTTTTCTTTTTCACTGCCCACAAAGGGCTATTATACGGAGACGTGCTATCTCTGATAATACCTTGGCGCTTGAGATCCTCGATCTCCTTTCTAATGTGTTGTCTGAGCGCTTGCGGATACCGCCTCTCCTTCACATACGTCACCCGCTCTACTTTTAACGGGATCTCATGTAGCGTTTTCCCCGTTGCTCCTAGCTTGTCCCCTTCAGCGAAAAAAATATCCCTAAACTCGCTCCTCAGACTCTCCCTCCAATCCTCCACTCTCTTAACCGCTCCTATTTGCTCCGTTTCGCCCCTTACGCCCCCCCGGCTTCGATAGGTTCGCTTCCCTATTTTGATCCTCCAGTTCTCCCCCTCGTTTTTGATGCGCGCGCCTACTTTTCCCAGTAAATCACACCCCACTATTATCTGGTATTCCCGTGGCATGTCTTCCACGACGTGTACTTTTATGTCACCCATTACTTTCGCCCATTCTTCCAGCCCCACGACCGCTTCTCCCATTACTTCGCAGGGTCCCCCAAGAGTAAGTAATTTACACTTACATACCTTGATCTGGTGTGCCCTCTCTCCTCTACGCAACCTCTCTAACGCACCACGAGATATTATTGTATTGGTGCTGCCAGTATCAATGAGGCACCTCTCCCCCTTCCCGAACTCGATAATTGGCAAACCACACATCCTTTCCCGCACTGTATTGCACCTTAGGATGCGGTCGCCTCTCTGCTGCCACTCTCCTCAGGCCTCCGTACGCCGCTCCCATCTGCGCGAGGGATTCTTCTGCCACTCTCGTCGTCTGCTCCCGCTGCGCTTCGACTCCTCTCCGTCTGTCTCCGACGTCCCTGATGACTCGTCGCCCGATGATCCAATTTCTCTTGGTGTCGCGCTCCGCCTCTCCCGGATTTCCTGGTTGTTCACCTCCATTGGTTCTGCTTTGTGAAATTCCCTTCTACGAAACAAGTATGGACATTGTCTTGCTATGTGTCCTTCTTCCCCACACTCAAAGCACTTAGTGCGAGGGCACTGAGCTACCAGATGGCCCGTCTTTCCACAACCATGACATTTCCTTTCTTCTTTCCGAGGTGCGTACCTAGGCCTCGTCACTCCCAATCTTCTCTCTCTTGTCGCTCCCCTGTCTCTACCGGCAAACGGCGTTTCCTGTCTCCTCCACACTGCTTTTGGGGTCCTGTTTCTCCTATATGGGATCTGGCTCCAATCGTTGTCATCTTTGTTCATTTTTACTTCTTCTTCCCTTGCGCTAGCATCTATCATCGCCTGGGCGCATTCGAGGAACGATCGCTCATTAGGGAACCCTTCCTTCCTTCCCGTCTCCTTCGCTAATTGTACCTTTAAGATTGTTGACAGGAATCCCATCCTGCCCTCCACTTCATCGGCGCTAGTTGTCTCCCTCATTTTCTCATTTATTTTATTGTAGCGGACAACCAGGACTGCAGCATACTGTCCACTATTCTGTCTCGGAGATTTCATTTCTCGAAACATTTGGAATATATCCTCCTCTGGGGTCCATCGTCCCCCCCCATATGCTTTTTTCAGTCTCGTCTTTACTATCTCCCACGGGGTTTCCTCGTCCGCCTGTATCAGGTTCAGCACCTTCCTTTTCACCCTGCACACCAGGTCTGCCTTTATTGACTTAGCGTCACCTGGGTCGAGTAACCCTTCGTCCATCTTGGCTTGTATCCTCTCCATAATCCTATCTCCACCTTTGAGAAAATGATTTAACTCACCTATTTCCCCAGAAAATTTTTCGAGGTCTGAGATCATTTTCCTCATGTCCTGTGACGTCACTGCCCGCACCTTCATCCACGCCAGTGTGTTCGCATGGGCTTCAGCCATGGTTTCTTTAGGTAACTGTGGAACTTCAAACGCTGCCGGCCGCAATTCCACCATTACCTACTTTAATTAAATCACACGAAAGTGAATAAGAAGGAAAAAAAAAACAAAAACCAACTCGCACGTTAATGACTCGAACCCACTCCGCTCCCGGGTTTCGGCACCAGTTAACGATCGTCAACGAAAAACGAGAAGAAAAAGGAAAGAGGTTGAATGTAGTTACTGAACGAGAGTTGTCACAAGACTGTTTTTATTTGAGCTTTTAAAGCCTCTCTAAATACATTCGGGATGTTTACATCCCGATGACTTAAGGATTAGGCTGGCTGCCTACGACGTCCGAACCTTAACTTATATATATATATATATATATATATATATATATATATATATGTAGCGATGCTACAGGAAATACATACTAATTCTTAACCTAATTTTCCCCGACGACCTATAATTATATATAAATCTCTGAAAATTTAAAGGGGCTATGAAAAAAAAAATATGTATATATATATATATATGATATATTGATGACTTGCCTAAATTTTATTGTATTAATTTTATTAGCATGTTCATTCAAAATCAGTTTCTCTAGTAGGCCACATTGATTGGTGCGCATGCAGATTTGTAACTAAGGCAACAGCTGTTTTATATAAATATATATATATAAACGGAAAACTTTAATGGCTTCGTGTAACTACAGAGCCAAAAAAAATAAAATAAATTGATAACCTTTAAATTACGTTTCATATTTACAGGTTATAGAGAACTCACGATCACAGAGAAACTGGTGATAACTTAACTGCTTCTAATTTCGTACGATGTACAATATACATTAATGTAACTATGTAAATGTAATGTTTAACCTCAATCCTCCGATTTTGATTGTTACATCTTTGCTTGCAGGTGTTCTTATTGTTCCGGTAGCTTAAATGAAAATAATTTGACACACTTTTAGTCTTGATAACTATGCCGTTTCAAAGGAAAAAAAGAAAGTTTTGTTGTATAATTTTCAATGTATTTTTGTATGCAATAAAATATTATTGAGTGCTCACCAATTATGTTCCTCGTCACTCTATAAATATAAAATTAAAATTGTAATATCCGATTTGTGACTTGAGAACCCTCTGGGAATCGAAACAGCTTTCATCGAAGTAGTAGCGTAAATCATTTTGCTAATACGTACGTACTACTTTACGTTTTATTTATTGTAAACCATAGCGTATTCTATGTGGGCCTTTGTGCCGACAACTGGCCTTTTTCTTATTAAGCTCATTGTAAGTCAAGTGAGTATATAGCGGGGCACCGTACAGCAGAGCTGGCCGGAGGACACATTTATATATCATCAATTTGAGACGAAGCGACAGGTCGGAAGAAGTTAGCAAGTTTCATAGCGCTCTACTTATGCTTTTTGTTTTAATATTAAGCGGTTGATTAACGGGAGTGTAATTCATAATGCAAAATTGTACATAATTTTTGTCAGCTAGGCATATTTTTTTGTTATGTTAAGGACAATGCACTTGTGTTTCATTTACGTTTCGTTTCATTAGTATTATCATATTATTCAACTTGTTCGATACGGTCTTCTCTCGTCGGGGGAAAACTGTGACATTAGGCATTATAGGGCGGAAGGATTACGGAGCGAGTAGGCACTGCCGACTAGATAGCGGTAAAGTCGTATTGCCCTACATAAGACCTGAGACAGAAGGCACTGCCTGTTTGATCCGCTTAATGATATGCACGGCAGTATAATTACCAGGAGGCACTGACAATGGTTATCTGCCACTGGAGCAGCCCTCATCTCCACAGCCTCCTCTATTGTCGGCGTCTCTTTGTCTGCGGATCCCGACTCCCGAGGTTCGTTTCCTCGCTCGTCGGGGCATAATGTCTTCCAGCCGGGTAAGGGGGAGTACCCCCGTCGATGGTTACTAAAGTCAAATGAGGCAGGATTATAACCTACACCGGAAATCAGACGTACGGAGTCTAGGAAATTGTTTTTCCAACTTATTGTATAATGACACTGGGAGTTGGTAGCGATTATACAAATAAGTTATGGTTGTGTGTCACATAAAATACGGTTTATTCGCGGAGCGTAGAGAATTTCATCTGAGAATATTTATATTTAACCCACAAATGATGAGTTCATTGCAAGTATTTTCAATCGATAAAGGCGCAAATCGATGTAATATTAGCCAATGAAGTTTAACGTCAATAACACAGTGCTTCTATAATCTATGCAGATATATTAGAATTATTAACACACCATCGGATTAGGTTAATTAGGCCGCTTGGAATTAACTTAAAGTCAAAGCAAACGCTAACTCATTAGCGAAGTTTATACAAGGCAGTTGGTCCTGCGTAAATCACTTATCCTAGGCAAGATGGAGTACAGTGTATGTTCACTAAATGTAAAGGAAATTTAATTTATAATCAAAGTATCTAATTATTTATTTATGATATTTATTATACGATAAAATTAAAAATGCGTACATAATATAAAATAAAAACAAAATGTATTTGGTATCGAGAAAAACTCTAAATCTGAGCTCGGGGCGGCGACTGGAAGACTGTAAATTCCATAAATATAGAAAATAAAACTTAAAGGTGACTCACCAATTCCACATCGAACACAGACCTAGATGTGAGGTGAGTCAGGTAAGGCCACTCTTCTATGCACAAGCAAGGCAATCGTTTACGCACGATCTCCGTACGAGGAAAAAATAAAATGAAGCCAAGTAGTATCAAATAAATCATTAAACTTTCAATATCTGTTGTAGATGTTACTGTGATAATAAATATCTTAATCTCAGGCCTTGTTAGCTTTTATTAGGTTAATAAAGTCTACCATAGACCAATACAAAATCAATTAACTTTTATTAATTTGTACATAATTTTTTTTTTTTCGTAGCCCCTTTAAATTTACAGATAATTATAGATCCTCAGGCGAATCTATTAACAAATTATTTTTGTATTTCCTGTAGCATCACTACATTATATACAGGTTTTGTTATTTCATAAAAATTATATAATGAATAAACAAGTATAATGATACACATTATACGTGACTGGACTAAACTGACTAATAAAGGAGATGGGGCTCACCTTTTTGATCAAACTTGAAACTAACTTACATACTAATTCTTAACCTAATTTTTCCCCGACAGTCTGTTGCCATCGATGCGGGAGGGGTAGTGGGGTCATATTGTTAAACACTGGGTTGGTTAGGTGCTGCAACGAGTCAAAAAACTTGATGTGACTCCGGCGGATGAACTCACCCACCGACGGCACACCAAGCAACGGGTGCAGGTCAGTGTTCTTCAACTTCTCTCGAGAGGTATGTCGGACCACTTTTCGCATGGTAACATTCTGGAAATGTTGGAAACATTTGGCTGTATTGTCAATCGCACTTGATATTTACATAAATTTTTATAAAAGGTCTATATGTACAATAGGCTTATAAAAATGCCGAGCAGTTATCATTAACAATTATTAGTTTCACCATCTGAGCTGTACTTTGTGGACTTTCCCAATAAGAATTCTCTGGGCCAACCTCTTACAAAGACTGATATCACGAGGGATGGAAAATAAATAAAGTATTTTAATATATCGTTTTCATATAATAACAATTAATTTTGATATGAATGCTGATGTTATCAATAATATAAAGTGTTCAAATTGAAACGGCCTTGTAAAATTTGATCTATGTAAAATTATATATTTCTAGAACAAATAGCAGGAAAAAGACGATAACAATGACTCAACACACAGTAAAAGGTAATTTTACTTAAACGAGACTAAATATATTATATTATTTTCACACCAGCTATCTTACATAATGGAAGCAGAATATTGGTTCTGGTTCAAAACAGATTATAAAGTTTCAGGTTTTTTTTTGCGCCATGCCACAGTTTTGGAACGGCTGCTATTACCCAGAGACAATAACTGGATATATCGATGGAAAACCGAACATTGGACTGTGAAATTGGAAGGTTGTTAAATTTTATGACAGTTTTACAGGCTGTTTTTTTATTGAGACATTTGAGTGCTCGCACAGCCGGCAACAGCAGCTATTAAATCCCTTTGACTCCGCGATCGGCGTGTTACGATTATTCCTTCAGTAGTACACCTACAATCATTTTTATTTGTTCTGTTCGATGACGAGGGTAGTATTTCTCGTTTAATTTATGTATGCTATTTGTAGTAACAAACGCCTTTTCGAAGATATTCCAACAATTTTTATATACAATAATAAAATACTATATGCATTTTAGGTAACCCAAGTACTAAAAAATATTACAAAGTATCAACTATCATTCTGTAGCTTATTAAAAATACAATGATTATTATTATCCTAATACGAAATGATTTTTTTTTTGTTAACCCATATTTCTCTTTAAATAGCTGTAACACTGAAATCAGTAAGCCACAGATTGTTTTCTTAGGAAAAAATTATCGACAGAAAAATCAGATTTTTGTTCAGAATTATAACATATATCTCGGTAGCTATATAGTTTTTACAGCAAATAAAAAATATATCATGTTTTTTTTTTTTTCATCAAATTCGTTATGTACAATTGTTCAGCAGATATCGGTAACAGAATCAAAAATGGGTTTTTTATTTTTTAATTAACGATTTTTAACAAAGAAAGAAAAGAAAGAGAAAAAAAGAAAACAGTACATCTGATATGAAATAAATATCACTCTCTCTTAAATTTATCTTATTTTTAATTTTTTACAAGGGCTCACTTTTCCGTACATACAATTCAATGAAAGCTGATTTTTCCACCTTTTTTTTGAACAACATACTTTGTTTTATTTTAATAGTTTTATCTGAGGAACGGTACGTTGGAGACTAAATAAACAGAAATCATTTTGTTGCCTATAAAATCGTCTAAAACGTTTGCAATTTTTCGCTAGGACTATTTTTTTTCAATAATTTATAACCAAAACTGATTTATTTTTGATTTTCTGAAACCTAGACTGTACTTCCTTTAAATAGTGATATCTCAGGAACCGTGGATTGGAGACTAAATACAAATAAATCATTTTGTTGCTTATAAAATCGTCTAAAACGTTTGCAATTTTAAATTTTTCGCTAGGACTATTTTTTCCCGATAATTTGTAACAAAACTGATTTTTTTTGGTTTTCTGAAACCTAGGCTTTGTTTTCTTTAACTAGTGATATCTGAGGAACGGTACATTTGAGACTAAATAAATATATATAATTTTGTAGCCTTTAAAATCGTCTAAAACGTTTGTAATTTTCAATTTTCTCTAGAGCAGACCGTTGCCTCGAACAGTGGCAATATAGAATGGCGAAAAGAGAACTAAAGGAGACAGCCCGGAGAGTGGACAGATTAGAAGACGAAGGGCCGCCGAGATAAACAGAGGGAGCTAATTACAGTTGTCTACTGACTAGGCCAGTTTCCGATTAATTTAACCCAGCTCTATTTAAAGGTTCCTCCAACTCACCTCTGAATTTACCATCTTTCCTTCTTCTTTAGTCTCTTGTGCTTTCAAGCTATAGCTCAAACAATAAGCCATACTTCCATCCTTATGTGTAAGTTAAGATACAATTATCGGAAGGTACCTTCAGAGAAAAAATATCTCAAGATGGTGAAGAATATAATGAGAAAGTATGGAACTTATTCAGTAGATCCAAAAGGCTTACCAACTGTTTCTCCACAATGGCCTAAACTAGAGAATTTCATCTTTAGTTACCATTCTCCCGTGTTTTCAGAAGCTTATTGTTTTATTGGAATTTTATGAACTTCGAAGGGATGAGTTCGATAATGTAAGGTATATTAAGATCGTTATGAAGGGTTTTGTGCTGACGTGATAAGGGGCATTTACTGTTGTTCTCAGGACTTTTGATTGAAAGGATTGGATACGCTTGATAGCTCTATTCCTTATGTCCAGATTGGCTGAAGTTTAACTTTCTATATTAGTAATTTATTTTCTATTGAGAGATGGGATGTCCTTTGAAGTAGTCTGTACAGTTGTCCAAAGCGTCTGTTTAGTTCTTGTCTTTTTAGCCTCGTATGTGGGTTCCAGGTCAGTCGTTTATCGAGATGGAAGCTTAAGTACCGTACTAACTCGGATACAGGGAGAGGAATTGAATTAAATTAAACAAGTGGACAGGACTTGTGGCAGAGGGTGAAGGTAATGTGTGAACATTTTGCTTTATTAACTTTGATCCACCATTGGTTGCACCAATGCTCGATCTCATCAAGGTGTTTTTGAAGGTGATGGGATGCTATATCGGGGTCTGAGTTTGAAAACGGTAAAATCCTTTAATTGCCCTGGTTATTGATTATACGGTTCTTAAGTTTTGCATTATTTTTACGATAAATTACTAGCAGTTAGTTTTTGCAAGTGAAGTATAGTTTATGACTACTAATTTGTAAAGGATAAGTTTGTTTTTGGGACTTGGATTTTTTTGGATTCGACTATGTATAGAATGATTTTTTGAAAACAATGCTTTAGATGACTCAAATTTATTTTGAAAATATATAAAAATCGGCAATATCTTACGTAATGGAGGAAGAATATTGGTCTTTAAATGACTGTAACACTGAAATCAGTAAGCCACAGATGTTTTCTTAGGAAAAAATATCGACAGATAATCAGGATTTTTGTTCTGAATTATAACATATATGTCAGTAGCAATAGTTTTTAGAGCAAATAAAACATTTATCATTTTTTTCTCATCATAGATTGATGAGCTCAAAAACCAGTGGGCGAATAATTATGAATACATTTCTTTTTTATACTACATATAATGTAAGGATATTACAGCGGATTTCAAAACTTTATTCAAAGAAATAATGCTACAGTTATAATCAGCATAAAAAATTATAATTTTAAATCGTACGGAGGGGAAGCTATCATGATATTATTTATAAATTAAATTTCAGAGAGAAGATTTACAACCGAAATTAATAATTATACAGAAGGCTGCTGAGGGCCTGGAATTTGTTGAATAATATTAATTACACCTTTGTAAATACGCTGGCTTAAAAAAGAAAGAGAGCGTATTGTCTGTTTACAAAAAAAAAAAAACGTAGCAATCTGCGAGGATAATACCGTTTGCCAGAATGTGTGGCTTGCGCCGTTGAGCGGAAAAACTTCTCTAAGCATTTGTCCCGCACAACAGTCAAGTCTTCCAGGACGGAAATAAGGCGTCGGAAAGACTTAACAACTACTCTAGCTAAGCATGGCTAGTGTACTTTATTCAAAGAAAATTCGGAAAATTAAAATTAAGATAAGCTGGTTTTTTGTAATCTAAATAACCTGTTTCTGATACCTCTGTGATGATTGTGTAAAATAGTAGAATCATCTGAAATTCCAATCTAGTCTAATCGAACAAAGAGGTCATCCATGATGATAATCTCATAATTGATTACAGTAAAGTTGGCTGGGTCATCTAAACTAATACGAATACCATAGAAAATAGAAAGTTTAGTAAGAAAGTTAAAGTAAGTTTCTTTACTATATCAATAGTCAGGGGTCTATTTATAGTTAATAATATCCAGTTCACGAATTAATAAGTAGACACAAAGTCATAAATTAAATGTTCAAATTAAAATTTCTTTATTAATGAACGAATAATGCACAGATCGAACAGGGTCCCTGAAGGTTGATTTAAAACATGAACGAATTACGCAGAGCCTAAAAGTGGTAAAGGTTTAGGGTCATATGTTTGGACCGCGTGAACTTGACCTATATTTGATTCAAAGGGTTCACTCTACAATTTGTGTTTAGTTTGAAGAAGCTGAAACGGTTAAACTTTTTGGTTTGTCACTAGTTTTCTATTCTCGATAATTTAATAATGGTGATTTACACCGTCTGACGCACGATTTGTGGCTAATCAGCAGGTCTTACTTGGACTTGCTAACTTCACGTAACCTGTAGCCTCGTCTCAAACATATGATCTATAAAAGTGTCCTCCGGCCAGCTGTGCTGTACGGTGCCCCGCTATTTACCCACTTGACTGACAATACAGCCAAATGTCTGCAACATTTCCAGAATGGGATCATGCGAAAAGTGGTCACACATACCTCTCTCGAAAGGTTAAAGAACGCCGACCTGCACCCGTTGCTTGGTGTGCCGTCGGTGGGTGAGTTCATCCGCCGGAGAAACATCAAGGTTTTTTGATTCGTTGCAGCACCTAACCAACCCAGTGTTTAACACTATGACCCAACCACCCCTTCCGCATCGATGGCAACAGACTGTCGGGGGAAATTGAGGTTAAGAATTAGTATGTAAGTTTGATAAAAAGGTGAGCCCCATCACCTTTATTAGTCAGTTTAGTCCAGTCATGTATAATGTGTATCATTATACTTGTTTATTGAATTATATAATAATATAGTAAATAGATTCGCCTGAGGATCTATAATTGTATATAATTATCTGTGAATTTAAAGGGGCTATCGGCTATTTAAGATGTGATTAAATTTGCTAACCATCTTAGGTGATTTGAGCACAATTCTTCATATCCTAATGAAGCAGTGTTGTGCTAACCAGCGCCCTATGAAAGCCCTTAAGCCTTTAAACCGTGCGTCGAGGAGGTTGCCGTTCCGGAAGGCAATCATAAGCCATATTTCGCTGGTTGATACAGAAATCTAATAACATCTTGGAGAGAGAGACACGGGGGTGGGGATGTTAATACGAAGGCAGGTCTCATTACCCAAGTACCTTCATAGGCGGCTGGGGTCACTTATTTACCAGATCCGGCGATAAATTCAATTAAGGGGACATAAGTCAGGTGGAGGAGGAGGGTCTAATCCAATATAATCTTGAGGCCCCTCTTCCAGAGGCCGGGAGTCTTCAGGATTAATCAGGGGATTATCAAAGGGCAAGGGAGGGACTAGCGAGCGATGGCAAGGACAGAGGACCTGCTCGTGTCTCATTCCAAGGCAAGAGACACGATAATGACAGTATCAGCCCAACTTGCATGTCAGTTTGAAGGTTATCATATCGCGTAGGTATTAACATAAATGTTTTATGTTGTGAAATATATAGTTTCAAATCATAACGCTAAAGAAGCTTCAAGGTTCCACTGGTTACTTGGTATCCTGCTCAACACTCGACAACAAACTGCGCAAAGTCAAACATACAGCTAAAGAAATAAAAATCATCTTAAAAACTATAATTAGAATCAGACATTCACAATTGTCACAAACCAAAAATAACCAACAGAATACCCATTAATCTAATTGTAGGCTAGTAATATTGTTTGCTAACAATGAGAAATGCTACAGATAAATTGACTCAAACCTGTAGGGAAGGAAATAAATATAATAACGATTCCTCAAAGGTCCGTCAAGTCGATAGTGACCTTAGATCATTTGTCAGCTGATTAATAACCCATCTTCGATCAAGGAGGTCTTGTTACACTTACTCCAAAGAGAAATGAATTATTCAATAAGAGCCCTTTAATTAGGATCTTGGATTTTAATTAAATCCGGGAGGCTACTTCCGCCGTGAACTTTTTGCTTACAGCACTAATAAATTCATTGGATATTGCCCTAGTTTCTCTCCGAGTATAAACAACGGAAACGAGCTGCTCAATCTTTGACCTGAAAAATGAATACTCTGGAGAGCTACGTCGTATTTTTTAGAACTAAAACTTTTAAAGAGTCGAGAATTAAATTTTAAATATGGTAGTTTTTAGTACCGGTCCATTAGTGGCAGTGAAGTGGTTAATGATGAGTAATACTCCGCTCCAACACTATGGTTTAAGCAGCCAACATGGCTATCTAAATATCTTAAACTAGAATCTGATGCACCAACTCACGGGACATTCCACGAAAAAAAAGGTCATTTTGGTGTTCCGTGATAACTTCACTCTAACTGCGAGCTATGTAGGGCAAATTGTTTTATTGTAGCTTCCAGCCAGTTTTAATGTAGACCCCAGTTTCAATGACTAAATTTGATTTATATGCATTAAATTAGGTTATTTTTATTGTTTCCAGAAGTGACGTTTTCAACTTTTGATATCAATCGTGATGCTCATCATGCGACCAATTATAATTTTCCCCTTACCTTAGCTGAATTACCAAGTTTAAGAAATTGTAATAAAACATTTATTGATCAATTTTAAATAGAAAAATCCTGTTGAAGAGTGGTTTCCAGACAATTCGGGTCGTTACTTCACCCTAGTTTTAAGCTCTTGCCACTAACCTAAAGCATGTGGGAGGTAGGGGAGGAACCTTTAGCGTTATTAAGTCATATTTTAAACGAGTAAACCACTTGGGTAGAATGCAGTTGGCCTAGAGGCGTTTAAAGTGTCCAATTCCACTGTGGTGCGTCTGCGGTTTTTAATTTTTGATTAATGTTTATTAAATAATCGAACGTGATTCAAAATGTTATGGTTGGTTAAATAATCTTTGTAGAGGAGATTATTTTTAAAGAAATGAAAGAAAAGCTTTATTATGACGTACAAGCAAAACACTGGTATATACAAATATTAAGAGTTACGTTACTACATACTGGGTGGAATGTCTAGGCACAAGTGGGGCCTGGGGCTAAAGCTGAGATATATATGTATAAGAAAAGGATAAGATTCTGGGAAGTAGGGAGGTCTTGGAGGGATGGGGTTACTCCTTTAAAAATAACAGGAACCATCAGTGACTTACATGAACTCACGAGGCAGGTACAAAGTTCTGATCAGGTCCTTCTACCTGTTCTTAGACATTATAATACTGTCGAAGAAAATGTCATATTTATTTACAAAAGTTCAACAGCAATAAAAAGTAATGATTCGATGTTGTCATTACTTAACCCAAAAAACATTTTAAAGGCTCCCGAATGTTTCAAAATTGATTCGAAAAGTCAAATCCTATTAAATGGATTGACTCCTCGGTGATTTAAGATAAAAAAAAACAACCATATTCCGACGAATTTTAAACCAAATTTGGTTGTTTCGCAATGTTGGTTCTTTAACTCGATTGATTGTCCCGCTTGATTATTTTTATATTGGTTTAGTTTTGTAATTGCAATTTTTCTCTTTGAGTATGGGCTGTTACTATTTCTATTTAATATTTACAAGTTTTATTTACACTGATCGTGAGCTGCAGACTCAGGTTTCTATAGCAATGTGGATGATTTTGTTCCATAATTTTCCAAACACTTTATGTGAATAAAAATAAATGAATTTGAAATGGACCTTTTTGGTGGAATGGGCCAAATAGTGTGTCAAAACTTTGCGCATTAATAAATTCATTGAAAGTAAAACAATTCTCTTGGGCCAGGCTAAGCAGGCTATCTCCCAAACATTGGTCTACTTTTGAATGTTATGGGTGTGAAACCTTTGTTGTAGTGCCTTAGTAAGAGTGCGGACATTTCAGATTTGAAATACGAATAACAAATCGTTTAATTTTTTTCACCAGAGCCGAAACAAGACTAAAAGAACCACTGACAGAAGGGACAGAGGAACACCAGTGGCACGGAAGCCGAATGCCCCACGCGTGGAGGACTCGCCAATTTCCTGTATCAAAGGGGCTCCTTAAGTGTTTATAAATAGAAAAATAATTGGATCTGTCCAGCTCCCCCCTTCCCCCCTCCCGCTGCTGACCAGATCGTCGCTGGAAAGCGGATTATCCCGATTGCCCGTTTTTTCCCGCTCGAGGCAATCCTGGTTCAGATGTCATTTCCTCATTGGCGCCGAGACCCAAGCCGTTTCCGGTCAATCTGCTCACCGGCGACCGGAGGGCATTCTGCCACAGGGGAGAATATTTACAGCCAACTACTCACATTTTTTAGTTCTCCCCCCCCCCCCTCCAAGTTATTAATGTATCTGACTCCTGAAAAATATTTAAGTTATTTTGAAAATGGAAATGTGTCATTCTCCCTTTTGAAATAGAATTTGATCAATTCATCAGCTTTATTTACAGCACTTCACGACATAGACGGCTGACTATGCTTCCCCACCCCATCCAGAACAGGAAGATTGAAATGAAAACTCGAAATGAAAATAACACAAACTAATATCGATAGATATTCAAATACTTCGCAAATATTGCGATTTATCAGGAACAGCGCTATATCATTAAATATATACGTTTAATAGCGCTAAGTAGGCAGATAAACTATTATTGTATTTAATGTTATGTAGTTTTGTATTTTTTTTTTTCAATTTTTTATTGTGATAAAATTACAACCTCGCAATTAGGCAATAAAATTAATTGTGTTAAATGTTCTCATTCATACCATATTCACTCCCTCATTCACACAGTATTTACAAACAGCCCAGAGATCTCCCAAATCCACATGGTATTTTTTTAAATGAGCTGAATAGTTTCAAATAATGAAAAAATGTTAAGGCAATTGGCTATTTTGTTTTTAACTATTTTTCCTCGCTATAGTGAGAGGTCCCTATCTACAATCACTTTCCTTAAAGAAGAACGAAATCTAAGACTACGTCTTAAAGAGGTCTTGAGCTCGCAAATTTAAGTTTAATTTTTTCATAAAGAGGTTTTCACATTTTGACTGGTTTATCCCAAATTTCATGCAAGATTCTACCCAACAGCAGTGTTCATACACCGGCTGATAAATACATTTATATGTATCCGTTAACTAATCGAATTTCAAGCCTACTCCCTCTATTGGACATCACCAAGTCTAAGAACTGAAAAGATAACTTGAGCCTGGTTTCTGAACAGTCTCAGGTGATGCTGAAGTATATTTGGACAAATTTCACTTGTTAATTTCAAAGTTTAGGCAGATCACAGTTTCCCTGATAAAAGCAAAAAATTAAAGAAACAATAGATTTAAGGCAACGGGACATTTGAATCTTATTAATGAAGTGTTCTTCTCCACTTACTTGAAATAGTCTCAGACAGATTGATCAAACCTTTATCTGGTGCAACTAACCTGAAAAAAAAGCAAAATTATTATTAATATAAATTATAAAGAAATGTTTAATTTAATTAACTTCTTAATTGTTCTAAAATTACAATTTGTCTTATTAGGCAATAAGCAATTGTGATAAATATTCTTATTCATACAGTATTTAAAAACAGCCCAGAGGTCTCCCAAATCAAACATGGTTGTTACCTCCATGCGATAGAGGAAGCGGAGTCTTGGGAAGTCCCCCACGCTCCTCCATCATTCACGTCACTGGATAAGAGCCAGCGGAGGCTGACCAAGAGCGCAAGAGCCACAGACGCTCAGGACAGACTCCCACTATCACTTAATTATAGCAGGTCACAAGGCCACTGCCGTGTTAGTCCCCGAGGAGGATTATAGGGATGAGTGGTGCAGTGCAATGACTGTGCTAGGGGACCAGGGTGGTTGGAGACGCTACCATGGAATTTCATACACTTGGAAGGGATGAGTTCAAGAATGTAGGGTATGTTAAGATCGTTATGAAGGGTTTTGTTGCTGACCTAATAAGGGGCATTTACTATTGTTCTCAGGACTTTTGATTGAAAGGATTTGATACGCTTGATGTTCGACTTTTTTGCTGTCCCCCATAGCTCTATTCCGTATGTCCAGATTGGCTTAAGTTTAACTTTGTAGATTAGTAATTTATTTTCTAGAAAGAAATGCTTAGTATAATAATTTTCAAAAACATCCTAACAGTGGAGAATCTGTTTCCATATCCGATAATAGGAATAATCTGATAAAGAGGAGATAAGACTACCGGGCAGGATTCAATGATTTACCATTGCGTGCTTCAAACGCTCAATCTCTCATTAGATCCGGAGCACGCTTTCTTTCAATATTGTGACTGCTTCAGATTGGAAAGACATTAGAGTAAATTATGACGGTTTCACAGCTGGCGGTCTTAATACATTTTAAAATTAACAATTGCTTACATTAAGGGTGAGAATTCTTTGGCTTTTGTATTGCTCGTGCAAAGGCTTAGAAACGATGCGGGCATGTAACCTCTTCATGGGATGCCTAGCGAAAGAAAATTTAATCTGTCGAAAGATAGTTATGAATTTTAAATGGGATAAAATCGGTTTAGCTCGCACACCACCTGTCACTCAAGAGCTGATTGAATTCGTTATTTCGACAGACGGGGAATCTTCACGCTCATTGGCTGCGAACCATGGAGAGGCGAGTCACTCATCGAGTTAGTCAAATGTGATTTCACACGGCTGCTCGTTCATGATAGGGACGAGTTGGTTCGTTGAGCGTTCGCCGATCAGCAGATCATGTAATTAGGGATATTCTATGGTAAGACATGTGCTCATGGCCCTTTTCCCGATGACAAACTCCCTTCCTGCCATACAGGGGGTACTTAAGGACGCCAATGGTCTAGTCAAGCAAAGGGAGGGTTCATCGATCTGTTTTGATATTGGAGCTAAATAGGGCTATCGTATTTCTAGGCTCGTAGACGTCTGTGGGTTAGAGTCCTGAAGATGAAAATAAATTTACTTAGAGAACACACGAATTTCGAGATTTTAATAAAGCAACAAACAAGCTTTCATAAGTTAACTTTAAGTTTCAGGTACTCTATAACTTGACAAGAAAGTAATTTCGGTTTTTTAGTGTGAAATAAAACTCAATTTCTTCTATACAAAAAATGAACTTTAAACAGTCAATTATTTTCCATTCTGTTCTATGACCTTTTGCCATCTTTCTGGTAACTTCGTGATCCCGCGCTCATAGAACTTCTGTTCTTTATCAGCAAAAATCTCAACCAAGTGCGATGAGGTCATCGTTATTACTGAAATTTTTACCATTTAAGAAGCTTTGTTAACTTCGAAATAAATGATAATCCGATGGTGCAAGGTCGGGGCTGTATGGGGGATGCGACATCACTTCCCAACCAAGCTCCAATAGTTTCGTACGTGTTGCTAAAGATGTGTGAGGCCTCGCATTGTCTTGGTGGAACCCAAATATCGAGCTTCTTAACATGTCCAAGATGTCTTATATGGTTTTCAATTGTTGTGTGTGATACATTTAACTGTTTTGCAATCTCTCGCACGGTTATATGACGATTCGATTCAATTACGGCTTTCATTTTGTCATCATCAACTTCAGAAGGTCGACCATAACGTTCATCTTTCAGTAAAAAATATCTAGAACTAACATTTTTTAAATCAATTCCGACAAGTGCGTTCTGTTAAACAATCAATACCATAAACTTCACATATCTCTTTGAGCCTCAGCCGCTTTCTTGCCTTTATGAAAATAAAAAGTAAAATGTGTCGGAAATCCTTATTTTCTCACCCGATGTTAAAACTGACAGTTTAATATTATTATGTAGTATACAGTATAAAATTACACTGAATATGTTTCTATAGCAACCTAAAGGTATCGACTACCAAATCTCAAAAGAAAAATTTCTAGCATTGACAAAAGAATAACGAAACAAACATAACGCTATCTACTGGTGCAAACCGAAATCACTTTCTTGCCAACCCATTATTAGTTTAAATAAGTCCAGTGATAAAATTAATTTGTTCTGTCCCCAACACTTCTGTTTTACATTGGTAAATGTAGAATTTTCAGACAAACTTAAGTACAACATTTGATATTGAAGTAAGATAAGGTTGTGGAAACAAAATGCGTTCATTAATTTAATAAATAATCCACAACCAACAGTGGTTGGCCTATACCAGCTATATTCTCTAGAACAAAAGATTAGGCGTGCATAGAACGAACTTCATCGTTGATATACTCATATGTTATCAACCTGTATGTTTTTAAACAAAAAAAAATAACAAACCATTTCAGTTGTTGTTTGATACTAACATAGGTAAAATTTACCAAAGCAGACATATTAGGCGAAGTACTAATTACTAAGACCTCTAATATAGGGAATGGGTCGCACACTGTGATTAAGCCGCACCTGAATTACAATGCGTGCGATTCCGCCGTAACAATATCGTGACTCAAGTTAATTACAATATATTAATTGCAGGCATTACCGAATTGAAATTTGACATGTATATCAACCATGATCGACTATTTTCAAATCGATAAAAACCAGTATTCGACATTGATAAGACTTTTAATTAGGCGATAAAAGATTAGTTTTACAAATTTGGTTTCTTGTTGACAAATTGAATTTTTTTTGGTTGAAGACTATATGTTGGTGGGTTATCTACAGGTCACTATTGTGTTCCCACCACAGTGGGAATACTGACCGTACGTCGTGGTTCCACAACTAATATTAGAAAAATGGTAACTAGAAAAAAAATGTACACAATTCTTTGCATGGTCTTTTAAGAGCTATGATGCGTAGCATAATTAGGCGATTGTGTAAACCATTTATTCAGTTGTTATAGCAACACGTTTTTTTACACTTAAAAATCGATTCAATTCCAAAATATCATTTTGAGGCTAGCACACCTAAATACTAACTTCAAAAACCCACATTAGATTTTGAGGCTAGCACACCTAAATACTAACTTCAAAAACCCACATTAGATTTTGAGGCTAGCACACCTAAATACTAACTTCAAAAACCCACATTAGATTTTGAGGCTAGCACACCTAAATACTAACTTCAAAAACCCACATTAGATTTTGAGGCTAGCACACCTAAATACTAACTTCAAAAACCCACATTAGATTTTGAGGCTAGCACACCTAAATACTAACTTCAAAAACCCACATTAGATTTTTGGCAAGGCCTAAGTATTTTATTCTTAAGGGGGGGTTGAGGTTCATTAAGTTTCATAGGGAAAAATATTACCTACTTGACTAAAACAATTGCGAATCCGTTTCATAGAACAAAAATATGATTAGGAAGTAACTGCCTAGCACCTAAGATCAAGTTCGGAAACAACCATGTTATGAAGTGTGCAGCCATAGAAGGAGGATGAAGACGAAAATGGGTTTTATAATCATCAATACTATATAAACATCAGAATCGTGTAAAACTTCTAAATAAAAAGATTTTGTGTGTATTTTTGTCAAATCTGACCAAGATTTATAAATGTGTTTTCTAATACAAAGGCTAATTAAGAACGATTTAATAAATTTATTGATTGAACGTCTGAGTAAATCACAGATGTCAAATTTTCATCATATTTATTGATGGTCAACTTTTCAACATGCTGAACATAGCGCCATCAAGTCCTGATAACAATAAAAGATAGAAGATGTTAAAACACAGAAATCTTTTGTTATATATTGTTTTTTTGTTAAGGAATATAACAAAATAGTAACAAGTACGTCACCCAACTTGCTGCGGCTAAAAACGGACAATAATAAATGTGTCCTCCGGCCAGCTCTGCTGTACGGTGCCCCGCTATTCACCCACTTGACTGACAATACAGCTAAAACTCTCCAACATTTCCAGAATAGGATCATGCGAAAAGTGGTCCGACATACCTCTCTCGAGAGGTTAAAGAACGCTGACCTGTACCCGTTGCATGGTGTGCCGGCGGTGGGTGAGTTCATCCGCCGGAGACACATCAAGTTTTTTTACTCGTTGAAGCATCTAACAAACCCAGTGATTAAAACTATGACCCCATCACCCCTCCCACATCGATGGCAACAGACTGTCGGGGAAAAATTAGGTTAAGCATTAGTATGTAAGTTAGTTTTAAGTTTGATCAAAAAGGTGAGCCCTATCACCTTTATTAGTCAGTTTAGTCCAGTCACGTATAATGTATATCATTATACTTGTTTATTCATTATATAATTTTTATAAAATAACAAAACCTGTATATAATATAGCGATGCTACAGGAAATACAAAAATAATTTGTTAATAGATTCGCTTGAGGATCTATAATTATCTGTAAATTACCATAGATTTTGTTTTTATTGTTAGATGTAAGTTAGTTTTAAGTCTATTATAAATAAGGTGAGCCCCATCACGTTTGAAGATGTTAAATCAATTAATGTATAATGTACTTTTGTACAAGCGCAAATCGGAATGTAGGATAATCAGAAATTGTATAAAATGTAGCCAAGCTGCAGGACGTATAATGATGTATTGTAAACAGATTGATTTGTATAATTTATATTGAATTCTGTAATAACTTTGTTTATATTCTGATAATATAATGTAAGTTATCAACTGTTACATACATTTATATCAGCTCATTTATTTCAGTAATTTCTTCAACTGTTTAATTCAGTATAATTATTGACCAGAGTCCAAAGCAATGACTGAGTGCCCCAATGTGAGAATCAAGCTGCTTGAGTCAAAGTTTATATATAAGCTGTAAATAATTAATGCCTAATTAGAACCATTGGGTCGAGGGGATTTTCCTGCCAAGAAGCACGGCATATCGTGACTCCGGCCCCGGCTGACAAGACAGGAAATGAACGTTTCCACGTTTTAGATTTTAGCTGATTATTTATCTTTCTTCGGCGTCATTCGTCACGGATACTGGCGCCTGCTTGGGCATGTCAGTACAGCCGACGTTGACGTACGTCAGTCCAGACAGGCTGTAATACACACTGACCTAGACGTCTACTTCATCAGGACTGTCACTCACTCAGAAATATTTACAATTAATCCGGCAAAAATAGCCTACCGATGTTCTACAACCTTATTTCAACAAAACAACATTCATTAAACACAAATATTATCCTGATTAGCTAAAATAATAACAATAGCTTCAATTTTCCATCTTCTGGTGACGAGGCTGACGGACGAGCATGGGGGACTTTTTTAGACTCGTATGCGAGGGAGGTGACAACCATGTGGATTTGGGAGGTCTCTGGGCTGTTTGTAAATACTGTATGAATGAAAATTGTAAATATGGTATGAATGAGATCATTTATCACAATTACTTATTGCCAAATAAGGCAGATTGTAATTTTATCAATAAAGTTGTATATATCAAATAACTTGTTCCTAAATGTTGTTAGTCACAATTATTGATTTTTGTTACATTTAGCAATGATCTAAGAGTATATTCTGAGCAGAGATATTAGGCGTATAGACGTAGTTACGTCCAGTGGTTCAAACCTGAAGGAACTACGTGGGTACAGTTAGCAGATGAAGAAGAAGCTGGCCAAGACCTTTGTAGACTGTGGCTAGGGTTCAGTGGGATATGGGGAAGGGATGTAACTGCCAGCAACATACATATATTATAATAATGATTTTAATATTAAACTAAATTTATCTATTGGAAGTAAGTTAACTTTATGGAGTAAGGTATGTGTTTTTGCACTATGCGGCTCCAGGCAACGTACGCGTGCTCTCAGTACAAGTTAGACTTTAGTGTTTATTTTAAAGTGGTTTTCAGACATCAGATGCGTCTTATCCTTTAGCAATCACTTTCTGCTCCCATAATATTCTAATAATTATGAAGGGATATAACTTCCAGGAGTATACATATATTATAATGATGAAAATTGTTAATATGGTATGAATGAGAGCACTTATAACAATAATGAAGTTTCAGTAGCAAATTTCTCATCTTAAGCCAGAGACATGCAAGGTGCACTGAGTAACAACTGGTCCTCACAGTACTATTCGAAATGGTATCGCCATTTTAGTTAGGTTTGTAGCTACTGATACTAGATACTAGACACTGTAGAGTGCAATAATCTCTTTTTATTAACTGTACTTGATAAGCTAAAATTGACGATGCGATGAAGAATCGGATGAGCAGGTGCGGCGGTGAAGTCGACAACGACCAGGCAAGCGAAACGGAGACAGTTCATTTTTTGTTTTTTTGCCAATAGTCCTAATCAGCAGCCATTAACAATCCGGCCGGGACAAATCACGTTTACAAACTGTGTTACTCCCGGTGGCTAATCCGGGAGGCAGGCGGATTTGTAGGGGATAATGATTAACGACAAAAGCCGGATATAGACTAATAGTTGTTGAGGAACTTAGGGAGTCCGTTCTGCTCCCGGGGGCGATCGGGTTTTGAAAAAGGGCCGGCCATTACCCTAAATAGGGCGGGCCCGATTGATCAAGGTCCTAAATCAGGCAGGGGGTACCTGCACTCTCCCGTGGGAGCCGGGTACCATTGGGGTGTCTAAATGTTTTTTGAGGGGATAACAGGAATCGTTTGGGGCTGAACATTTGCGACAATTCTTTACACGGAGTCTGCGTAAGTTAAAAGAGAACATTTCGTACACCCGTTACCAAAGAAGAATTAACTGGTAACTAGAACGGAATTGAAATAATTAAAACAAATATTACCTTGACGAAATATCTTTTTCTTCAAAACTCTACATAAGGTACAACAATCATTATTTCTCCCTTTAGCGACCGCTAACTACATAAGATAATTCACCCTATACTCTACTGTATATATATTGTTAATTAATTTAAACGAATTTAAATAACATTACCAAACCATAAATCATTGTAAATGTTGTAAACAAAAAAAAGACGCAGCTACAAGCCAATTAGTTATAGGAGCTGGGCCACCCGCTAACGTGGTACTAAAGCGAACCAAACCAGGGCTGTCAAAGAACAAAGGCCACCACATACTAAGCTGGCATTGGGTACAATAAAACCGATGGTGATTGGCTACTTACGAAGCTAGCTGGGTATATAAGACCCACGGTTTGGGGCTGTAATTCTTTCCCTGACAACTAGCTAACTGATGACTTGCGGCTGCGGTGATGTTCAAGAACTTGGCCTTCTCATTTATGAAACCCTCTGGACCTCTCTCTTCCTAACCTCGCTATGTTTTAGTCCAGCCTTGTCAGACCCCACACTCTCCTAGTGGGATTCTCTGCCTTCGCCTCGCTAAAACTAGCATCTCCTTGGGAGAGACCTCTCCCTCGCGGACGACGGTTGTCGTGGCCCTGCGAAATTTACCTAGCAGTGTCTCTCACGGCAATCCAGTCCGCCTCGCCGGTTCACACTCGCCTTTGGAATCCGGACGGATGTCGCCTACCCTGAGATCTACCTACTCTATACCTCTTCACCTGAACATAGTGCATTGTAGGGGCACATACCTATCAAATATGGAGTCAGACAGTAAGACCGTCGTGAAACGATTGTCTAGGTCATAGGCCTAATCAACCCTTCGTCACCAGGGCTAGGGTAACTAGGCACCCCCCTCGTGACGACCCGACAATCCCAATTGATGTTTACGTTACTGTAATCAAAATCTGTTCAAAGTAAGTGTGCTATTGACGACTTGGACAGTATTTGCATTGAGTAAGTTATTGTTTTCTAAATATCAATTACTAACGCCACCCGTATATGTAAAATGTTTATTAATCTATTCAATTTTATAATTAATATTAATAAAAAAAGATGAATTTTTTTGTCAATATTTTTTTTTATAGTTTAAAAACAATTTTTCTGTTACTTGAGTGAATAATTAATTAAATATTTTTTGTAGTGTATTAGAAACTGACGCTGTCCGTCAGTTCCGGCATAAACTCGTGAAAATAACTCCGTTATGTCACTTCACATGAACTCAATTTAGTTTGTGATTGTTTTAAAATTGTTCTGGTCTCGAGGGCGAAAATGCCTCTCCAAGTGATCCTATAACCATTCAGGTATATAACCTAGTCTCTGGATAGAATGGTGATTATTTTTAGGGAGCACATTACTAAGCAGAGTAGTTGAAGTGAATTTAGAATGAAATGCACTACTTCGGTCATCATGTGTAACGTGTGAAATTCTATTCGTTGCCCCAATCTATTTTCACAAAATAACGTGTAAATTGAAATCCCTCCTTACAGTTCCCCCAGCTGCCCCCCCCCCTTTCAAAAGTGGCCGTATCATTATCGCCCTAATGAGCGGATATGACAGGAAGCTGAATTCAGCCCTTTTTAACTTTTTTTTTTGTTTCATTTCTGCCAAATCGGATTTCACAAATTGAGTGGTTGACGTGATTCAGGCTGATTGGCGAAGCGGAAAATGTACCTTTGTGAGCTATTCAGCTTGTGAGCGGCGCATTCATTATGGTAGATTAGATAACAGAAGTTATAAGTAGAATAGTTAGCAATTATTAGTTTCTCGTCATTGGATCTTATTACAGCAGCTGACGTTAACAGACTTACGTTTGTTAGGATTAATCCATATTACAGCTAACAACATTACGAGGAAATACGGCCTGAAACGAACAAAACAGATATTCTTGCCACAATGGAAACCTATGGAAAAATAATCTAGAATTGAACAAGAATCAAAACTTCTTTATTGTGCTAAAATGACAATCTGCCTTATTAGGCAATAAGTAAGTGTGTTAATGACCTCATTCATACCATATTTGCAACTCATCATTCACTCGCTCATTCATACAATATTTACTAACTGCCCAGAGGCCTCCCAAATCCACATGGTTGTCACCTCCCTGGCATGCGAGAGAGGAAGTCCCCTCCACCGTCAGCCGCGTCACCGGATACGAGCCAGTTATATAATACTGATTATATCTTACGTTTCTAGTACGAATACGAATAGTACGAACTGAGGTCCCCTTGTTTTTTGTAAGTAACCATCCCCTAAAATCCAACCCTTTTTTGACCTGCTTAGGCACCTAAGCCTTCACTAAAGTATGTTCTAACGCAGTAACTGATTAATATTTGTATATATACCAGTGTTTTGATTGTTATTCATAATAAAGTTTTTTAAAAGACTCCTCGAGGCGAGAGCCTAACCTTGAATCATACTATTTCTTTGTAAACATCCATTGTTCTCCAGCATAAATAAGTCTAGCCGGTTAGGAGTAAGCCACTCTTTTAACGCTTACCAAAAAGGTAATACATATTTTTAATATAAAAATTGTTAAATAAATTTATTATTAGGCGATTGATTATTTAGCGAGATGTTATTGTATAAAAAATAAAATAAATAAAACTGAATTATTTTATGTAAAAAACTTTTTTGATATTTGGTAATTTTGCCCTCGGTTAATAATCTAAACACTTCACCATTTTTCACTTCAGAAAAGTTCTCTCGTGTTTGCTACGAATTTTTTCGTGAAACTCAAGTATCAAGAAATTTTTCAGGCAATGGGTTGTAGTTTTGATCACCTATACCCTTGCTGGTGAGATATTGTCTTAGGAATAATTATTAGGATGTGGTTTTGAATCCGAGTCAGAACTAGCAGTGATCTTGGTCGATAAGTCCTATGATCTGGACGACCGGAAATTGTAATTATAGGGGAGAAGAAAGGAAGTAAGGAGGACCCCGAGGCGGTTTTCTTTGTTGTATCAGCTTTCTTCAGTTACTTGCAAGCCATCTAATTATCTCTCCACTCCTTGTTCTTGGCTTTTCTTTCTCATCTCATCTCCTTAGCTCCTCTTTCTTTTGTTTCTCTCACCAAAATGTGAAAACTGTCTCTACCAGTCCGGCTTTTAGCTCCTGGCTACAGGGCCCGCTGGGATTAAATATTTCAGAAAGTCGTTATTTTCTGAATAAGACACAACGGGGATATTTAATTAGATGTGTCAAAACGATATCTTTTGCGGTATTACCTCCAGTATTATTGAACAAACAAGACCAGAAACAGATTGAATTTCAGAAAAGGAGTTAAACGGTTCTACAATTTCGAAATTCAAGACAGTTCTTGTTAAATTGCCTATTTCAGGATTAACAAATTTATTAAATGAGTGGGTGAATATGTGGGGAGATCCAATTTAATAATGGATAACGTTTCGACATGCTATGTAAGTATGCACCAGGTCCTGCCTGGCTCAAGATGAGTTTCTTGATATATGAGCACGTTATTTTCAATATAGAGAAATGGTTCACCTGTGGATTTTGTTAGAATGGGGTGAACCAAAGTACTTGCCTACTACCCCCACATAGCTAGGTTGTGTATGAATATAAATATGTTAACATCTAATGTTCCATGGGATTCCTTTGGTGAGCAGTATGTATTTCACTCACGTCCAATATTGTTATAGTAGTAATAATAACTTCTTTATTGTGCTAAAATTACAATCTCACCGGGCAATAAGTAATTAAGATAAATGTTCTCATTCATACCATATTTACAATTTTCGTTCACTCACTCATTCATACAATATTTACAGACAATTAACCCAGATTCGATTAAAAATAAAAGCTACTATGTGAACCATGAAAATAAACAGCAGGTCATGTTCAATGTTTTCAATTACTAATTCAAGTATGTACAATAAAAGTGAGGTTTTCGATCATAATTTTACATATCATTGAACCCTTTTTAATTCACACTACAATCAGAAATTTTATAATCCCATATTGTAATTTAGAATCGAGTGAGCCACTAATACGAGTACTGAATTTTACCTCGGAACGGGGAAAGTTAATAGGACCTACTGTCAGTGCTTGTACAGTAGCAATGCATCACAGCTTTTGTTTGCGGGCATCGCTGGCCACCAATGGACGACACTCATAGCACAGTCCTTTTACCTTATTAGTCTAGTCTACATGTGTGTCTCTTACTAAACTCACAAATTTCCTGTCATTTATTAAATGAATGTTTTACAATGTACTTTTTTTTTTTACCCTTTTCATTTATTGATGATTCAGTTTTTATTAGTCAGAAATGATTTCAATAAATCCCTCTTATTACGTCAGCAACAAAAGCTTTCATAACGATCTTAATATACCTTCCAAGTTCATGAAATTCCATAGTAACCTATCCAACCACCCTAATCCTCGATTAATGAAGCAAAATGTTCCCACATTACCTTCACCCTTTGTCGCAAGTCTTGTCCACTAGTTTATTTTAATTCTATTCCTCTCCCTGTATCCGAGACAGTACGGTACTTAGGCTTCCATCTCGACAAACGACTGACCTGGAACCCACATACGAGACTAAAAAGACAAGAACTAAACAGACGCTTTGGACAACTATACAGACTACTTCAAAGGACATCAAATCTCTCAATAGAAAATAAATTACTAATCTACAAAGTTATACTTAAACCAATCTGGACATACGGAATAGAGCTATGGGGGACAGCAAAAAAGTCGAACATCAAGCGTATCCAATCCTTTCAATCAAAAGTCCTGAGAACAATAGTAAATGCCCCTTATTATGTCAGAAACAAAACCCTTCATAACGACCTTAATATACCCTACATCCTAGAACTCATCCCTTCTAAGTTTATGAATTCCACAGTAGCCTTTCCAACCACCCTAATCCTGTAGCACAGTCATTGCACTGCACCACTCATCCATATAATCCTCCTCGGAGACTAAAACGGCAGTGGCCTCGTGACCTGCTATAAATGCGTGATAGTGGGAGCCCTGGCAATGTCCAATTTCTCCAATCATGTCCTGAGCGTATGTGGCTCTCGCGCTCTTCGTCAGCCTCCACTGGCTCGTATCCGGTGGCGCGACTGACGGAGGAGCGTGGAGGACTTCTCAATAATTCACTTCCACAGGTTATCTAGACTTGGCAGTAAATATTAACACTTAGCTCCTTAAATTTAGACGACTAACTGTACTTAAATCTTAAAAGCTTTGCGAAAAAGTGTTTTGTATTTGTGTATATACAATTGTTTTGTGCGTGTTCTTGTTTGAATTGTAGTCCTGATGGAGTCTGAATTGGCGAACTGTCGAAATGTCAAAAACAAAATATATTTGGAGAGAGACTTCAAGCTTTCAAGACTCAAATATCGAAATACAAGTGTTTTTTTGAATGTTGATATTAGGAACATTATTATATTAATTAAACTGAAGTATTTGTGGTAATTGTTTCGTGCGCTTTCTTGTTTAATTCTAGTGTCAGTTGGAACAGAGTCTGAATTGGCGAAACGTCGAATGTTCTATAAAATATCAATAAAAAAATATATTTCGAGAGAGGCTTCAAGCTTTCAAGGCTCAAATATCGAAATACAAGTGTTTTTTTTAAATGTTGATATTAAGAACATTATTATATTACTTAAAATGAAGTATTTGTGGTAATTGTTATGTGCGTGTTTTTGTTTGAATTGAAATCTGAATTGGTGAAACCTCGTTGTATGAAAAAAAAAAATATTTTGAGAGGGACTTCAAGCTTTTAAGACTCAAATACCGAAATACAAGTGTATTTTTGAGTTATGGGATTATTATATTGAAGTATTTTTGGGCAGAAATAGGTAGAGATCACTTATTCAACTGGACTGAGTTCAGCGTTCCTTGGGATCTGTGCTCAAGCCCGTGAGGGTAGCTTGGGAAAGTCACCCCTGGCTTTAAGGGCAGGAAGGGCTCAACACTTAACCCCACAACCTTCATTACGGGGCTTCTGTCAGGTCCTCCTGTTTATTTATTATGGCCACCCTCTAGCAGATTTCTCCAGTCCACGGTCGAATTTTATTAATAAAGGAGGTGATTTGTACGCTCAGCCCCATAAGGAAGGCAGGCTGGGGAGCAGAAACAGTACAAGGGGAGAATGCTGCCATCTGATGCCCGTTCCGTCTGCTTTGTTTCACTTCTTCTTGGGGGGGGGACTTTTTTCTTCTTTTTTATTCGAGTTTCTTCCTCTTATATTTCTTCCAAGAACAAAAGGAGCTTTGTTCACTTGAGTGGACAAGCCGCTCCGACTGCTTGAGTTATTTCTCAAGTCGGTGCATTTAATTAGCCAACATTTTTTTTTTGTGTCCATGTAGTATTGCGACATCTTGAAATTCATTCCAAAAATTTTCCCGTTCCCAGAGGGTGAGGCTCTACTATCCTATTGTTCTACAAGAGCAACGGGAAAATGGTGCAATCAAACTATTTTTTTATATAACAACAATTTTTATTAAGATAAAATTATAATCTGCCTGATTGGGCTATAAGTAATTGTGATAAATGATCTCATTCATAATATATATACAAACAGCCCAGAAGCCCCCCAAGTCCACATGGTTGTCACCTCCCTCGCGTGCGGAGGATGAAGGGGAGTCTTGGGAAGTCCCCCACGCTCCTGCGTCAGCCGTGTCACTGGAAAAGAGCCAGCGGATGCTGACCAAGAGCGCGAGAGCCACAGACGCTCAGGACATGATTAGAGAAACTGAGAAATTTATATCAGGTGCAATCAAACTAAAATTGTTAAGGTCTATTTAACAATATTAGTCAGCCGTGGAGTCACCTTTTTTTTTTGGAAATACTAAATGGATAAATATTTTATTAGTATTGAAAGGTTCTTGACAATCCCCCCTAATGCTCTGTGTTTGGTATATAATAAATAAAATAATGTTATGATATATATTATTATTTGTTGTTTTACTCAGAATATGAAATAAATATGTACATGGACGAGTATTGTATTAAATGAGAATAACTTTTCGAAAAGTTACAAAAGCCAGGAAACGCATCAAGCAAAGTAAGTATATTAAAAAGCACTAAAATTGTTAGGAATTTCGTTTTTGTTTTTTTAACTTTTCAATAAGCAATGATCGTTTAATATAATCCGAAATATTGTTTTCACGGTGCGTGTGAGAAAACAGAATAATTTACAACAACCTTATGTTAACGGTTAAGTTTTTGAAACTTAAAATATTGTACTCTATACTCTACGATCGTTTAAGTCCGGGAAGCTATTTGTGGTTTTTAAGTACTATTTTGTCCCGTAATAATTCAAGGACATATTGAATACGTTCTGAGGCGAACTACAACGCATTTGGAAAGACAAACAAGGGTTCAGTTCACGTTATTTACAATTTATTTATATATTTTCCCCCGTGCGTTATTATCGGTCGCTTACACGAACCGCCAGGGGACCTGATCTTAAAGAGTTGCCTGCTTAAATATTCTATATAAAAGTGTCAGTTGGTTTTCCTTGAGGGACATATTGAAACTGAAGGTGGAGAGGGCTGGTGACTGTATGGTAAGCTTGACAGGTGACGCCTCCCCAATATGTGTCAATCCAACCCCTCACTCACCTAACCGAATAAGGAGTCCTCCTTCCAAACCGCCGTTCATAAACGAGTCCGCAAGTCCATAGCTGGTTTTTTCCAATTTTCACTTTTGTTTTCCATGTTAGATTAGTAAATCGTATTTAAATATCGTCCACCATTGATAACATTTTTGGGAAATGAGGTCGCTAATTGTCAGCAAATTATTTTTAAAAAAATTTAAACGGATATAGCTAGAGATTATATTTATCTAATAAACCAACACCCAAGGTTCTGTTAATATATTTTATTTTGAATTTTTGCAATAATCATAATTTTCAGGCAAAATTAATACAAACACACCTGAAAAAGGGTAATTTTTTTCGTACATTATCAAAGACAAACAAAAAACTACTTGGTTATATACCAAAGTCTTTGTAATGAAATCATTGTTAAATTTAAAATGACATATTAAATCAATATTTGAATCGTTTGTTCATATAATTTAGAACCACACTTTACAATCACTAATCACATCGTCTTTGAGTTACAGTTAGTCATAGTCGGACACGCCCACCGGTGGAGGTCTCGTCGATCCAGCCACTGCCCGGGTCATTTATTAATCTGACTCCATAAGATCTTAGGTGTTAGCCCGGACAATGCACTATGTTCAGGAGAATAGGTACAGATAATTACGTGGTATTGGAATGACCACAAGTTCACACTCGGTACAAGAGCCTGGACGAAATACCAAAGGTGAGTGTGAACCGCTGGGTGGAAATTTGTAGGGTCCCAGAGATCGTCGTCTGTATGGAAGGGGTTTCCATCTTAGGAAGTGCTAGTTTTAGCATGGGTCGGGGGAAATCGTGAAAGCTGGCGATGCCGGACGGACTAAAGCATAGTAAGGAAAGGGAGGTGCAGAGGTAATTAAATAACAATGGCACAATTCGAGCAGAGTAACAAACCCCAGTGCAGAGAGAGCTGTCTGATTCCGTCTGTCTCCAGAAGCTCAGAATCCCTACCTACAGCGAATGAAAGAGCCGCTTATTTCGACCAATCATAGAACGTTTATTTTGGCCAATCAAGAGCTGCCACGCCCGCGGCCCTAGTGAGCACTCACGGTGTCAGGATCGTCCCCTTCTAACTAGTCCCCTCTCTCTATAGTGACGCCGAAGATTTACTGATAGGTAGACGGGTGATTTATACCCCACGAGGAGGGTAAAATCTATTTGTTAATTGTGAAGAAGTTGGCTCAGCACTCATGTATCGGAAAGTAAAAATGTGCGAAAAACATAATTATGATTTTTGAGTTGTTTGTTGCTGAATGAGGGAAGTCTTTCAGTTGTCGGGGATAGCTCAAAACGCTAAGCCAGGATTCTTTTGCGACCACTAGAAATATCAGGGATTCATATTTTGAGGAATAACTAGAAATTATAAAGGAGAGGCAAGAAAAAAAACACAATTTACATAAAAATTAAAATATTGTTGATGATGAAAGCTTTCTTAAAACAATTAGAGGCCTTGGTTCTGTTCAATATTACCAAAAATATGACAAATTCAAACGCCTTGATAGGGGGTGCGCTTTTTGTCTCTCGTATAAAATTTATGAAAATTGAACTATCTGGCTTAGACAGTAAACGTATAAATATTTACTACAAACTGACAGTCTAACATGACGACTGCAACGGTGATGTTTTGACCATTTGCCCAGCGAGACGAGAGGAGGCATCTGGTCCACTAGGACATAATTGGGCCGCAGATCCATCAGATACCACAGAGAGAGATAGAGGTTAGAATTAATTCGCATAGCCACATAGAGACCGCGCCCTTGGACCTCTTGACAGGTTGATATTCGCTGCAGGACTGTGGATGACAGCCGGAATGAACTGAAAAGGTAAAGCGGCCGGGTTAGCCAGTCCCGAACATTTAACAGTCGCTAGTTTTACAGTGGGCTCGTCGAATCGTTAGATTTTCCTTAATGTCAGCCAGCACGACATCTTATTAACTCGCTGCCATGTCTGTGGGGGGGGGGGTTGAGACCTCTCATTAACTGCACTAACAGATGGGGAGGGGGGGGGGGGTAACTGCCTATAAACACACTGATCCCACGTGCGCTTGTTTATTTTTAATGTTTCAAAGGGTTTACGAATACACTTTTTCAATTCTTTCGTTTTCCTAATCAGAATCTAGGAATTTACAATAAAGGGTGTCCCAGAATTAACGCAAGATTTGATTTAAATAGAAAACACAGTTTTTAGTAATTTTGTTGTTATTTTCTTTATTGAATTATAAAGTAAATAGGATAGGGTTATTTATGGAATAACACGTCGGGAAAATGGCCTCCACGACTTTGCTGGCACATACGCACTCTTTTGTTGAAATTTTCCATGACCATTTGGCATAAATGTGGTTGAATTTCGTTGATGCAGCGTTGAATTTCCTCTTTTAATGCACGGGTGGATGTGGGGTTGTTGACATTCACCTTTGACTTCAAATAACTCCATAAAAATAAATCTAATGGTGTTAAACCACACAATCTAGGGGGCCAATTCTGATCACCAAAACGAGAGAGTACACGTCCTGGAAATGTCTCATGCAATATTTGAATTGTTTCATGGGCTGTATGACATGTGGCACCACCTTGTTGAAACCACATATTGGCCACATCAATATCATTCAATTTCGGCACAAAGAACTGTGTTTACGACGCCGAATTGTTGTTCCTGGATTTTCAAGAACACTCTCACGCAGTGCTTAGATATTGACATTTGAACGGCTTGTTTTTGGACGACCAGTGTGTTTAGCGTCTCTAACTGATCCAGTCTCCCTAATTTTTTCAATTAATCTTTTCATAGTTGATGAAGTCAAAACACTATTCCGACCATATTTTTTATGAAATTTTCGAACTGCGGCCGCCAAACTTTTGATATAATGTTCAACAATAAGGACACGTTGTTGTATCGTGTAACGCTCCATTTTTACTAACCCTAAACTTTCAGCTGTCAAATTGCTTTTTTTTTTTAGAGTTGACAGCACTTTACTGCACAAATGGCGGCAAATTCAAATCTTGCGTTAATTCTGGGACACCCTATATTAACTACTTTATAATGGGCCTGTATTTTATATTTTGCTAAATCCATGTTTTTTTTTGACATATACCTTCTTCATCAATTAACTATATATATTTGTGAGTCAAACCTTCATTCTGTTTTGTATTATTTCTTATTGAGTACTACCGATCATATCGGTTATGGCGTTAAATGGCGGTAATGGCGGAAAATTCAAATCTTGCGTTAATTCTGGGACACCCATTATATATTGTGCTGATTTTATATTTGCACATTTTTCATTTCAATTAAAACGAAACATGGAAATGAAATAACATCAATAATAATATATAATTGAGAAATTTAGTACATAAATAAATAATGGTTGCTTTCGTACCGTACGGATTTAAATATTTACTTTAACTATCCTGACTATGTGGATTATTTTGTGACTACACGAAATACTGGGATATATGTTTTGATGAATAACATTTAAGACAACTGAAAAAAAACTGATTCAGCTGTTAAGTTTCAAAACATCTATTAAACTCCCTTGGGTAAATGACTAGTGCTACCGCGTGCCAGAATAGTATGGGACCCAATGCGTTGTCTGCTGACATGGCCTCCTGGATCTCTACAATAACACATACTACAATGAAGTATTACGTTACAGTACATGACAAACCCGGTGTTTAACACGATAACCCACGCTACGTTCCCTCATCGATGGCAAGACGCTGTCGCGGCTGTAACGCTTTAGTCTTAGGCTCTAGTTTTTAACATAGTAGTTTGTAACTACCTCATTGTAATCTGGAGGTGAGCCCCATCACCTAGTCCTGTACCCAGTGATTTGTAATTTTAACTTCAAGTAGAAAATTGCTACTGTAATTCTACCCTCCTTTGAATGCATACGCAGATATGCAGTAAGAGGAGAAATTTGTATATCGAAAATTTGTAAATTGTAAAACTTATTGATCAATAAAGGGGGTTTGAAAAAAAACAACAACATATTACGTAGTTAAATATTAATGATTTGGTATGAATGTCGTTACAACGCACACATGTAACTATCAGAATTACGCAGACTAATGATTTTTACGCCTGTTTATACTTTTGTCGAGTTATAACTGATTAGTATCCGTTTGTGGACCGTTTCAAAAAGGGTAGGTTTCCGAAAATCGCTATCACTTGTAAAATTTCAGCAATAACTGTTATTAAAATTTCTTTTTGATATATATATTTCTATATACTCGTATAAATATATGCAGGTAGACTAAAGCCCTTTATCGCCTGCGTTGGCCGTTTCAAAGTATATAGAGCAGCTCTATCGAAGTTTTTTTTCCCTCTCTTTGTTCTGATTAAGGTTTCCATTACAGCCTTTGTATAATTAAGGCTTCTAGATCAAATTGACATTTCCGCCGAATTAGCGTCAAGGGCCAACATTGCCGTGATAGCGGTCACATTGTTACTGTTATAGGATGGTCCTGAATAGGACAGGAGCTCCTGTTACATCATTATCTCAAATAATAAAAGGGCACGGCTGGAGTGCGCACGATCCCAATTAGCGGGACCATTATTAATTATTAATTAAGGCGAATATTCAATACGTGGATATGTGCCGCTGTGTGTAATGTGATACGACAGGACGTGTACGGGCATTGCAGGCCCATTAGCGAGAGAACGGCTCATATCAAGTCTACGTTGTTAGTAATTGACGGGAGAGGCTTTACTTTCAAACAGGTAAGGGAGCTCGCCATTAGTTTGTCGGTATGTCTGTCTCGATGCACTCAATCATTTTCAAGGCATCTCCAAAAAAAAACCCAACATACGTTTTTTAACTTGGGGATAAAAAAAAAGCCAGTTTCGAAATCTTTTGAAATATTAATATGCCCCAAGCCTCTCTATCATAAACAAATTTTCGCCTGCGTTTGTACAAATAGAAATCTCCTTGATGTGAAATCCAATCCGTCGCAATAAATAATTAGGGCAAATGCCCCTAAAAGTCAATTTTTTTTCGGGGAATTTCCAACATAAGGTCTTACCTTTTGCTATGACCTGGAACCCACACACGAGGCTAAAAAGGCAAGAACTAAACAGACGCTTTTGACAACTGTACAGACTACTGGACATCTCATCTCCCAATAGAAAATAAACAACTTATTTACAAAGTTATACTTAAGCCAATCTGGACATACGGAATAGAGCTATGGGGGACAGCAAAAAATCATCAAGCGTATACAATCATTTCAATCAAAAGTCCTGAGAACAATAGTAAATGCCCCTTATTACGTCAGCAACAAAACCCTTCATAACGATCTTAAGATACCCTACATTCTTGAACTCATCCCTTGTAAGTTCATGAAATTCCATAGTATCCTATCCAACCACCCTAATCCTGTAGCACAGTCATTGCACTTCACCACTCATCACCATAATCCTCCTCGGAGTCTAAAGTGGCAGTGGCCTCGTGACCTGCTATAAATAAGTGACATTTTGCTATAAAGTAGAAATTCTGCGATTTTTTAAATTTTTATAAAGTTCTTTATCTACTAACTTCTCGGTGGCAAGAGCTACAATTTTTTCTTTTGCATACTAAAACGGTATGCAATGTAATAAAGAGGATGAAACCCATATTTCGTAATATTGTACACTGATATACCAGTGGCTGCTGTTTATGAGATGTTTTAATCTGGATTATTGTAAGCGTTAGAAATGTCGAGTGGACGGAAAAAACTAAAGCAGGAATATTTGATGGCCCAAAAATAAGACAACTCATTAAGCATACTGCCTTCGTAAATTCGATGAATGAGGCTGAGCGAAAAGACATTTGTTGCAGTTATCAGAAATTTCCTGGGCGAACGCAAAGCTGAAAACTATGTTGAACTGGTAAACAAGATGCTTGACAGTTTCAAATCACTTAGGTGTAATATGAGTATTAAGATGCAATATTTACAAAGCCACTTAGACCTTTTCCCTGAAAATTTAGGAGACACCAGTGAGGAACAAGGTGAAACATTTCACCAGGACATTAAAACTACGGAGACGCGCTAACAAGGAATTTGGGATACGCACATGATGGCAGATTACTGCTGGAGTTTAAAAAGGGACTGTTCCAAAATGCATTTAAGAATGTCACGGATCAGAAGGTTCTGAACTGTTCAGTAACTAGTTGGTTTCATCGATAACTTTTTCCTCTATCTTTGTATATAATAATATTTGTAATTACAATATAATAATAAAAATTCCATTTTTAGTTTTCTTATTTGATCCATGGATTATTTGTTTTTTATTGGCTCCGTGTTAGCCATGCATTTTATAAGAATCTACCAAGAAGCCATGTCATGAAAGGAAACAATCTTGACGGTGATAACACTCAAAGGAATCGACCACTAAACTGATTTCTCTCACAATACTGTCTTACCAGTTTTTTAAGCACACAACGCTATTGTAATGTTTTTAAGAGTTTGCTCAGTAATAAACTGCATTTTCACTATTCAATATTTTCATAAGTATTACAAATTGTGTAAATAACTTTCAAAACTAATAACACTACATCTAAAGTGTCACGTTCATGCCCAAAGTTGTCAACCCTTTTTTTTTCTTCTTTCTTAGCTCTCAAACTTATAAAAATTGGATGTGGGAAAAATAAAGAAAAATTATTTTGGGCTAATGAGTGCCTTTTACTAAGGGGAGTCCCCCATTTGAAGGATGTATGAGAAGGATATAGGGTGTGGTATGCCTAAAGGATGCTCTATAATTATTATTACTCTATAATGCCATTAATAACATGTTACAGTCTCATCTAGGCATTCCTATTAGTTGCGAAGGAACTTGTATTTAAACTTGAAAAATTATGTTTTTGTGACATGGTGTCGTTTACCTCTGCGTAATTCTGATAGTTAAATGTGTTTGTCATAACGACATTATGGGTTTATACAAAATAATTAATATTTAACTACGTAATACTTCATTGTAGTATGTGTTATTGTAGAGATCCAGGAGGCCATGTCAGCAGACAACGCATTGGGTCCCATACTATTCTGCCACGCGGTAGCGTCAGTTCGTAATGAGTCACTGTTACTAATCAGTTACTCAAAGGAGTCAATAAATGTTTTAAAAGTTAACAGCCAAATCGGTTTTTTTCAATTCAACTTAAATGTTATTCGTCGAAATATATCCCAATATTTCGCGTGGTCACAAAATAGATATATGCATATAGATTCTCACGTTTTTAAAAATATAATTATTATGCAACGAAAAGCGGGGCATAGTTGATATTTAGTACAAAAGCCCATTTTGTGAGGGCTTATTCTGCAGATGGGAATCCATACCACTCTAAAACAAAACGTGATTTAGTTGAAGGAGTCTAACGAAGATTTAAAGCGATTAGTAATTTGCGAGAGCTACGAGGGCAGTTTTAATGAATGAGGTTGATTACAGAGTAAATTGGCTATTGTTTTATTGCGTCCAGCCTTTTTGAGCTGTCTCAGCTGGAATAATATCCTCAAAGGAACGCTTGCTTTTCCAGTTTTAAATTTCCAGCTCGTCTCTAATTTACAGTTCATTTTTTATTTGAATAAACGTTAAAACGTTAAATAGCATTCGGATTATCTTTAATAAGATCCAATATAATAACACTCCAAGCTGTTTAAAAGTATTCCATCTCACACCGTGCCCGACAATACCATGGTCCGATATTTAGTCGTAATGGACACTGTTTAATTTGGAAAAGTCGAAGTTCTTACTAATTATTTTGAAATTGCGATACGCTATTAAAATATATTAATAATAAATAATACTATATAAATAATACTAATATTATTACTATAATAATAATAATCTGTAGTATACGATAGAATTTTGCCTCGATTTACAAGGGGTGAACTTGAAATAAACTCATGATTTTTTATCTATTGATATTAATCAGAAGTTAATATGTTTTAGGAGAAGTGACCAAAACTCGGGTCAACCTATTGACGGTGAAACCTTAGTAAGGGTAGATATATATTTTATTGGTATTTTCCAAAAAAAATGTTTAATTGCAACTGTCAGGATTGAATGAGTCATGCTTAAAATGTAATTTGTTACAATTGAAATGGGCATTATTGGAATTAAATCGACGGGAAAGTGGTTTTTTTTTTTTAATTACATTTCGGAAATACATTTTTGAGGAAAATTAAAGTTAAATTATGCTTATGATGGATGAAAATTTGACATTAATCCAACACTTTAACCCCAAACTCACGACAGCTCAGAAGAAAATATTGGGACTTACCGGCGAAACAACGGCGTTGCAGATAATACAAGAAGGTGCCACTTACTTACAAGTGAAGCCATGAAGTAGTTATCGTACGCACGATCATGTTAATTGCACAAGTTTACTGCAGTAGCAATTTTATTTGTAGTAATCAAAGGGTAAATAAAAAATAATACTGCTTATTACTGCCGGTGGAGAATTTCGATCACCTAAAATATAGCTCTTATTGACCTTTTTTTTTTTTCTTTTCTTTCATAGCATCTTTAAATTTACAGATAATTATAGATCCTCAGGCGAATCTATTTACAAATTATTTTTGTATTTTCTGTATAAAAATTCTATAATGAATAAACAAGTATAATGATATACATTATACATGACTGGACTAAACTGACTAATGAAGAGGATGCTTTTGACATAAATACACTTGATCCGTATATATCCAAGCAAGATCCAATATTTGCATATATAATTCATAACACGGGTGAAAATAAATGGCTACTATGATAACTCTTGTTATGTAAAAACGAAAAAAAAATCGATTAGTGAAGAAAATTGTTCTAGATTGAAAAAAAAAAAAATAATGTCTCTCTCAAAAAACATATTTCTTTTAAATTTGCATACACAATATAAATATATATTTTTGTAAATATAATACACAATTCAAATTACATATTGCTAATCATGACGACCATACAACAATATGATATTAAAAATTATAGACACACATATTTTTTTGTAACGAACCAATTAATTATATTTGCCACTGATAAAGTTCCTAGCTTTAACAGGGGCCTCACGAAGACTAGGAGAGACAGACAGACCGACAGTAAAACAAGGGTTTCTGATTTCGAAAATAATATATGACAAAATAATAAGGCCTTTGAAAAATGTATGCTTAGTTTAACACTCAAGAGAATGAAAACGGTATGTTATTTTATCACACTTGTCTCGAAAGAAATTGTATTTATTTGTAAACTGAACGTTCCATGTTAGAATGCGGAGTCTATCCTCAAAAATTTTCAAAATAAAATTGGTGTTTAATCAATAAATAAATTTAGCGGAACGACAACTTGACTAAGAAAGGTTCAGAGCATTTTACGAAAGTTATCGCAAATAACCTAAGAAGATATTTGTCTCGATAGAAGTAGTTCTGGAGGAAGACGCAGAAAGGGGAATAAGGGAAACTTCCTGAAAGCTTTTCCCAGTTTTCTCTTAAAAAAAAAAAAAAAAAAAAAAGATGGAGGGTGGGAGAGGCTGAGGATCTGTTTAAATCGTCGGATACTGTTTCACAACTAGGACAGCCTTTTTTTGGGAGGGGGGGTTATTTATACCTAATTCGGGTTTATTCTTTATCAATCAGTACAGATCGGCTGAGAGTAGAGTCTAATTTAGAATTTTTTCTTTTCTTAAAGCTTTATGTACATTATCATTATCATCCATATGTATCCAATTCCTAGATGTAAATTATTTCAAATAAACATCTTAATGTAACTGGTGTACATGAGGGTGACATTTTTAGTATACCAAATGTTAATATATCATGGACAATCATGTGATTATAAATCTATTGTTTTCTAATAATCAATAATGCATAGTTTAATTGCTGCAATCTTCATTCACGTCCTGACTGTATGTATATAATAAACACACCTCAAATCAAATTATGTGATAATTAAAATATAAAATTTGAAAAAAACAGACTGGTTCCTTTTCGCTAACTAAGCTATTTTAGATTTGAAATCCTTTATCCCCCCCCCCCACTTCAATACGGCATCCTAAACAATTCGTCATTCGCCGAATTTTAAAGTGTTTTTAAATCATTGAATAACCTCTTAAATAATGATAATGATGTGTTGAAAATGCTTATTTTCATTTGTTAACAAAATAACACGGACTTTCTTTGTATAGCAACCTAAAGGTATCGACTACCAAATCTTAAAAGAAAAAAATTCTAACATTGACAAAAGAATAACGAAACAAACATAACGCTATCTACTGGCGCAAACCGAAATCACTTTGTTGCCAACCCAATATTAATATGCTCCGTCCCAGTCTAGCATTTGTTTTCGAATAGACATTATTTGAAAAATGTATATTTGTTTGTCAACATTTTGACAAATCTGTCATACTCCTAGGTGCCAGGCTTGTATTTGTATAATGGTTTATATCGTTGGATTATATAACTGATTAAAATTGTCTTTTGAAAGCATTATTTTATTTCGGATATATCTACTATTTATTTTTATAGCGGTTTAATGTTTATTGAAGTCCCTTTAAGCTCACCCTTAGGGTTAATAGATGACCAATCCGCTCATGCGTGAAGAACGGCAACTGTTGAAAATATCTGCGATCATATGTCGTCTTCTAGAAGGGCTGTTGGCTCGTTTGGTGTGTATTCACTAATAACTCACAAGGGGAAATCGCTAGTCTTTTTCATAAATTTCGTCTACTCAATCTAGTCTTCTGTTACTATCAGCTACAGACTGGTGGTTTTGGTTGAAACAAGTCCATGGGCTTACACCAGGTAGGTTGTTAGACTTAGAACGTGGCAATCATTCAATTATAATATACATCTACGCTATCTACTGGTGCAAACCGAAATTACTTTCTTGCCAACCTGATGTAAACGGTTTTGTGAAATGTTTTTGTTTAAAAAAACAACAGCCTGTGATGACAAGATGGGATATAGTGGTGCATAGGTATATAGAGATAAAGGGACAGAGGCAAGGAGAGAGAGGGGAAGTGGCGAGGCACACCTGGAAGACAGATGATGATGGAGAGACGTTGCCGACACGTCTAACAACTTACCCAGGCGACAGTCACCCTTACCGCGCTTGGTCTTATTCTTTACCACAAGTCAACAGCCGAGCGGCTATGGTGTTTACCAGGGCACCATAGTGCTTTACCACGGGCACATACGAATCACGAATGGTATGGCACGGTCAGAAAATAAACTTGAAGACAGAAATGCTTCATTGTATAAAATTACAATCTGCCTTATTAGGCAATAAGTAATTGTGCTAAATGTTCTCATTCAACCCATATTTAAAATTTTCATTCACTCGCTCATTCATATTATATATACAAACAGCCCAGAGGCCTCGCAAGTCCACATGGTTGTCACCTCCCTCGCGTGCGAAGGAGGAAGCGGAGTCTTGGGAAGTCCCCCACGCTCCTACGTCAGCCGCGTCACTGGATAAGAGCCAGCGGAGGATGACCAAGAGCGAAGAGCGTGAGAGCCACAGACGCTCAGGACATGATTAGAGAAACTGGGCATTGCCAGGACTCCCACTATCACTTATTTATAGGAGTGAAAGGGATCCTTTTACTAGGAGGGACCTATTTGCTGAAGGTTGGGTAAAATTTCCTTTTTTTTCATAGCCCCTTTAAATTTACTGATAATTATATACAATTATAGATGTTCAGGCGAATAATGATACACATTATACGTGACTAGACTGAACTGACTCTAATACTGATCAAACTTAAAACTAACTTACATACTAAATCTTAACCAAATTTTCGTCCGACAGTATGTTGCCATCGATGCGGGAGGGGTGGTGGGGATCATCACTCACATAGCGAAGTGCTTAGTAACAATAGATATTAACAGAATAAGTGAGAGTAATCTTAATTACTTAATTACCGGCACGATAAAATTTAATGTAACTCAACAATGTTATAAGTTCAGAATGTAACTTTATCAGACGAGTTTCCAATTTTATTGACGTATTATATGTTTTAACAGTGATTATTCATTAACAATTACGCCAAAACGTTGATAATTAATAAATAAATATGCTGGCAACATATTTAGTTTTAGAAAAAAAAAGTCCTAAACTAAAAATTCATCAAAAAGTTTATAAAATTTTTGTTCTGAATTAAACGCTATAAAACATTTGATCCCACTCTGTTCGGGTCCGGAAATCATACAATTTCTCATGTCTCTTTCTTATTATTTTTAATATCCTACTTGATCTTAATATGTGGCGCAGTTTATAATCGCTGAACGCAATGGAAAAGTGTTTGAGTGAGATGAGGGAAAATGAGCAATTGCATTAAATGAAGCATAAGTGCTTAAGTGTTACAAATGAGGTGATGTAGGACAACATGTGCCCTAGCACGTGTTAAATGTTACAGGCGGAGCCTGAAGGCAAAAGGTTACCGTGTCATGAGCCCTAACACACAACCTTTCCCTCACATTCAAATTGTGTTGATAATGCAAGCCTTGTTGTGTTTATGTTACCTACCCTCGGCGAAGCAGCTATCAATATTCAGTAATTTATCAATGCGCATATTTTCATTCATGAATAAATTTAACTGTTATCTTTCTGGGTCGTTTGGTGTCAACAGCTTATACAACTGCTGAATTAATCACTAACCGCCAAAATATTTTGAGTATACTGCATTTATTATAGGGGAAAAAATACACTTTTAATAAACGTTGTCTTTTTGAAAAATTTCTTTTGTTACAAAACTGAAAAAATGAATTCACGAATAGAGTATAACTTTCGATCAGGTACGAGACAATCGCAAATGATACAATTATCCATTGAGATTTAGTCGAAAATTGGTGTGGTACTCTGGAGAATCATAGCTTCAGAATTCATTTGACGTTTCAAGTTTTGATTTTACCTATGGTTAAAAGGGAAAACAAGCCAAGAACCGACCATTCAAATCCGTTTTCTAGTCAAATCTATGTTAATACGGGTTTTTTGCGGCATTATTTTGGAATTTTGAATAAAAATAGTCGTCACCTCAATGCATTTTTTTTATGGGTTTAGTTGAAAACCTATTTGAAAGATAATTAATACTAAAAACATCAAGGCTTTTACTCATCAGCCTAACTGGTAAGCGGGGCTGGGGTGTCTTCCAGACCGTTGTCTATTTCCCAGGTTGGATGTGACATGATGTAGTTTCTTTGCTGGCGTTGTTTATCATGTCGTGGAGACTTAATAGTATGGGTTTTTATTTGTTGGTTTAATTAATTACTTTATTGCAACTTTGTTTTTGATAGATAACTATTACTTGGTGCAGTAATCATCTTTGAAAGGTAATCACCCTCTTGTTCTTCTTTCTACCAAAGTAATCATCTTTGAAAGGTAATCACCCTCTTGTTCTTCTTTCTACCAAAGTAATCATCATATGAATGACAATATTAATGATATATCTATCTCTATGGCTCCTTTTGTACATACAATGAACCTTGGTTGGCATTGGCCGTACATAGTTCCCGGTGTGTTTTATGTTGTAGACTCAGCCAGCCGCTGTTTTTGAGGGTCTGGTTAAGTTTGATACATCGCACCTCTAGCCCTGACCAACATCCCGGCAAATGATACGGTTTCACAGCTGTGCAGACAATATGTTCTCCTGGATTAGTCCAAGTAGACAATCAGAAGTGATTTTTGAAATAAAAAACGTTACTGAAGAATGGACCGGCCTGGACGACTGTGCAGAGGGCCCGGACAGTCTGCGGCGCTACTTAACAGTCCGTTAATAATGGCGAGTGCCTGTAAATGGCGGGGGTTTTGTAGCCGGACAGTTGTAACTTCCGCACCGCAAACACAGCTTCGTGTTCTCTCGCTCTCTCTGCCCGTCCCGCTTTAATCACTGCGCTTCGTTAAAGCGTTCGCTTCCTCGCACTTCCAGGTCAAGCGTTAACGCTGTTTTCTTTATGGCGGATGCCCGTCAAGGCGGCGAGGGGGAATAAACCCGTCAATGTATCGCTCACGTCTTTGAATAAATTTGTATATATATATGTATAATTTCTTTAATTTAAATCACCACTAGATGGAGCTATCAGCAATATTCTAAAAAGTGAGAGGATAGAGAAAGGTTACATTAAGCAACTAAAGTTATAAGTTGTAAATAGAGAAGTGATAATTATAAACTGTTCTTTGTTTTCAGGTAAGATTGTGTAAATAGTATGGACAATTGTGATAAAATGTAGTAAAAAAAGTTGCTTCCTTTGTTTACATAGAAACTGATTTCATTTTATTCACCCCAACTTCAATAATTGTCTTACAAAACGGCAGAGTTATAATGGCAAAAAGATTGCAATTCACTGCACAGGAGATACACTATATATATAGAAAATGGCAACAAATTAAACAGAAAAAAATTAGTTGAATAAAAATTGGTCCCTTTGAAATAAACAGAGACGATATATAATTCAATATATAAAATAAAAACCGGAAGAGGAAAGCAAGAAACTGGATTCTTTCACATAACAAAACTACTTCCGATATCACAAGGCAACTGCAAGAATGTTCACCTTAGGGAGGGGAGATGTAAGGAAAGTATAGTTTCTTTAATTTGAATTTGCTGCGCTGTTTCTACTGACCACCACTAGATGTGGCTATCAGCAAGATTATAAAAAGTGAGAGGATAGAGAAAGGCTCATTCTTTACACACAAACACACACACAAGGGCGAGAGAGAGAGAGAGAGAGAGAGACAGAGAGAGAGAGAGAGAGAGAGAGAGAGAGAGAGAGAGAGAGAGAGAGAGAGTGAGTGAGTGAGTGAGTGAGTGAGTGAGTGGAGAGAGAGAGAGAGAGAGAGAGAGAGAGAGAGAGAGAGGGAGAGAGTGAGTGAGTGAGTGAGTGAGTGAGTGAGAGAGAGAGAGAGAGAGAGAGAGAGAGAGAGAGAGAGAGAGAGAGAGAGAGAGAGAGAGAGAGAGAGAGAGAGAGGGAGAGAGTGAGTGAGTGAGTGAGTGAGTGAGTGAGAGAGAGAGAGAGAGAGAGAGAGAGAGAGAGAGAGAGAGAGAGAGAGAGAGAGAGAGAGAGAGAGAGAGAGAGAGAGAGAGAGAGAGATGGGGTGTCATAAATTGCCAGGTCGGGAAATAAATTGATATAACTATTTAATGAACAATAAACAGAAGCATAGGATAGCAAACAGGAGGGCTCCCTCGACAACAGTATACACAATCAGTGTTCACATCGGAATGAATCCACTGTGCCTTCAAACAGACCATCCAAGTCTTGGGTGCGACCGCAAGATGACGCGCATTATTGCATATCCGGCTCTTCTTATTGCTCCAGTTAACCAGTTTATCCACACACACACACAAACACAAATTGATTAGATAAGGGATAGTTGTAATAAATTCACTCATTCATACCGCATTTAGAATATTTCATTCATACTGTATTTACAAGTACATTCATGCAATATAGACTTATATTCATAGCCCAGAATTCAGCAGGGGTATTGTCACCTTTACGTCCATAGACGAGGAGACAAGGAATGTGTGGAGATTCGCACAACTCTAGGAGTTGCATTACAATAATTTTGACAAGGTTTTTAAAACTATTTTTCGATTACTTCAAATAATTACTTTAGATAACTCAGTGGCCCAGTTTATCGAACGGTTTTTATTTCCAGCCTCCTCCAGTAATAGCCAAGTCTAGCTATGTGCTTTCGCTCCGAGAATGGTTCCGTCAAAAACTCTTGGGGACATGTTCTTCGACCGTTGTTATAATCACCATCAAGTTTTATATCCACGTCTTTGAACCAGGTCCTGGTCGTTCATCCTCCATTCTTCGCCACATTCCCAAAGTAATCCTTGCTATCCTTATCTTTCATTGTCACTTGATTCAAAGAGACGTAGCGGATACCCCCAGTGAACGACGAGTAAAGAGGAGAAAAGACTTACATAATGGGAACAGCTAAAGCTAGATATGGAGCAGAGGCGGGAGGTCAGTGGCTATGGCTGACAGCAACTCGATAGCCTTTACTGATTTTGTGTCATTCATATCGCCCTTATACATATTTTATCCCGTGTTGCTTCGATCGTTTGCCTCAATTCGATGATTGCGCCTTCATGTCGGCCCACCACGGTTATGTAGTTAGTCAGTAAATACTTCATCACGTCACAGAAGGTACACACAACAGCGGAGGAGTAATTGTCTCTATTAACGGCGTATTGTGTTATTCATGTGCGCGTCACAATTTGCATAGAGCTTTATTTGAATCAGCACTGTCAAACATCTTGTTCATAGAATGTCAGAACTTATAAGCTTTATCCAGCATATAAAGGCTGTCCCAGAATTAACGCAAGATTTGAATTGGTCGCCATTTATGCAGTAAAGTGCCGCCAACCCTAAAAAAAACAATTTGACAGCTGTTTAGGGTTAGTAAAAATGGAGCGTTACGCGATAAAACAACCTGTCTTTATTGTTGAACATTATATCAAAAGTTTGGCGGCCACAGTTCGAAAATTTCATAAAAAATATGGTCGGAATAGTGTTTTGAATTTATCAACTGTGAAGATATTAATTGAAAAATTTAGGGAGACTGGATCAGTTTGAGATACTAAAAACACTGGTCATCCAAAAATAAGCCGTTCAAATGTCAATATCAAAGCAGTGCGTGAGAGTGTTCTTGAAAATCCAGGAACAACAATTTGGCGTCGTAAACACAGTTCTTTGTGCCGAAATTAGATGAAATTATTGTGGCCAATATGTGGTTTCAACAAGATTTTGACACATGCCATACAGCCCATGAAACCATTCAAATACTGCATGAGACATTTCCAGGACGTGTACTCTCTCGTTTCGGTGATACGAATTGGCCCCCTAGATCGTGTGATTTAACACCTTTAGATTTCCTCTTATGGGCTTATTGGAAGTCAAGGTGTATGTCAACAAGCCCACATCCACCCGTGCATTAAAAGAGGAAATTCAACCACATTTATGCCAAATGGTCATGGAAAATGTCGACAAAAGAGTGCATATGTGCCAGCAAAGTCGTGGAGGCCATTTGCCCGATGTGTTAATCCATATATCACCATATCCTATTTACTTTATAATTCAATAAAAAAATACTAAAAATTGTGCTTTCTATTTAAATGAAATCTTGCGTTAATTCTTGGACACCCTTTATTATGTCAATCAATAAATATTTGGACTGATACAGGAATATTTCGCAAACATTTTAAACAAGGGTAAATAATAAACATTGGTTTGAGTCTACATCCACTCAGAGATAAACTTCAAAAGCACATCTTGTCGTTCACCCAGTTGTTGTAAGTAGTTTTGGATGTTAATTTTTTAGTTTAATTTTCTTATGTTTTTGTTGGTTAGTAATTGATGAAATAAAAGTATTCTCCTGATCATAATAAGTAATTAACAATAAGTAACAGTAGTAAGGACTTGTTGTGAAAATACAGATTATGGACTATAACATTTTTTTTATTATTTATTTATTCGGAACCTGTAGGGGTTGAGAACCCTTGAATACAGCAGAGGGGGGGGGGGGCATATTTATTGCGATGTGCAACATCTGTGCACTGCGTCGTCGTGTGATTCCTAATCTTCCCTTCAAAGTAGGAAATATCCTTGTGGATTCCCTACTTTAATATACACTTAATAACGTCATGTAGCAACAAGATTGCTGAACATATTATAAATGATTGCTATAAAGCCAAAACATTCAAAGGCTATAGAATTCAAAACAAGCCATAAAAAATCCTTCACGTAAATAAGCATTAATAAAAAAATATAGAAGAAATGTCAAGTTAGACAGATTTGTAAAATTATTATGAATTGCATAAAATTTAGCCAAGCTACAGGGCATATAATGACCTACTGTAAATAGATTCCATAATTCATACTAACAAGGGGATATTATAAAGGGATAAAATTCTTAACTTTTCTAACTTTTATTGTTATATATTTGTTACATTATTACTATTATATATATAATATATTAGTATTAGACTGTATTCGGTATGTGGTAACTATCCTTTGATCAACCCCCCCCCCCAAAGAAAGGTGGCAATGGGCTTGAGCGTTCTTATGGATACCAATACATCAGTACCTGTAGGTTGCATGTTTAAATTCAAACAGTTTGTGTGAAATTGACAGAATATATATATAAAGCATTATAATTAATCATAGATTTGAAATCACCCAGTTTATGATTCGTTTAATTGAATAAGTTCTGTGAGTGATACGGATGACGCGAAAGGAAGATATCACTTGAAGTTATATTAGGCAAGCAAATCCCAAGGAACAAAAGTAATTAATTTCGATAATTGGCCGGATCTTCATTCATCTCTCCCTAACCCCAAGCCGCGGCCGCTCCCCTCGACTTTCGCGGAGAAGAAACGAATCGGGGGTCATCCGTCTTGGAGATCTGTCAGATGTACAAAAATCATCTCTTGGGGAGTAAGGAGGCGAGTGCCATCACCAATTAGACGGTGCGGATGATTAGCGCACTGTGGTGATTGTCAATGATGAAGATTGATGCGGGGGAGTACTAGGGGGGAATGAGGTGGGGGTTATAGCCCCACGTTCGGCACCTGAGCCCCTCCGAGGAGGTGGGGAAGGAGGGATCTTGGGCGAAAACTTGTTATCTCTCTCTCTCTCTCTCTTGAAAACTACCATGTTAATTCAAGTTAGTTCTCTTTCTCTTTCTCTTTCTCTCTCTCTTCGCTGCACTGTCTCAGCACTTTCTCAATTAGAGTTTTGCACTAGCTACTATTCCTCTAATCCCTGCCCCCGACCACCCACCTCCGACGGATAGCACAACTGGCTGAGGCAGGCAACTCCAGCCATCACTCAATGTCTTCAGCCTCCCTCCTGCTTTGGAATGGCGAGGACAAAGAAGATTTAAATCAGTTCTCTTCTACTTGCGCGGTTTATTTGCATACCTTACATTTAAACTCCCCCTTTCGCTAGCTGACTCAATTGACTAAGGATCTTATAAACAATATAAAATAGTTAATTAAATGTTTCCTACAAAATCAAACTAGCGTAGTTATTAATTCATAAATATTATTTCTAGATCATATAAAAAAAATATTTTTGTCGCTCACAGTACATTTCGGTACGTCATATCGGCCGAAATAGGTTAATCTGGAGCCAGAACTCATTTCTTCGACATTAAATATCCCATGCGGACTTGGGAGGTCTCTGGGCTGTTTGTAAATACAGTAAGAATGAAAACATTTATCACAATTACTTATGTCACAATGAGGCAGATTGTAATTTTATCATAATAAACTTAATAAAGATTAAAAATACGTTAGTACCAGATCCTTATCTAATTCTTGTTATGCTATAGTTCTAAATAATATTTAAAACTATTCATGAGAAGTGAACTATCCTTCCAATATAAATAGAAATAATAAAGATCATAAACTTGGTAGTGCCTTCAGCTGGATATTAAAGAGGACGCGGGTCCTGCCAATAAATTATTTATTTCATTAAATATGACTTTTTCCTTTTCTTTCTCCGGTTTAGGTTGATTTGCCAAATCCTCATATGAATGCTATGGAAATTATTATTTTCTGATGCTAAGCAAGCAATTTAAACAATTTGTCATCAACGAATAAGTGAGCATTCCTCACTATTACCCTATCACCCTTTCCAGCAAAAAAACGCCGAACATCAAGCGTATCCAATCCTCTCAATCAAAAGTCCTGAGAACAATAGTAAATGTCCCTTATTACGTCAGCAACAAAACCCTTCATAACAACCTACATTCTTGAACTCATCCCTTCCAAGTTGATGAAATTCCATTGTAGCCTATCCAACCATCCTAATCCCGTAGCACAGTCGTTACACTGCACCACTCATCCCTATAATCTTCCTCAGAGACTAATACGGCAGTGGACTCAAGACCTGCTATAAATGCGTGAAAGTGGGAGTCCTGGCAATGGCCAGTTTCTCCAATCATGTCCTGAGCGTCTGTGGCTCTCTCACTCTTGGTCAGCCTCCGCTGGCTCGTATCCGGTGACGCGGCTGACGGAGGAGCGTGGAGGACTTCCCAAGACTCCACATGCGAGGGAGGGGACAACCATGTGGACTTGGGAGGTCTCTGAGCTGTTTGTAAATAATGTATGAATGAGCGAGTGAATGAAAATCGTAAATATGGTATGAAGGAAAACATTTATCACAATTACTTATGTAGGCAGATTGTAATTTTATCATAATAAAGCTGATTATAATAATATATAAGATCTATATTGAATAAAATACTTTTTAATAACAAGTTGATATGGAGAAAAAAAGAAATGGCATTGGTGTGTTGTTGCAGTTTCTGTAATATTTTAAACATGTAAGAAAAAAAATCTGCCTTGCTGGCAATAAGTAATTAAGATACACTATCATTCATACCATATTTACAAATCATCATTCACTCGCTCATTTATACAATATTTACAGACAGCCCAGAGGCCTCCCAAGTCCACATGCGAAGAGAAAGCGGAGTCTTGGGAAGTCCCCCACGCTCCTCCGTCAGCCGCGTCACCGGATACATAGTGCTTTTGTGCTAACCTTTGAAATAATAAAGTTGGTGTTTAGGTCTAACTAAGATTATGTAGTATAGCATAAAAGGGCAAAGTGTCTACAATTTTTATTCCTTTAAAAACTAATTTATTCCAAGAGGACAACTGGAATTAAAGAAATAGTTAAAAAAATATATTCCACAACGTATTGATAACTAGTCTTCTAGGGTAGCATTGCATGTCAGTTTTTAACAGAATTTATATTGAAAATATCTATGACCATTTCTCTATAAATGATACATTCATATATATATATATATATATATATATATATATATATATATATATATATATATATATATATATATATATATATATATATATATATATATATATATATATATATATATATATATATATATATATATATATATTTGTACTTTTAATGATGTTAAATATAATATATTTATTATTATATATTATTATATATTTATTACATATTATATAGTGGTACCACATTTGTTTATATAGTTTTTTAGCACTTGAAAATGGCTATGTGCTAGACACGTAATATCCCATTTGTGAGTAGACACTTAAAACTGATTTTTTCTCGGTAGGAATTAATTCACAGTTACTACGATAACACTATAGACAGATCGGCCTAAAATATCCTGTAATTTAACCTCTAAGTCAAAATGTTAACATCTGAGGGAGGGGGTCGTAAAGTGAAGGGAGGGAGTGGGATGGTTGTCCTTTCTTGGGAAGAGGAACAGCGTCGAGTGCCCTACAGTCGAGAAGCTCGCAACAAACCTGATCTGCCATCGAGTGCCTCATTGGCATGTTATATCCCCAACATACTCCAGCTTCAAAATCATTAATCCTCTCTGCTTGTCGGTCTGTTCAATACCAGGCTACTTATACCGTATTGTATACATACATAGGCATGTCTCCTGCTGTTGTATGTATCAACAGATACATACAATAAATACACAAAGCGACATAAAGACGGATCTGCCAGACATCGTTTGAATATCATTTTCATTACCTATTTATTCAACTAAAAGATCTATAAAAAAAGTTAGTGCTTTTATCACAATAATCTAAATAGTGGATGGACTAGAGAGAGATTGTCGTTTATCGATCGAGCAGTTGAAACCGATTCAACATGTATATAGCGTTCAGTATATAGCATACAGTATATATATATATTGTTGTGATATTAGAGATTGTGGAGTTTTTATATAATATTTAATCCAACTTATCAAGAAGGCAAAATAAAAACAAGTGAGAGTGTATCAAAAAAACAAAAGAATATAGTTGTGCTGTATCATAAAGAACACACACAGGAATTACTCTCTAGTTTTAGCCAGTTATAATTAGTTGTTGTTGTGGTTCTGAGAAAACACACAGAGCATTATATTCACTCTAGTTTTTGGAATCAGCCTGATATATGTATCTGAATTCAGTGATGAAATAAAAAGCCCGTAATACATATTATTAGCTTGAGATTGTGAGTAAGAAAAACTTAAAAACTTTGTTGGTTAGTGGTTATTGACTTAAAGCAGAACGGAAGAGAAATAGCACGAAGAGAAGAAGTATTAATTTTGTTTAAAGAATGAAGAGAATTAAAGAAGAAAAGGAATCGAATTAATAGACAAGTATTTATAAAATTAATACAAGTTTATTTTTTTATGTTTGTAAAATTAAATTCATCTTTTTGCCAGAATTATTTTTGTTAATAGAACCTAATAATAAATAGTAAATAAAATAAATTTAAAGTAAAAGAATAAAAAATAAAATTATCATATAATATTCAAAAAACGTAATAATATATACTATTTATCTCGATTTTTCAACAGGCCGTGTAAGTGTTAAACAGATCACAGAAAATTTGACTTGTTTCTAAATAAACTTTTAGTAGCTCGTGAAGGCTAACAGATTCTTTATATTTGAATTTGAACTTTCACAATTCGAAGCTGCTGGTGATTATTTTATATAATTTCATAGATAGTTAAATAATCTTCGTAGAGGAGAGTCTTTTAAAAGAAAAGCTTTAGTATGAAGTACAAACAATACACTGGTATATACAGATATTAAGAATAATGTTACTAGATTCATTTCGCTCATATTCGTTTACTAAAAAAAAAAAAACTCATTTTATTATAAAATACCTAATTAGAGGTATCTCTTAATGAGGCCGTTCCTCACTCCTGCACCCTGTTATTTTTTATTTAATATTATTGTATGGCTGACAAGCTAAAGAAATATTTAAATAAAAAATTCTGTTAAGTAGTTAATCAGTTTTATAATCCCAAGAACAAGTAGAAGGGGCCTGAGCAGAACTGTACTTGCTTCGTGACTTCATGGAAGTCACTGATGGTTCCTGTTATTTTTAAGTAATCAACCGCATCCCTCCAAGACCTCCCTACTTCCCAGAATCTTACCCTTTTCTTATACATATTTGTCTCAGCTTTAGCCCCAGACCCCACTGAAACTAATATTTCAAATAGACTTAGTTCCGTCGGTGACAAGTTGAATCACCTAGTGTTGAATATGAAACTATGACATTTTAAACACAACAAAATTATTATATATTCATGCACTTCTCCAAATGCATGTAAATGCAGGAAGAGGAGAAAATTGAAACTCAATTATTTTATTATTTATTTTGTACATTATGTATTTTTTTGAGGTTTTGAAAAAAAAAAAAAACCCCACTCGTCCCTAGACCTTCCACCCAGTATGTAGTAACGTAGCTCTTAATATTTGTATATACCAGTGTTTTGCTTGTACTTCATAATAAAGCTTTTCTTTCTTTTAAAAGAATCTCCTCTACAAAAATTATTTAACTATCGACTCGTAAGTAAATTCTAGAAATTATACTTGTGAATTTTGAATCCACTTATTCACCCCATTGTGGTAGTTAATTGTGAATTATCGAACCTTTCTATATTAATCTCTATTAAACGATTTACAATTGACGTTAGCGCAATCGATCCCAAATGTCCTAGTCGCATTGCTGCCTGATTGAGGAATGCCCTTTATGCCAGCAATGGACGCTCCGGACAATTGAGCAGGCACGATGAGGGATGTTAGTATATAGCATCATTGCGCAGACCCCTCCCTGTGTAGCATTAATCAAAATGAGATGGGCGGACAATGGGAAGGTATGGGCAGTTACTCTGTGGTTAGGGCGCCCGGTTCCGGTCTGCAGCACCAACCAGCCTATTACCTAGACCCAACATAATGTCGACAGACGTTCCCGTTAATTCTTTTTTTCATAATCAACAACAAATTTATTATGATAAAATTACAATCTGCTTCATCGGGCAATAAGTAATTGTGATAAATGATCACATTCATACCATATTTACGATTTTCATTCATACAGTATTTGCAAACAGCCCAGAGACCTCCCAAATCCACATGGTTGTCACTTACCTCGCATGCGAAAGAAGAAGCGGAGTCTTGGGAAGTCCCCCACGCTCCTCCGTCAGCCGCGTCACCGTAAGATGAACAAGAGCACGAGAGCCACATATGGTCAGGACATATTTGGAGAAGGACTTCCACTGTTACACATTTATAGCAGGTCACGAGGCCACTGCCGTTTTAGTCTCCAAGGAGGGTTATAGGGATGAGTGGTGCAGTGCAATGACTGTGCTAGGGGATAAGGGTTTGAGGATGAGGGTTTTGTTGCTGAGGTAATAAGAGTCATTTACTATTGTTCTCAGGACTTTTGATTGAAAGAATTAGATACGCTTGATGTTCGACTTTTTTGATGTCCCCCATAGCTCTATTCCGTATGTCCAGATTGGGTTAAGTATAACTTTGTAAATTATTAATTTGTTTTCTATTGAGAGATGGGATTCCCTTTGAAGTAGTCTGTACAGTTGTCCAAAGCGTCTGTTTAGTTCCTGTCTTTTTAGCCTCGTGGGTTCCAGGTCAGCCGTTTGTCGAGATGGAAGCCTAAGTACAGGGAGAGAATTTCATTAATGTGTGAAAATAATAGAACCCCTCATTTAAAATCCGAAATGCGACATGAGAGAGCTTCAAAGCTGCAGAGCACCGAGCCAGAGCTAAGTTGGATTTAAAAAAAAAAAAAGAAGTTGTATACCGTCCGTTTATGTTAATCTCATCGTCACTAATGCCATTGTCCAAGATTTAATGGAATAATTGCCGTTTGAAGAAACCTCTCTTCTAAATGGTCCGAATTAGCTATAAATCCTTTAAAGGCGCTCTCCTCCTACTAAAGAGGATTGGCAATTAAAAGTTGCTACTATCGCATTCCCCTCTCAAGAAAAAGTTCACCGGGCCGTGTCTCTATCGGCGCGTTAAATAAATCCAATTTATATATATATAAAGACTTGGAGGGTGCGGAAACAGAGGATGGGTTTGGAAATAATCCGAGATCAAAGGCGATTGTTACAAAACAGGGCAGGATGAAATCAGGCGGAGCTTATTGGAGATTCCTCAGAATTAGCATCGGGGGGGGGGGGGTCGACAAAGAGAGTGAGTAAAACTCAAGTCTTTGCCGCTATAATTGCACTTTAAAGTGGGCCAGAGGAACTAGTTTCCTGCCAGGCTTATCAATGATAACTCTCGCTAGCTGGAAACTTTCCCAGTCGCTAGGGTACACAAGATCCTCTTCCGCTGTTCCAACATCGAGACGCTTACATACCCTCGTCTGTTCCTCTACTGTGTATGCACAAGCGAGAAGACTTCATCTCATCTCCTAATGGACTGCATCTAATTATCCTCATTTTAGAACAATTATATTTTGGCTGATGTTTGTCAATTCAAGTCACAAAATTTTTATATTGGAGTACAAGCACTTTTGATTGTACTACACAATTAGCGACAAAGGCCCTAACAAACAAAATAACACATAATTAAACAACAATCGTCAATTGCATAAATTGACTGCATCTACGTGATCTAACAAGGGTTTTTATAATAAAATTATGTTGTTTTTAATAAATATGAAGTGAGTGAAATGAACAGAAAAAAATGAAAAATTAAATATAATATTTATGACAGTAATATTATGGATTTGAGTGCTCCTTCGACGCATTGCAAACTTAGATGGTATTTAGTAAAAATTAATTCACTATCAATTAAAATATTTTGCAGGTCTTTATGGAGTTGACAAAACATGTTTTCGATGTTGTCTAGAAATAGACCACGAAGCCTTGATCTTAAAGAGTACACCAGGCCCTCCGAATCAAGAAAGTTATATTTGAAGGTTCATTAATAAGATTCAGCTCATTTTTTGCGATTTCCCACTTGTTCTTTTCAGCTAGTCCTTTCTCTCTATCTTCATTTCATTTGTTTGAAGCATCAACTTTAATGCGAGAAATTGCATAAATTTACTGCAGTTCCCAAAATTATATATTAACGGGTTCTGATGATAAAAAGAACTTTTAGAAAGAATCTGCTCCGTTGGAAATAAGTAATTGTGATAAATGTTTTCATTCAGAATTAAATGTTTCATGCCCAGAGACCTCCAAAATCCACAGTGTTGTCACCTCCCTTGCAAGCGAAAAAGGAAGCAGAGTCTTGGGAAGTTCCCCACGCTCCTTTGTCAGCCACGTCTCTGAATACGAGCCAGCGGAGGCTTATCAAGAGCGTGAGAGCCACAGACGCTCAGGACATGATTGGAGAAACTGGCCATTGCCAGGACTCCCATTGTCACGTATTTATAGCAGGTCACGAGACCGCTGCCGTTTTAGTCCCCGAGGAGGATTATATGGATGAGTGGTGCAGTACAATGACTGTGCTAGGGGATAAGGATGATTGGATAGGTTACTTTGGAATTGCATGAACTTGTAAGGGATGAGTTCAAGAATCTAAGGTATATTAGGATCGTTATGGGCATTCACTATTGTTCTCAGGACTTTTGATTGAAAGGATTGGATACGCTTGATGTTCGACTTTTTTGGTAAATTGGTTCCCCCTTTAACCCTGAATTGGTTCTAATACCTTAACAGTAAGGATGTATGGCAAAGCTCCCTGTAAATGTCCTAACATAAAGTATTCATTAAAAGTTAAAATCACATGTGCCCGAATTAAAAATTATCCATTTATCAAATTACGAAGTCACTTTAATTTTTTTGAAAAATACTAAAAAGTAAGCGAACAGCTGTTCAATACGTCCCTATTTATGAATAAATACCAGAATAATAAATGTTTAATTGCTGTGACTCGGAGATTAAGATGAGGTGCGACAGTGCTACAAGGATATGCAGGCAAAATCACACTAACATTGTACATGGAATTTTAATTATTTCACGTATCATCTGCGGACGTGGGACTTGTAATTATACTAAATGGTGACACGTTTTCTCGTTTCAATAATTTCAAGTCCCTTCAAATTGAACAGAAATTATGCAGAGGGGACAATTTTACTTCATCGCCATAAACGAAGTCTAACCGGCTTACGCATATACTGACTTTCCCCAATCTATAACTGCGTCTAAAGCTATTGATTTACAACAGTGTACTCAGGCCTACTCCGCTGTATGGTGCACCGCTGTTTCGTTATCTGACGTATACGACAGCTAGGTGACTCCAACAATTCCAAAACGCTATACTGATGAAAGTGGTCAGAAATACTTCATTCGAGCAACGGAGCAACAGTGAGCTTCACGAGGTATTTGACCTGTGAATGAATTCATTCAACGTAGACATATCAAATTCTTCGGTTCGTTGCAATACATGACAAACCCAGTGTTTAACACGATAACCCCCGCTCCGTTCCCCCATCGATGGCAGGACGCTGTCGCGGCTGGAACGCTTTAGTCTTAGGTTCTAGGTTTAGGTTTTAGTTTGTAGTTCCCACATTGCAATCTGAACGTGAGTCCCATCAGCTAGCCCTAGCCCTGTACCCTAATGTAATTTTAACTTCAAATAGAAAATTGTTATTGTAATTCTACCCTCCTTCGAATGCATACGCAGATATGCAGTAAGAGAAGAAATCTGTAAATCGAAGATTTGTAAATTGTAAAACTTTTGATCAATAAGGGGTTTTGAAATAAAAAAAAACAAAAAAAAGCAGAGGGGACCCGAACATTCTGTGACCAGAAAACTAATTTGTCTAATAAAACTTTTAGGCTCAGCTCAATGAATTTTTGGTTCAAATTTACCTACAGAGTCCCAAGATAATGATCAAATTCAAGAGGAGTATATTTCAAAATATTTACCTTCTATAAGAAGCATTTGATTAATTAATCACGATTGAGGTTATCTTCTTCAAACGGAACCTCCATGTGAAATTTCATGGCTGGGTACAAACAACATAAGTTAATGGAGCATTAAAATTTAAATCTTAAACAGTTCTAGAGAAATGATTTAGAAATGTTTTAAACTTTAGCGAAATATATATCAAAATAGTACGAGTAGAATGAAATTTCAGAATTTCAGACAGAAACTCCCTCCGTGATAAGAAAATACATAATACAGCTCATTGTACAGGAATCGAACCCAAGACTTGGTCAGGTATGTTCTTTGACGCACTGAGACAATTTTACAGACACAATAAAATGAAAAGAAAGCAGATTTGCCACGAATAGGAATAACGAAGTACGCCAATTGTCATTCATGGGGTCGTCCAACCGGACGTAATTTCCCCTTTCATCTTTTCCTCTTAACTTTAGGTGTGCTCTCTGCTGTTGCTCTTGTAATAATCTTCCCACTTCCTTCCCGAGGAAGAAGGGCGAAGCTCTACTTTCAACCTAGTACGAGGCAACCGTCATGTCAGCCTGTCTGTTCTGCAATAGAGGTCCATAAAAACGATCCAAACTATATTACATTTTAATTGTACGCCATTAAACTCTAGTAATTAATAATAACAGTGTCACTATTTATAGAATAAATACAATTGACAGTAAAATATACAGTTTACATTTAAAATATCTGAAATGAAAACTAAGTAAACACTTAAACACTAGAGAGTTTTATAGTCGGTAATGCTATGATTAAGTGCCACAAAGATTTTCCAAAAGGCAATGTTTTGAAAACCAAACGGAAATCATTTATTTTATTATCGCTCATATTCATTTGTTATATTAGTAGGATATCTTAGTATTGTTTCTTCACTCTGACGACATTTTACATATTATGTAAAAACGACGTCAGTTAAATAAAAATAAATAATATATGATACAATAAATAAATGAACTAGATAATGCTTCTGATACTAGTACTTAATACAGTTGTTGTAGGAACGGCATACTGAACGGTAGGGCATGGTACGAAGATGTTCTAAGATGGATTTAGGTCAGGCTGGTTAGTGGCGAATTGAAGTAAGCAGTTTAGAGGGAGGGGGGGCGGAGAATTTACCGAAATTGCCCTAACAACTCATGACAGGAATTAGGCTATTTTGGCTGGGATAGCCAACGCTGTCGTTCGATAGCACGGCCCAACTAGCTTGTCACACAGCCTGGCTACAGCACAAGTCTGTCGAGGGAATTAACTGATTTGTGGCTAGAAATTTGTCTAAAATGCTCACAATATCCAATAGGTAGAAAAATAACCGGTACACTGCTTACGCAAAAAAAAAAAGTCTTTAAGAATCGACGATAACATTTTTAGTGTTCTTGTATTGTATTAGTAAATATAATTGTATATGTGATATCAAAATAAATTTTATGATTTAATAATACATACCCAGTTCCAAATAACACTATATAATTTTAAAAGATGCGCGATTTTAGGCCATAAAAGTGTAGTATAGTATAGTACAGTAGAGTAGAGTATAGTATAGTATAGTATAATATAGCAGAGTATAGTATAGTGATTAGACTAAAACACGTAGTTAAAAAAGGGGGGGTAGAGTAACAATAAGCTGCTGGAAATGAACTGACTTTATGATTTCACCTGCTACATAGGTCGTGTTATTGTTTATGGCTTATATAGGGCTTGCATACAGGTAACTTATATATATATATATAGTTTCGAATTCAGAAACTTAAAAGGAGGTGGAGGTTCTCAGGTTATAAATCGAACACTTGCAGATGCAGTTTAGAACTGTAATATTAAACATATGTACACATTAGCTAGCACTACAAATATAACAATAAACAAATAAAACTTATAACTAACCTGAATCAATACAATTGTAGATACTTAGAGTTGACCATTGTCTTAACAAGCGCACCCATATTCAGGAGGTTACAACTCAGAGCGTCCTTTCATAGTAGCGCTCTCTGTCGGGACATCTCGCATATGTGCCGAAGTTTGGCGGTTACGTTCAAACTTAAAATATATATCGACTATCAAATAACTAGGCAAAACATGTCGATTGAACACCGGGAAGCGGGTAAAATATCGATTACACTATAATCCTTAAACTAGAATAAAAAAAATAAGAGTCAATCTGGTTTAAAATCCTGAAAATTTCTATTCAGTCACAATTCCAAGAGAGTTGTCTCGATTGATCAGTATTAATTACAATTTACGCTTTATATGATTTTTCGAGACCTCGTTCGGTTTGATCAGAATTATATTACATATAAGCAAATATTCAACTACCCTAATCCCCTAGCAAGTCACTGCGCCACACATCCCTATAATCTTCCTCGCAGACTGAAACGGCAGTGGCCTCATGACCTGCTGTAAATACGTGACAGTGGGAGTCCTGGCAATGCTCTGAGCGTCTGTGGCTCTCGTGCTCTTGGTCAGCTCCCATGGCTCGTATCCAGTCGAGGAGCTATAGGGACTAACTAAGACTCCGCTTCCCCTTTCGCATGCGAGGGAGGTGACAATCATATGGATTTGGGAGGTCTCTGGCCTGTTTGTAAATACTGTATGAATGAGCGAATGAATGAAGAATTGTAAATGTGGTATGAATGAGAACATTTATCACAATAACTTATTGCCCAATAAGGCAGATTGTAATTTAATCACAATAAAGATTTTGTACTTAAAAATAAAAAACTATTAATATGTATTAGCAATATTGAATATGGAATAACTATTTTAATGTTACTGTTTTTTGCTTGATAAGTTTCTGCTCAAGCAAAACGTACCTGACTTGAAGTTTAAAGCTGTATTCGGACTCAATGAGAGAGAGAGAGAGAGAGAGAGAGAGAGAGAGAGAGAGAGAGAGAGAGAGAGAGAGAGAGAGAGAGAGAGAAAAAATATAATTTTGAGTTCTTGCTCCTAAAATTTGGGATTCAGGCGAGCGTCAAAGTGTGAGTCATTAATAATAAGACAAAGTGAGAATAATCTCGATAAGTGACGATCAATTACTGTAATGGAAATCCAAGCCAACTAACAGTCTCTTCATTCGGCCTATAATCACACACTGCCCATATTTGTTATTTTCATCACGAGAATGCGGCTCGCGTGACGCGCAGCTGTTACACGTCAACACGTCGTGTTTAACTCTTATGTCCTACCGTAATATCCTATAGTAGCCGTTATCTTTATCGGCCACAATCTGTTTTTGTGTTTGAAAAGCCGATATGAAATGGCCGTTGAACAGATAGCATTTCAACATTTTTAGCCTCTCTCCATGTGACGGCTGCGGACTAATGGTGTTTGCATCAAAGATCAAATCTACCTCCCCTTATCTCTTACGAGTAAACATCAATGGATATTCCATTTTTTTGGAACTAATCTGATAACAGGAACAATTCTTCAATTGGTAAAAAAAAATATTGTTGGCAGAACCGAGATCTGAATTCGGGACCTTCTTGTGTAAAATGTTTCCCACTCGAAACGAAAAGTACCCTATCAATTATAAAGCATATACTCGACGTATTTTGATAAGTACCAAAAGTAATCGCATGTTTTGAAACTGATATCGTGGATGATTTCGACAGAACTTTTGGAAATCCTGACGAAAAGGCTCTTTGGACCAGTTTCTTACAAATTATTCTTTGAAGTTACAAATGTGACAAAATTGTGGTTAGTTTTAACCACTGTACAATAAATACATTACGTTCATACGCTCACACCATATTTATCATCTTTAATTAGAGTGATTTTCTGGTGTTTCATTAAAAAGTATATATATATATATATATATATATATATATATATCAGGTCGAGTCATAAGTAACTTCCGATGCAGCTAAGTAGAATCTATTGTTCGTATCTACCCGCTATGAGTTACCATGACAACAAGTTTTTGTTTTCACTAAATAGACGAGGCTTCAGTTAGTCTTTTGTCAACTGTCTTGTGTGATACATGTTACGTTAAACTGTTTTTTTTTAACCTCTGAAATGGAGAGTCAAAAAGAACATATGCATCATGTAATACTTTGGGAATTTAAAGAAGGCAATAATGCCAGGGCGACAGTTGAAAAAATATGCTGTGTATATGGTGAAGGACTAATCACTGATCGGGCAGTTAGAAATCGGTTTATAAAATTCCGTTCTGGAGATACGACCTTAAAAGACGAACCGAGGGCGGGACCTTTGACGACAACCTTTTAAAGGGATTATTGGAGCCAAATCCACTTCAATCAATAAGAGGTATAGCAGAAAGATTGACTAAATCACAATGAACTGTTAACCACCTCCTGGAGAAATTAGGGAAAGTTAGGAGTGTGGGTACCTCACAATCTCAGTGAACGGAATAAAAAAGATCACATGTCAATCGCCACAAGTCTGCTCTCACGGGTAAAAATTGAGCCTTTTTTAAACAGGATTGACAGGCGATGAACAATGGGTTACCTATGACAATATAGTCCGCAAAAGACAGTGGCTTGATAAGGATCAACCAGCCCTACCAGACCCGAAAGCAAACATCCATGGCAAAATATTTTATATTGTGTATAGTGGGATTGTCAAGGAATAATTCACCACGAGCTGTTCAAGTCAAATGTAACTATTACTGCGGATAGATACGTTCAGCAGTTGCAAAGAGTGCAAGAGAAACTCCATGAAAAGCGTCCTGCACTCTTCAATCACAAAAACGTTATTTAATGAGAGTAAAATAAATGTCTGATAAAAAAACGGAAGTTACTTATGACTCGACCTAAATGTTGTTTAAAGTTATGCATCTATCCCAGAAAAGCAATATATATTTTACAAATGTGACACGCTGACAATCAAAATTGTGGTTAGTTTCAACCACTGTACAAAAAAATACATAACGTTAATACGCTCACAATATATGTCGTCTTTAATTACAATTATTTTCTGGCCTTTCATTAAAAAGTATATATATATATATATATATATAGTCCCCCCTTCATATCCCATTGTTATTATAAATTAAGGGAATCAGCATAGATTGTACATAAATGAATATATTTATTGTAGTTTGTTATATGTCCTGAATCTTGGCTACACACTTAATCTCGATTTGATTAAAAATAGTATATAGTACATAGTAGGTACATTTTGTACCTGAGAGCAGACTCGTTGAGAGGGAGCATACCTGTATTATTGGTAGGTACAAAAGAGACCACAAATATACAGGTAGCAACAGTGTTTGTTTGCCCATTCGCTGCCCGAGTCCCAATGCCTGTCCATCAATTATTGCCATCTTCCATTTATACCTGTGTATTATTTAGGGCACTGGCTCCGCTAGCTGTTTAATTTACTTCCATCCTCCTTCATCATTTAGTCATAGGGCCCACGAATGTCGGATTAGAACAACTTCGGGATGACCCTGATAGGTAAGTAATTAGTAACCGGGGAAAGAGTCGGAGTTTAGGATCCCTGCTTTAATAATAGATTATCCCAAGTGATCTTTAAAATTGCCTACCGTTTGATTAATTAACTACTCTCCAGTAAGAATGTTTTTTTTCTAATAATAACCTAAAAGGAAAAATGTTCATTGATAATATAAAACTTCGGGGTTCAAATCCTCACACATAACAGTTTAATTGCACATAACTACAATGAATAATATATTAAATGCTGTTACATGGACTTGTAATATTTCCTTTTGTGCTGTAAGAGGTTTTCACATAGTAGAGATAATGGTTTGTTATAGTTTTTTCCAATCGTGTCCTGAGCGTATGTGGCTCTCGCGCTCTTCGTTAGCCTCCATTGGCTCGTTTCTGGTGACGCGGCTAATATAGGAGCGTGGGGCTTCCCAAGACTCCGCTTCCTCTTTCGCAAATGAGGGAGGTGACAAACATCTTGGGAGGTCTCTGGGCTGATGGAAATACTGTTTGAATAAGCGAGAGAATGAAAATTGTAAATATGATATGAATGAAAACATTTATCACAATTACTAATTGCCCAATGAGGCAGATTGCAATTTTATCAGTATAAAATAAAATGCAAATGGAGATAATCACTTCATAGATAATTTAGGAATATTCCCGTAAACAAGCCTCAAGTAATTTCAAAAAAATTATCGGCAAAGAATCAATTTGAGTAAATGTTTGTGCCTCACACTCTCGAGTCAATGACCGCTTCAAAACTGTACACTTTACTCTCTCAACTCGACACCTACAGGACTTTTGGATTGTATATTCCGGTTATTTGAGTTAGTATTTTAATTTCAGCTACGGATTATTGTAGAAATATCGACGAAAATATTATTATTGACATTAGTCCTTTAAACAAACAGGCCTGTACTACTTAATAATTAACAACCTGTTTTTATCTGTCTATCTGTCTGTTGTAATTTTCTACAATTGAGGTATAGGACTCAATACTACTTAAATTGTGAAGGTTTATTTCATAAAGCTCGGAATAAAATAACTGCAAGTATGGTAAAACCATTTAACGTTTCTTTCCTTGCTTTCCAGTTCAGAAGAATGAAATGAAGATCTCGAGTTCTGATTCCCATATGGATAAGGACATATTTAAGGCGGTAGCAAAAGAAAAAATTCAAAAATATATAAAAAAAAAAAGAAGGAATTTTTATATAGAAGGAACTGAAGTGAAATATTTCTGATTATAAATATTACCTTCATAGCTTATATCTTAATATACCCTGCATTCTTGAACTCATCCCTTCCAATTTTATAAAATTCCATAACAACCCATCCAACAACCCTAATCCCCTAGCACAGTCATTGCACTGCACCACGCATCCCTATAATCATCTTAGGAGACTAAAGCGGCAGTGGCCTCGTGACCTGCTATAAATACGTGACAGTGGGAGTCCTGGCAATGGCCAGTTTCTCTAATCATGTCCTGAGCGTACGTGGCTCTCGCGCTCTTCGTTAGCCTCCATTGGCTCGTTTCCGGTAATGCGGCCGATGGATCGTGGGGCTTCCCAAGACTCCGCTTCCTCTTTCGCATGCGAGGGAGGTGAGAACCATGTGGATTTGGGAGGCCTCTGGGCTGTTTGTAAATACTGTATAAATGAGAACATTTACAATTACTTATTGCCCAATAAGGCAAATTGGAATTTTATCACAATAAATAAGTTTCAATTAAAAATAAAAAAATTATTAAGTGGTATTTTGGACTCGTTGAGTTGAGTATTCCTTCAATCCCCAAGACTGACTTCCAGCAATGAGCCGCAGAACATGAGGGGGCCTATTTGAATTATCCAGGAGAAATAGGTCAAATGCCTGGAAGAAATCCCCGATCCGCCCCCAATCCATCCCCTGCTAGGATTGCTTCAAAGATAAAATACGTGGATTGAATCCCTACCTTGGCTAGATGTTCCCGGCTCAGTGTTCCCCATCATCGGATCTGAATCCCGTCCTACGGCCCCGGTTATATATTTAATCTGAGATGAATGCCAGGTTATCGGCGGGGAGGTCTCAGGGTTTCGGCCCTGGTAATCTAAATCTATTTCAGGAATTAAGGGCGGGTCTAAGTAGCATTCTCGCTTAGAGCAGCTCTCCCCTGGGATTGGTGGTCCTTTTACCTAACCAATTCCGCCTAAAATTGCTTTTACATAAATCCTGCAACCTTTAAAATATTAACAAAAAAGATCTATAAATAAACATATAGTTGGGGGGGGGAAGGTTAAATTATTAAGATTATTTCATTCCTAATTAAAATTAATTAATAAAGCTCAATAGACGAGCCCGCATAATATTTATCAAAATGTCGTTTGCTTCTGACCAAGCGCAATTTAGTCAGTTTTTATTTCTTCTAAATGACCTAATTTTAAAGAGGAAAAATATTCAATTTCTAACTAGAAGTTTTTAATGTTTGAGTTGGACACTTCTATCTCTAAGAGACGGCGCACAAGTTCAATAGTTTGGCACATAGATAGAAAACTTCTGAGCCAACGATATATTAAAACCTAGTATCGCGAATCTATTTACAATTTATTCTTGTATTTCCTGTAGCATCGCTACATTATATACAGGTTTTATTATTTTATAAAAATTATATAATGGAATAAACAAGTATAATGATACACATTACATGTGACTGGACTGAACTGACTAATAAAGGTGATAGGGCTCACCTTTTTGATCAAACTTAAAACTAACTTACATACTAATTCCTAACAGAATTTTCCCCCGACAGTCTGTTGCCATCGATGCGGGATGGGTGGTGGGGTCGTAGTGTTAAACACTGGGTTTGATTAGGTGCTGCAATGAGTCAAAAAACTTGATGTGTCTCCGGCGGATGAACTCACCCACCGACGGCACACCAAGCAACGAGTGCAGGTCAGTGTTCTTCAACCTCTCAAGAGAGGTATATCGGACCACTTTTGGAAATGGAGACATTTGATAAAATTATAAATATTTCTACAACTTACTTCTCAAGTTATTTGTATGGAAAGTTTTCAAAAGGTGACTTTCTATTTCAGATTATAATAACTCATAAACAGTAACCACAACTTTTGGAACCAGCGTACTCGAAAAGGAACTTTAAACGAAGCAATAGATCCGGAATCGTGTTTCAAATTTACCAAGGATATGAGAAATGTTGGACCATGAGATAGAAGCCATGGTTTTATATATTGGTTTACGTGTAAGAATTTTTTTCGTTTACATAATAAATTAGCATAATTTATAATTATTTCAATGACAAAACCAACATTAGGTACGTATTTTCTTCACGACGTAAATACAAATTAAACTCTGGGTTAAAACCAGCGAGCGATCTCCTTCTTTGCCAAAACAAGTCAGACCAATTATCTTCAAATCCCATGACACAGTTTTAAATTTCTTAAGGCAGTATAAATTATTAGCGACTCTAATCATCTGAAAATACATTACTTAAGCGATATTTTAGAACAAAGCAGGTGAACGTTCCTTAACTAGGATGAATATTTATTGCCATTCATAGCCCCTTTAAATGTATAGATAATTATATATAATTATAAATCCTCAGGCGAATCTATTTACAAATTATTTGTGTATTTCCTGTAGCGTCGCTACATTACATACAAGTGAAATATAACGATTGGGCATCTGAGAACACATTTATTTCTGGATTACAAGTCGTTTGTCATAAAGGTTCTATTTTATACAAGTAAAGTAGATCCGTAAAAAAAATGTTCGTAATAAATTGCTTGTTATGAAATAAATATGTCCTGATTGTCAATATGTAATTACGGTTCTGTTCGTTTCAAACTATTGTACAATCCCAATATTATCTCTACATGTTCGTTTTTCTATTTTTTTTTTTTTTTTTTTTACTATTTCCTGTGTAAAATGAAAATTTATCACTCATCTTTGAGACCACGGGCGGGTTTCCTGTAGAGAACTACACTATTGTATTCCGCTTTACTGGCGGAGGTTTATTGCTGGAGGCATGAGGACGAGCCAATCCGCGTGCGCTGTTTGTGACGAATCGGCAGCTAATGGCCCTGACTCGGCGACAGGGCCATAAAGCCATAAAGTGCTCATAAAGTCGCAATAAAGGACAATATTGAGTCGTCAACTTTATGGCGGCAGATGTACCCGCGCTCTGACCTTTGTCACCTCCTACTTCCAGTTTGCACTTGGCACCCTTTATTTCTACAGAGCTTTTTGAAAGAAAATTTCTTCATTTCATATTCATTCATCAGATTATATTTGCCAGACGCCATAGCGCCTATAAACTGAAACTAAAATATTTAAAACTTAAAAATACACATGTTCCAAAACCGAAAAAACAACAACAAATAAACAATTTTAGAGGTTCTTAAGGATTGTATATTCGGGTTATTTGAGTTAGTATTTTAATTTCAGCTACGGATTATTGTAAAAATATTGGCGAAAATATTATTATTGGCATTAGTCCTTTTAACAAACAGGCCTGTACTTCTTAATAAGTAAAAACCTATTTATATCTGTCTGTTGTCATTTTCTACAATTCAGGTAGTAAAAATGACTCAATAGTACTTAAATTTTATGAATCAATAGCCTTGACATATTTATTCTTCTTAGATGAAACATTATGCGCAGTAGTTTCTTTACGAATACTGTAAATGCTACTTAATTTTTGAGAAACCTTCAAGCACTTTCTTTTAGTGTTAAAATTTAACTCAACACAACTGGTATTACAGTAGAATCCCGATAATTCGTATTGTCAAGGGACTGACAGTTTGGTATGAGTTATCGGAAATACCAATTATCGGGAGTACAAAATTAAAAAACGTATTAATGCAAACATGTATGTATTAAGAAGTATGTACAATGTAGTAAGGATTTAAACTATGCAATAAACACTGCTTAGTACTAAACTAAACAATAATCTGTACATGCAATAAAAAATATGTACATACTTATGTTCTAGATTAAATAAACACCAATCAAACATTTGTTCGAAAAAAACCCATAATTTTTTTTGACGCAATCCTTGCAGACGGGTATTGCCAATTGCTTTGTCAAGAGTGTTCAGACGAACATCTGATTTTGCTAAAAAATGGTGCACGTATTGTTTTAGCAGCTTTAGCAGTAATTTTTGGTACATCATCTTCATCGTCCTCTCCATCTTCACCGTCAACGTCCTCAGATGGATCTAAAATTTCTTCGTTGGTTAACATCCCCACTGCTGCTAGGCCGTCGTCAAAATGGTAATGTGTCACAACGATAACGAAAACGAGACTGAACTGTAGAAACGAAAGAAAAGCTTAGTACAATTTCTAAAACTTTCCCTCTCCCCTCTCCTTATTTCCTTTCAGTAAAAAGAGTACGAATTACATATGGGATTTCCTAGAAAACATTTATCTCGCACCCATTCTGCTCTCTGGTCTCTCACAGTCCTCTTTCCCTTTCTTGAAACAGTACGAATCAACGAGGTTTTTAAGCTGGAAAAACGTATTATAAGACGTTTTAAGTGAACTCGACCATAAAAATGATACGAATTACTGAGGGGACTAAAATGCATTGTTTTTATACCACTTACCGGGATTTTCTCTGGGGACTGGCAAATTTGTACGAATTAGCCGAAAATACGAATAATCGGGATTCCACTGTATATTAGTAGGGAGATGGCAGCGTCTATTTCCTATACATATCTCGTTTTCCTCCCTTATAATGATGCCATATAGAAGTATAAAAAAATGATATGTTGAAGGACGTATAATTAGAAAATAATTCATCATTTTTTCATATATAAAGACTCGTTCCAAATCTGGTTAGGGAATCGCCAAGACATTTCAAATGATTCATGTGAGTTAGTCAGTATTCAAATGAATGAATAAAAAATTGAATACAGAAGTACATTATGGATAATTTTTTCAACAATTATAACGAATAGTATCCTTTCTTAAAATCTAAACATCTTCATTATTTCACAATTGTTACAAAATCACCTTTACAGTCATGTATGTAACCCTGAATAAAATTTAATGTAATTAGTAACTCGTGTTAAATTGATTCATTCTAAGAACAAAGTGAGATTACTGTTTAAACTGTTTCGATCTTAGTGGGTCGCCGCTGTACAAACTAAAGACATTAAGTTTTGAAATTTGAACCCGTATGAATTTGATTTATTATTATGTAATTAATGATCTCGAGGACAAAATTATCAATATAATAAAAAGCGATTAAAACTCTCATTGGCGTCCAGTTTGGTATTTTGACACAATCAGATTTTTTCATGAGCATAATTTTTTTGCATGTTATTTAGTTTGATACCCAACGATCCCAAAAATAATGTAGTATCATAAATTAATAACAATAAATTACATTTTCCTTTTTTTTCTTCCTTCCTAGCTCCTTTAAATTTACAGATAATTATATACAATTATAGATCCTCAGGCGAATCTGTTTACAAATTATTTTAGTATTTCCTGTAGCGTCACTACATTATATACAGGTTTTGTTAATTTATAAAGACTATATAATGAATAAACAAGTATAATGATACACGTTATACGTGACTGGACTAAACTGACTAATAAAGGTGATGGGACTAACCTTTTTGATCAAACTTAAACCTAACTTACATACTAATTCTTAACCTAATTTTTCCCCGACAGTCTGTTTGCCATCGATGCGGGAAGGATGGTAGGTTTATAGTGTTAAAAAATGGGTTGGTTAGGTACTTCAACGAGTCAAAAAATTTGATGTGTGTCCGGCGGATGAACTTGCCCACCGACGGCACACCAAACAACTGATCCTATTCTGGAAATGTTGGATACATTTGGCTGTATTGTCAAATCTTCCGCCTTTTAAATAACTTGTAAGTATTTTGGATTTGGTAACAAAAAGTCATTAAAATCGTTTTTGAGTATGGTATATACCATATATAAAACAGTACATTATGGATAATTTTTTCAACAATTATAACGAATAGTATCCTTTCTTAAAATCTAAACATCTTCATTATTTCACAATTGTTACAAAATCACCTTTACAGTCATGTATGTTTCAATTGTTTCTTTTTCCTTCGGAAATTATGAAACCACGGAGAAATAAAACAGAAAAAACTGAGGTTAATCAATAAATGAATTCTACACTGGAAATACGCTTGTAGAATATTGAGACAAAATGAGAGAAATATTTGGTTATTGTCATTTTCATTTGCTTTGGTTTATTTTATATTATGAAGAGAAATAATTCAGTTATGTAAATGAATAAAAGTTTTTGTTTTCACTTGGAGATAACTTTAAGAGATTCGACGTATGGAAATTTTATTACAGCGGATGAAAAGTTCACCTTTCGTATCCTGGCATATCCTATAGAGGGAAAAATATTTGATTTATGAGGTTATGTCGGTATAATGTGATGATAATGGCGAGAGGAAGCTATCGGATTTAAAGTATAATCCTCGGGAAAGGCTTTTCCACTCTCCCCTTTCAGGGCGGGGGCATATCTGGAGATATTGTCCTGGGGGGGGGGGGCGCAAAGCACACAATATGGCAAACATAAAACTTCTTGAGTGCGTTTTTGTCTGTGTGACTTGTCAAGATTAGTACACGCTGGATGGATGAGCACAGAATACCTCGTAACTTAATCTTACTATATATTAGAAACTGAAACTAATTATTATATCCTACATAAGTATTATATAAGAAAATAAAGGGTGTCCCAAAATTAACGCAAGATTTGATTTAAATAGAACACACAGTTTTTAGTATTTTTTTTATTGAATTATAAAGTAAATATAGGATAGGGTTATTTATGGAATAAAACATCGGGCAAATGGCCTCCACGACTTTGTTGGCACATACGCACTCTTTTAACGAAATTTTCCATGACCATTTGGCATTGTAGTTGAATTTCGTTGATGCAGCGTTGAATTTCCTCTTTTAATGCACGGCTGGATGTGGGCTTGTTGACATACACCTTCGACTTCAAATAACCCCATAAAAAGAAATCTAAAGGTGTTAAATCACACGATCTAGGGGGCCAATTCTGATCACAGAAACGAGAGAGTACACGACCTGGAAACGTCTCATGCAGTATTTGAATTGTTTCATGGACTATATGGCATGTGGCAGCATCTTGTTGAAACCACATTGGCCACATCAATATCATCCAATTTCGGCACTGTGTTATGGATTTTCAATAACACTCTCACGCACTGCACTTCGATATTGACATTTGAACGGCTTGTTTTTGGACGACAAGTCTTTTTAGTGTCTCCAGCTGATCCAGTCTCCCTAAATTTTTCATCTCTTCACAGTTGATGAAGTCAAAACACTATTCCGACCATATTTTGTATAAAATTTTCGAACTTCGGCCGCCAAACTTTCGTTATTTTTTAGATAATGTTTAACAATAAAGACACGTTGTTGTATCGCGTAAATCTCCATTTTTACTAACCCTAAAATGTCAGCTGTCAAACTGTTTTTTTTTAGGGTTGCCAGCATTTTACTGCACAAATGGCGGCAAATTCAAATCTTGCGTTAATTCTGGGACGCCCTTTATTCATTGTATAAAATTCATGAGTATTTGAAGCGTTTTCACGCCATTTTCACAATTTTGACGGGAACTTGTCATGTGTTTAGATTGCTAGGAAGGTTGATTGTATTGTCTTAATCTGCATTCCTTTGTGGCTCAAAGGGTGGAGGGGAATTCGGAGTTTATTTTATTTCTATTCAAAGTAAATTGTGATGACAACACACCTTATTTGATGTTGACTATGTTCCGATAATATCAAAAGCTACAATGTAATTTGTGTGGTATTTTTCTATAATTTTTTTTTTTTAATTAGAAATAATACAGTACTTTTTTTTTTTCAATGAAATGAAAGTAATGCCGTTTACATTTGGTTTTAATACTATTGTATTTTGTTTTTTAAAGTACATAATGAAATAAATAGAAGACCCTAAAGACGCTAATGTTGAAAGTAAAATGAAAAATAAATTGCGCAAAGAGTCAGGTGAAAACCTTAGAATAAAATCACGACATTCGTTGTGACAAACAAACAGGCAGAAAAGAACAGACAAATATTTTTTAATTTATTTAAAAAAAACAAAAAAAACTTAATAAAACGATGTGCAATAATAAATTCGTATATAATTTATAAACTAAAGGAGAGGGGTTTGCATTTCTTAGTTCTTCCCCAAACTCCCAGAAATTATATATTTTTGCCCCTCACCGCATATTATTTTCTGTTATGTTAAAAAATATAAATTATATAGAATATAAAAAATGAAGTCTGTTTTTGCATAGGCCCGTCTTAATATATTACCATGCCATCTTACACTGATTGTCTAAAATGTGCTCAGTAATTTTTAGTCAAAAATAATTCTATGATAGTTACTAACAAACTTTATTATGTTAATTTCTTTCCGGAATTCTCGTTATTGTATTTTCCCAAAAAAACTAACCTGTATGTTTTGAATATTGAAATTTCAGATATATTGAAAGTGGTCCGAAATACATCTCTTGAAAGGTTAAAGAACGCCGACCTGCACTCGTTGATTGGTGTGCCGTCGATAGGCGAGTTTTTTCTACCGGATACTAGTTTTTTTGACTCGTTGCAGTACCTCACAAACCCAGCGTTTAACACCCACCACCCTTTCCGCATCGATGGCAACAGACTGCCGGGGAAAATTAGGTTAAGATTTAGTTTAAATTTTTATTCTTAGATGTAAGTTAGTTTTGATAAATAAGGCGAGCCCGATTACTTTTAATAAATTCAGCCCATTAATGTATAATGAGCATCATTATACTTTTGTGCAATGGAGATGACTATTAGTAGAAAACAGAATTTGTATAAAATGTAGCCAAGCTACAGGAAATATAATGAAGGAATTGTAAAAAGATTCGTTTATAGAATCTATGTTTTGTAATATATATTAATTTTGTAACAAGGGGTTATAAAAAAAAATATTTTGAATTAGTTTGACTACCACTATGGGAGGACTTGTTGAGTACACAACCACAAACTGGCTATATTTAGTTATAATTACTATTCGGAATATATTAATAAATAGTATTTAGCAGTGATGTTGGCAGATGAGCCATATCAGCATATCAGCCAGGACAACGACCCAGTTTGTCCAGATTGTTTATTGACGGGAGAGGACGGGACTCGGATCCCGAAGGACGGACGAGGGCCCTCCTGCCAGCGGACAGACCCTACATTGGCTATGCGCATATCGTTCCTCCTAAGTGGGAATCAAATATAACCTATTGTTCCTGTATAATCAACTCCCCCATTGCCAACAGGACTGTGTTTGCTCTTCCCTGTTTTCTCAATGTCTATCCCACCGTTCCCACTTTTTACCTTTAAATAATTACCTTCAGCATTCATTTCTGGGCCAAAACTCTCCTACATACCTACAACAAAGAAAAAAAAACCATATCATTAGCAAAACCTTTCAAAATACGATGAACAATAAATAATAACCATAAACTTTTAATGTATATTCATTATCAACATACAAATTAATCTGTTAATTATTACAATTACTGATAATAACAGGGATATAGTCAATCCTCGTGTCCTATCAGGCACTTCCAGGAACAAATATATTGTACCTGACCCTCTATAAAGCATTATATAAAATAATTTGTCAATTAATAACTTAATAATATAAAAATATTGAGGTTGGCAAGAAAGTAATTTCGGTTTTTAGGTTTAAAATAAAACTCAATGTTTTCTATACAAAAAAAATGAACTTTAATCAGTCAATTATCTTCCATTCTGTTCGATGACCTTTTGCCATCTTTCTGGTAACTTCATGATCCCGCGCTTATAAAACTTCTGGTCCTTATCAGCAAAAACCTCAACCAAGTGCGATTTGAGGTCATCGTTATTACTGAAATTTTTACCATTTAAGAAGTTTTGTAAACGTCGAAATAAATGATAATCCGATGGTGCAAGATCGGGGCTGTATGGGGGATGCAACATCACTTCCCAACCAAGCTCCAATAGTTTCGTACGAGTTGCTAAAGATGTGTGAGGCCTCGCATTGTCGTGGCGGAACCCAAATATCGAGCTTCTTAACAAGTCCAAGACGTCTTATATGATTTTCAATTGTTGTATGTGATACATTTAACTGTTTTGCAATCTCACAGTTATATGACGATTCGATTCAATTATGGCTTTCAATTTGTCATCAACTTCAGAACGTTGGTCATCATTCAGTAAAAAAACTCCAGAACGAAATTTTTTAAACCAATTCCGACACGTGCGTTCTGTTAAACAATCAACACCATAAACTTCACATATCTCTTTGTGCTGAGGCTCAGTCGCTTTCTTGCCTTTATGAAAATAAAAAAGTAAAATGTGTCGAAAATGCTTATTTTTGCACTCAATGTTGAAACTGACAGTTGTAAACCAAATAACACTTAATTTGTTTCTATAGCAACCTAAGGGTATCGACTAACAAATCTCAAAAGAAAAAAATTCTAACATTGACAAAAGAATAAGGAAACAAACATAACGCTATCTACTGGTGCAAACTGAAATCACTTTGTTGCCAATCCAATATTAATATGCTCCGTCTCAGTCTAGCATTTGTTTTCTAATAGACATTATTTCAAAAATGTATATTTGTTTGTAAACATTTTGAAAAATCCGTCATACTCCTATGTGCCAGGCTTGTTTTTGTACAATGGTTTAGATCGTTGGAATATATAACTGATTAAAATTGTCTTTTGAAAGGATCATTTTATTTCGGATATATCTGCTATTAATTTTTATAGCGGTCCCATTTTAATGAAGTCCCTTTAAGCTCACCCTTAGGGTTAATAAATAGATGACCAATCCGTTCATGCGTGAAGAACGGCAACTGCTGAAAATATCTGCGATCATATGTCGTCTTCTAGAAGGGCTGTTCCTAACAAACTAGTTAAAGAAGTTTTTACACAGATAGACTTTTTACAAAAAGAGTTTATTCACAATTTTTTTTTTTTTTTTCCCCTAAGCTCTCTAGTTAGAAGATTAGGGATGAGGGAAAAATAAAGGGATATTTGGGTTGACCGGACCCTTGTACTAGGAGTACCTGCTTGAAGATGGTGTGACGGAATTAAGGAGTGTGGAAAGCCTCGGTAGAGGTTGATTGTTGCGGTACAGTGGTGAGAGTCCACTGGTGGCTGGGCCTAGAGTCCCTCTAGGCATGTAGTGCAGTCTTATTTAGTTGGATAGCAGTGATGGGTGCCCGTTAGAGGCTTGTTGTTGGTGGGCCAAGCGCCGTGATGTCCACTATTTGGTCTGCTTCACCAAATCTTGAGAGTTGCCGTCTTGCCGGTAGCGGTGGGGGTGTCATGTCTCGGAACAGAGGGTTTTGGCTATGTTTCATCGAGTCAAAGAATTTGATGTGTCTTCTTTGGATGGCTTCGGTAATGGTGGGGACCTCGAACTTTTCGTGGATGTCGGGAGTCTTCATATCACGAAAAGGGGTATGCCATATAGCCGTGCGCAGGATTTTGTTCTGGAAGCTCTGGAGTCGATTATTGTGCTAGAGTGTAGGAATCGGAAGAGTGGTGTCCCAAACAGTAGAGCCTGGCATCAGGGCGCTCTTATATATTAACAGTTTCAGCGGAAGGGATATAGCCGGGCTTGTGATAAGATGCTGGAGAGAGTAGTAAGTCCTACGTACTCTTTTCAACTTATTCTGCAGGTGTGTGAAGAACGTCATGTGTCTGCCTAGCTTGATGCCTAGGTAGCATATGGTGTTGGAAAGTTTGCATTCAGTCTCGTCTATGGTGAAGCTGGGTGGACGCTTTCGTTTTCCATGCTGGAAGGAGTTTATTCACAAGTACAACGAGGTAACGGTTTTACTACTGTCTTACGTCTAGCCGGGAAGAGAGAGTGTTACTGCGTGAGGTGAGTCAGACTGAGTGAGAGGGAGGAGAATTTTATATAGAGAAGGAAATGGAAATGTCTTCTAGAAGGGCTGTTCTTAACAAACTGTTATGATTATATGTTTCTAACTACGCCTGGTTTGGTGTCTATTCACTAATAACTCACAAGGGGAAATCGCTAGTCTTTTACATAAATTTAGTCTAATCAATCTAGTCTTCTGTTACTATCTGCTACAGACTGGTGATTTTGATTGAAACAAGTCCATGAGCTTACACCAGGTAGGTTGTTAGACTTAGAACGTGGCAATCATTCAATTATAATACATATTTAGCAATTGGGATTCAGTTGAATTGTTGTTCACTCATCTAGACTAATTGATGTAGGCCGCACATGTGCACATGCAATGACAACCCTTCCAGGTCTAATTTTCTATTGGCTCTTTGACAACTGTTGTCGGCATGCTATGCTTTATTGAGATACACCCTCATGGGGTATTTACGGATCATATCCATATGAGAAAATGACAGTTTGAATTTACATTAAACAACATAAACGGGAAAAGGCATTCTCACCGCTCGGATACATGTCTGATATTAATTCGTTTGTGTATTTTAGAATACAATTTGACATGAAATATATATTTCCGATACAAACAACCATTTTGCTACCATGGTGGTAAATGACAATCATTAAATTCCTAATGGCGTTAAAAGAAAGCATCAGTTAGGATGTTATCGCCTTATATTATTAATATATCTAAATTTAAATTCACTTATTAGATTTAGCTAAATAATTATTTTACCGTTTCACTTACTTTGAACCCGAGATACACAGTTTTTAATTTATTTCCAAGTTTTCCAACCGATACCAATTTTATTTTAAGTGATTCGATATTAATTTTATAATATTCAGACTAATTATTTTTATACGTATTGGAAATGTCTTTAACATCACCCATGGAGTGATTGCAACTGACTGATGCCGGAATAAATTTAAATATATCTTAATAAAACGTCATGATCTGAAAATAACAAAATTTTTAAACTCCTAATAGAAACCTATCCAGGAGATTTAAAACATGTAGGATTATACTAAGACCACAAGACGTCCATGGCCACTAGATAGGTTTGACACCTATAAGAAATAAATTAAAATATAAACAAATAAACAACCTTTATATAAATTTAAAAAAAATTATAAAATTAGAATCGACAGCTGAATTAAACAGATGGGAATGATGCATAGCTCCTATCGCAGTTTCCTGAGTTCTGTAAGGCAAACTGGTCTCAGTCTCTACATTCTGCCTAAGCAGGTGTACTTCAAGACGGTTCTTCAAGACGGGCAGTAATGATTCAAACATCATAAATTAATAACATATATATAATAACATATTGCTGCTAACACTAACGAATCAGTATTAAGGTGGCGGTGTTTTCCCCAGTGTAGTGGGGGGGGGCGGCCTGGTAAGATGGCACGAGTTCCATTTCCGGAATTATGTCCGGTTTCCGGTCGGTAAATACTGTCCACGTACCGCCGAACTTGGGCAGTATATCCCAGCGGGTGGCAGCCCCTGGAAGTCTTTTCCTATTGATCCAGCAAACTATCCGAGGCCACTAAAGTTGGGCCAACTTCACCCCGTCATATCTTCTCGGAGGGAGGGGGGGTTCAAATCCCGAACGATCTTCTTTGAATTACAAGTGGCTGGGGAAAACCTGGCGATCGGAGCGTGAAAAACCCACGACGTGACGTTCCTAGGAACACTCCAGGAACCTGACGAGTCTTCAACAGTTTTTTTTGTTTCATAGCTGAAAATTGAATATTCAATTAACTGACTACAAATACTTTTTCTTTTCTAAAGTAGGCCGCTACAATATAGCAAACAAAAACATAATAATAATTTAGCCTCGTAAGCATTTTTTGAGTATTGTTTACATCACAATTGTACAGACTGCGTTGTTTATTTATGATTTATGCTGACTTACAAGCTCTTTCCTTATAAAATTAAAAAGAGTTTATAAAATGACGAAAACGTTTTGCCCAGTCACATAAAAGCCAGATGGTATCGATCGTTGTCTATCATCTTACTAGATAATCAAAAAATATTTTATAAATGAATGATAAACTTCAACCGGACAAATTAACAAATAGAAAAATTGTTAAACATGTGGACACAAATCCCTTATGACATTCTAATAATGTACATTCCATACCTGAGTTCACAATAACACAATCTGTTTCCTTTGAGGAGACAATGCACAATATACGGAAATGCCCTAAAAAGGAGGGGGGACTGATACTGGTTAAGCTGTGGAAGATTAAAGGAAAAGAGATGAGCTGTAGCATTGCCAGTAATTATGATATGTACAAAAACACAGCCATGCATATACATGAAAACAGCCATGTACATACAAAGCATACATATGCCAGAGATACTTACTCTTGGGAGAATTACTCGCTCGTCCCGGATAATCCGAGGCCAGTAGCGGGAGCAATTTTATTACTGAAGGATAATTAAAACTCGAGCCCTTACTGTTACTGTTTTTTATCTCTCCCCTCCCCACCATAATATATACACCTGCCTTTATTTATAGCACAGAGCCTGCTATTTTTATGAAAATCCGCAGAGAAAAATGGGCTTTTGATGAAAATATTTCAGCATCCGAGTATTGATTATATTATTTTCTGCTTTCCCTCTCTTTTGTTTATTTTTCAGTACGTGCGAGGCATCCGATGCGCAGATATATATAGAAGGGAAAAAAAAACCAAAAACAAACCGTACGCTGCTTTGTGTATTCCTGGAACGGACTTCAATTTATTTATTAAATTTACAAATTGAGATGTCATGAGCAGAAGAGGGATAAACAGAGCCATGTTTAATTTTCTGGGAACTGGTTAATGTTCAGAAGCACGGCAGGAATTTTGGACAGATTTTGATTTTGAGGCCGTTTGTACAGCAGTCTATTGAATATTGTTCACAATACCTGTGTGTGTTAAATTAAATATTATATTTATATATCTGTCGCATAGGTTTATGTTTATAGAATTGAAATGAGGCGATACTTTTAAATTATTTTGAAGCTCTTACTTGCCTTCGTTGAAAAAGGAGTCAAATAGTTGCATCATCTTTATGAGATCTTCAACAATAAATATCTTGGGTTATGAAGGAAGGAACAGCATTAGAGAGGGTTTCGTCTAACACATTATTTATTAGCTTCCATCTCGACAAACGACTGACCTGGAACCCACATACGAGACTAAAAAGTCAAGAACTAAACAGACGCTTTGGATAACTGTACAGACTACTTCAAAGGACATCCCATCTCTCAATAGAAAATAAACTACTAATCTACAAAGTTATACTTAAACCAATCTGGACAAAAGGAATAGAGCTATGGGGGACAGCAAAAAAGTCGAACATCAAGCGTATCCAATCCTTTCAATCAAAAGTCCTAAGAACAATAGTAGATGCCCCTTATTATGTCAGCAACAAAACCCTTCATAACGACCTTAATATACCCTACATTCTAGAACTCATCCCTTCCAAGTTTATGAAATTCCACAGTAGCCTTTCCAACCACCCTAATCCTGTAGCACAGTCATTGCACTGCGCCACTCATCCCTATAATCCTCCTCGGAGACTGAAACGGCAGTGGCCTCGTGACCTGCTATAATCAAGTGACAGTGGGAGTCCTGTCAATGGCCAGTTTCTCCAATCATGTCCTGAATGAATGAGCGAGTGAATGATGAAATGTAAATATGGTATGAATGATAGTATATCTTAATTACTTATTGCCTAGCAAGGCAGATTGTAATTTTAGCACAATAAAGGAATTATAAATAAAAAATTTATTGTAATATCTTTGAGCGTCTACATGAACAATGATGGGTGTTATTAACGTAGGGTTATTAACGTTGGGTTAAGTAGAAACGATAATGGCTTGGTTCACGCACTCGACGTACTTCTGCTTTTGAACAGGGTCAACCGAAAGTATGGTGACAGTAGATGGTTTTGGGTTTTAAGTTTAAGGTTTTACTGCAACGATATTATAGTCACTTCAACTAAGGCGCTTGTGTTGTTATATTTTACTGACAAGCAGGTATTATCGGTGATTTGAAATTTTTATTTTTACTTTTACTGATGTCTGCAATGCCTTTATAAAAAATTATCACAGGAAGATACCCGAGAAAAAATATTTGTTGAAGCGTAAAAGGTAGTATTTCTGAATTGTATTAGATTTTAATTTTAATTTTCTTTGTATGTGCGATATCAAAATAAATGCTATCATTTAATGTACCTTAGTTAAAGAACGCCGACGTGAGCCCGTTGCTTGGTGTGCCGTCGGTGGGCGAGTTCATCCAACGGGGGAAACACGTCATGTTTATTGACTCGTCAGAGCACCTAACAAACCCAGTGTTTAACACTATGATCCCACCGCCCCTCCCGCATCGATGGCAACAGACTGTCGAAGAAAAAATAGGTTAAGAATTAGTATGTAAGTTAGATAAAAAAGGTGAGCCCCATCACCTTTATTAGTCAGTTTAGTCCAGTCACGTATAATGTGTATCATTATACTTGTTTATTCCATTATATAATTTTTATAAAATAACAAAACCTGTATATAATGTGGCGTCGTTACAGGAAATACAAAAATAATTTGTAAATAGAATTGCCTGAGGATCTATAATTGTATATAATTATCTGTAAATTTAAAGGGGCTATGAAGAAACAAATAAGATAAATAGTGTTGAGATCTTTAAATCAATTGTATGCACCTAACAAACCCTAACACTATGACCCAACCACCCTTTCCTCATCGATGGCAACAGACTGTCAGGGAAAATTAGGTTAAGATTTAGTGTAAGTTTTTATTGCTAGATGTAAGTTAGTTTAAAGTCTATGATAAATAAGGTGAGTCCCATCACTTTTAATGAATTCAGTCCATTAATGTATATTGTACATCATTATACTTTTGCACAATGCAGATCACTATTAGTAGAAAACAGACTTTGTATAAAATGTAGCCAAGGTACAAGAAATATATGTAGAATCTATATTTTGTAATATATATTGATATTGCAACAAGGGGATACAAAACAACTGTACCTTACATTTGGCTCATCTTGTCTGTAGTTCATTTTTATCATTTCTTGTAAAATAGATTACTGACGTCCTTACAGATGCAAGGAAAGGAGGCATACAATGCTCCAGACGACGACATACCCTAGAGGAAATGCGCAAGTGAGAAAAGTCAGGTGTTGCATTGGCTATTCACCCCGAAGGACTGGGAGCAGGGGATTTGGGAAGGGAGGCCTGCACCCACTCACACAGGCATATCATTTGTCCACCCCAGAGGAACCCAAACAGACCTCTCCCCACCCGGCCATGAATTGTAGATGCCTTTTAAATAATTCATTATTTATATTTCATAAGGCCGGAGCAGTTTCTAGCCATCACTCAGCAATCCACAGATCCTGCATCAATCCACAGATCTTGCATCAATCACGACTTCATTGATAAATGTTTGTAGGGTTCGACATCGTATGAAGTACTTATGACCCATGTTCGGGCTCCGTAGACACTAAATCAGTTTTGATTAGAAAAGTAATTCAAATTAAGAGTATTCAGTGCTTTGTTTATACTTAATTTTTGTTTGAGAGGGTTTCAGTAATATTTTTTTTTATTATTATATTTTTTTATGGTAATGAGATGAGTGGAAAATTTTAAAATTGTAAATTTCTTAATTTTCTGATTGTTTCGGCTAGAGAAAATTAGGAAAAGCGTATGTAAATGTTGTATACACGGAAGTGTGTTTTGTTTTTCCTCTTGAACAGCAGTTTTCATTTTGTTACTTCAACATACAGATAGTTTACATCAGGAGAAGAGAGTTTGAAGTACTATAAAGCTCGAGGAAGTGAAGAAATAGGACTTTGCGTATAAGAGGACAAGGAGCTTGGCTTAGCCAGTATTGAAGAGAGTAGAATACGGGCCTGTTCCCCTGCGAACAAGAAGTCGTTGTTTACTACAAATTTGGACTTCTCGGGCTATCTCGTCTACAGATCTCTCCGTGAGCATCGCCGCTCTGCTGTTGTCTGTACGCACTCTTCTCCGAAACATCGTATCGTGACTATAAACTTTTTTTATTATTTATTATACATTATATTTATATTTAATAACAATCAGGCCTGGTTAAATTGCTGATCAGTTATTTTATTTTTTGGTTTGAATAAAATGAATGGTTATTTATATATTATTTTTGATACTTTGTTTAATGTTTATGCCTTACTGTTGACAATTTTGTAACGCTAACCGGCTCAATCCAACATCCAGCTTCTCACGACGTAATCGGCGGAATTCTCTGGAATTCTCGATTCTCAAAAGCCCAAGCGCGAACAACCATGACTTCAGAAGATGAATACACCTTAGTCGAGTTAAAGTATAGAAGATCCCACAACGTTTGTTTGAAAGTAGGTCAGCGATGAATCCGGAATGCCTAAACAGGCGAAAAAATCTAATTATAAGATTAAGGATGAGGGAAAAATAAAGGGATATTTGGGTTGAGCAGATCCTTGTACTAGGAGTACCTGCTTGAAGGTGGTGTGAGGGGATTAAGGAGTGTGGGAAGCCTCAGTAGAGGTGGAAATGTTGCGGTGCAGTGGTGAGAGTCCAATGGTGGCTGTTAGAGGCTTGTTGTTAGTGGGGCAAGCGCCGTGATGTCCACCATTTTGTCTGCTTTACCAGATCTTGGAGTTGCCATCTTGCCGGTAGCGGTGGGGGTGTCATGTCTCGAATAGATGGTTTTGGCTATGTTTCATCGAGTCAAAGAACTTAATGTGTCTTCTTTGGATGGCTTCGGTGATGGTGGGGAGCCTTCATATCACGAAAAGGGGTGCTTAGTGCATAGTGCTGTGCGCAGGATTTTGTTCTAGAAGCTCTGGAGTCAAGTTATTGTGCTAGTGTGTAGGAATCGGAAGAGTGGTGTCCTAAGCAGTAGAGCTGTTCTCAGGATGCTCTTATATATTAACAGTTACAGCGGAAGGGATATAGCCGGGCTTGTGATGAGATGCTGGAGAGAGTAAGTAGTAAGTCCTACGTACTCTTTTTAACTTCTTCTGCAGGTGTGTACCGAACGTCATGTGTCTGCCTAGGTTGATGCCATGGTAACATATGCTGTTGGAAAGTTTGCATTCAGTCCCATCTGTAGTGAAGCTGGTTGAGCACTTCCGTTTTCCATGCTGGAAGGAGAAGACGATCACTTGAGTTTTGGCCGGGTTCACCTGAATGTGGACAGCTCGTACCCCGATCATTGGTTACTGGGGGGCTATATATACCCCCTAGTTTTGGCCTGTAAATCATTCTAACTACGGCTCTCTGACTGGTGGTAACTGCAGTTGCACTGATGTTTCAAGATTTGGCCTTCTTATTTATGAAAACCTCTGGATCTCTCTTCCAAACCTCGCTATGTTCTAGTCCGGCCTCGTCAGACTCAACACTTTTCTAGTGGGATTCTCTGCCTCCGTCTCACTAAAACTGGCACCTCCTTGGAAGAGACCTCTCCCTCGTGGACGACAATTGCCGTGGCCCTACAAACTTTACCTAGTAGTGTATCCCACGGCAATCCAGTCTGCCTCTCTCCGGTTCACACTCGCCTTTGTGATCCGAACGGATTTCCCCTATCCTCAGATACCGATTGTGAAATTGTAATCATTCCAAGACCACATAAACTACCTGCACTACCTACCCTATACCTCTTCTCCTGAACATAGTGCATTGTCAGGGCACATACCTATCAAATATGGAGTCAGATAGTACAGTAGTAAAACCCGTCATGAAGCAATTGTCCAGTTCATAGCCTAATCAACCCTCACTTCGTCACTAGGGCTAGGGTAACTAGGCCACCCTCGTGACGACCCGACAATTATTAACAGAAGAATTAAAAAAAAAAATAGACGCGCGACATTAACTTGGAATTTTGTGTTGTCATAAACATAAGCTGAAAAAGATTACAATTATTTTTTGTGCTTATGAGGTTTTTGTCTATGATTTATGATAGCAGAGCCCTAGGTCTCCGTTCTCTGTAGTCCGATAAATCGCAGCTATTTAAAAATATATGTTTCTGTTTTTATTTATGAAATTGATATCAATAGCTATTAGTTTTTCGCTGAGAGTCTTGACATTGTGTTAATAATTTCAAGTTTATCCCCTGGATCTTCGGAAGACACCGGCGCACTTTAAATCCATCAGGTTTTCCTACTTAGGGGCTTAGCCTTCGTCCGAGCTAATTCTTGTCGAAGCCGGATCGAAGCCTTTTATTTCATAAAGAACTTTTTAAAAGGGGTCCTCTAACGTCATTAAACTCTTCAGAAAGATAAATTATTCAAGGTGGGATAGCTCGGATAAATTCTTGGAAAGATAAATTCAGAGCTTACATTGACAAAAAATAAATATTACAAAATTTATTCCGAACAAATGTACCTTTTTGATCAGATAGCTGATTAATAATAATGATGAATAAATGATAATTAAGAAATGTGGTTTTACATGATTTTCACAGGACAAATACCATAACTCTTAAAAAAATATAATCCCACATGTCAAAGAAAGGTGACTTTTAGTGGCTAAGACAGTTAAATGAAATATTTTTGGAAAAAAAATACTTATTTATGTAGTATTTTAACAACCATACGAGCTGTTATTTTTGAAAGTATAAGTCCATTTTTTCATGTATCGAGATATTTATTGGTTTGCATTTGAGTTAATTCAAAAATATTGGCAAACGTTAATATATTCGAGTGATGTTCTAACAACTTACAGCTTTAAAATTTTATTATGAAATAATAATTATTAAAATAAAAAAATAAATGATTTTTTTTAGCTCCAAATGGATTTATAACACTTTTGCGATAACATTGTATAGCCAAAATTCTTTTGTTAATTTTATGAGAAAAACATACTCCATTGAACCTATGATTATAAATATGGATAGAAGGTGTCTATATCTTACTAAAATTAGCGTTAACTGATTTTTTTTTTTGTGGGCTTATACCACTTTCAAAAATAACAACTCATATATTAAATGAGAAGATGACAGATTAGGCTGTATTTAAAAATCTTCAGGATCGTTTCTTGACTACTCAGGTATGTCCTTTATTGTATTAATTAATTAATTTTCATGGGAGGGAGTTTAATTTTCCTCATTGGGAATCGAACCCGAGAGGCCGAATTATGTAGAACATAAGACTTTATCTCCTGTTTGGAAAATGTGTGGTCACTTTATAGACCCTCAGTCAGTCGAAAGTGGGTTTATTCCTGCGGGATTGCCGCGAACGTAGGTTTACGACGGGGCTTCGCTCTTCGAGGGTCTTTAAACGGACCCTAACGATTGTGTAAGGGTAAGTGCGGTTTTTACAAGGGGTATCTTAAGGGTAAGATATTTTTGTTATTTACCGAATATTTAATAGTAAAAACGGTCTTTGTTAGAAGATTTAAAAGATTATTTTTTAAATTATTTGACTGGTAATTATGATAAGGACTAATTGTAATTTATTCCTCGAATCACAATTGCAAAACCAATTTTCTTACATCTACGTCACTTGTTAGTAGATGGTGGGTAAGCTGGAAGATAACCACTTGACTATTGTAGGTAACTAATTGTAAGACTATTGTAGGTAACAAATAAATTCCAACTAATCTACGGTAACATAACTTTAGATTGAAAATCAATTGTGTTGTGATGGTGATGCATGTAAACTAAATGCCTGTCTAGGCTATATATCTTATCATCTACTCAAATGCCAGTACTAAGGTCTTGTTAAAGGTCATTCTTGATGGCATCCGAGGGATCAAAGATACCAAATGTGCAAGAGGTTGTACCCTGTCGGTCGATAACAACCTCATCAAGGTATTGGGCCGTTTTCTTCTACAGTCTCAGCCGACCATGAACAGTGTCTTTTTTATAAGGTCCCATAGTTAGGGACCCACTTACAGGGAATACACAAGTCCGCATATTACAATAGTGAATGGTTGAAACTATTCGCATAAATTGGCGATTGGATACATTATGATTCAAGAAAAAACACAGACATGCAATAAACCGAATAATGTCTGAATTAAATATTTTTCCAAAGGATCAGTCTATTAACAATTCTATGAAGTATATATACAACACCATTGTATTGTATTTAAGATACCCATTTAGCAAAAGCATGCCTTTTTCTTCATTTTCCAACTCATAGTCATCGTATTTAAACATTTTCGAGTCTTAAATCACTGAGTCATAAAATTACCCTTAATTATACTTTAAGATATTATTCTCATATTTATTGATGAGCTCGTGGCTTCAAAAATAAAATAGACTCTGTAGCCAGTGGGAAAAAGTACGACACAGGTCTTAGCGGGTTTCGCACTGCTGTGCGGTGCCCCGCTATATACTTACTTGACTGACAACACAGCTAAAAGTGTCCAACAATTTCAAAATGGGATCATGCGAAAAGTGGTCAGACATACCTCTCGAGAGAGATAAAAGAACGCTGACCTGCACCCGTTGCTTGGTGTGCCAATGGTGGGTGAGTTCATCCGCCGGAGACACATCATTTTTTTGACTCGTTGCAGCACCTAAAATACCCAGTGTTTAACTATTTGACCCCACCACCCATCCCGCATCGATGGCAACAGACTTTCTGGGAAAATTAGGTTATGATTTTGTTGTTCGGTGTAAGTAAGTTTTATGATAAGGTAAGCCCCATCATTTTTAGCTTTAACCCATCACTATAAAACAATGAATGTATAATGTACATTATGCCTTTGTAACAATCGCAAATCACAGTGTAAAATGGTTAAAAATTGTATAAAATGTAGCCAAGCTACAGGACATATAATATTCTAGTTCTACTTAGTACACATAGACATATAGTAACAGTTCTACTTCTGGGGTAGACATGTGAATTTTAAATATAATTTATATTGAAAATATATGTGACCTTTTTTGTGACTGTAGGGGAAAATTAAGTTAAGATTTTGTTTATTAGATGTAAGTTAGTTTTAAGTGTATGTTTCATGAGGTGAGCCCATCACTTTTAAACATGTTTAGACTATGAATGTATAGTGTATATTATATCTTTGTAACAATCACAAATCGCAATGTAAAATAATTAAAAATTATATAAAATGTAGCCAAGCTACAGGACTCATAATGACCTATTGTAAATAGATTCATTACATTACATACATTTGTACTTGATTTATGCTATGTATTTAAAAATGGCGACATAATTACATACCCCTGTTGTATGTAATGGTTGATTAGTTTCTATATTATGCATTCTATAATAATAATAAAAATGTGTTTCTGCCAAGCTTGGCAGCTGAGGAACATAGAACATAGAACATGGATCGCTTTCATTTCATAAAATGAACATTTTTTTTCTCACTAAATCAAAATGTTTTTACATTAACTACGCTTTGGTCTATGGTGCGTTACCTCATCTGGTGTAAGGTTCGATAATGATTTGAAATACATCCTGCTTTCTGAGAAAAAGTTTATCTGTTCGTATTTACATCACTATAGCAATGATTACAACGTTGGACTTCAAAAGTGGTCGACCCGGTATCATTAGTCAAAGTCTGGATCTCCCTGGAGTTACGAAGCTATAGAAAGAGTCATCATGTGGGCAGGGCTGGAACATGAAGACTAATCGCCTAGTACGAGAGTAATCACCCGCCGATAATGTGTGGTAATCGCTCATGATAGATGACTACATACTTTTTTTTATATCTTTTATGTCCCGTACAGTAATAAAATTAAGACGGGGGGGCTGATTAAAAAAGACAAATAGGGCGAGGTGCTAATCACCGCTGAAGGGCTAACTGCCCTTGATAGATCCTCCTTGTCCCATTTGTCAACGCCCTGGCGGGGGGGGACCTAATTATCGCTGTTTTTAATTATGCAAATTGTGAGTGCCCCCCCCCCCCAAGCGAGAAGACACAACTGCCCTCTAAATATCTCCGGTAATAGACACTTTAAATAGGGCCCTATGGTAGATACTTAATCTTAAATATGGGTCGCTGGGCTTTCCTGGCCAGCCCTTAAAGTAATTGCTCTTGTCACTTGTGAAAAATATTATGTTTTACTCATTTACTTATTTCTGTGCCTGGCTCCTTCATTAGCTTTATTAATATTAGCTTTCGTCCGGAGCAATTCGTTACTACTTACTTAAAACTAAGAAAAGAAAACACCTTCTTAAATAATAAATTATTATAAAACGATTCGTAGAAAAAATAAAAAAGGTGGGAAAAAAACCTTTTAACTTAGAGTCAAAAATCAGAAATGTATTTATCAAATTACTTTACTTTCTGGGATAAATTTTCCTGGTCGCTATGAAAAAATTCATGCCACCTTTGGGATTTTTTTTTTTTTTTTACAAAAATCTCTTTGATTTTACATAATATTTTATTTGTTTATCTACAATTTTACGTTGGTTTATTGTACGAGTGTAATTTTCTTCACCTAGTGTCGGGAGGCTGACTTAAATTTATCAAAAAGAATCTGATTGACTTTCACTTAAATCTGTGCTAGCAGAAACAACACGAGAGCCCACTTAAATCTAGAGGACATATCGGTAAAAAATAAAGTGACTTTAAAATCACAGCATTTCAAGGAAATGCTTTCTACGCCCTATGTAATATTATATATTCATTTCATGAACTGCCATATCGTGTAGTAAATAAAACGTACTGATTTGGTAATCACACTTAAACATAGTTAAAATATGCTCAATGCAACTTTTTTCGCGTCCAGAGCAAATAAGATGATACGAAATATCTTTCCTTTGTACATTTTAATTTTGATCGTCACGACAATTAATAATTGTCATAATATTAATAATAGGTGAAACTTTATTAACTGTCATAATAATTTAATAGTTTTTAATAATTTTACGACGATTTGTATGGTGAGCAAATAGAAATTGAAATTTGTATCATATAGGTGTATATATATCTGTACCTCGGAAAGATACAACACTATGTCCATTTTTTTCCATATTGACTTTATTACCATAAAAAAAGTTTTTTTTCATTTTATAACAACTGCATGATGTAAATAACAATAAATAAATAGAATGTTCTGGTAAAATATTGTTTCAACATCTCAATAAATAGCTGTGCCAATAACACTTTTTGTTGAAAAAAATGTTTAAAACTCCTCTCCTGTAAAGTTATGAAAATGGACATAGTGTTGTATCCCTCCGAGGTACAGATATATACACTTATATATATATTATATACTTAATATAAATTTGCACAAAATATACTCCTTTGTTGCGGTACTGTTGTGGCTTGAACCAAACAATTTAGCTTGTCCAGTTTCCATCTTTTAACAATACCAGTTCCTAAAATTTCAGAGTTTTTAGTTTGACTAAGATTGATTTAAATACACATTTCTAATAAATCTCCACCAATAAATACTACAATATGTGAGATACATAAAAGACCAACACGCAAGCATTGCTCGCTAAAAGATTAATACAGCGCAGAAGACACTAGACAGTGGAGGCGACAGTGGAGTGAAGGGTTGATTGAGGTGGAAGATTCGCCATGGGGCTACCACCCCTGCATCCCAATGTCCTTCGCCGCAGGCACTGCCACTCACACACACATTTATTGCCGTCTTATTTCTCCTAGCCTAGCCTTTCACTTATTTCCGCAGCAGGTTTTATCATAGACAGTCGATAAGTATCCTCGATAAATCAGATAAAAAAACTAAATCGATTGCTGCCCCTTTAAATTCACAGATAATTATATACAATTACAGATCCTCAGGCGAAACTATTTACAAATTATATTTGCATTTCCTATAGCATCACTACATTATATACAGGTTTTGTTATTTTATAAAAAATATATAATGAATGAACAAGTATAATGATATACATTATACGTGATTGGACTAAACTGACTAATAAAGGTGAGCCCCATCAAACTTAAAACTAACTTACATACTGATTCTTAACCCACTTTCCCCCGACAGTCAGTTGCCATCGATGCGGGAAGGGTGGTGGGGTCGTAGTGTTAAACACTGGGTTGGTAAGGTGCTGCAACGAGTCAAAAAACTTGATGTATCTCCAGCTGATGAACTCACCTACTGATGGCACACCATGCAACGGGTGCAGGTCAGCGTTCTTTAACCTCTCTCGAGAGGTATGACCACTTTTCGCATGATCCCATTCTGGAAATGTAACACTATTTATTTACTGTGTAACTAAGCTGTTACGGAATTAAGGCAGAAATCTACTGATTAAAACGCTTCACTAAAATTCAGAAGAGGGACGCACTTGGTATAAAATGAATATGATTAAAAGGCAAAAGAACATCCTGGAGAATTAAAACAGAAAAATGATGATGAATTCATTGACTAAGTGATGAGTTTACAAAACAGTGGTGAGTTCAATCGAGCATTTATTGTCAGAAAATATGTATCATTTACATAATTTATGGAATAAATTAAATATTATTTAAGCATACTGAAATTTTGACGCATACCTAATAAACATACACTAAACGGTAGTTTGGAGCAAACATACTTGTTTATTTTTGAACAATTTAAAATTTTTACACGATTTCTCTGTCTTAATCGAGCTTTAAATGTAGTGTTAAATATGGTGGGATAAGATTAAACGACATAAACATTCTGAATTCCAAAAAACAGGGTGGAGTTTCTTTTTCCTTGTACTTAAAACGTAAACCCTCTCTTTATCAGAAATGAGCTCAATGTAGAATTTGAATTTTATATTTGAGTAATGATGGTATCTTAATGATAAATGTACATTGGCTTATTTAACATAGAAATATAGTTATGTTAATTTGCATAGCAGCAATGGTGTAGATAAAACCCTTTCTTAACCAGCCTTACATTTCCTATGAGCAATTTATTGGGTTTTTTTTGATCTGCTGGAAACGGTATGGTCTATGAGCTTCGCACCGGATCATTTATTTCGTTGAATAAATTAACAATATTTTACCTTTTTTTTTTTTTATCGTGAAGTGTGCGGGAGGGTGGGAATCCAAACAGGGCTAAACGGAAAACAAAAACTCGTACCGGTTGAAAAACACAGGGTCCATTCTTTCTTTGTTTAAACATTTTCACTGTCGAGAGAGATGGTTGTGATACGGCAGAGTTAATATGGCATCGGGTTCGGAGCCCTGTATGTAGAAACAATATGAGCGCCGTGTTCCGCGTGGGCCCGGGATCTAAAGAAAACAGCAGGCTTTTAATTCCACCTAGCCAGCCCAGGTTCTCGTCTCGCAGGCGGTCTCCCAATATCCACGTATTTCCATAGCACTGGCATACATAGATAACTAGATCTGTACATTACACTAAAGATTATTTATTTAGTTATTCATACTAGTAATAATATTACCATCAAATTCAACAATCATTATTTGCGAAAAAATTGCAATCTGACTTTTATTGGGCAATAAGTAATTATGATAAATGTTCTCCTCATTCGTCCCATATTTACTTCTTCATTCACTCGCTCATTCATGCATCATTTACAAACAGCCTAAAGACCTCCCAAGTCCACATGGTTGTCACCTCCCTCACATGCGAAAGAGGAAGCGGAGTCTTGGGAAGTCTCCCACGCTCCTCCGTCAACCGCGTCACCGGATAAAAGCCAGTGGAGGCTGACGAAGAGTGCGAGAGCCACATACGCTCAGGACATGATTGGAGAAACTGGCCATTGCCAGGACTCCCACTGTAACGCATTTAAAGCAGGTCACGAGGCCACTGACTGGGCTATGATCACAATGATTGGACAGGTTACTATGGAATTTCATGAACTTGGAAGGGGTGAGTTCAAGAATGTAGGGTATATTAAGATTGTTATGAAGGGTTTTGTTGCTGACATAATAAGGGGCATTTACTATTGTTCTCAGGACTTTCGATTGAAAGGATTGGAAACGCTTGATGTTCGACTGTTGTCCCCCATAGCTCTATTCCGTATGTCCAGATTGGTTTAAGAATAACTTTGTAGATTAGTCATTTGTTTTCTATTGAGAAGTAGGTTGTTTAAAGCGTCTTTATAGTTTTTGCCTTTTTAGCCTCGTGAGATTTTCGGTAAGGTAAGTTTTTTAGAAGGTATTTGACCTCAGAGGGGTTAACGGCTTTTAGTGGAAGTGAGAGAGGGATAGGTGAAGTGAGGAAATCTTCAACAGTTGTTCCATGAGTATGAGTTTAATGACTGAGGTGAGGTGTAAAAGTACGGGAAGGATGGAGAGCGAATTCTTCCGAAGCTAAACAGGACCAATAATCACGACGGAATGGACTAATAATAATAATAGTAAAAAAATAAATAAAAAACAATTAGTAGTTTTCTGGAAAGAAAACTTACTAGGGATCCAAGACATTTTCTCGGTACTTTAAATTTTTTTTAAATCAAACAAGTCTGTCTTAGTAGGGTATAAGATTCAAGAATATTAAAATAAAAAATCGAGAGGGGATGCGGTTCATTTTTATCGTAAAAAAGAGAGATGTTAGATTTTCATCAAAATGAATAAACAACGTTTCGACGTACTATGTACGAGTTCATTGGGTCCAGAAAACACCAATAAAAAAATTTATGTTAATGAAGTATAGTAATCATTATTATCAAAAGTAAGATCCGAAATAACATATACAATAAGAGTTTTACGTGCAACAGCTTATTAAAAGAAATAAATGGTACCTTATGTTATTAATAATTAATATCAGGATATCTCAGATAGAGGAACCGACTAGACATTGGCGAGGTCTAGGATTCGAGTTATTTTATTATTAACTATTATTAACACATATAAGTAATATTGGAAATAATACCCCTACAATTACTTATCTTTTATTTCGTTATATTCATATTATTACAAATAGGCATTTTACCTTAGTTACGCTTTTGCATCTATTATTTTTTGTTAATAATTATATTATATATTATATTATATTATATTGTATGAATGAGCGAGTGAATGATGAACTGTAAATATGGTATGAATGAGAGCATTTATCTTAATTACTTATTGCCTTATAAAAGGCAGATTGTAATTTTAGCACAATAAAGGAATTTAACAGGAGGAAAAAAAAAAAAAAAAAAAAAAAAATTATAAAGGCACACGTCTTCAACATCTGACTTCCTTGTGTTGTTGTTGTTAACAGGACCTGGTGCATACATAAATATTATGTAGAAACATGGTTTACTAGTAAATCTGCTGTAAATCTAACTTTCGATCATTTATAAAATTTTTGATTAACCAATTTTTGAATAAAGCCTAAGAAAAAATATTTCTTCTCCAAAACTTGGCCCCCCTCTCCAAATATGATAATGTAATGTATCCATAATATTCCTGGTTATGTTCCTGATGGTACTTGGTTTAACATACTGTACAAAGTCAATAACTAAAACCTAAATGTATAATGTGTAATCATTAATTAATTAAAACATATACCAAATTTTCTTTGGCAACACCCGTCAATATTTAGTGACTACAATGAACAAAAAACAACCACAATGCTATTTTTCACCGGAGACACATCAAATTTTTTGACTCCTTGCAGCACCTAACCAACCCAGTGTTTAACACGATGACCCCACCACCCTTCCCGCATCGATGGCAACAGACTGTCGGGGAAAAATTAGGCTAAGATTTTGTTTGTTAGGTCTAAGTTAGTTTTATGATTCAAAAGGTGAGCCCCATCACGTTTTTATTTGTGTATAGATAATGAATGTATAATGTTCATAATAGCTTTGTAACGAACACAAACAGGAATGTAAAATTATTAAAAATTGTATAAAATGTACTATTAAATAGTGATGAATAAAAGTATGGATATTTTAGTAGGGCAATTTTGAATTAAATCGAACTAGCGCCATACGAGATGGGTTACATCTACGCAATGGGTCCTCAGCCATTGACTAGGATATTAATGGATAGCTTGGATATGGATGTTTATCCTCCAATGGCGATTATTAAGGCAGGGGCAGGTGTGTTTCGGTCGGCATAATTAAAGCGCAGGTAAATATTGACCGGACAGATAGTGTCACCCCACCGCTGACGCCAGCCTCCGTCCATTTGTCAAGGAGACAGAGCCCCACTCCAGTTTTAATTTTGATTTACCGCCGCATGTCTATCCGTTCTTCATGAATATTGCACTTCCGTAAAAAAAAAACAGTGCATCATAATCAAATGTATTACTATGCATAAGTAATTAGCCAAACATTACCCCCCCCCCCCCCCGCGAGGCAGGATCCCGACCAGATCAAATAACCATAGACTGGTAATAAAGGCGGTATTTTTTTTGCTAAAATTACTATCTGCCTTATTGGGCAATAAGTAATTGTGATAGATTTTTTCATTCATACAGTAATTACAAACAGCCCAGAGATCTCCCTCCCAAATCCACATGGTAGTCACCTCCCTCGCATGCAAAAGAGGAAGCGGAGTCTTGGGATACGGTATTAATGAGTTAAATTTATTACTGTAAGCCATTGAGCTAAATATAATAAAAATAATATGTCTAATTTATAATAAAAGATACAATCGATAGAAATTTGCAGGGTAATGAACTCACAAAACTCTAGCGACATAATTGAAACTATCATAGCACACCACATATGAAAACTAATAGAATTAAATAAAGAGAAGTTAAAAAAATATCCCAGAAAATTAAAAAAAGATCGTACAAAATTCGGTGCAAACCTTCACTCGTTGACAAGCACCAGGGCTTGCGGCAGCCACGCTCTCTTGCGTACCATTTATTTTCACCAAATTTGTAAACCGAAGGTGACCCCATCACCATTTCCTGACTACTTGTGTATGTCATTTTAACTTCGAAACGATTTTTTTTGTATATTGTACCCTCCTTAGAATGCATGTTATGCTATGCAGAAAAAATATCCATTAATCACCAATTCGTTCATCGCTATTGCTCATAATCTGTTTGTGAAAATGCTTAAAAAAAGGGGTTGAGAAAAAAAATGGGAATGAATTCACACACAACTAGTAACTATATCGAAACTATCATAGCACACCACATATGAAAACATTCTTTTTATATTCTGTACCTCCTTAAAGTGCATGCAACCGTTGTGGCTTGAACCTACCTATTTAGCTTGTCGAGTTTCCATCTTCTAACAATATCAGTTTCTAAAATTTCACAGTTTTTAGTTTAACTAACATCGGGCACAAATGCTATGGAGAAAAAGGAGCCATCAATTTGTTCATTGCTATTGTTTATAATTTGTTTCTAAAATTGTTTAAAAGAAGGGGTTGAGAAAAAAACAAACTTATTTTCGAATCTATTTAAAGGAGTACATTTGAAGTTTCACTAAACTAAATCAAACATTATTATCATAATCCAAATCTAGAATTTCAACTTTATAACCATAAGAGAGAGTTCAAACGAATCAACCAGATTTGTTATCCCGTACTGTTATTAAATTTCGTCGCAGTGAACGGCGTTTTCGAATTAATCAATTACTTGCATAGTCACAAACAGACTCGTTTATCTTTTGAAAATAGTTTATTAAATATATTCAGTTATGCTTTAGCAACCTTAGAAGTCCATTCGGCTCTATGGATGGGATGTTGAAATAACTATAAATAACCGAAAAGAGACTTTCTAGTCCAGCGATCATATTACATTTCAACTGATGTTGGGAGAAAGTGTGGAGAAAAATAACAGAAAAAAAAAAGATGAAAATCCACAGATACAGGGTAAAGCTAAACATCTGCAAATTTTATGCAGTAAAAACCTAATGACCCTAAACTGAACCAAAACAAGCCGCGACCCTCTTCCGGTAAAATGTTCTTTGTTTGAAGTGTATCAGCCTATAGACGTGTTGATAAAACAACAACAGCCATCCCCGATAGATCCCAGCATGCAAATGTCTCATGCTAATAAAATGTAAATTTTCAATTGCCAATTCAATTTCCCCCCGGTCGGGAGAGAGCGAGAGAGAGAGAGAGAGAGGGATGTTACCCCGATATAAATCAAACTTGGTTAGTGTTATCCGCATTGTACAATAAATAGCATAACTGATGAATTAAATTAAACAAACGGCTAAAATCTGAATAATTGAATAATTTTCGAATCGACAGAATGCCATCGTTCGGTTTAATTGCGAGTTATAAACTGTACTAGCGTCGGGTTAAACTTGTTAAAATGTTAACAATATCGATTTATGTTAATTATAGACGTACATAAGCCTCTATAATAGCTGTTTCACCATCATACAACATACCATCTACAGATGGTGATGAGTCATGTAGAAGATTAAATTTGACTGCCCGAAAAAATTAAAAAAAAAACAAAAAACAAGCATTAATTCGTTAATGAACGCTATTCGTTGATGAATTAGGGTGGTAGTAAAAATATCAATATTTTCCTGTCATATATTGAGCAGGCTATCAAATTTAAATTCATGAGATTATGATTAGTTTTATGTTTCTGTAAATTGGAACTGGAATCATACCAACTCATTAAAATAGGGTTCACAACTTTAAATAAATTTTTGTTATACATATAGACATTTAATTCGACTTGTCTTGGGTTTCAACTGAAAACCCCTGAATACATGATGCAGTGATAAAACATATGTCTTTTTACGTTCGATAAAATCTTTTTTAGACGACAGTCATTACAAAAGTAAAATCATCATAAAATATTTCTTGAAGAATGGCGTTTTTTTTCACGAAATATGTGTTACTCCATATCTCCTTTTTTTAAACATGAACATGAGACAACTTTTCAAGTTTATAATAATATGACTGTGGTCCATCTAATTTACGAAATATGGCCATGTTAAGAGAATAATGAGAGAACAATTACCTGAAATGATAATTTTTTCTTTTGCGCACTATAACTAAAGTGGTGTTGAATCCAGTGGGAAAATTGAAAACGACCAAATGATTCGATGATGCCCAAAATAAAGTATGAAAAAAAAAGTATAAATATGTTAATTGGAAATAAGTTCATTACGACAGAATAATATTTTTTTTTTTCATAAAATCGCTAGTTCTTATCTACATAAATCATTATTACAGTCGTTGATTTCATTTTCAAAAAATAAAGTAATTCTTATTAGAAAATAACTATTTTTTTATAACTATAATTATTACAACTCCGAACTTTATTGAGGTAATAAAATTATATTAAGTAACAGAAATCTGAACCAAGTAATGAGTGGGGAGGCTAGAAGGATCCCAATATGGAGTATCTTATGATATTGAGAAGGGTATATAATTTTATAATAAAATTACAATTAGAGTAATAAAATTACAATCTGCCTTATTGAACAATAAGTAATTGTGACAAATCCCCCCACGCTAAAGTATTTCCTAGCATATTGTATTACCAAGTATCAAATATCTCCATTTCCTGATCAAGAATATATTCATACAAAGCCAAATCGTAAGCTGGTTAAAATTCACCGACTGACATGTGTGAGTGTAGGGTTTATGTAAAAAAGAAAATTATGTAAATAGACTGGAATCTTCAGAGACATCATATGTCCAGTGTATCTTGTAACAACTAGTGGCTCGTTGCTTGAGTTGTTAAAATAGTATGGGGTTGATAAACTAATGATTTATTTATTCAATTCGTGTTTCGTTATTATTTACATGTTTAATAGCTTATGTTGCTCGGGACTTTCAGATGCTGTAATGGAGAAAATATCCTCAACAAGATGTGCTGGAGTTATGCGGGTTCCTCCCAAGCACCCTTACAACCATTGGGGTGAATAGGACTAATGAAAATTTAGGGTGGTTAAGTTTGTTGAGTACATTAACAAGTAGCTATGCCCGTAATAAGTATTTTTCCCAAAATTCAATGAAAATACAAAAAATATATATTTTTGAAAATGCCATTATTTTCAAAGGATAAATAAGAACTGTATAATACTTTGTTTCCTTGAAAGAAAAGATTAAAGGTGGAGAAATGGGGATATAAGGGAATGAAGGAAATAGATTTGCGGGCTGGGAAGACATTGGGAAGCAGAGAAAGAGACAAGAAGTTAGCAAGTCCTTTAGAAGTTAGCAACTCGGCGGCTTCAAAGACTTCAAGTCCTCAAGTCGGGCTTTAAGCGGCATTCCTTCTGATTAATCCATTATCAGTTTCATCTCGGAGCCAGTGAGCGCACTTGAACATCAAACTTCCCCTGTTGTCCTGTCTCCACTCCCTTCCCACTTTATAATCGAGTCCTTTCACTCTTCCCAATCGCCCACAGGTTTATTTCTATATTGCTCAATCGCTAGTGCTTATTACATATCAATTATTTAATTCAGATTAGAAGCAGTTTTAAAACCATGATTTTGTCCCCATGGTTGGGAAAGTATTAGCGATGATAATTTTCGGCCAAAAAAAAGAAACCGTCTCTCTCTCTCTCTCTCTCTCTCTCTCTCTCTCTCTCTCTCTCTCTCTCTCTCTCTCTCTCTCTCTCTCTCTCTCTCTCTCTCTCTCTCTCTCTCTCTCTCCAATTAATTTTTGGATGTGGCTTGAAAAATAAATTAAATATTTTTGGTTAAGGTGACTGTTCCCTTCTTTCGTGGACAAGATTCGCTTGGTTCATTTCTTTTCATCAAAACCATGGATTCGCGTCACCCCCCCCCCCCCCTCCTTATATACACAATATCCTACAGTTCAAAGCCACAGTCCACTCCCGGAACACATCTCTCAGACCTTTATACTCCGGCCAACAGAACTGCATCATACGTAATGATTATTTATCCAGTATATCGGTATTAACATGATAAAAATTATTTTATTTAAATTTTTTTTAACCCCTCATTGATGGCTATTTATACATATAATTATGCTTTTAACTTTTTATTTTATATTTTTATTGAATTCTTATGGTTTTTTTTCTGTGATTAGCTATTTTTTTGGTTTTGATATTTTGTCTTATAGATTAATTAGGCTGACATATTGGTTGATCTTTTGATGATTGTATCTAGCTTTGTAATTTATAACAGGGATTCTTTAATTAAGGGATTTTTATTTATTATTCTTTTTTATTTGGTTATACTAGTTTTAACTTTTAGAGTTGATAATTTGTTATTATTCTATTTATTCTTTGAATCTTCAATTATTCCCAGCCTTTTTTTGATTTTTGGGCGGGGTTATCAGCCTGAATGTCTTACTGCTGGATTTTATGTATTGTTTTATACTTTATTTGCATCTTTGCCAATATTATTAAGAATAATTTATATTTATTTTTCGGTGTTTACTTTAAATTAAGGTATTTTTGGTTGATTAGTATCCCAGTTAATTTATATCTTTATTTATCTATAATTTTGTCATATTTTGTATAATATACAATTATAAAATATATTTTGTCATTTTTATTTAAAATACCTATTTTGTTTTTCATTTTTGATTACCAAAGGCTCATGTTGAAGCTCCTGTTTCTGGTTCTATAATTTTGGCTGGTATTTTATTGAAATTAGGGGGTTATGGTTTATTTCGTGTATTTTTATGTATCTAATTATTCTATTTCTTATTCTTATTTATTTTTGTCTATTAATTTGTATGGATCTTTTATTTGTGGTATTATAACTTGTAGCTATCTTGGTTTTATTGGTTCTTTAATTATAATGTTGGGGCATGGTCTTTGCTCTTCTGCTTTATTTTGTTTAGCTAATATAATTTAAGAGCGAACTCATAGTCGAAGTTTAATCATTAATAAGGAACTTATTGTTTTTATGCTCACTCCACTACCCTCTGAAATTCCCCAACTCCTAATAACCGCCATGGTTCAGCCTTCAAAGCTCTTCTATTTGAACGCCTCCTCACCATCCAAAGAGACACTCGTTAGTCTGGAAACGATTCACTCATTCGTTATTTTATACTTCCTCACTTTTACTTTTATTTGATTGTTAATTGTTATGTTATGAGATGGCTTGTAAATGTTTGTACCTATCCTTGTTGTTTTCTTAAGTGCTAATTTTATTGTTTTACAGAACAGACTTCTGCAACCCCCCCCCCCTATAGGTGGTTCCTATGGACTTTATTTACTAAAAGCAGTTAAACAATTTTATTTTTATTTTTATTATTATTATTTTATATAATTCCTTTATTGTGCTAAAATTACAATCTGCCTTGCTAGGCAATAAGTAATTAAGATATACGATCATTCATACCATATTTACATTTCATCATTCACTCGCTCATTCATTCAGGACATGATTGGAGAAACTGGCCATTGCCAGGACTCCCACTGTCACTTGATTATAGCAGGTCACGAGGCCACTGCCGTTTCAGTCTCCGAGGAGGATTATAGGGATGAGTATTATTATTATTATGGTTTACACTTTATTTTACGTTGTTATTACTATTTTGTTTTTATTTTACTTTTATTTGCCAGATGTGAATTGTCATCTGAACAATTATGTTAGTTATTCGCAGGGGCTTGGTCCAAGAATAAAACTTTTTCTTAATTCTATTCTAAACACTCCTCTCTCAATATTATTCCTTCATTTCGTTTATAATTCATTTTTTAAGAAATATTTCAAGTTCAAATTATCTGTAGCAATATTTTTAAAATATCAGTAACTGTCCTTGTGGGTTTATTTGTGCTAGGGCTCAAAGAAAATTGAAGCATCGATTGAGAAATACACAGTAAATATCCTTTCGCTCGATAGATAATAAACCTTTGTAATATTTATAAAGCTCAATTTTAGTATATTACGTCGCTTTGTTGATAGTTTATTCATGAATAAGTAAAAAAGAATAATTTTCTGTTTCTGACGACACAGGCCTGTAATTGTTTCCTGTCACGTTGCAAGAATATTCGATGCCGGACTTTAGAATTCCTTTATTGTCAAATAAATACAATAATTGTTCTATGGAGTAATCCATCCCTAATAGATTTATAAAATATGCAAGAAAATATAAATAGTTAAGGTATTCAAAATGTACTGTGTTTTACATTATATATTATTATTATTATTATTTGTTCCGGCATTTGTGCACCGCGGCCTCAGTGAGACCTATTGTGCGCCGTCCATGTCCCTGTCCTATATATGTGACAGGCCCACGGCCTTTGCAAATCTGAGGATACTGAATGGATCGATCAGTTCACATAGTTTGGGGTCTACAATGCGATCACTACCAAAGTGAAGGTATCGCCTTCTAGCTAAGTTATCACAGTCACATATTATATGACGTGCCGTTTCTCCCTCTTTCTTGCAGAATCTGCAGATTGGTGATCCCACTATCCCCAAATTAAAGAGGTGTTTATTTAACCGACAGTGACCTGTATAGAGTCCTGTCACACTTTTGAGTGTCCACCTGTCCATTGATAGAAGTGCTGAGCTTCTTCTCTTACAGGGTCCATTAAGAAACAGTTTCGAGTGTTCCTGTTTCTTAGTTTCTCTCCAAGAAAGTCTTGCCTTGTCCTCTAAAGCTAATTTTATACGCCTTTTAGCGTAGCTGAGGCTGATACCACATATGGGTTCAGGTGCAAGAGGTGTCTGTTCTGAGCCCACCCTTGCAAGGCCATCTGCCTTCTCATTGCCTGTGATGCCTGTGTGTCCTGGCACCCAGTCGATTCTAACCTTATTGGCTAGCGAGAGTGTGTTTAAGTTGTTTTTACACTCCTCAACCAAATAAGATCTGGTCGTATAGCTTCTCAGGGCGCCAATGGCTGCCTGGCTATCCGTGAAAATTGTGATCAGTCTGTTTCTTACACCCTCCCCAATTAAGGTTTGGGTACAGACATTGATCGCCATCACTTCGGCCTGAAAGACCGAGGTGTGTCTACCTAAAGGAATAGAAATCCCAGATTCTGGTTTATCTTTCCCCCCATTATATATTATATATACTTAGGCATTTTGCCATATGAAATACACTGTGATAGGGTCGTACTCGTGGCGCCATGGGGGCATTCTTCATCGGCGTGGGCAGGTTTTTCTGAAGACAAATTTACATTTGATATAATAGATATTTGGCCTGTAAAACCGAAATATGGTTTACGTGACATTGTCTTGTTTGTCGAAATGGAGACTATGATAGTGTCCCATCTTACCGGGGGTGGTCATTAAATAGCTCTTTATTCATCAGTGATATAAAACAAAAGTTGCTATATAAGGATTGGTATCGAAGGGAAATAGCTACAGGGTAGTAGCGATTGAAGGCTATGGTAATAAGATTGAGCGAAAGCTGGCTGGTAGATTAGCTTTTTCCGATAGCTGCAGATGTGCTGAGGTAAGGAACGAGCTAACGGCACCTTAAGTCAATTACCTCCAGCTCCAGTATTGGCTCCAGCCACTGCCTTATATATCGCCTCACATGCCTTCTGGATAGTGTTGCTCTTTCCATCTCAAATACACATGGAACTGGTTAAACCTTAACGCGGTATTTTTCTAAATCCTAACTTGATAATTAGTATTAGCTTTTATTCTGAAGCCTTTTCAGGATATCTTGTGCTGAGAGACCATATGGACGTGTGTGTTGGGATGTATGGATGAATGTGAGAGTTTCATGTAACTTACTAATGGAGGAAGTGTTTACAAACTGTGTATGTCGTTAGGCCCTGGCAACCAGAAGTGCACTATTTACAGCTCATAAAATAATATTTATATGGTATAGTTATCGGATTGGATAAAACGAATACTACCGCTATTCGTACGACCAACAACCAAACGTAAGATGCAATGAAAAAAAAGGTTTTGTTAGTTTGTCACAGAATATTTATAAAAAAAAAAGAAAGTAATTATAGTTTGTACCCACAGACGCGAAATTGAAAAAGTCAAAAGGTTTGCATTATTGTAGTATTGAACAAAACCATGAAATTCCATAGTAGCCTATCCAACCACCCTAATCGCCTAGCACAGTCATTGCACTGTGCCACTCATCCCTATAATTCTCTACTAAAGCGGCAATGGGCTCGTGACCTGCTGTAAATTCGTGACAGTAGGAGTCCTGGCAATGGTCAGTTTCTCCAATCATGTCCTGAGCGTATGTGGCTCTTGCGCTCTTCATCAGCCTCCACTGGATCTTATCCGGTGACGGGGCTAACGGAGGAGCGTGGGGGACTTTCCAAGACTCCACTTCCTCTTTCACGTGCGAGGGAGGTGACAACCATGTGGATTTTGAAGAGCTCTGGGCTGTTTGTAAATACTGTATAAATGAGCGAGTAAATGAAAATTGTAAATATGGTACGAATGAGAACATTTATCACAATTACTTATTGGTCAATAAGGCAAATTGCAATATTATTACAATAAAGAAGTTTCAATATAAACAATATGATAATACTGTGAATTACTTCTTCTACTAGTTAATTATTTTTTAACTTTTCTGGCCAGAAATCCAAATTTGAATTATAAACTATTATAAAAAAAACTCACCCTAGGACAACGGATGTTTCGAAAGGTCGATTTAAGTGAATAAATATTTATTCAGTTCAAATTGACTGCAGCTATATATTCAGATTCATGACTGCCTGGAGACACAATGCAACGTAACAATCATTCGCCGACACGCCACAGACTTACAGCAGAGCACTGAGAGTGCCCTTGATCTTCATCTGGTTGGTTAATTTTCTATATTATATTATGTTGTATTTATTTTTTTCATTTCTTGTGTATCGATTGTAAATTAATTGATTAGACCGTTTCGAATATTTTGTTGATAATATTTGTGTTCACAATGGCCAGCTCAGTTTTATATTTGATTGCTAGTTGGTAAACTGATCGGCCTATTACTATCCTATAGAATTGTCACCATTACAGGTGAACAACACAATCAACAGGTACTAGCCATATTTTATGTTTTACAGGGCCAGCCTCTCGCCTACATTAGAGAGGAGCTGCTATAGCCGAGGTAATAGTCAGCTAATAATTAATTACCTGGAGGGAATTGCTCCTTTATTAAAGGGCGACTCGGCGAGCTATGAAGGCGTGCGGATTAACCCCATAAAACCGGCCAGGACAGTAGTGTTAGTTTCATAGCCTTAATTAATAGTGCCTGCCGGTAATTAAGCTAGTTTATGAAGTGATTAAGTCACAATATTCAAAGCTTGCTTGTTTGCATCTAAAGTATATTTCCCCTTTAGGTGTTCAAACGGATCCAAGTAAATAAATTCGAGTCCAATAGCTCATAGCGAGTTTAATTTCGAACAGTTCTATGATTGCGATAATTAAATGTGTCCATCGTTATGAAATTTGAAAACTACTTTCCACAATTAATTTTACGTTTTCTCAAGTCCCAGCGAAGAGCCTATTCATGATTTAGAGCTATCGATTTCAGATGACACCTTGAACAAGGTTACCAAAAAGAAAAAGTTATTTTTGGCTTTTTAAGAGCGTAAACTCCCACTTAGTGTTATGCTCCTAAGCGATCCAATCAGAAGCCATCATCCACCCAAAAAATAAATTTACTAGGAATTTAAACCCGGAACCTACTTAACATGATGCAGTTACGCTAAACAATTCAGCAGATGAGAGCACAATTTTTTTTTGATTAATTGTTTAATATCAATTTTTCGTAAAACAGAAGACATATCGATTCGATTAATGTTCATTTATATAATAATGTTTAGCCGGCAAAGATTAATTTTTGTCATAAAGAAAAAGAGTAACATATTTCGATTATCTTAAGAAGGAATACCTACCCGCAGTCTGAGTACTTAAAGGTGTAGTATATGTTCTTATCAGCTTAATCTCTGGTACGACTCCCATCGGGGGTCCAGAAGATTAAACTGATTTTTGGGAAATGACGGAGTGCTAGGGGCTTGCTCCACCTCTGTCGCGGGTTGACCCGGTATTGCAGTACCTCCGGGAACGGCCCATATAAATGAAATCACTGACTCAATTAATTAATTTAATTGAGTCAATAAACGAAACAAATGACTGTAATATGGGCCGTTTCCGGACAGAGGTCGAGGTGGAGCACAAGCTGCTAGCACTCCGTCATTTCCCAAAAATCAGTTTAATCTTCTGGACTCGTCGTACCACCGCCAGAAAGAGATTAAGCTGATTTTTAAGATTAAGAACCTATTCATTAATAATTAATAGTGTTATTTTAAAATAAATAAAAGCTAGTGCTACCTAGCTTCAAAGATGGAACTAATTTCGTTGGCAATAACGGTACCTTTGTAAATCGGGGAACAATCTAGTCCACCGTTAGCAGCATATAGTTTTACGAAATAGCAATTTAAACAATACTCATTTTCCAATGTAATAATCGAGAGGGATGAATAATAATTAATTACTTGAAGTGAATAAGTTGTTTATAGTACACTATATTTTATTACTAGGGGAAATCCCAGGAGGCGGAACCCTCTAATTATGTGATAAAGAGAATTTTGTGATTCCCACAGTATTGTGGCGTACCGAACACATGATGTACACTTTAAAATTAACCCGTTATAATCCGTTTCATGAAAACGTGACATATATATTCTTATATATTTTTTTTCTATATAGAATAGATTTATATGCAGGAGAATCTAGATCTAAATATGTCAGGACCCACCAAGTAGAACATGAAATCCACCTGCTCTGGCCCTATCACAAACATCTCGTGTGAACCCTATTCAAGATGAAGTACACTTGTCTATTTTTTAAGACGACTAGTTATCAGCGCGGGTGGCTGAGTGACGACATGTGACATGACATGTGTTAGGACGAAACTTCAAACGGAGTCAGGGCTAGAAAAACTTCTTGGGGCCAGATGTGAGCCACGTCCTTCCCAGGATACGTGAGCCGTCGGTAAAAAACTAAGGATACAGGAGCAAGTGTCCTTGCACAAACACATCGGAAGGGAAAGCCTACGGGATGTGTAACTATCGTCTGGGGGGTTACTATCTAGACTAATTACTTGGTTAATGATAGTTATGAGTTCGAGTACTCTCCAACCTACATATTTATTTGCATTTTATTCTAACAATAAAAAATTCTAATTTAATATTTTACTTTTTTTTTAAATTTAATACTTTTAACTTAATATTTTGACACAAATCAAATATTTATTATTGTTCACAAAAAAAACAGCAATACAATTGTGTAGCCTGCAACAAGTTCCACTCTATTCTCCTAAGGAATACTATTTATTCACAGAAAGTTGACCCAACAGAAAAAGTCACATTCCATGCAGTTGTTTTTAATTATAAAATTTAAAATACCGGGGGGGGGGTGGATGTGTGTATACATATATATCCTGTACGATGCAACAATATTGATAATTGAAAAAAAAATAATACGTGCCTGTTTGTTTTTTTTGAGTGGAATTTTCACTAAATTAAATTGCTCAATTTCATTAGCATGGCTTGAGAGGATGGGCAGTTACGAAGTTCCGATCAATGATGAAAATCAACACGACTCCTGCGTTACGAAATAACTAAATTGAATAATATACGTTTTACTTCATTACTGCTACTGGTGAGCACTTTCCTGCATACCAGAATAAATGTATGCAATAAAACTTTATTCTAATGATCCAGGTTACAACTACTCATAAACATCTAGAGGGCTGAACGATGATAGCTGTTGTTGGTAACGCATCATTTAAATAGCCTCATTTCCCCCCACGAGGTTGATAGGAACCTGAAAGGACCCGTATCCCTGCGAAAAAATCATCTTTATCAGCCACGGGTATAAGGACACAGTTAATACCATTTTTAATTGATCATTCTTCGCTCTTTCATAACATTACTTATCAAATAATGGTATTTTATTCGCTCATCGAGTTATTTCAACAAAACATATTTTAATTATAAAATTGTTTTTTTCTCAACAATTTCGATCAGATTTTGAACAAACAACAATAAGCATTCAAGAAATTTAGCATAACAACTTCATTAGATTTCAGAACGAACATTGATTAATCCATTCTCTTTAAATTCTTAATAACTGTTTATTCCCTACACCGTTTAACAGCTGCCGGAACTAAGGTTCTGTCTGATTAAAAAAAGTTTTTAAGTCATTATCAGCACAGAGGCTTTATAGAAAGGTCCTGGATGAATGAACTCAATGAAACGCAAATAAAGGACGATCAAGGGGGCATAAAAGCCCAGGGTAGGTTTAAATTCGAAGCATCTGACACATTGACACATCCTTTTTAAAAAAATAAAAACTAGAATTTTAAAGAAAAGCCAATCAAAGGAGTCAAAGCAACATTGAAGAAGTGAACAATAGAAACAGAAGAAATGTAGTGGATCAGGAAGGGTTGCTTCTCTGCAATTGATGTTAAGAAGAGTAACGAGCGACAATGACACTCGGGGTCGACTATTTCTACAAATCTGGATAAGGTCCATTTCTACATATAATTATAACTTAAATTTGTATTAGTATATTTATTATTTTTGTATGAGACATGGTACAAAAATAAACGATCAAGCCGAAAGGCAGGAATACTATCGAAAAACTATCCACTTATCTTACAATTTAGTAATTTCTATAAAAGATAAATAACGATATCACTGAACTTCGAGTAAACTATTGCTGCTCTTCATCGAACACATGAATCAGATAGGCACAAATAGACAATGGCCAAAGACTGCCCAAGCGGCTATAAACAGATACACTATATACCGCATATACATATATATATATATACAACAGCGGACCGAAAGTGAGCCCCTGCGGAACACGCAATGACCCCGGCACAGTAATACCCTGTGATTGGCACCGGCGGTCTATTTGTGCTGGCAAGGGTCACCGCTGACTCAGATCACAGGTACTCGACAATGCCAGGCACTTGTCCAGCTTCCTGCCTCCACGAATATCCTGTCCCCTCGGATCCTGTGACCTGCTCCTTTCCTCGGTAGGATGCATTAATAACACATGTCCTCGCTGTCGGATCCGATCTTCGGATAGCAGGAACTGGCTGTCCCTTCTGTTCCCGATGAGTCTTAGTTCTCAGGGTAGCTGTGACAGCTATTTCTTTACCTTTCCTATCTCACTTGTGACTAGACAAAGGACAGGCTCCATTTAAAAATATACCTTCAAGAAACAATTATACGTTTTAAAACAAGAGAGAAAAAACTATAAACAGTGAGTGAGAAACAAATGGCATTTAACTGTGCACATTATATACTTGTGTAATATTTTCAATACTGGTTATAAAAATTAAAAAGTATTTTTGAAAATTGGAAATCTTAAATTGCCAAACAAAACATACACAGAACGGATCGGGACCCACCAAATATTCATTTTCTACCACATTCACAAACGTACAACCCCTAGATCTAGTAGTTTCTTTCTAGAAGAATAAATGCAAAACAATCCTATTTAAGGAGAGCAATTTGAAGGAAATGTCATCTCCATTGATGAAATTTAGAGCAATGAACCATTAATTTTTTTTTAAGAATATCAAAATTCGCAGCCGGCAAATTAATAGGGATACCGGAAAGTAATGTTTTTTTTTTACATTTAAGTCAAAAAATTTTTAACAAGTTTTCGTTTTTGGTCAATGATGTAACCCTCGTTATCAGCAACCTTTTGCCATCTAGTGTTCAAATGTTTAATGCCGAAACGATAAAAATCAATTGGTTTTTGTGAAAAATGGCATTTTGGACATCATCCTAATTTTCCACGAAATAACTGCTTGAATTTAATGTAAAAAAAAAACGACATTACTTTCCGTTCCCCCTAAGATATATTGGTGTAACCGAATGACCTGTTACAATAATTTTATCTGTTTTTGGAGAAACTTCAATGACTATACATGTATAACAATAAAATAATACAATACAATGAAACTTAAAGGACCACCATTCTATCAACGAATGAATTAACTGATACTTAGTTTCATAAGCATATAATTTTTCATTAAGAAAAAAAAACGTCAATTCAACATGTTTAACCTTTTAGAAAAAAATGAAACTTTAAAATGATTGCTCCTAGAGTAATTATTGGATAAATGAAAAGGGCCCCGTGAGTGCTATATTAAAAAATAAAGCTGGGTGACATTAAAAGTTCTGTTAAAAGCATCAAAGCAGTTAAAAAGGGGAAAAAAGAAGAAATTAAAATGAGCCTAATTAGACATTTGTGTGCATTTGTTCTCTATAGCACAGCCAAGCCTAGTTTCATTAAGCCCTCTCTTGTCTCTCTTTCAATTACAACCTTTTTTTAATACATTTCCTTTTTTTTTATCTTAATTTAGTCTAAGTTTTAATCTCTTCTTTTCACTTTTTTTTTCTGTTTCTTCAGAATTTATTAGGGCTAATATCTCTCCAGCCATTTCTTTTTTGCCTGTATAGTATAAAATAAAATATAATTAAATCGCATAAAAATTATATTTAAAGTAGCCTAGGGGTAGTATTAAGCCTTTTTAGTCACGTCCTTTCATTTTTAGAGGAGCAAAGGGCACTCACTAATTAACTCCATCCTTCCCGATCTTCCGCCAACTTCGTAACCTCTCTCGGTGTCTTCTTCCCCTGAGCCTGAAGCTCGCACTCCGCAGTTCTCCAAGAAAGTTTGCTAATAAAATGCTGGAATTTATCTAGTTCGTTAAAATCATCGGGCAAATTAAAGACAACTAGTCTTATACCGAAAATATTTACTGTGGATTTTCTTGGGTTTAAGGCATATATGCAGAACAATCGACATATATCTCAATATATCTCAGATATCTCAAAATAATCGACTTTACTTGTAACTCTGGTCTACTTTCCATTTTTTTCTCCATAGTCACTTTAAATTCATAGATAATTATATAGAATTATAGATCCTCAGGCGAATCTATTTACAAATTATTTTTGTATTTCCTGTTGCGCCGTTACATTATATACAGGTTTTGTTATTTTATAAAAATTATATAATGAATAAACATATAATGATACACATTATACGTGACTGGACTAAACTGACTTAGTGACTGTGGTGGGGTCCGAGTCCCGTCAATAAACAATCTGGATCCCAGCTGGGCCATAGTTCGCTGATATGGCTCATCTGCCAACATCACGGCTAAATTTATTAATATTTTCCGAATAGTAATTATAACTAAATATAGCCAGCTTGTAGTTGTGTACTCATCAAGTCCTCCCATAGTGGTAGTCAAACTAATTCAAAATATTTTTTTTTTCATATCCCCTTTTTTCAAAATTAATATATATTACAATATATATATTCTATAAACGAATCTATTTACAATTGCTTCATTATATACATTATGCTATATGAATATGCTTCATTATATACATTATGCTATATGAATATGCTTCATTATATACATTATGCTATATGAATATGCTTCATATCATTATACATAGCTTTAGCTTTGCTACATTTTATACAAATTCTGTTTTCTACTAATAGCGATCTGGATTGTACAAAAGTATAATGATGTACATTATACATTAATGGACTGAATTTATTAAAAGTGATGGGGCTCATCTTATTTATCATAGACTTAAAACTAACTTACATCTAACAATAAAAACTTAAACTAAATCTTAATCTAATTTTCCCCGACGGTCTGTTGCCATCGATGCGGGAAGGGTGGTGGGGTCATTGTGTTAAACACTGGGTTTGTCAGGTGCTGCAACGAGCCAAAAAACTTTATGAGTCTCCGGAGGATGAACTCGCCTACCGACGGCACACCAAGCAACGGGTGCAGGTCAGCGTTCTTCAACCTCTCGAGAGAGGAATGTTGGACCACGTTTCTGATGATCCCATTCTGGAAATGCTGAAGACATTTGGCTGTATTGCCAGTCAAGTGGGTAAATAGCGGGGCATAGTACAGCAGAGCTGGCCGAAGGACACATTTATAGATCATCAGTTTGGGACGCAGCGACAGGTTGGGTGAAGTTAGCAAGTGGTGAAGCCGGTAATAGCAAAGGCAATAGAAAATTCAGTGCTAGCCCCAGGCATTTGTTGGACTCATTTTCAAGCGAATAAATCAAATTATACGATAGAGCTACCATTTAAGAATGACATGATTGAAGAACTTTTTGTAGCTTGACTAAGAATGACATGATTGAAGAACTTTTTCTAGCTTGACTAAGAATGACATGATTGAAGAACTTTTTCTAGCTTGACTAAGAATGACATGATTGAACAACTTTTTGTAGCTTGACTAAGAATGACATGATTGAAGAACTTTTTCTAGCTTGACTAAGAATGACATGATTGAAGAACTTTTTGTAGCTTGACTAAGAATGACATGATTGAAGAACTTTTTCTAGCTTGACTAAGAATGACATGATTGAAGAACTTTTTCTAGCTTGACTAAGAATGACATGATTGAAGAACTTTTTCTAGCTTGACTAAGAATGACATGATTGAAGAACTTTTTGTAGCTTGACTAAGAATGACATGATTGAAGAACTTTTTCTAGCTTGACTAAGAATGACATGATTGAAGAACTTTTTCTAGCTTGACTAAGAATGACATGATTGAAGAACTTTTTGTAGCTTGACTAAGAATGACATGATTGAAGAACTTTTTCTAGCTTGACTAAGAATGACATGATTGAAGAACTTTTTCTAGCTTGACTAAAATAGGGCAGAATTGCGCACTTTTTACTATCCGTTATTATCATAGACTCGTAGACATTACAAAACTGATTATTTTGGAACTGTCACACAACTTCATACAGACAGACATACCTTAGGTCTATAGAACAATCTAATAGCCCTCGTCACCTTCCTCTTCCTCTCACTCTTGGCATTCCTTCTGCTGGAAATGTGGGCCTTTTATTCCTAGGGCTTATGTTAATTTTTATTACTAAGCATTCAAGAAAGAGTTTTAATTTTCAGCGTTCAATTGTAGTGGAATACAATCCTAAGTTTTATAATGCTTGCTTTATATATAATATTTATAATCTTACTAAGAACAAGTAGAATGGGCTTGAGCAGAACTGCATACCTGTCTCGTGACTTCATGGAAGTCACTGATGGTTCCTGTTATTTTTAAGTAAGCAACCCTCCTTACTCCCTATTCCCAGAATCTTACCCTCTTCTTATACATATATGCCTCAGCTTTAGCCCCAGACCACACTCGTCCCTAGACATTCCACCCAGTATGTAGTAACGTAACTGTTAATATTTGTATATACCAGTGTTTTGCTTGTACTTCATAATAAAGCTTTTCTTTAGGAACGCTAATAGTATCTTGGAAGGGAAAGGGCTGTGTACAAAACAAGAACTACAATAAAAGCTGTAACTGTTACTGACAGAATGTCGGTTATAAATAACTTTCAGATTTCAGATGGCGTCACGGATCGACAATGGACAGAGTACCTAGTTTGGTTTAATATTTGGATACCTGAAAATGGACAAAGGAGAAATGCGATTTTTATTTTCTGGATGATTTTCTGAAGAATCAAGAAGTAAGATACTAAAAGCAACTGAAGGAAATGAGGAACAAGAGCGAAAATATAGCGTTACGGAGGCCGGAGTAAATTCGTTATCGGCGGCGCGGAGTAACAAAAGAAATTAACGGCGGAGCGGCCAGTTGGCCGACTCCAAGGTCTGTTTGAGTTGCCCCTTAGAAGAAGTACTTGGGTTTATTTTGACCTGCCCTCCTGCGAGAATAGACCCCACTCCGCTGAAGAGCTAGTAGGGGGCGGGCTCGTGCAAACAAACGTGCGCCAAAATAAATATACTACCAGTGCCCTCGTGATTAAATTAGCTAATTTCAAACCGACTTGAGATCTCCCCCTATCTTTTATGTTTAGTCAAAGGGAAGGGTACTTCGGCAAAGCGTCCGAGAGTACTTCGAGTGCTGGGATAAAACGCAGAGCCACCATTCCTTTAAAAGAAAATGTAAGTGTCCCCCTTGTAAAGAAAAAACAACAACTAGGACCTACGGAGTGAGACAGATTGTCTACAGTTAAATAATCTTTGCAGAGGAGAGTCTTGGTACATACAAATATTAAGAGGTACGTTACTACATACTGGGTGGAATGTCTATGAGCAAGTGGGGTGTCTGGGGCTGAGACATATATGTATAAGAAGAGAGTAAGATTCTGGGAATAGGGAGTCTTGAAGGGAGGCGGTTGCTTACACAAAAATAACAGGGAACCATCAGTGACTTCCATGAAGTCACGAAGCAGGTATACAGTTCTGTTCAAGCTCCTTCTACTTGTTCTTAGCAAGATTATAAATATTATATATATAGGAACCATTGTAAAACTTAGGATTGTAATCTACTACAATCGAACGCTGACAATCAACACATAATTACTAAGACTCTATCTTGAATGACAATAGTAATAACAATAAACACAAATAATAGAGCACTATTTAGGACAGGCAATATTACTATTGCTGGTGGTGGAAGGGTACAAGGGTACATCTTCAGTTACTAAAACGAAATTCCTCATACGATAGAAATACCGACAGTGCCGTATGCAGACAAACAAAATCAATTATTAAAAACAAATGTAAATAATACCCGTATAAACATTCAAAAGTTCTGACCTGCACTGGTTAGGTAAGTCGCAACCGAAGGTGCGCTGACCGGTGCAACAATCCCATTGCGCTGTAATACGCGCACCACAGGCTACGTAACCCCACGAGCCCGCTTCACGGGCTTGTGGGGCAAGCCCGTTTGAGGCTCAGCCTCAGGTAGGGCGAAAAAAGAAAGGTTAGGTAAGTCGCAATAGGATCATTGTATTATTGTGTTTGTATTCATTTTTTGTTTAGGTATCGAATTTTTTTTTTGGAATAATACTATATTTTTAGTGTAGTAGTTTTTTTGTTTTTGTATGTACGATCAATATGTCTATCGTATAAAATTTTATTGTTTATTATGCAAATCATAAAGATTTCATTAGACATAAATTTAATCGAGCAATCAAAATGAAGAGGTAAAATACATCGAAGATTGAAGTTTGTTTATATATTAATAGTATTACTTTTTATTTTATTTCATAATTAACATTAAGTAAATTCAAATACATAAAGAATTTCCTTTGATGAGACAGCACTTCTTTCTTTAAATTTCTCGCTTTTCTGTCTTTATTTATAAAAAAATGAATAAATTTCAACGTTTTAGCTCTCATCCAAACCGTTTATTACCCTACTAACCCGTTTATGACAAACTCAAAATATAAAAGCTTTAATATGTACCATATAGGAAACTTAGTATGTAAGTTAGTTTTAAGATTGATGAAAAAGGTGAGCCTCATCACCTTTATTAGTCAGTTTAGTACAGTCACGTATAATGTATATCATTATACTTGTTTATTCATTATATAATTTCTATAAAATAACAAAACCTGTATATAATGTAGTGATGCTACAGGAAATACAAAAATAATTTCTAAATAGATTCACCTGAGGATCTATAATTATCTGTCAATTTAAAGGGGCTATGAAAAAAAAAAAAAAAAAAAAAAGAAAAAAAAAGTGAAAGAAACATTACTGAAGTTCCCTAAGCACAATATTGCCTAAGCACTATTGTGAGTACATTAGCAATGAGTATATCCTAGCGGATTCTTTAACTTATCTTTGGAATCATTAGGATTCCACAGTGTGGAGTAAATGTTTAATTTTTGTCCTTCCCCATAATTTATTTATTATTATAAGGAAAAATTCTTTATGAGATAAAGCTTAGATGTGTCAGGAGAAAACATGACCAATAGCGTGTGGGCATAGCAGAGGTTTCACCCTCTCCACCCTGGTCACATTCCTGGACAGGGAATTGCCCACCTAGACAGCACAGCCATCCAGACGACAAATTATAACCTGTAGGAATCTTACGCATTTCTTACTAATAAACGTGGGGGAAGGGCGGGGCGGGATGGAAACATTTCTGACATGTTTTCTCTCCGACGTTGAACATAACTGGACTATTGTTAGAAACATCACATAAATGGATTATTAAGATAATTTTTATTAGATAATTTAAACAAATAGACTTTTCTCTCAGCTTTAGAGGTATTTTCCCCATTTTGTTTATTGGGTATTTATCCTTTGTAGTTAATATTATTTATTTAACCTATAGCTACTCAATGTACAAATGTTTCAATCGTTCCTATTCTATATTGTATTTATTCTTTCATGTAGGTATTTTCTGCTTGCATTGAGTCTTGTATATTCCTCTATCGAACCATATCCATAGACAATTATTCATGCATTATTGTCAAATGTTTTAGCTTCCTTCCTCTCTTTCACTATACCTTACAAGTACAACTATCGTGTCTTCCAATAGAAACATCCGAACTTTGACAGTTGACAGCGGCCATATTGTTGAAGCTGCATCTGTCAAATTGGCTTTCATTTATTCATTCTGTTTCGCCAAATCACCATCGACGGATATAGCGTTCAACAACACGTGCAAATGATAAAATTGTTGTATCGATATGGCTGCTCTGTTCGGGCAACGTTCCGCAGTCACCATAACCGTCCTGCCAAAAGGACATTAGCAGTGTGGTGGATAAATTTGAGTCCACTGGTTCAGTAAACAATCGTACGTCGACGAAACACAAGATCTGCCGAAAACATCGCCGCTGCCCGTGAGAGTGTGTAGGAGAATCCGAGGGAGTCGATTTCGCGTCCCTCACAAGAACTCGGTCTTTCGCAGATCACAACTTGGCGAATTTTGCGTCGTGACTTGGACCTGCAGCCGTACAAAATTCAACTGACCCAGGAGCTGAAGGTGAACGACCATAGACAACGACGTGTGGTCATCTTACGTGGAGGTGATGTGAACTGGCCACCGAGATCGTGCGATTTGACCCTATTAGACTTTTTCTTGTGAGGTTTTCTTTAGTCAGAGCTCTATGCGAATAAGTCACAGGTCACAGTGGTCCTCAAAGCCAACATAAATCATGCCATCATGGACAATTGGACATTTCGGATGCACGCCACCCAGTGAAGCCGCGGTGGACATTTGCACGATGTTATATTCCCTACATAATGGCATCTATAGGCCTTTTAAACGAATAAAAAAATTTGATGAAATCTCACATACACTTTGTTTTATTTGAATTTAAAGATAGCAAGTGGTTAATGGAAGACCCTACAGTAGTGCAACTACAAGTAGTAGTAGTCAGACTGTTATCTAGTCTATCCAAGTAAACAGGTATCATAGCTAAAGTCAAGGTGTTATAATCTATCACACTCCTAACTTATCAATAGTATCGTTATGATTCTAAAGTGAGGAGAAAAGATATGTTTTATTAATGTTTTTCTACATAATTTATAGCAAACAATGTATTTAAAATACTCACAGTATGCCGAAGTAATGGATCAGTAAAAAAAGTCTTACCTAAAACAAAAAAAAAGAACAAATTATTAACTTAAAAAGTCAAGCAGTAATAATAAAATTTATTTTTAAATTTTAATATGAAAATATTCTATTCGTAAAGTGTTTTCACATCGAATTCTCAAATGAAGCTAATAGACCGGATCAGTGGTTCGAAAATATTTGGAATTCCCAAAAATTAGTTTACCAAACAGGGGGGGGAGACTTCCTGGGTGAGCTATGAGGTCAGATATAACATCTGAAATATTTTTATATTATGCGATACTGTTTCTAGTATATTCATGTTTACTAACAATAATATTTTTCGGAGACAGGTTGTTTTCAACAAAATTATATATTCAATTGCTAATGAACACCCTTAACAGTAGTGCTCTTTATGTATTATAGTTACATGGTACTAGTGCTATATTATGTATAACGCTCACTGTATTTAGGAGATATTGGGGGGAGGGGATTCCGACATTATCAGTGGAATTAGGCGCCTGTCGAAGGCTAATTGCTAAATCGTGTACAGAAATCCTTGTACGCATCTCATTACCTGTGCGAGTGTGTCGCTACAGCAACGCAGATGAGTGCACAGGGAACCCGGAACGGGTTTTTGGGAGGAATTTTATTTTCATTAGGCCTCGGTAGTTGTCAGACTGACCGAAGAAAGCTTTTAGGACCGAGGAAGGAAGGGTTTCCTAACTGAATCCCTGAGGAGAAACTAACAATCTGTGAAGTGATCGACAAATGTTTACTAAATAGAATGATCTCACTCAAATTTCATATATATGCAAACTTGATTTGAGAGGGCTTTACGTTTAAAAACACTAGTAGATTGAATACCAAACCAAAAAAAAGGTCTGAGACGACTCTTAAAGATTTTTGTATATAATCATCAGTAAATTAATTAAAACAAAATCAATGCTCAACATCAAGTCACTCAGGACATGGTTCGATTGAATTACAATTAAAATTAAACAAGCTAGTAAAAAGTATACCAGTTAATGAGCTCAATTATTTTTGTTTGAACATTAAATTGAATATATTCAATGGACCATAAAATTGATGCAAAAATAATTAATATAAATATTATTTATTGTTTATTACAGAGTGTTACTTAAATCGTAACGTATATATATTGCCAGCTTAGCAATCTTCCTTCTAATTTCCCGTTACTTCATCCTTACTTACGATCCTTACGAGTTTTTATTAAAATTTATGTTCTATTTGTAAATTTCATAGTTTTTGTTGATATAATATTGTATTTTTGTATCAGTATTTACTTTTGTAATAATTTACGAATCTGCATATTTTACTACACCTTATTTTCTGTTTGCTATAGCTGTATTCATTTGTCAGTACCATAATTTTATTCTCAGGGCACGTTTTTTTTTTTTCCTAGTCTATTCTGTATCCTAACCACTCATCCCTATAATCCTCCTCGGAGACTAAAACGGCAGTGGCCTCGTGACCTGCTATAAATGCGTGAGAGTGGGAGTCCTGGCAATGGCCAGTTTCTCCAATCATGTCCTGAGCATCTGTGGCTCTCGCGCTCTCGGTCAGCCTCTGCTGGCTCTTATCCAGTGACGAGGTTGATGAAGGAGCGAGGGGGACTCCACTTTCTCTTTCGCACGCAAGGGAGGTGACAACCCTGTGGACTTGGGGGGGCCTCTGGGCTATTTGTATATACTGTATGAATGAGCGAGTGAATGAAAATTGTAAATTGCAGATTTATCAGAATTACTTATAGCCCAATCATGCAGATTGTAATTTTATCATAGTAAAGCTGTTGTTAATCCTGATCCTTGGCAATATGATACTCGTAATCATTATAATTCTTATTTACTCAATGCATTACAAGCTTGTGTGATCTGTTTTTGCAGATGTTGCTGCTTCCGCCCACAGATTGGCTACTTGAGGAGGCTTATAAGTCCACAAACGAAATTCCCCTTTAACCTTTTAGCCCCAACAATCCAAACAACTACTATAAAAACAGAGAGAGAAAGAGTGAAAAAAAAGAGAGAAACCCCTGCCGTTCGGAAAGGGTTGAAGTTATAAATTGGGCGGGACGAGATAGGCCTATGAAGAAAATTGTCCGCTATCCGCTAGTAAATACTTGCCCTTCAGTGATGCATGGCCGCTACGTGCTTTACTCCTTAAGTCTACTCCTTCTTCCCTCTTTAATATCTGAACCTTCTTTACCAACCCCCAGCCTCTCCCCATTCTCCCTAGAACCCACATTTACTTATCTCTTTGATTATTTACACTATCGAAAACCGAAACAAATAACTTTTCACTAGTTACTATTTAGTGTATTTGTGCAAAGTCTCTACTCCGCATGATCCATTTATGAACAGAGCAGGGAGAAACTGTAACGACACAATGAATCACAGGCAAACGTTAGCACTAGTTAAGTAATGACAACAGAGACCCACACAACAAGAGGTATTTGATAAGCCACTATTGCAATATTTAAAAGTCCCAGCAGTCAAGTACTGAAATGTATTCCATATTAAATTATTATATCATCAATAACTAACAGCACAACCACATTACCTGCCAAATCGGGACGTGAACCCTGGACCTTGATAATACAACCCTCTGCTAATAGTAGAACCAGAAAATTTCTTATTCACTTTATTGAATTACTTACAAACTTAGACAAAATATTGTTTTAATATTATCATTAATACTGTGCAGGGTTCATAACAACGTCTACACGAGTTGAATCATTCAGATCCTACGATCTTACATTATTTATATGTTGTAATGAATTAAAACAATTTTAGTTTAATATTATTTAGATTAAACTTTGAAACTCTATACCCTAACTGTAAGTGAATGATTTTCACTTTAAAGATTTAAAGCCTCCTTAAAGAAAAGAGACCTCTTCACAGTCGTCACTGTATGAATATTTGTATAATTATTATTTACAATAATTGTTGTATCTAATAATGTTAATATTAATGAAGGGCCTTTACGTATTAAAATATATGAATAAACCATAACGAAAAGTACACCCACAACTTAAAATTACCAATAATTCATTAGTTGATTTACCCTTCCCATCATCAATCTCTTTATGATGAAATACAGGATCAATATTAGGAATTTGTTTAATGATTCAAATCATTAGACGAATTTTCCTAGCTATGCATTATACAGCAAATATTCAAATAGCCTTAAATAGAGTAATTCATAATAGGCTGTGATGTAAATAATGGATGATTAATTCGCTGTACCCATATGGCAAATGGTGCATCCATATTTTTTATATGTTTATATTTACGTTATATTATGCTTCATAATAAAACTTCAAATAATATGAATAATTGGAGTAATGTTATTATTAATAACAATAGGCCCTGCTCTTTTAGGTTATGTTTTACCTTGAGGACAAATGTCCCTGTGAGAAGCCACCGTAATTACCAATTTATTATCTGCAGTCCCCTATTTAGGAGAAACGTTAGTTAAATGATTATGAGGAGGTTTCTCAGTAGATAATGCTACATTAACACTATTTTTCACTTTACATTTTCTATTACCATTTATCATTGCAATCCTAGTGATTGAGGTGTCCTTTGAGTCAGTGATAAAACCGAAGAGGATCGCCTCGTTTTCTAACTGAACGATTGGTCGTTTTATGCCTCGAAGTCTAGGCGCCCCTACTTCGAGGAAGATCTCAGTATTTTCAGTAAGCGCGAATGAAGAACGGTTTATTTCGAAGATTCGTGCGTAACATTAAACTTAATGTAACAAATCCTCATAACCTTGTCTCCTTTTTGGTTGTACAAGAGTGTTTCCTGTCTGTAGTGTCATAAAGGTAAGAGTCTTCTTATTAATACAGTCAATTTAGCTTCAATAGTGCTCATAAGATGTTCCTTTTTGTATATTATATATAGTTTAGCTCAATGTTGTTAGCTAATGTGTTAATTGTCGTTTGTCTGAGTATTCATGATGATTTATCGCGGTTACTCTTGGACTGTGATTCTTCTCATATTTATGTACAAGACATTACATAGGGCTGGGTAGGAAACATAGAAGGAAAACATAAAAATTAAATAGAAACGTGGAAGTGATTAAAAGTGTATATATAGTTTATTTCATGTTGTATACACTACACTACCCAAGAGGGTACTCTCTCCCTCATACCTGGGAATCATCTATCATCACATCTATGTCATTCAAATTGTTAATTTTATATTTTTCGTTGTTTTGTTTTAAATTGTATTGTTATAATTTATATTAAATTATCAGCCTCTACCGACAAAAACTTCCTATGTTTCACCATTGATGGGTATGCTGCGTTGGGCAAGACCACTTTATCAAATAAAGTGTTTCTCTCCATGGGATATTTTAATAAAAAATTTCAACTATAGCCAAGATTGAATATTAAAGAATATTATACTTTACAACAAAGGGAAAAAACAAAAGTAATCAACTTTACCTTGAAGCCTCATTATATTACAAAACGCTCTTCTTAAACAAAAAGAAAATTAATTTGAAAACGCAAAGGAAGAAGAGCAAAATATAATAGCACTAATACAAATTCATATTGAGATTATATTTATGTAAGAATAAAGCTCACATCCGAGACTATAAAAAAACAAAAACAAACATAATATAATTCATGGAGAATGACTTTAATGACAAATAATAACAGCTTTCGTTCTTTAACACCATGACCTCCACAGTTACAGCCTTACACATACAAACATATTACATATTGTAATGATATTTCTATAGGCAATATTTGTAATGAAGTAACATGTTTCAAGCATTTATGTATGTCTTTGAGTTGGATCCAAATTAATTATTAATTATCAATTAGTTAAAGACATTTTCAAAGATCACAGTTTGACGTAAAAACTGAATGAAATAATTGTAATGTATTGTTATTGAAATAATATATATTTGTTTGTGGTTAATATTTAAAACATATTTCGGTTATATTTAGATATTAAACAATATTCATATTTTTCGGTTATCAAATTGAACGCGGGAGACAATTGAACAGTATTTAAGGGTGCAAGTGTAGGGTAGGATAAGACAAGAGATGGGGACCCTTTGAAGGCAGGGAAGACTGACATGGGAAAAGGCTGTAGGATATGCCAAGGGATGAAGGATTAGCATGCTAGGGAGCTCCCAGACTCTCGGACCTCAAATATTTGTCTTCGACCCTCGGGCGAACCCTCTTTCATATTGTCCTCTTTCTCCTTGTTTCTTATCGCTGTAGTTTGTCGTAGTATTTATTGTCAAAACCGAAGCGAGTGGCTCTTGCAAGGAGCTACGGACTAATTGTCTTTCGTCTCTACATTCCAGTATAGTGTTCGAAACAAATGTCTCTTATATTTTCAATTTTCATTAATTATAATCACATTTACTTCCATGCCTACTTGAGGCATTATCGGATTGACACACGGAAACAAAAAAATAATTTCAAATTATTACAACTGAGTAAAACTTTGACAGCAGTTTCCTCGAAGCAACTGAATTCTATAATATATCCTAAAATACTTCAAGACTTTTCACGAATAATATTTAGCTCAACTAGTTATGAACTTTTACCTGTTCATGGCTGATAACTTCACAGAGTCAGAGAGGTGAATACTTGCAGTAACATAATATTGTGACTATTTAACCTTAACAGAAACTTCAAGTGGCAACTTGAATAAACAATAATAAAAGAATAAATAACTAGAACGATCTGGGGCTTTTAATCATTTCCACCTTTCTATTTAATTTTTATGTTTTCCCTCAGATCTTCATTGTTTCCAACCCAGCCCTATGTAATTGCCTTGTACATGAATATGAGAAGAATCACAGTCTGCGAGTAAACGCGATAAATCATCATGAATACTCAGACAAACGACAATTAACACATTGAAATAAACTATATATACAAAAGGGAAATATCTGGTGAGCACTACTGAAGCTAAATGGACTGTAAGTCTTAATAACGCGCTTCAAGCGAAATCAAAAATACGGAGATCTTCCTCGAAATCCGCCTCAACCTCGAGGTACAAAACGACCAATCGCTCAGCTGGAAAACGAGGCGATTCTCTTTGGTATTACCAATGACTCCAAGAACACCTCAATCACTGAGTTTCTACAAATGTTCATACAGCGACTAATCAAGCAAGCCCCGTTAAAAAAATACTTTACTACATATGAATGTATTTGGATTGAGAGAGAAAACTTCAACAGGATTGAGTCGTACCTTGTTTTGGCAAAACTTCTAAAATAATAAATAAAAATTTTTAAATTGAACTTTGGAAAATGTTGCTTTTAAAAGGATACTTTTATACTGTTCAAATTTAGTGCGAAATCGCATTTCTACTCCTGCCCTTTTAAAAAAGAAAATATTTATATATATGCAATTCAATTAGCTAACTCAAGGTAGGAACGAGAACAAAATAACGAAATCATTTCTTTAAAAGGGTTACCGTCGCTTAAATTATTATGACGTTCTCGGCATTCTTCTGATTCCATGTCATATGACATATCACACATCATATCCCTCTTTTCAATTAGCCTTTATGAATAAACCATTTACATTTCCTCTTCATTTGAAACGACAGTCAAGGAAAAGAAACGAGAAATAAATAATTAAAAACCCTTTGCATGTTTAATGCATACTTGTTTCTCTTTTCTCTTGCTCGCTCCACTCTCCTTCCTTCCGCTTCCCCCTCACATATGCTGTGAAGGGTTTTCGTCATTCCTCATTTCAGTTCCTTATTAAAAAGATAACATTTTAAACTATAAAGGACATTTAATCCGTGAAGTTTAATTAAATGAGGTTAACTCTTCAAATTCATCACATACTTCTTCTTCCTCGTTAGATGTTGCTAATTTTTAGAAATCATTTTTAGCATTATTTCTTCTTCACTATTCAAATTACTAATTTTCATATTTCTCTCTTTATAATGATTTTCGCTAAATGCTTTACATATTTCCATATGGTTAAAAGAGACTCCATTGCCATCAAGGAGTTCACAAAAACCAAAATTATGCCAAGTTTTTTTTATAGTAAATATACTCAACATTATAATAAAATACGTGTTGTTTTTTTTAAATTACAAGCAATTAATCATTATCGTATTGATCCTTTCCATATGGTAGATTTTAATTTACATCATTTTTGGGGCATGACGTGAACCATCAAGCAAAATGTTACCCCTACATATAAAACATACTTTTAATGACTTTCCTTAACTATAGTCCACTTAAGCACCTTCATTTCCCTGTTTATTAGATGAGATTTTTATTTAATTATTATTATTATTATTATATATTTTTTATAGGGAGTCCAAGCAGAAGAGACATTAGCATCAATTTGTCTTCTTCTCTTGTCTCCGCCTTGCTTTTTTTTTCTCTCTCTTCCTTCGTAGAATTTGATGTCTCATTTATCTTATATTTTTTTTTATTTCCACTCTGTTTAATAGCTCTAGAGAATACAGCTAAAATTAAAACAAAATCGTTAGAAAAAAAAGTACTACTAATTATAATAATGTAGAAAATACGGTTTAAAACCTCAGAAATAAATCACGGGGGGGGGATTTGTCTTAAGGCATGTTAATTTATATAATTTTGAATGAGCATCATCGAAACTGCTATTTAAAACGACTAAAAGGCCGAGAATCACCACAATAAAACCCATTTCATGTATTTAAGACAGATGATTTACAAAATCATATTAGACAGCAAATAGACATTATATACAAAATGTTAACAGGTAAATATTAAATCATTTTAAGATTGCTGCATCATCTAAAACTGTGATATAATCACTGCCTGCTCTAGATTCCGACTGGGCTGGATAAACTTTAACTGTAGGTTGATCATAAAAGATTATTTCCGCCAGTGTTATAAGCTTTTCTAAATACACCCAAGAAGCTAATGAAAACACGCATAAATCATTAGGTTATTATAGGACTGACAATGAATTTGACAAGACAAAAAATGAATAAATAATATTTGGATTGAATACAGCTAGAATTTCCCAATAGCTGAATGAGCGCGCTAACTAACCGAGTAATAATTAATAGGTGGACGTTTATTCAAAGCTGGAAACATTTCCCGTGCGAAGAAGGGCCATGCATGATTCATATGCGAAGGGAAATATGTATGGCCAAAGGGATGAGGCCACAGCCCTCTCATAACTTCAGTCCTTCAACTTCTGCTAACCTTTGCCGATAGGGCGTCCTCGCTAGCCTGTATAGCTCATATCCCCACTTTACATGCGCGTTGGAATCCATTGATCTGAATATGTGCCATTGTAACGTCTTAATGGTAAAATTCCATTTTGAAAATTATTATAAAACTTTGCCACGGTATGTTCTTCTAGTTTCTGTTCTCGAAACCCATCGTAAATGATGGAGAAATTGAAAAAAAGTTTCATTGCTAAAATACTATTTTTTTAAATAAAGGTTGCCAGTGAATACAATGCCTTGCATGTTAAAGAGTCAATAATAATAATATAAAAATAATAACTATTCGATAAAACATGTAAACAATTATGTTATTCTATCATTTAATGAGCAAGTAAGTACATACCAAAATACAAAATATTGGAACGTATGTATTCGGCGTGATTTGTGTATAACGACAATAAATTGTGGTTAGAATTACTATTTACCCATATCCTTACAATAATTGGCGAAACTGTTCGATAATCTTAACTTGTAAAAATAAGAATTTTCACAAAGCACTTATTAATTGGCGATAATTCTTAAGCTATGAACAAGTACTATTAGGTCGAGTCATAAGTAACTTCCGTTTTTTTATCAGACATTTATTTCGCACTCATTAAATAAAAAAAAATATATTATTTTGACGATTGCAGGACGCTTTTCATGGAGTTTCTCTTCCACTCTTTTCAACTGCTGAACGTATCTATCCGCAGTAGTCGTTAAATTTGACTTCAACAACTCGTGGTGAATTATTCCTTGACAATCCCACCATGCACACAATAAAATCTTTTTGCCATGGATGTTTGCTTTCGGATCTGGTAGGGATGGTTGATCCTCATCAAGCCACTGTCTTTTGCGGACTATATTGTCATAGGTAACCCATTTTTCATCGCCTGTTATCCGTGAGAGCAGGCTTGTGGCGATCGACATGCGATCTTCTTTATTCCGTTCACTGAGATTGTGAGGTACATTCTTAACTTGCTGACTTTCCCTAATTTCTCCAGGTGGCGGTTAACAGTTGATTGTGATGTATTCAACCTTTCTGCTATAACTCTTGTTGACTGACGTGGATTTTGCTCCAATTTTGCCTTTAAAAGGTTGTCGTCAAAGGCTGAAGGACGTCCCGCCTTCGGTTCGTCTTTTAAGGTCGTATCTCCAGAACGGAGTTTTATAAACCGATTTCTAACTGCCCGATCAGTTATTAGTCCTTCACCATATACACTGCATATTTTTCAGCTGTCGCCCTAGCACTATTGCCTTGTTTAAATTCCCATACATGACGAATATGTACTTTTTGACTCTCCATTTCAGAGATTAAAAAAAAAAGTTTAACGTAACGTGTATCAGACAAAACAGTTGACAAAAGACTAACTGAAGCCTCGTCTATATAGTGAAAACAAAAACTTGTTGTCATGGCAACTCATAGATTCTACTTAGCTGCATCGGAAGTTACTTATGACTCGACCTGATAATTACTGATGAAAGACGAAATTTAAACACAGGGATTGGCCTGTTCATCTCTCGACCATTAACCCTATATCATCGCAATGGGTCTTGTTATTAATATTAATATAAATTAATACATTCCCAGTTATCTTATTTTAAGTGCAATGATCAAGTTTAAATATAAATTATTGGATATATGTAAGGCGCGTTGTCTGATTTCAGCCTTGTATTAGCTAGCGGCTCCTGTTCATCGCGTTCAAAGCAGTCAGGTATTTACGAGAGGATTCCATTACTTTACTTGTTTGTACAGTACAATAGTAAGTGCCCTTTATAGTAAACTTTATGGCCAGGAATTCTGTTATGTTTTACATCCATGCAATAAGGTAATATCACTCACAAAAAAAATCATTTTTCCTTGACCCCATTATTTTAATTATTTTTGTAGGATTATTTTCTCCACTCATTGCATTAATTTGAACGAGTATGAACCCATGAGATCGCACCCTGTGCACAACGAACAAGCAACAATTGGAAACTATGCTATCCCGGGTAGACTGTCGGATCAGTACATCAAGAACTTTGGATGGTGTTGTAGAACGTTAAATAAAGGATACACAATAAGCAATAAAATAAAGGATAAAGCGGTACACAATAAGCTGGTGTTTGACCGCTACGCGTCTCTATGAGTTCTTAGGATTTGACTTAATAAAGTCGAAAAAGACCGTAGTAGACGCGAGGACAAAATCAGTGAAATTCCCCAACGACGGGGGAAACCACAAGAATTATCCCCGCTTCGGTTAGAGGCAGACCACGCTGGGAGTATTAATTTCACGGCTTGTGGCAAAAACGACTATCCCTCTGGGGGCACCAAGACCAAGACATTTGCGTGCTTTCAATCCAGTAGAGATATTTTTATCAATTTTAGGTTATTTATCAGTCAAACATATCCTGATTACCTTCTATACGACTGTTGTGGCCACCTCTTGATAACAAATAATTATAAGTCACCCTCTTCTCGTATCAGACCTTGTATCTATATCACCAAATGAATATCAGAAAATATTTATTTATTTTTCATTATGTTAATAAAGATTATGACGTCAGTGAGAGTAGGGGGAGGAGTCAGTAGAGTGGGGGCCCATCCCCAGTTTCTCGCTAGCCACCTGGTGCGGGCCATCCCCTCCAGGTCGGACCGGCTATAAAAGAAGCGGCACAGGACATAATTAGCATAACTAATCGGACCTTCACTTGGAACACTACTCTCTCCTCTCTCTCTGCACTGGCGCCTGCTGCTCTACTCAAAACCATGGACTTCTCATTTAACTACCTCTTCATCTCTCTTTCCTAACATGCTATGTTTTAGTCCGGCGTCTTCAGACCCCACACCTGCCTAGTGGGAATCTCTGCCTTCGTCTCGCTAAAACTAGCACCTCCTTGGGAGAGAACTCTCCCTCGCGGACGACGGTTGCCGTTGCCCTGCAAATTTTACCAGCAGTGTCTCCCACGGCAATCCAGTCTGTCTCTCTCCGGTTCACAATCGCTTTTGGGATCCGGACGGTTTTCGCCTACCCTTAGATACCGAGTGTGAATTCGTGGTCATTCCAAGACCACATAAGCTACCCATAAACCTACCCTGTACCTCTTCTACTGAACACAGTGCTTTGTCGGGGCACACACACCTTCTAAAGATTTTATGGAGTCAGATCAAAGCGCCAACTAGGTCGGCAGCCAGGGTGAAAGACTGCCCGCTCTATCTCTTTCTGGGCGCTCGCCGGACGGGGGCTAAGAGGTTTTAGCGACCCTAGCCCGCGGCGGCCGTCTCCTCACCACTTTGGGGATACTCAGGTATAATTTGAGCCCCTTAGTGATGACCCGACAACGACCTTACCTATAGGCTACCCATTTCAAGTACTAACATGTTTCACAAGGCGAATCATCCATCATTCAATCTACAAAGAGGATTCATTCACTAGTCAATATGAATTTTATTCTTGAATATCAGGCGTAACAGTCCTATTATTGTAATTTTCCGAGAGAATTTTCCTCTGTCAAACGAGGTGTTGACTCCGGAAAAAAATGGCGGGGGTAAAAAATCAAAAGAATTAAAAGATCAAAGTTCATTAAGTTTATTCGAAATCAGTGAAAGGTCAAATGTGGAAAGCATTTCCCTGTCATTCCGTGCCTGAGCTGTTGTTGATATTTGGAAGGGAATGCAACTGACAGGAATGTTTCATTAGCATCCATTGGAAAATTAACAAGTTAGGAATGTACCTGTTCCCATTTATGAAATGTTAGTACGAATTTTTAGCTGAGTAACGTCGAAAAACAGGAAAATTTGGCGAATATTCCATTTTTTTTTTTAATTAAACCTGTGCCAACCTATCTATATTTTCCAATCCTGTCCTATCCATATTGTCTGCTTACAAAAAAACTTTTTTTTTTGGCAGAGTTTCAGCTGAAATACCTACGAGGGTGGTATGAAAAGTTTCTGACCTCAACATGAAGATAGCAGCAGTCGTAAATAAAAGCTAGTGAATTTCGTTGTTCATCTGTTGTCAGTTACTCACCAAAGTTTCAGCCATTTTGGACGCGCAGTTGTTGTGTAACAGTCGTTTGAGTGAGTCGATGTGAGTGTTTTCATGAAAATGGACAAAATCGAGTATCGAGCTGTCATTAAATATGACGTTAAATATAAACGTGTTCGAATGAACATTTCCAACGCTCTGTTGGCACAGTTTTGGCGCCGATTAATTACTGTGGATGAAACTTGGATACACCATTATACGCCCGAAACAAAAATACAGTCCAAACAGTGGACTGCAAAGGGGGAACCGGCTCCAAAAAAAACTTTTTTTTCGGCTGGGAAAGTGATGGCGACTGTTTTTTGGGATAGTCATGGAGTTATTTTAATCGATTATCTTCAAAAAGGAAAAACCATTACAGGAGCATACTGCGCATAATTACTTGACAAGCTGAAGGCAGAACTTGCGGAAAAACTGCCACATTTGCAGAAAAAGAAAATCCTGTTTCACCATGACAACCAGGAGTCTTACACCTCAGCGGTTGCCATGGCGAAAATCCATGAATTACGGTTTGAACTGCTTGACCATCCACCTTACTCACCAGATCTAGCCCCAAGCGACTTCTTTTTGTTCCCTCATCTAAAAATTGCGCTCGGAGGACAGAGATTTTCGTCAAATGAAGAGGCAATCACCTTCGCGAACGATTATTTTGCAGAGAAAAATGCCGAGTACTATTTGGACGGGTTACAGAGATGGGAGCATCGCTGGGAGAAGTGTGTAGAGTTACAAGGAGACTATGTTGAAAAATCTGAAAAACGTCTTGTATGTTTGTTAGGTCGGAAAATTTTCAGACCACCCTCGTAGATAGCAACGGGGACGGAATGAATTTAGCAATCAGAAAAAAACAGTACATTTTGAGAATAATTCTTTAGTCCAAGGATCTTAGGCCTCACCATTTTTTTTCTTCATTAAATCAAAAATTAACGATCTTTTATAACAACATACCAAAAGCCAAACACAAAGGCTTGGCCAGTTCTTCTTCCCTTAGTGTCCAAATAGACCAGTATTTCATTCAGTCTACATACACTAAGATGAGCGCACACAATGTGCATACAATTTAAATATATAAATATAACTAGTATATATAACTAGTATATATAAATATTTGAGACGGATGACACAATATATGCAGTCGTGGGAAGGAATTGTGTTGCTCGCAAGGGTAATGTTTCTTCTTCACCCTCGTTGTACAAACTTACTGCAGCTGGGAGATAGCTAGAGGGGAGGGAGGTTTCGGCAGTATTTCTGTCCACTCTTTCTCAGCTGCGGAGGAAAATGGGCTTATCTCTTCGGGGACAGTTTATAGCGGATTGCATGTGGTGTCGACAAGAGTTATGTATATATGAAAAGTGTGAGATACGAATATAACCAATCGATACACATTTACTATGGCCAATACGTAAACTTTATTATTGTTTGATATGTTGGCCTAGTTGACAGAAAACGGCACAGTGATCATAGGGAATTATGTTGGCTAGGTTATGACCGATATTAAATAAACTTTACAATCACTTACGAACCAAGAGGCACTGCCAGCCCTAACCGGAGTATTTTGTTCTACAATGTTGGCAGTCCTGATGTACCTGTTGAAATTACAGTAAGATAAACACTTGTTTCAAATTTAAAAGTAGGGGAACAAAAAAGAAATTAAGTGGTCCACAGGTTAAGCCTGCTAAGACTGCTCACTGGAAAATTTTCTAAGGATATATATTTAGTTAGTCTAGAACATCATTGTTTACAAGTATTAAATGCGAGTACATATTTGGGATTTTAAAATTTAAGACATGACTAATGAAATCTAACAGGAGAACAATTCAGGATTTAATTGTTAAAATTAATTTGAAGAATGAATTGATTCCAATAATAATTCGATTTAAGAGTTAATGTTTTAATTAAATTAGGGGAATGGATCAGCCCAACAAGCAGTAAAATACTGGTAAAACCTTAAATATTATTTCCCTGAATCAGTTTGAAAGTATGGCTTTGTCGTTCGCCCAGAGGCAATACTGTTAAATACTGTAACATACTGACAGACAGTAACCGACTATGCGAGACCACACCTAGGTGGAGAGATAAAGAGGTTCCGGCTAACAAACTACCGCCACTAGATCGTTGTAATTTTATAAAAGGAGTGTTACATTTTTCACTGCGCACACACAGCGCACAAATCCCTGCTCGGGCTAAGACAAATCCCCAGTGCCGCTAATACCCTCCACTTTGTACCATCGCTCTCCTCGCTCATTCCCACTGTCAGCCCTATCTCCAGTGCTCGCTACGGGCGAGTCTTCAGCTGCTAGCGGGAAAAATCTGGTAGATAACTTACAGCCATTTTCACCAAAAAGAAAATGCAATTTATTATTTTTTTTTTTTTTAAACCACAAAAAAATCTAATTTGAAACTGACATAACTCTCATTGGCTGAAAGAGCTACCATTCTTATGTCCGGATTGCTTTCAGTAGAAGTTTGTATGTCAAAGTATTTTCGAAATCTTAAAGAATTTACTTTCAATGAAGTACCGGCTAATTACTTTCGTCCAATGTGGTTTGGATCATGATAAATTAATGTGGTTTGGTCATGATAAAATTGAAAGCGTAGTCACAGCGTAGAAGTTGCATAATATTAAAAGTGAATTTTAGACAGTTTGTATGAATAAAATATACAATTTTATTGTTCTTCACAATAATAGTTATTAAAAAAAAAAACTTGAAGTCTCTTCTAAAATATTCTTTATTATTGACAAAGAGCTATGGGGGACAGCAAAAATGTCTTACAATCCTTAATACGTCAGCAACAAAACCCTTCTTAACGATCTTAATATACCCTACATTCTTGAACTCATCCCTTCCAAGTTGATGAAATTCCATAATAACCTATGCAACCACCCTAATCCCCTAGCACAGTCATTGCACTGCACCACTCATCCCTATAATCCTCCTCGGAGACTAAAGCGGCAGTGGCCTCGTGACCTGCTATAAATGCGTGAAAGGGGGAGTCCTGGCAATGGCCAGTTTCCCCAATCATGTCCTGAGCGTCCGTGGCTCTCACGGTCTTGGTCATCCTCCGCTGGCTCTTATCCAGTGACGAGGATGACGGAGGAGCGTGGGGGACTTCCCAGGACTCCGCTTCCTTCTTCGCACGCGAGGGAGGTGACAACCATGTGAACTTGGGGGGCCTCTGGGCTGTTTGTAAATACTGTATGAATGAGCGAGTGAATGAAAATTGGATGGTATGAATGAGATCATTTATCACAATTACTTATTTCCCAACGAGGCAGATTGTAATTTTATCATAATAAAGTAGTTGTTGTTGATAATTGACAAAAAATCTATAGACGATTGGCCTATTGAGGCATCCTCAGGTTTTCTGAATAAATAGAAAACGATGACATAGAGAACACTTAATATAATAAACAAAAAGTGTTCATAAACAGGAGAAACGCCACCTGTTGATGTAAATATCAACGATGAAAGATATTTTAGGAACTACTTCAAGATTTGTTTAAAAAAAAACGTTCATACATCCTGACTGTATTGACCCCGATTCGATTCTTTGATCCCCTGAGGAATTTCTTTAGGGTCTTGGCACCAACTCGTGAGGATAAATGGCTAGCTAATTAAATAAAGCACTTAGGATTCCCGCACCATGTTTCGATGTTGTTTTCTCACTTTCAACCCCCCTAGGATTTCACAAAAAATATCACATTTAGTTTGTGGGCTGTTGAATTTTGAAATTACTTTAGTAAATTGCATTAGACTTGTCAGCACTCCAGTTTTGGGGATTGCTTGTGTCCCCTCTCGCCTGCCCATTCCCGAACCTGGTTGCGTGGGATTGGCCTCTTGCCATCTAACCATGTTGTGTTTGTGTTCTCGGCTCTCAGGGTTGTGGGCGAGCTACCCTCTCAAACCACCCCGTATCAACAAGAGGGGAAAACAACAAGGAAGACTTGCTGCTTCGGCCTGGGAATTATTGTTGTTAATAAATAACCTCACAACATGAGCAAATAATGGGGTAAGGTTTCATAGGTTATGAGTAAAACAAAAGGGAATTCTTCACAGAACTTAGGAAGATAATCATTGGTAAAAACTCAAATTTTGTTCGTTTATATTGTATTTCAAGGGTAATTACAGAAGACGACTAAGGAACTAGTGTAGAAACGGCGAAGAGAGTATAACATGAAAACTATTACGATTAAACTTTTTCTAATGACGAACAACAAAGTAGCATTTTGTAGATAAGTAGGTTACTGACTTTATGAATATTGTCATGACTGGCCTTCTTCGCCAGTGTTATTCTTCAAGTGAAAACACTTTTGAGGAAAACAACACACAGATACACAATTGAGTGACTTAAACTCAGAAAAAAAGAAAGATTCTCCTATTCGTTGAATTACGATTTACTTTAAAAGAGAAATTAAGCAATTGTAGAGTTTTCCTCTTATAATAAGCTATCTTACCGACTATATTACATCTTCGTCAGTTCGATGGTTAAACATTTGCTTGGAGTAATCTTAACGCTTTGAATGGTTTTTGGGAGCAAAACCGTTGAGGACTTGGAAGAAGGGTTTTTTATTGACAAAGTAAGATTAGTATAAGAAATGAGCCTGCCATAAGTTGTACGCAGAGGGACGCTAACTGGCCAATGGGAGGGCTCGAGATGGCCACCTGGTGCCAACAATGACGTAGGCTGGGGCACAACTAAGACGAGGAGTTTGTAATAGGCGTCCGCCATTACGGACGGCACTAATGACGTCATTTGTCGACTCGTTATACCCCCCCACCCACTGGCTCTATCTCACGTCTTAATTGTCGTCCGACCTCTGTCCGCTAATTGGCAAACTTGCAGCTTCCGGATCGGCTGTTGTCTTTTGTCTTTGTCCTCTTCTTCAACCTATTTTTATACTCTTAAAGGAGTGTGTGTCGAGGATTGTTTATTTTCCGTTACAAGCAGAGAGAGAGGGAGGGAGAGAGAGAGAGAGAGGAAGAGAGAGAGAGAGGGAGAGAGAGAGAGGGAGAGAGAGAGGGAGAGAGAGAGAGGGAGAGAGAGGGGGGAGAAAGAGAGAGGCTATACTTTCTAACAATTACAAGAACCACATCTGTCTCTACGTATGCACTACAGAATGACTTACAGAACAATTCTGAATGATAGCATAGTTTACAGAGGATACATTATACATGAGGGGTGACTGGATAAAAATGAACAGTGAGGCAAGTATGGACTATATGTAAGAGGTTGAGGAATGAGATTGAGATCAGTGTCCTACAGAGTTTAAACACGGCTGCTTGACTTTACCTCAAGTACAGGGTAAAGTAGAGTTTGTTTGTTGCACGGTAGGTATTCGGAACGTTGTAAAACCTGATACCTGGAGTAGTGTTATGACCTCGGTCCCTAGGATGTGACCTTCTAGGTGTCTTAGGTCTTAGCAGTAGTTTAGATCGGCATCACCTAAGGTCAACTCAAGTCAACTTGTCCAATGTTTATTTCAAGACAGCCATCCCTGGGATATAATCCACTCTATCCTCCCATAACTCTGCGATAGTTTTCATTATATTACTCGAAACGAGATTTATTTGCAATAAATATATATATAATGAAATAGTACTGTTAATTACGTATAATGTAATGTTGCTATGGTAAAATGGCAAGAGAGTCATATAATAACGCTGATTTCAGTCTATCTGTTCAGATGTAGCAAGTTACAAACCTCCTGGAGTACTAGAGCCAATAATGCACGTATCACGGTTCTTTAATGGACTAGTTGCTTAATTGTCATTATTATTACAAGCTATGACATGACCTGACTGACGAAACAATGTGACAATGGCCTTGGAGGACTCGAGTGATTTCCGGGAGTGAAACGTAAATTTGCTAATGAGGCCGGCATATTTTAATTGATACCTTTGTGATTTTGATAAAATTTTAATTTTTAATTTATAAATAAGTTTTTAATAATGATCGTTATATATTTTTATTTTGCCTCCATCGTGCATTAAATGGACCTAAAATGCACAATATCACAACTTCAAGCAAAATCACTGGCTCAGTGACACAAAAGTACACATTTTTGTTAAGAACATGGAATTTTTGTTAGCCTTTGTTTATTTTTAAAGATTTCTAGGGCTTTGGATGGCTCACAGATAGATAGTCGAGATAAGAGCTAAAGATGATGATATAAGCCACCGAGAGCGATTAGATTATTATAAATATAATGAAAAAAACTTCGGGAAGACAGAAGCTGTTTCAGTTAAAGATGGCTGTGTCTAATTTGATGCTACAATTAATCTGTAATTAGTAATTAAACATAATTAATAGCCCTAATCGTATTTCTTGGGGATATCTTGTCTTCGTTGTTTCAAATGGACCATAGGTATAATATTCCGTGCCTGGTAGCTTAAAACAGGGAAAAAGTTTTGAAAAGGGTTTTGAAAATAAAACAGGTGGTGGTAAATCGCACACAATATCCGCCGAAAAATTGGTCCGTTCGGGGAATGACTTATTTCCCTGTTGAAATAATTCTACTAAATCTCTTTCCGAGAAGAATACCTCAAATGCCGAGTGACCTTATCGCGAGGAACGCTAACCTGGGTCACGCGAACTTTCAAGTCAGGTCAGAGAAAATTAGAAGTAGAAATACATTCGTAGTCTTTCTTCCATGGCGGTCATAATTTCTTGAGTAATTTATTTTGAATTGTGCACAGTACACGCCACTAAATAAATATGTGGAGTGCTTTTTCAGTGCATGGGACATATATCATTAAATGGGATTTTAATTTTTTAATTGTAATTAACTTTTGCTAATTACTTTATCAATTATCTTGGTGGTTTTGTCTAGGAATACGCTCCTTGAGTGAAGAGTTGATATGAATTTATATTTAATTGGGGATAATTAATAGACAAGAGGCCATTTTAAGAAAGCTTTATTAAGAACTCCATTAATTATTACTATTTATTTTATACCTATAAATATTAAATTGATTTGAAATGAATTGCAATTTATAGGACTAAATTAATATTATAAATGAAAATTTTGATACAAAACAAATTTGTTGATGAGACTCCGGCTGGAAGCGGAAGACAACCCTTTCCTAGTTTACCCTGGCAATCCACCCCCTGTTCTCAAATGTCTTTGGCAAATGAACGCCCCCTAGTCGCTGCTGGGATCTCATGTGAGAATCGGACATAGGATTGAGTGACATTCGATCCTAAATACAGTTTCTCGGTTCCTGTCCACATAACCCGCCAGAAATAAACCGCAACTTTAAGAGTTATAATTCACCGACTCTAATATTACACAAATCTCACTTACACGTGATTTCAGTGTTCTTAAACTTCACCTCACACAATTCTACATCCAACGTACGGATTGATTATTTAATATAATTGATATATAAACATAAGATAATTTTAAGATTTTCTTTTTAGGATAGTTTTAATTGTTCCTTGACTATTGTATATTTACAAATCCATTTTCAAGGATATCATAACATAATCATAAAATGCATATTTATAGCTGTAAAAATGATAAAATAAACCCGGAATAGGGAAAAAGGGATTTTTATTTTTTATTTCTAAATCAATCATGACCTGAGCGTCTGTGGCTCTCGTGCTCTTGGTCGGCCACCGCTAGCTCTTATCCAGTGACGCGACGGAGGAGCGTGGGGGAATTGCCAGGACTCCGCTTCCTCCTTCGCATGCGAGGGAGGTGACAACCATGCGGAGCTGGGAGGTCTCTGGGTTGTTTGTAAATACTGTACGAATGAGCGAGTGAATAAAAATTTTATGGTATGAATGAGATCATTTATCACAATTACAAATATGCCCTTTTTCAGGAAAACAGCGTAACTTTAAATCTTCATAACTGATTTGTGACTTGTCAAAAGCTTAATTATTAGCAAATTGTTTTTATCACTAACATAAACACTAATTTCACATGTTTCCGTTTATTAAAAAAAAATTTATTACGAAATTGTACCTAGTTAAGAGGGCCTCTGTGCAGCGTTATTTTTATTCGCGCGGTTCCCTGCGTTACATAAAGCGGAGCTATCGCATTACTTCATTAAGGCAACTTGTAAATTTTAACGAAGTGTAGAGGGAACAAGCGCCCTTTTAATGCCTGGGGTATGTTCAGCAAAGGTGGTTTGTGGCAACCCTCGTCCCCCCACCTCCGTCACATCTTCACATCTGCAGCCTCTGCGGTTTACATCAATTTGCTTTTAATTTTATATACTCTACACACATAAAACTCTTGAGTACCACGACTTCAGACCACGGGGCTAATTTTATTTTACATGATACGGGGCACTCCAAAATGAGTAGCCACACAAATTATGGACATTGGCAATACAATGTCGTGATTTCTTAAATTATTGGTCCATTCAAATTTACAGACTAAAATAGGATACATTTAAGTGGGGGTAAATCGATTTCTCCAGTACACAGAACCAGGAAATTATCAGTTTTAATATTAACATTTGTTTTGCATTTTCGACGTTTTTAATGTCCCGTCTGTCAAGCATCAGCGTTTTGCAGAATGTAAAATTTTTATTTCATATCGGTCCCAGTAGCTAGTCTTCAGAAGATTTAGATGATAGGTTCTCACTCCTAAATTTTAAATTTGCAATTATGGTTATTTCAAACATTCTAGTTCGGGGTTTTACTCAATAAATGAGGAACCTCACGCCATGAAATAGATTCACGATCTCTTTTAGGCTTTAGGCCATACGTCGCTGAGCTAACATCCTGCAATGAAATAATTCTTCCCCACATCCCCTGAGGTTATTGTTAATTTAGAATACAAGCCATGTACCAAAAAGATAAAAAACCAAAAAAAATAAGTAACCAGTCCATAACTCTACCTAACTCGATTTTTTAATTTTGATATGTACTCTTGTTACTACAGTAGAATCCCGCTAATTCGTATTGTCAAGGGACTGACAGTTTGGTACGAATTATCGATCGGGAGTACAAAATTAAAAAACGTATCAATGCAAACATGTATGTGTTAAGAAGTATGTACAATGTAGTAAGGATAAAAACTATGCAATAAACACTGTTCAGTACTACAATAAACAATACATGCAATAAAAAATATGTAAATACTTATGTTCTAGATTAAATAAACACCAATCAAACATTTGTTCGAAAAAAAAATCCGTTTTTTTTTTTTACGCAATCCTTGTCAATTGGGATTGCGTCGGTTATTTGGGTATTGTCAATTGCTTTGTCAAGAGTGTTCAGACCAACATCTGATTTTGTTGGTACATCATCTTCATCGCCCTCTTCATCTTCACCGTCAACGTCCTCAGATGGATCTAAAATTTCTTCGTTGGTTAACATCTTCACTGCTGCTAGGCCGTCGTCAAAATGGTAACGTGTCACAACGATAACGAAAACGAGACTGAACTGTAGAAACGAAAGAAAAGCTTAGTACAATTCCAAAAACGTTCCCTCTCTCCTCTCCTTATTTCCTTTGAGTAAAAAGAGTACGAATTACATATGGGATTTCATCGAAAACTTGCCTCTCTTACTCGTTATACCTTTTGCTTCTGTAGAAGGGATTACTTGATTTCATAGAAAACATTTATCTCGCACTCATTCCTCTTTCCCTCTCTTGAAACAGTACGAATTAACGAGGTTTTTAAGCTGGAAATACGTATTATGAGACGTTTTAAGTGACATCGAGCATAAAAATAATACGAATTACCGATTGTATTTTATACTACTTACCGAGGTTTTCTCTAGGGACCAGCAAATTTGTACGAATTAGCCAGAAATACGAATAATCGGGATACGAAATATTGGGATTCCACTGTAGTACATATCGTCAAATTTCGTCTTCCGGCAAGTTCTCACAAGTACTCAGTAGTAAATCTGTTATCGCTAATATTAAGTAATATGAAGCCTTGAGAATGGTTTCGTAGGAGGCGAAAGCACTTGTGAAGTAGAAATAGAAACTTATGTCAAGACAAAATAGGACTTTATTTACTTAATTTATGTTCACTACAAGTACACTATAATAAAGTACTTCCTTCTGTTTTCGCCGGACATAAACTATTGTTATTTGTCCTGGAATATATTTTTTTTCTAGTCTATTCTAACAAGCTATTAAACAATAACATTGAATTGAAATTGAAGTAATGAATATTTAAATGTATGTTTAAGTCAGGGACTTCTCTGTTAACATCGTCAGTCTTTGATCGACTCCACATCTCACGAAACTATGAATGCTCAGAAAATAACTTCCACTACTTCTATATAGAATTAACGGAATAATAAACATCAACTGTTTCCTTAATTATTTCTAACGAAAAACTACATTTCGTCTTATCATAGCGAGTGGTTATTCTATAAGACAACATAAAAAAAACATATCACGAGTGTGATATAAACAGAATGATTACTGACAAAACAGATCGCAGGTAGTTTCAGGTAACGAACATAACGTATACCAGCGTGAAAATGATTTGAGGGGGGTTGAACAAAAATTTCATCAACCATACTAAAAGATTTAATTAAAAACCTACCGTTCGCTGAACCTATTGTCCGACTAGACGTTTGGTATTATCCGGAAACGGACGACATTAATTAAAAAGGTAGGCGGCGGGGAGGACATCCCCGGGATGCGGGGATGAAACAGGACGAGGGGAACCGGCGATGAACCGGGGCGGCGATGAATGGGAACGGTGAGACTTTTTATCTGCTGATGAAGCGTTAATTAATTGTATTATGCGGACGTCACGAGCTGCTATTGCCCTCCACATGTCAGCCATTGTGTGTCCGGCAGAGTGTGGGCAACATGGAGGTTCCGCATGTCCTGGCGACGTAGGGTGTTCGGATATTATCATGGAGAAGACGAATTCTGGAAGTAATACAAATGCTTATACATCTTTCATTAGGCGCTTTCTATCTTTAAATTTAAATAAAACAAAGTGTGTGTGAGATATCATCGAAATTTTTTATTCCTTTAAAAGGCCTATTGATCCCATTATGTATGGAATATAACATCGTGCAAATGTCTGCCGCGGCATCCGAAAAGTCCAATTTTCCCTGAATCTGCCGCATAAATCTGAATTTGACCGATGGCATGGGTTATTTTAGCTTTGAGAACCGCTGTGATTTGTGGCTTATTCACATAGACCTGCGACTTAAGAAAACCACACAAGAAAAAGTCTAACGGGGTCAAATCGCACGATCATGGTGGCCAGTTCACATCACCTCCACGTGAGATGACAATGCCCTCAAATCACTCGTGCAGAATGTCCAATGTTACATAAGCTGCGTGGCACGTAGCACCGTCCTGTTGAAACCACATGTCGTTGGTGTCCATATCATCAAATTCAGGCCAAAAGAAGTTGATAATCATCGACCTATAGCGCTCGCCGTTGACCGCTCTCAAAGAAACGATGTTTTCAGTAGATCTTGCGTTTCGTCGGCGTACGGGTGTTGTTTGATTGTTTACTGAACCAGTGGACTATAATTTATCTACCACACTGCGTATAGTCCTCTCGGTAGGACGGTTATGGCGACCGCGGAACGTTGCCCGACCAGAACACCCATATTGATAATACAATTTTATCATTTACACCTGTTGTTGAACGCTGTTTCCATTCATAGTGATTGGGCAAGACAGACTGAATAAATGACAGCCAATTGGACAGATGCAGCTTCAACAATATGGCCGCTATCAACTGTCAAAGTTCCTATTGGAAGACGCTATGTACTCTTGAGCATACTCAAGTGATTAACTATGCGTACTCTTGGACATTGCACAAGACTCGACAGCCAAGAGACTGTTGCTCCGAGAGACCATAACCAACCGCAGAAGCTGCTGACTTGTTAATGGACTTGCCAGAGTTGCCCAGGCAAATATTGACCAAAGGCCTGCCTAGCCCGTTAGCCTTATCGCAACCGCCAACGCTGTCCGGTCGTAAAGTCACAAAGAATTGTCCGCTATGTTTATGTTTGACCAGCTAAGTACATTTTACCTACATAAAGTCAAAGTTAATAAAACTTAATGAATATTTTCACTGAGCGTATAAGCACCTTATGAGCAAAAAAAAAGAAGCATATATTTTCGCAACTCCAGTTTTATACAGAAAGTTTTACTTGATTCCCCAAAGATACTAAACATAAAATCACAACTATAAAATACTATAAATTATCAATCAATAAGTTGTACATTCAAAATAAACAATTTGGATAATATGCATTAGGTTTTTGGGTTTTAGGGGGCTAAGTCATTGAAACTGTCAATTAAATTGTTTTTGCGCGACTCAAACTTCCCCCCCCCCCTTCCTGAGGTGAACCTCAAACGGGGTTTCCCCACAAGCCCGTGAAGCGTGCTCATGGGGTTACGTGGCCTGTGGTGCGCGTATTCCGGTGCAATGGGATTGTTGCACCGGTCAGCGCACCTTGCGTTATTTTGTTTTTCTCCTTTATTCATGAAAAAGTACTAACTCACAATAAAATACAAAGGAAAAAAGAAAAATTCAACAGTGTGAAATAAAAATCGCGAATCAAACCATCAACATCAATTTCATAAAGATTGTTACATTAAGCGAAACCAAGCGATTCAAGCGTAAGTAAACTATCCGGCCATGCAGGATAACTTTGAACAAACACGGGGACATGTCTGGCGAATCGACCTTTACTCCGAGAAGCGAAGAAATTCACTGAAGTTAGGCATCGAGGAATATCACGGAAATTTACAGTTGTATAATGCTAAGAATATTGTAATCCTAATATTGTATATAAGGGTAAAGGCCCCTTCTAGCGTATACCTGCCTCGGGACTTCATGGAAGTCACTGGTCGCTAAACACCTGACCCAATAGTATGTAGTAACGTAACTCTTAATATTTGTAATGCTTGTACTTCATATTAAAGCTTTTCTTTTAAAATACTCTTCTCAACAAAGATTATTTAACTTACGACAAGTTGGGACAGGCTAGAGAAATGATTATGACACAGACGAGATCCCTTGCCGAAGTTAGAGAATGATGAAAATCCGTTGGGATGGTAGACAACAGACTACGACTTTCTCGAAAAAAGAGTTGACTGACTGCGACTCAAGTCACAAAGAAGAAATAGTTATTTTTTGCAGTGTAATCTAAGAAGACAAACCCAGGACTCGTGACACTACATAGTCAATACAAGACAAAACTTAAGCAGTCAAATTATACTCCAGCGAAAATCGCAATAGAATGTAATTTGACTGCGGGTATACAAAGACAGCGATTCAAATTAATTTTAAGTTTTAAGGTGAGCACAACTTTTAAACAAACACTCATCACTGTCTCAGTTCATAAGGGAATCATTTATAACAGTGAAATGTTTCCGAAAACTCGCCGAACTCGTGCGAAGCTCACTCAAGAAAAAGTATTCAAGTACGATAGTTACAACAAAAGGAGCGAAAAAATTAAATATAATTGAAGATTCCCCGGAAGAAGAAAAACAGCATTAAAAGTTTATGGCTGTTTATTGAATCACAAAATGCGAAATATAATAAAACTGGTCGGTAACAAATCTTCCCAGGTTTAATTCAATAGCCGGGGCGAAAGGGTTAGAGTGGGGTGGCAACCAGAGGTGCCTCTCTTACCCCGCCTAATCTCTTAATACACCCAGCACTACAAATGCACGCCTTTGTTCTCTGTTCCTGTTTTTTTTTTTATTCACTCGAATAAAGCCTCCCCTCTTTATTTATTTATTTATTCAGCATTTTATTTAATATTTTATAGTCTTTAAAAGCTATTTGTTCTCTCTACTTAAGGCGCTTAGCTATATTGAATATGCTACAAGCGCACAAACGGAGGAATGAATAATTCATGAATAATAAGATAAAATGTATAACTGCATGTTATCAACACAAAGGACCTGCTATCGCCGGTGGTTAGAAAAACATAAAATATATTTTCTCAGATGTATGGGTCATTCCATCAAAAAGGTACAGTTCAACTTCATTCATGTAAATTGTTTGGAAAATTATGAAAAAATTCCTAAGGAAACCGGAGAGTCAGTGGCTTACGATATCTGTAGACGAACTCTGCAAATTTAAATAAAATATTATTAATATAAATAGGTAGTGGATGTGGCAGATGGAAGGATTTATTATAAAGAACAGAACAAAGCAAAAATAATAATGTCATTTGGTTCAACATTCGTCGGAATATAGGTTTTTTTTTTTATCTGCTAAGAAAATTACCAAGGAGTCAATCCATTTAATATGATTTGACTTTTCAAATCAAACGTGAAAAATTCGGGAGCCTTTATTAATTGCTTCAACCTCTTGAAATGTTTTTTGGGTGAAGTACTGACAACATCGAATTATTACTTTTTATTGCTGTTGAATTTTTGTGAACAAATACTACATTTTCTTAGACAGTATTATAATGTCTAAGAACAGGTAGAAGGGGCTTGAGTAGAACTGTGTACCTGCCTCGTGACTTCATGGAAGTCACTGATGGTTCCCTGTTATTTTTAAAGGAGCAACCCCATCCCTCCAAGACCTCCCTACTTCCCAAAATCTTATCCTTTTCTTATACATATATGTCTCAGCTTTAGCCCCAGACCCCATTTGTCCATAGACATTCCATCCAGTATGTAGTAACGTAACTCTTAATATTTGCATATACCAGTGTTTTGCTTGTACTTCATAATAAAGCTTTTCTTTCCTTTTTTTTAAAAGGCTCTCCTCTACAAAGATTATTTAACCAACCATAACATTTTGAATCCCGTTAGATTATTTAATAAAAATTCATCAATTAAAAACCGCACACGCACCACAGTGGAGTTGGGCACTTTAAACGCCTCTAGGCTAACTGCATTCTACCCAAGTTATTTACTTGTTTAATAGATGACGTAATAACCCTAAAGGTTCCTCCCCTACCTCCCACATGCTTTAGGTTAGTGGCAAGAGCTTAAAACTAGGGTGAAGTAACGACCCGAATCGTCTGGAACCACTTTTCTACAGGATTTTCCTATTTAAAATTGATCAATAAATCTTTGATTACAATTTATGAAACTTGGCAATACAGCTAAGGTAAGGGGGAAATTATAATAGGTTAAGTCATAGCAGCACGATGTGTAGATTGATATTGAAAATTAGAGTTAGAATTAAAATGCTAAAGTTATACATAAGCCAATACCGATTAGAACTATGGGGGACAGCAAAAAAGTCGAACACCAAGCGTATCCAATCCTTTCAATCAAAAGTGCTGAGAACAATAGTCAATGCCCCTTATTACGTCAGCAACAAAACCCTTCATAACGATCTTAATATACCCTACATTCTTGTACTCATCCCTTCCAAGTTCATGAAATTCCATAGTAACCTATCCAACCACCCTAATTCCCTAGCATAGTCATTGCACTGCAACACTCATCCCTATAATCCTCCTTGGTTGAGTTGGTGAAGTTGAAAACGTCACTTTTGGATACAGTAAAAATTTTTTTTATATATAATTCCTTTATTGTGCTAAAATTACAATCTGCCTTGCTAGGCAATAAGTAATTAAGATGTACTATCATTCATACCATATTTACATCAGTAAAAATTAATACTAAAAACTATGTTTAATACATAATAAAATCAAATTTAGTCATTAAAACTGAGGTCCCCATTAAAAATAGCCGAAAGCTACAATAAAGTGTTTAGTCAGCGTCTGGCAGTCAGCGTGAAGTGAGCCTGGAAAACCAAAAGTACCTTTTTCGTGGAATGAGTCATATAGATAAATAAATAGATTGTTATGTTAAACGTTAGACATTAAGACTAAAACATGACTCGGACATTTACTAACATAGCATATCAATACTAGCACTAAGATAGTGGAAATAATCGCTGAGAAAAGTCCACAGATATGAAAATATTTTGAATAATCTAAGATGTCGCCGAAGACTTGTCTACAAATCATTAAATATATCAAGCGGAAAATCCCCGAAAATTCTAATTTCGTCTCTAAACGACATAATAAAAAAAATATCGGATATAAAGAGGTTATCTATCGTGGCCATACATTGCGGGGAGGGCCTATCTCGGCGCCTAAAAATAGGGAGGTTATATTGTCACTATAACTCAAAGTTTATCCTTCGAGAGTACAAAATTTATCACTAATTGTAACTATATTCTAATTCAAAAAACGTACTAGCTTCTTCCACGAGGATGTATGATATATTTTATGGGCCAATAACTCTACCGTTCGCGAGACCCAGGGTGTTGAATATAAAGCAGCTTCTTTGCTGGCCTTGTTTTCACCGCTGGTGGCGGAGAGATTGTCACCATCTGGGCAGAAAAATATACTCCGACGGTGAGCAAGTACTGAATATTCGGCATATTCTACAGAATAAAAAAGACTGTACATATTCTACCTAAGCAGCAGAATATATTCTCAAGGGTGTTCATACATACCGCTGTCTGTGTGAGTACAAGGGCTGAAAGCAGTGCACGCATATCAACTTGTGGACCATGCATCAATGTTGCAAACTAATTATTTGAATGCCCTAACGTGCATTAAATATAACAAAAGTTAAACATCAAACGAAAAGATATATTGTATTTATTGTCCTTTTTAGTTGTAGTAACAATAGCATTATTTATATTAATCTTTATTTTTTTTTCTGCCATATCTGCCTTATTTGTCAATAAGTAATTGTGATCAATGTTCTCATTCATGCAATATTTACAAGTTGTTAGTTGGATAAGTTCGATGGAATTTTATCGAACCAGGAAGGGGACACCCTTCCACAGACGCTCAGGACATGATTGGAGAAACTGGCCATTGCCTGGAAACCCACTGTCATGTATTTATAGCAGGTCACGAGGCCATTGCCATTTTAGTCTCAGAGGAGGATTATAGGGATGAGTGGTACAGTGCAATGACTGTGCTAGGGAATTAAGGTGGTTGGATAGGCTACTATGGAATTTTATGAACTTGGAAGGGATGAGTTCGAGAATGTAATGTATATAAAGATCGTTATGAAGGGTTTTGTTGATAACGTAATAAGGGGCATTTACTATTGTTCTCAGGAGTTTTGATTGAAAGGTTTGGATACGCTTGATGTTCGACCTTTTTGCTGTCCTCCATAGCTCTAATCCGTATGTCCAGATTGGCTTTAATATAACTTTATAAATAAGTAATTTGTTTTCTATTGAGAGATTGGATTTCATTTTAAGTAGTCTGTACAGTTGTCCAAAGCGTCTGTTTAGTTCTTGTCTTTTTAGCCTCCTGTGTGGGTTCCTTGTCAGCCTTTTGTGTAGATAGATGCCCAAGTACCCATATAAAATATAATAAATATATAAACATATAAGTAACGTAAATATCTCTGATATAGGAGGAGGAATTAATTAAAAAAAACAAAAAACTAGAGTACACGAGAGGGTAAAGGTTATGTGGGAACATTTTGCTTCATTAACTTTGATCCGCCATTGGTTGCACCAATTCTCGATGTCATCAAGGTGTCTTTGAAGGTAATGTACATTAATTATGAGCAATACAAAACAACAGTACATTGGGAGAAGAGTCTGTCAATAAGAACGTTGTTTTTCTTTGGCCTAAAATTGTTAAGAAGGTGTACAGATAGATGTGACAATAGGATAGTTGTAACCACTAATCAATATATTGGAGATAAAACATATTGAGATAAACGATAGAGATCTCAGTTATATAAATCTAACATTCGTTAGAATGAGGTCAATATTGAATAAATGAACATAGAGATAATAGAGAACATGAGGGCACTTGGCGTGCGATGAGCGGATAGAAAATTCACGATACTTCGCCTGCGAGTTAAATTACTCGTAGGGAGCTCCTCTTCCCCCCGTTGTTGCCTTTCTCTTAGTCAGTATTTTCAGCTTTCCATCTATCAATTTCCATCTCTGCCCGAGGATGGAAGTGGGTTTCTTTCGGCGGGTATTTTTCAAGAGCCTCGACGCTAATAGAAAAGCAGGAGGAATCCGAAGCATTGATGGAAAATACGAAAAGGAAATGTTGGGCCCAAAGGAGGGAAGTTATAGATAGAAATATACAAGAGGAGGTAGAATGGATAAATGAGCTCATCGAAGAGAGTATTCGAATATTCTTGAACGGATTTATTGGAGGGCGATACAGAGTGCTATTCATCGAATGCAGTATCGTACAATACAGCGTGCAGCCTCGAGGGTTCGAGATTCAAGGATCAGTTAAATAATGAAAGATGAAACTCCTGCTTATTACAAAAGGAGAATGCAGACCTAAGACGTTTCGAAAGTGTGCCAATGAAATGAAGGTGAGTCGATTTTACAGGAAAGCAAAATACAAAAAAATTCTAGGTCAAAACAATGTGATGATTACTTCATCGCTTCCTTGCGCAACCAGGGTAAAGATAAGCTGCGCTTTGAAAAATGTCGGGTGATTAATGAAACAAAACTTTTGTAGATAAAATATAATTTTATTTAATAAAGTACTCCGCTTCCACTTTCGTATGCGAGGGAGGTGACAAACATGTGGATTTGGGAGGCCTCTGGGATGTTTGTAAATATTGTACTAATGAGCGAGGGAATGATGAATTGTAAATATGGTATGAATGAGAACATTTATCACAATTACTTATAGCCAAATAAGGAAGATTGTAATTTTAGTACAATAAAGGATTACTAATAAATAAAAAAATTAATAAAGTACCTGAATATTATGATAGCTATGCAGGCCGATGACCTGCCCTTTAACAGGTAATTCCATCTACTCTAAAAGGACATGATTTATCGAGTAAATTTTCATTATATCGATAATGAATGAACTTTATGGTTTTTAGTCATATAAAAAGGTAATAAAGAGCACATGATTGTGAAGCACAGTATCAAGAAATGAGCCAAGTTTCAACAAGTCTTTGCCTAGATATTATCGACCAAAAATGCTTAGTATAAGTAGAACTGAGATTTAAAAAAAAACAATATTTTCGAAGAATTTTTTTTGGTATTAACCTCTTCGACTTAAGAGATCTCAAAAATAAAAATGGTTAGATTCTTACCCTTGTACCGAGGTTTCTCACATTTTAAATAAAATACAAGAACGCCAACTCCTGGTTTTCCCTCGTCTCTGGGGATTTAGAGTTTTGGTTAAAGGGGCGACTAATTATTTTTTTAGATTTGTACTCTTGGCCCACAGAGACTGTCCTTGTGATGGCTGTACACTTCAGCCCGTAGATAATACTTCCTTGGACCACTCCTCTTGAGTACTATCAAGACTAAAAAGCCCCCATACCTTCACGACCTCCTCCTATTCAAATCCTGCAATACTAGATCCTACCCTTCCAAGATCTCCCTTCTCACAAATGTTCTTCGAATTCGTACCACGAACCTTTGCAACTCTATTCCCATCGATATTCGTCCCTTACCAAATCTAAGAATCTTTAAATTAGACTACGCCAGTTTCTGAAGTGGTCCGACATACCTCTCTCGAGAGGTTAAAGAACGATGAGCTGCTTGGTCGTACTGCACCCGTTGCTTTGTGTGCCGTCGGTGGGTGAGTTCATCCGCCGGAGACACATTATGTTTATTGACTCGTTGCAGCACTTGAAAACCCCAGTGTTTAACACTATGACCCCACCCGCATCGATGGCGACAGACTGTCGGGGAAAAATTAGGTTAAGAATTAGTATGTAAGTTAATTAATTAAGGTTGATCAAAAAGGTGAGCCCCATCACCTTTATTAGTAAGTTTAGTCCAGTCACGTATAGAGTATATCGTTATACTTGTTTATTCATTATATAATTTTTATAAAATATCAAATCCTGTATATAATGTAGTGAGGCTACAGAAAATACAAAAATAATTTGTAAATAGATTCGCCTGAGGATCTATAATTGTATATAATTATCTGTAAATTTAAAGGGGCTATTAAAGAAAGAAAAAAATCACCAGTTTCTAATTTATATCCATTCTAACAATTCAGAATTGGCCTATTTATTTATTTTTCATAATAAATATTAATAATTTCTGTCTTATTAATTTATTTTTTCATCTTTTTGTTTAAGTTTGTTGCTGATTGTTGTTTGTAGTATGCTTATCAAATGTGCTTAATGTTATGAATTTTTTTTGTCGGCTAAACATTCCTATTATGTTCCATGTTGTAATTCTTAGAGGGCTATTGTTTCAGAATAAAGTTGTTTTTTTCAATTCATTTAGACTGAAATTGACAATAAAACTGAAAACCATTGTGGCCCTTGAAGAGTAAGTAGGAATCTCAATACGAATATATAAAGGATATTCACTCATCCGCTAAATGAAATTCGGGGTCAGTAATAAATTTTACTCAATAAGGTGAGATTTTCGCCACGGTCAACTTTTCAAACAGGATTTTTTTTTTTTTCTTCTTCGTAGCCGCTTTAAATTTGCAGATATTTACAATTATAGATCCTCAGGCGAATCTATTTTTGTATTTCCGTCGCTACTTTATATACAGGTTTTGTTATTTTATAAAAATTATATAATGAATAAACTAGTATATTGATACACATTATACGTGACTGAACTGAACTGACTCTAATAAAGGTGATGGAGCTCACATTTTTAATCAAACTTAAAACTAACTTACACATTAATATCCAACTGGGGGTTTTCTTATTAACTTATAATTATTTATGTTTCCACATAGTCCTGTACTACCACGGTACCTGCACATGTGAAAAAGGTACCTTTTTAGAGGTCATTAGGGAATCGGATCGGAACGAAGACACACAGCAAACATTTGCTCACTCTCGCTCGTGTTCGCGCTTGGTTCTGACAGCTCGTCGCCGTTCTCACTGCTCCAAGATTTTTTTTTTCAATTTTAAATGTCGATAAAAGATCCAGGGCGTGTACCGGTTGATAAAGCACCGCTTTCAATCATATTTTGGCAATGTCATTTAAAATCTCAAATTTCTCTGTGGGAGGTTTTCCTCGAATCTTTTGCGATAAATAAGTATTCACTAAAGCAAAAAGTGATTACATTGTACACTGTACTAATACAAAATATCAAAAATTTATCAATGCATTACAGATTAAGTGATTAACTATAATTTGTCGTTTGAATATAATCATTATCTACGACGAAACTTCATGTAGATATAGTATATTATTAAAACTAAGACAGCAAAATAAAATAACGAATAAACAGTGAAGTTCCATTCTCGGACCAGTGGACTCCTCAGGGATTTCAAAATCAAGTTTGGCAATGTGATATTACGTTTGGGTAAAAATGGATAGGCATCTCCGTTTCTCTACTCATTTTAGTAATAACATAGAAAAAAGTACGACAAAGGTCTTACCGGCTATCGCACTTGCTAACTTCACCCAACCTGTCGCTTCGTCTTAAATTGATGATATATAAATGTGTCCTCCGGCCAGCTCTGCTGTTCGGTGCCCCGCTATTTACCCACTTGACTGACAATACTGCCAAATGTCTCCAACACTTCCAGAATGGAATTATGCGAAAAGTGGTCCGACATACCTCTTTCGAGAGGTTGAAGAACGATGACCTGCACCCGTTGCTTAGTGTGCCGTCGGTGGGCGAGTTCATCCACCGGAGACACATTAAGTTTTTTGACTCGTTGCAGCACCTGACAAATCCAGTGTTTAACACTATGACCCCACCACCCCTCCCACATCGATGGCAACAGACTGTCGGGGAAAAACTAGGATAAGAATTAGTATGTAAGTTAGTTTTAAGGTCGATCAAAAAGGTGAGCCCTATCACCTTATTAGTCAGTTTAGTCTAGTCACGTATAATGTATATCATTATGCTTGTTTATTCGATTATATAATTTCTATAAAATAACAATACCTATGTATATAATGTAGTGATGCTACAGGAAATACAAAATAATTTGTAAATAGATTAACCTGAGGATCTATAATTGTATATAAATGTCTGTAAGTTTAAAGGGGCTATGAAGGGAAAAAAAAAAAAAAAAGATATTACGTTATAATTTAGAATTCAGCAAGATCTAACCAGCACTATATAATGCTGATATAAATTATGACACAATCTGAATTTAGAATCCATGTCATTCTTTTGACAGTTGTCTTAAATATTCAAGCTATGCAATTTAAATAAGGCTGATAAAACCATACAGGAAAATAGTCATGACTTAGTTTACTATTCCTGGATGGGATTCAGAATGGCCTGTGACCAAACATATTTTATTGGGATCGTTGAAAAATGTTCAAGGTTAGATACGAATTAGCTAGTGGTTAGTGATATTTATTTATTTGTTGTCCAATATTGTTACTGTTGTGGCCGCCTCTTAATTACGAATAATTAGAAGTTCCCCTCTTCTCGGCCCAGGAAATATCTATTTATATTTCAATATTTTTATAATAAAGCTTATGACGTCAGTCAGAGAGGGGAAGAAGCTAGCGGGGGAAACAGACGCAGGGGCGGGGAACCATCCGCACCTCAGCTGGCCTGCCCATATAACCCGGACGCCTTAGGGCAGACGGCAGAACGAACAAAACCGTCACTTGGACACTACCCTCTCGCTTTGCACTGGCACTTGCTGCTGTACTCAAACCATGGTCTTCGAATTCAACTACCTCTGCATCTCTCTCTCCTAACCTCGCTATGTTGTAGTCCGGCGTTGTCAGACCCCACACCTTCCTAGTGGGAATCTCTGCTTTTGTCTCGCTAAAACTAACACCTCCTTGGGAGAGACCTCTCCCTCGTGGACGACGGTTGCCGTGGCCTTACAAACTTTACCAGTAGCGTCTCCCACGGCAATCCAGTATCCTCTCTTCGGTTCACACCCGCCTTTGAAATTCGGACGTTTTCACCTACCCTCAGATACCGAGTGTGAATTCGTGGTTATTCCAAGACCACATTAACTACCTATAATACCTACCCTGTACCTCCTCTCCTGAACATAGTGCTTTCTCGGGGCACGCCTTCTAAGATGGAGTCAGATCAAATCGAATTAAGCTAGCCGCCGTCTAGGCCGGTAGCCAGGGTGAAAGACCACAGGTCCACCCGTCTTAGCTCTTTATATGCGCTCGCCGGACGGCGGCTGACAAGGTTGTAGTGACCCTAGCCCGCGGCGGGCGTCTCCATATCTGAGCCCGACAGTTACTAATACAATATGACCGTAAGAAATCATTAGTTACGGCTTTTATATTGACACTCAAGACAAAGGAATAAACTAAAGCATCTACAAAAATAAATAAAATGGTTATTGTGATATAATATATATGGTTACAGATAAGAGATAGGCGATAAGACGAGGTATGAGGAGCAGAAGCCCTAAAGGGCCGATAGGTCCAGACGGAAGAGGCAGGAAGAGGTTCTTTACGACAGTAATTATACGGCCAATAAAACGGACCCTTGGGACACGGCCTAGATATTTATCAGAGGGGGGGGGGCGCCCTTCAGGGCAAGGGAGATAGCGAACTTACTGTCTCGGCTTCCGGCTTCGAGTCCTGTTCGCCTGCATAACGTCGGCTATTTATGTCTTATGCAGCTGTCAGGTACATTATTAGTTAAACAGAGAACGTTGTGAACAAACTGATTAGTGTTTAGGCTATCGCACTTGTGTACTGTTTTTTATTTCAAAGTAACCTTTAGTTTTTACTTAGTTTTCGTAAAATATTATTGTATGTAATTAAAATACATCTTTCTAATCTGATAAGCCAGTTGAAAAGTTATGAATGACGCACAAGGGATCGTATTTTGTATACACGTGTATTGACATTAAACCCTCTATACAAAAACAGAAACACTGCGATGTTTATAGCATGATCGAAAATGCTTTATAATTCCAGGTCCCATCACGGTGGAGCATTTTTTGTTTTAAATTAACACTTCTACTTTAATTTTGACGTAATAGCACATAATTTTGAGAAATTGAACGACATTATTTAATCATATTTTCAATTACAATGCAAAAAGGAGTAGAACTACCATGACTACTGATGTTTGAGGCCCTTGATATTAAGTTCCAATTGCCATACTTTTATCTATTATTTATCGCAAAATAAATAAAAGGTGTGATTACTTGTCTAATGTATTTAACCTGGTTAATATAACAGTTATGCCGGGTTTCCGGAACATAATTTCTATTTTGGCAGCACATATCACTAAAACGGTTACATTAAAAAAAACATATTAAATCCCTCACTGTTCGGGAGACATGTCCGTTTGAAAGAGAAAAAACTGTAAATTTCAGTTTAATATTAAAACTAATCACTGAAGATGTTAAGCTGGACTGTCCCTTGCAGAGCTCGCTAAGATAATATTCTAGTAATTATCAATAAAAATACTAAGGCTCATCTAAAATAATAAAATAGTTATAGATCTGTTACTAACTGAAGCTTTACAGTTTAATTGTATCAAACTCAGATTAGTTCGGAGGTGGTTAAACTCCGTCCAGTTAGTTCTCTAAAAACACTTAGCTGAGAACAGCAGCACACGTAGGAACTGACCGTACCACAGAAGGGTTGAGTTCGCAAACTGGGTTCTAACGACTACGCAGTACAAGGCCTTCGAATTAACGGTGGGGGGGGGGGGGGAGTGCCCGGGGCACAGTGGCCACTGGCACGTAGCAAGTTGATACCAGTTCCTGCTCCTTCTGTCACTGGCGGGAAAGAATCGCAACTGCATGCGTGGAACCGTTCAGGATTTCTGCATGACTTGAAAGAATTCTATAGATTCGCCCTGTCTGACCTTGAACTATTTTACGATTACTTGAACTGCAAGAACACTCCATGGATGTTCTGACTAATATGAGCTAGGAAGCTGTAAAATACACAACCTGTTCTAAGATGTGTCGACTGAAGTTGTTACTAGTCAACTATCTTTCAACCATGGCTTTGAAGTTTCTTTCAGGATTCCCCAATTTTTTTCAATTCAAGTAGCTATTCATTTCCCTCAAGAGGCTGATCGAATCATTCAAGTCCCTTTAGGAAAAAAGAGGAAGAACAGCTGGCAAGTGATATAAAACGAAAGAAGGAAGACCTAGAGGTACTAAATTGCCAAGGAATGGGTGAAAACAATCAGAAAATAGATGGATGATAAAAAAAAAAAAATCGATATGACCAAGTAAAGTTTTAGAAGGAATCTTTATTATGGCAAAATTACTATCTGCCTTATGTCCTTCGAAGTAGTCTGTACAGTTGTCCAAAGTGTCTGTTTAGTTCTTGTCTTATTTTCCTCGCGTGTGGGTTCCATGTCAGCCTTTTATCGAGATGGAAGCCTACATACCGTCCTTTCTCAAATACAGGATGAAGGATGGAAACGAAAACAAAAACTAGTAAAAACGACTTGCGGCAGAGGGGAAAGGTAATATGGGCACATTTTGATTCATAAAGTTATATAAATAAATAAATAAAAGAAAAACTTTTAAAGGAAGCCAGACATCAAACCATTCTCCACAGTCAGTAACTGTATCAGTCTGGGGTGTTCATTACTGGACCAACCAAGCGAGCATCAAAATTCACATACTGTTCCATACAGGCATAGTGCGCATGTACACACTTATTTTTAGAATTGTGTTAGGTTATATAATGCTAAGAATATTATAATGCTATTATTATATATAATGCTAAAAGCAGAAGCAAGCCCCTTCCACTGTATACCTGCCTCGTGACTTCATGAAAGTCACTGATGGTTCCTGATATTTTTTAAGTAAACGACCTTCATCCCTCCAAGACCTCCCTACTTCCCTGAACTATCCTTTCCTTTTCTTATATATCTATGTCTCAGCTTTAGCCCCAGACCCCACTCGTCCCTAGACATTCCACCCAGTATGTAGTAACGTAACTCTTAATATTTGTATATACCAGTGTTTTGCTTGTACTTCATAATAAAGCTAATTTCTTTTAAAAGACTCTCCTCTACAAAGGTTATTTAACTTTCTATACCTTGGCCCAGAGTCAGTGCCAGACCAGTTCCATCAAAGTAGCAGAAGAGTGATTTCACTTCGGAATCCTTGTTATTGACATTGTATATGTGTCCAGTTCCGGTTCCGTGGAATCACCGATGGAGCTGTGTAACAGTAACTGCTCGTGTCCCTAGAGCTCCTTATCGACGCGGCGACCGCAGATAGACGCCCTGGCAACGGTTTATCACCGCAGAAATGCTTGCCTGCCACAGTCGCAGATAACTATGGCCGCTGTCAGCCCACAATGGATAGTCTGGATATTAGTGGGCCATTGTGTGCTCTATTTGCCCAGTCGGGTCGGCGATGTATGGGTGTAGTTTCCAGTTCATACCTTCCAGCCTCATCAATTCCAGCTTGGATCAATTAAACTTATCCTCGAGATATTATAATTATTCTCTAATGATATATTCTCCCACTAACGAGAACAAACAAAAAAATAGTGGAAAATGGTCGAGTTAAATTGGTCCGTTACATTGGGAACTGCAAGCACACCATGTCACTTAACAGCTTAGCTCGTAAATAACAAGCAATCGACTAGAGATGTGATTAGAACGAACAATCATTCTTCATTAGCCTCAGTCTGTAAACAGAAACAGACAAACATTGGGACTTTGTATGGATAGAGCGGGGCTCTGACCTTCCGTGTTCTCTTCAAAAGGATTAATTCCTAATTTCGAAACCTGTTGGAATTACTATGCGAAATGAATAAACGAGTAAGCAAGTTTCAGTTACTCTGACACATTTATAATAAATTTAACGGCCTAGGTTGAAACACTACTGATTACTCGGGGTACTTAAATTTTAAATTTTATCCCAACATGATAGAAGGACTTGAGTGTTGCCACCTAGATTCCTAAGGTCGAGATCAATAAAAAAAACCCGGTTTAAATGACATTGAAAAGGAGGAAACAATATACTTTTTTTTTTTTTTGTGTAAACGATTATGATGGTGTATTTATAATAAAAATATTTGATGTATACAAATCGCATATTTCCCACCTTAGCCATTTATATAGGTAAAAGGTAAAATGTTCGGAACTAAGATTTTTAAGTAAAAAGATTTGTGTCCAAATAAACATTTTATAAAATCTCAATGAAATATGATTTTAACTTTCCTTCCGAAAATATATCATCACTCGACATTAAGACAAATGCTACTAAAAATCACTAAGATCCCAATGTAACGCTTAAGATAAATTGTATTTTTGCTCTGTAAGATTGGACCGTGGCTACTTAAGCATACTCCCTATAGCTTTTATTGGATAGCAATTTCTGCTGTAGTCTAGGTAGTTTAAGCATTTTGAATTTATAAAATATACTACTTGAAAACAATTTGCATCGAGTAGCAGCTATAAGAGAATGAACCACCAGCATCGACCACCTTGAGACGTGCAAAGTTTACCTCGGCCGTACTCCGAGGGGAAGATGCCTGGCAGGCGTGACATTAGGTTTGGCGAGGGTTGGAGATTGCCTAGTCCCTTAGTCCATCAGTTACCACCCCCCGGCTATCTACATGTAGCCACCATCCTCTTCGCCCTCCTCCCTTTGAGAATCTTCAGCGAAGGGGCGGGCGGTTCCTAAACTCGACCATTAGAGGAAATCAATATTTCATCCAAACAAGGAAGATCAATATGGAGATGGACAGTGCCCCGTCAAGATCCCAGAGAAGTGTCATTTTAAATTCATTATAATTGCTATGGAAGTATTGATATAGTTTTTTTTTTAGATATCACCACGGATGGCGAGTAGGATACAAATTGCTTTTGGTAAAAGTTGAAAAGTTTTCGTTACGCACTTTCACAAATGACTCCTTCAATGTTCTCATACAGCTCCATCATCATCTATTTAGTTATATAATGCTAATAATATTGTAATGCTGAGATTATATATAATGCTAAACGTAGAAGGAAACCCCTTCTACTACCTGCTTCGTAACTTCATGGAAGTCACTGATGGTTCCCTGTTATTTTTAAGTAAGCAACCGCATCCCTCCTAGACGTCCATCCCAATTCCCGGAAATACCCTTCTCTTATACACATATGTCTCAGCTTTAGCCCCGGTCACCATTTTTTTCCCAGACACTCGTCGCTAAACACCCGACCCAATAGTATGTAGTAACGTAACTCTTAATATCTGTATAAACCAGTGTTTTACTTGTACTTTATAATAAAGCTTTTCTTTCATTTCTATTAAAATACTCTCCTCTACAAAGATTATTTAACTTATTGACAGTATTGTTCACCTAGTTGTGGATTTTCTCTTCAGAGGGTAAACTTTTCGTGGTGTCTTTAACCACAGTTAGTAGGTGTCAAGCATGTTTGCTAGCAATAAACTTTTCACAAAACGTGCAATAAAAACACCTAAAATGGTAGTGTTCTGTATAAATAAATATTCGACTATATATAGTGAAAATTGACTTTTTCTATATATATAAATATTTCTTTAGCATACACATTTCTCTCTACACAGTCATAGAAGAAAAAGTATGGAGTCATTAAAACATATAAACTAAATCAAGTATTTTCTGTTAGTAAAGGTCGTGACTTTCTGGTGCTTTCTACTCAATCTATGAAAATGGCTTATAAATAACTTTGGGTTATATTAATTTTGTTATTTATATTGATAAATTGTTTTCTGATATTGCTATTTTAAATCTGTCCTACACCGTACTAATTTTTCCACATAACAATAATGGCAAATGAAAGACTTATTCCGTGTTGGTCCACTGAAATAACGGAAGGGAATGTGTTTATCGATCAAAAAGAAACAGCCATTTTCAACCAAACAGGAACTTTTTGTTATAGGTAGTGACTATTTACATACCGTAGCACACGGGAAGGAAGCCAGTCAAAATTGAATTTGTTCAGGAGACAAAGGATCTCATTCATCTGAGAGACCATCGGAGGGCAGAAACAAGCAAGTAGGCCTTTGCCTTCGAATGTTATTAGTTTTATATTCGAATATAGTTTCCCTTTAGCTCATAGGCAATCTGTTTTATATTCTATTTCGAAGAATTTTCGACTCTCAAATCGTTCATGTACTCTCCCACTCACATACACAGACATAGACAGGCCGAATCTATGAGTCCATTGCGTTACATCGAAAAGACTTTCTCTTACATACTGTGAAAGTAGAGAAGCTTGTTTCTGATAACACTGTTGTCTGTCTTACTAATGGTAAAGGTTTGAAACTAAGATTTCTAAGTAAAAATATTTATGTATCCAAATAAATATTTTATGAAATCTCAACGAAATATAATTGTGAACATTACCACCTATAAAGGTCTTTATTACAATATTGACCTATATAAATCATTTTAACTTTCTTTCCAAAAATATATCTTCACTCGACATTAAAAACAATGCTACTTAACATCACTAGGATCCCAATGTAACAGTTAAGATAAATTGTATTTTTACTCTGTAATCCTTTAAACTCTGTCCCGTGGTATGTTTAAGAATCCTTGGAAAGACACCAGAGCGAGATTATCCCACCGAAATTCTTTTTCACGCAGTCTAAATCCAATTTTCGGCCAATTAAGAAGGATTTTTGGGAATCTTGCACCATTCTTTGGATAGTACAAAACAAACTATAGAAGCACTTTGATTAGGTTCGCGAGCATTATACAGTCGATTGAGTAACCGTCGAAGTTTGTTGGCAGATCTTCGTGAAATTTCCATATCGGCTTTAAAATTTTGTTTTCTATCTTTGTTATTTTGCAGTCATGTAACAAAACATTTTGTACTGGAGAATTGAAGGGTTTTTTTTTGGCGTATGTCATTGCCATTGACTTTACCAGCCTATTTAAAGGACAATTCTAGGTAGGTGTATTAATTCCATGAGAATATTTTCTACCAAAGAACTTTTTATATAGATGCACAAAACGACAATAGAGGATTATTATATAAAAATAACTTTTGAAATAATAATTATTTTTAGAGTCCATTCACTAGGAAGTTGTACGGCAAACAAAGCCGGTAATTAAGAGAGCCTTCGGTCACTGTAAAACTTTTTATACAAAAAAAAAAATAGGAGGACAAAGCCCCACCCCCAGAGAGAGAGAGAGGGTAGGAGGGAGGATTAGGTTTAAAAAGGGATGGACGAGTCCATTAGGATTGGAGGGGGGGTTCGAACTTTCCTTACACAATAACAATGTCCTACCAGAGGATTATTTCTGCAGGACAGATAGGCGGGCACAATTATCCTATAATGAAGGATCATCTTTAATCCTGCGGTCCAGGCGGCCAGCGGAAGACAATGGACCGGTGGGGTGGCAGCCTGCAGATAGCGCCTCAATGGCCCGCCAATGGCGAGCGGGGATTTTTTTGAATTTAACTGAAAAATCCATTAGGCAGGGGGAGATCTCATGCCGTAACACATGCAATGCACGGATTTCATTCCATGTAGCTCGGAGCTAAGCATCAAACTGTGGACTAACATGTTTACAAATACATACTAGTTATGTAAATACCTCTTACATAAGGTTTACAGAAAAAAAAATGGTGAATGAAGTATATTCATCTTACATTGGAAACATACAACTAGATTGGGCGATAAGTATTACAGTAGAATCCAGATAATTCGTATTGTCAAGGGACTGACAGTTTCGTACGAATTATCAGGAATACCAATTATCGGGAGTACAAACTTAAAAAACGTATTAATGCAAACATGTATGTATTAAGAAGTATTTACAGTGTAGCAAGGATAAAAACTATGCAATAAACACTGCTTAGTACTAAACTAAACTAAACAATGCATGCAATAAAAAAATATGTACATACTTATGTTCTAGATTAAATAAACACCAATCATTTGTTCGAAAAAAATTCGTTTTTTGACGCAATCCTTGCAGACGGATATTGTCAATTCCTTTGTATATTTCCTCCAACTGGTACATTTGAATTCCTTGCTTGCGCGAACCACTTTTTTAAGTTCTCTTCAAGTTGTGGGTAATCACCAGTCTTGAAGCGTTTTACTTTGCTGCTTGATGTCTGGGAAGTGATTTCGTCCTTGTTCTTCAGGATTGATGTAATCGTGGAACGAGGGACGTTAAAACGCTTGGATACGTCAATTTGCTTGAAGCTACTGGCCACGGCGTTTATGATTTGTTGTTTATCTTTAATAGAGAGGCTAACTTTTTTCAGAGGCATAGTAACGTGTCACAACGATAACGAAAACGAGACTGAACTGTAGAAACGAAAGAAAAGCTTAGTACAATTCCTAAAACTTCCCTCTCTCCTCTCCTTATTTCCTTTCAGTAAAAAGAGTACGAATTACATATGGGCCTTCATAGAAAACATTTATCTCGCACTCATTCTGCTCTCTGGTCTCTCACTGTCCTCTTTCCCTTTCTTGAAACAGTACAAATTAACGAGGTTTTTAAGCTGGAAATACGTATTATAAGACGTTTTAAGTGACCTCGAGCATAAAAAAAAATACGAATTACCGAGGGGACTAAAATGCATAGTTTTTATACCACTTACTGGGATTTTTTCCAGGGACCGGCAAATTTGTACGAATTAGCCGGAAATACGGGTAATCGGGATTCCACTGTATATGTTCGTTTCTTTATGTGTGTATGCCCAACCATAATGGTAATAGCAACGTATGGTTGACGAATATGGTCCTATTATACTGAAAGGAAAATTCGGAACAAGCTAAACGACTATGTCTGTACTATACTGCACTTGTTGTCACAGAGAATTTATTATTAGAGCAAATACCGTCTACTTCGTCCGTGTACAGTGGTTGGGTCTTTGTTCTACCTACAATATGTATTCGCACTAATTTAGTCTATTCCAAGATTCTGCCAACTGTCGGTTCCATGCTGTGTTAATTTGTTCACGTAGCAGTTACAGTAGTTACACGTAGTAATTACAGCGGGTATTTAATACAGTTTGGGCTTATTGTAGGTCATACATTGTTTTTTAAAGTTATTTCCAGTGTTGTAGATGATCTATATATAAATATCATAGATGAATATATTCCCTTTTAAACGAGGGCGTACTCAAAATGAAAACTTATGTTGTATAGGGCGGAGTTTTGGTAGCAACGGATTTCGTTGCTAGGACCGTGTACTACTTCTCACCAGTCAGTACGCCAAGTGCCCTCACTGGAGAAGGTTCCTTTCTGCTTGCGTTAATTGATTTGTTATAGTTGTCTTAGGTGCTCGTCGTTTTTGTGATGCTGAGTTTCATGAACAGACGAGTTGATGAGTTTCATCAACCAACGAGAATACTCGCGAAATTATCTACGAAAGTCTGGAGCTGACTCCAGTGTAACTGGAGCTGAGTACAACGAGTTGAATATTTGAGGATGAGAAGGGTTGATGCAAAATTTGTTCCTCGACTGCTCACAGCAGAGCCCTCATTGTGCGCCGGTTTTTGGCCAAAAATGACCACTGTGCCCCACCCTCCCTATTTACCCGGTCTAGCCCACTACGATTTGTTTTTATTCCCTTGAATGAGAAGGGACATGAAAGGAAAACGTTTTAGGGACGTTGAAGAAGTAAATACAAAAACGACGGAGGCACTGTCTGGCATCACAAAAGAGAGATTTAAAAAATGTTTGGAAAACAGTAGAATAAAAGATTTGGAAAGTGTATTGACTCAAATGGAGAGTACTTTGAATGAGATAAAAGGTTTTTTGTACAAAAAATCACTTTGTACGAAAATAGTTGGGTATAATTTGGGTATGCCCACGTAATTCAGGGAAAGGTTAACTAAACCCTGCCACTATTCTACGAAGACTTTGGGTTTGTATTCGTGAGCGGGGCAAAGACGGGCCCCAAGTGTTTTATACAAAAGACGTGCGCGCCTGAGGATATGAGACAAGGTGGAAGGGGTGGGGAGGTCGTATCCATATTTGATGCAGACTTCACTGCCTTAAATGCCACAACCATCTCCATACTGCTCTATATCTGCTTCTTCAAAGTTTTCAAGCAGTTCTAATTCCATCTTGAGTGTTAGTGGGTTTGGTTTTCTAGTAATAAATGTATTATGACGGAAGGGAGAGACTGTACTTTGAAAAAATGGCGGACGTAAAAACAATAAATTCATCTGAAACTTTAAAGAAGTAATGGGGAACACCGGCAGTTTCGGATGTTTTTTGGTTGTTTTCCTACATATAGACCACTGCATATATAAGTTTTACTGAACCCCATCTAACATAAAAGACAATAAATGGATAGATTTCATCTGAAACTTTCAAGGAGTAATCGGGAAAACTGGCAGTTTCGGATGTTTCTTGGGTTATGTTTTCCTAAATATAGACAATTGCATATGTAAGTTTTTCTAAACCCCATCTAAAATAAAAGACAATAAATGGATAGATTTCATCTGAAACTTTGAAGGAGTAATCGGGAAAACCGGCAGTTTCGGATGTTTTTTGGTTATGTTTTCCTAAATATAGACAATTGCATATGTAAGTTTTTCTAAACCCCATCTAGCATAAAAGACAATAAATGGATAGATTGAGAAAATAATGGTACCAAAATCTTATAGGCTGAATTTAAAATAACCCAGATATAATGCATTTCATAAAGACGCATTATCACTTACCTTACACCTAGCCTACATAAGGGTAATTATTTTCTACAATGACATATAGAAGCTTTTAATCTAAGTAATAAAAAATATGCGCGGATTGATACAAATGCATTACCCCCGACCGTATTGGACATGTCCAATTAAAGTTGATTGATGTCAATCGAAATGCAGCAACGCTTTTTCCCAGAACCTTTTTAATTAGCAATTAATGAAGAGGTAATTAATTTAATTTCCATAAAAATTTTCATTAATCCGGTGGAAACCGTCGGGCGAATACGAAAACTCACCGCGGAATATCAAGCCCCTCAATGATTAAATTATATTATTGAGTGAATTCTTCGGAACATGATTAATTAATATATCCCACTTATTGGATGCGGAAAGAAGTGGGTTCGGGAAAATTGAGGCTGAGGAATTTTATAATAATGAAAAAATAATTCGAATACAAGGAATGTATTAAATACACGTTTCCAAAAACAATTTCATACAAGCATGAAATATTATACCGGCTAAATTAATAAAGGAACAAACATAGGATTCAACATATGGACATTTCTCTATAGGAGCACTTTCCAAGCGTTATCGTTATGAATACGTTTTGAAATGTTTTACGGTTTAAGAGTCGATTGCGCATTAATAACATTTATTTCATAACTTGGAGGTTTAATATTACAATCTATATTCGTCTTGTATAAATTGAAATGGGGGTCATTTCGGGATTAGCCAATGATCTTGTACTGATTGGAATAGATAAGAGCGTGAGTAATAAATAAATAAAATGATTCGCTAAACAAATAACGACATTTTACATAAAAACAAACCAGTAGAAACTTCCAGGGTAAGATGAGACCGACTCATCAACTAACACGAAAAATATTTTGACATATAAAAATAAAAATTAAGTAGCGAATTCGTGAGCTTTTTAGGCATTGCTAGTATAAGCCAGCATAAATCATCATGCTGTATACAATAAAGAAATTTAAAGAATAAGTACAAGGGTTTATGTAATGGATTTTGAAACAACTGTTAAGGACAAGGTATTTTTTTGTCAATTTCCTTCATGTTGCAAATAAAATATATTTATCTCAAAACTCAAGCGTTACAAAACGCTGGGGAAAAATTTTCATAAATTGACATATACGCTGTAACGGGACAAATTAAACTTTCTATAACTATAACTCAGAAAATTTCAAGCCATATCAATTAATATTCTAAAAATCAAAATATCCGATTTTATTATTTTTCGTGTACCCAATGTATAATTTACTTGCATGATAGACAAATAACATTTTCAATTAACTGTCATAAATTATATTATACTTGTAATATTCCACTTATGGTTTTACAAGGTTTTATTCAGTATCTTGCGCGAACACAAACTGTATAACTCATTATTTACTCAATCAGCAAACACAAACAACAATAAACTTTTGTAATCATAAAAGTTTACAATAATTGTATTCGATTGAGCAATAGTGTTTAGGTTGCTTAATCATCACCTCGGGGAATATTTGGCCGATGATGGAAACGTCTACATGGATACATGGCTACATGCATACATAGATACGTAGATGGATAGATGGAATACAATACAGGAGGTCAATGATGCGTCCATGTGCAGCGATCATCGCAGCCGACTACCCACCGCAGGATCTGCTCGCTCTTGTGCAAAATAGGCCATCGTTCGGGCGTGTACTGATCGAGACAACTTTATCATTGATAACTCCGGCACGTCTCAATAGCAGCTGCAATCAACGTCGGGTTTGATTTGTTCTGAATGAAAATGCCAATTGATAATGATAATCAATAATCAAATAGTACTTTTCTTGACCCAATTATTTTTTTTCATTGACAATAAAGCAAATGTATCGAGACAACAAAATATTAGTTTGTGGTTCACTGATTTACTACTAAGTATCCAAGAAGTAATAAATAATTTTTTTTTTTTTTTTAGGAAAACAGTGATGTACATACTCAAAAGAAACTAAAAAAGCACGCGATGAACATATGGAATATTTATGAAAAAGGAAAGAAATCTCCACCCAGCAGGTTTTAATATTCAAAAATGTGAAATGTTTTTTCATTTTAACCAAAACCTAGTCGATCTATTTTGAGCTTAAAAGGAAAAAGACAACCTCAAGAGAATAAAATCTTAAAAAAACAAACAAATATGATAAACATTTTTTTTTGTTCATTTTCAAATAATTATTTCATGAATATTAATTTCTCATGTTAGAGCATTCATTGTTATTCATTCCCTCAAGAAGACTACAAATAAACAATTTAGTACAGATATTTCCTAACCGCGAATTTTCAAAATCAGGTAAAGACTCCGTGACCTAATCTGATCTGTTTGTTGAGTTGAATCATCATGAAAATAGTTTGTTGGTACAAGGAATAAATTCACGAGAAGCACGCGACCAGAACTGGCTAAAACTTTTTTTTGACCATAAGGGATTTCTTTTGAGAAGACAGAGAAAACTTACAATACACCTAGATGATTTGAAAAAAAAAAAAGTGTGGAGTCTTGGGTCCAGCCAGGCTCGTATCCGGTGGCGCTACTGTCGAAGGAGTGTGGGGGACTTCCCAAGACTCCGCTTCCTCTTTCGCATGCAAGGGAGGAGACAGCCACGTGGATTTTGGAGGTCTTTGGGCTGTTTATAAATACTGTATGAATGAGTGATTGAAAGAAAAATCGTAAATATGGCATGAATGAGATCATTTATTACAATTACTTATTGCCCAATAAGACAGGTTGTAATTTTATCATAATAATTATCATAAAGCAGTTTTAAAATACAATTTTAGCGAGACCTCTGCAAACATAAAAGGTTTTTGTATGGTTTGAAGAGAGTTGAAAGTATTGAAACAAGCCAGAGACGGTACAATTAGATTTGAATAATATTTCGCTAACTTTGAATTTTTTAAACTCAAGCGATAAAATATGTTTTTTTCTCTCCCTAAAACTACAACTGACATTGCCTTCAGTGCTAGATTAATTAAAATGATTAATAAATTATATGTATGTGGTACTGCTATCGAAATTAAACCAAACCTCCCGAATTTCAATTTTTATTCACGGACTCAAAAGTGCTGGCCGTTGAAGTATTTACGAGGTGCTGTGGCCCTGAGGCCTCTTCATTAGCGGAGTCCCTGCAGAAGGTAGGTACTGCGGCAGGATGAAAACGGTATTAGGGCCCGTTAGCCGGGATTATGCTGCAGTATAACCAGGGGGGGGGGTTGAAAAATTGAATTAGCATAGACCCCGATGCCCTGCACCACCTAATAAGGGCTCATCCTCAAGGAGTCTCTAAGGCGGTCTCAGAATTAGAGGAGCGGTTCTCGACCACTTAGGGCGGATTGGCTGGCAAATTCCTTTTTTTTTTTAATCTCACTTAACAAGTAGGCCGGCGGCGAGACAAAGTGCTACAATTTCTTCATTTATTCATATTTGTTTGAATAACATCCTCGACTTTGCCGGGACCTGTTTATTCTGCCCCCTCCACCTCTTTAGCTATTCAATTCCTCTCACAGGAGTTTAATAATTTTTTTCCCTTAAGAATCTTAGCCATCTATCGAGCTAGGGTTCAACGCTTAATATCAGGCATAAAATATTTATTTGTAGGACCACTAAAAATCTTTCCTTATGAAGAATTGTGTACACATACGTAAGTTTCCCGCCAAATAAGGGAAAGAAGGGTTGCTCTGAAGATGATGCTGTGAGCCCACCAAGATGCAATAAGCACCATTTCTATGTACACATATATACATGAATACATATGAATCCTCAGCACAGAACATGTCAAAATAAAAAAAAGTGTATACCTTCAAACGTCTTTTGTATACCTTTCTGTTCTATGATCGCGGCCACAAAAACGATAAAACCCGTCTGAAATTCTATGTTGCTAGAGTCACCGAATATATATTGGGAAGATCCTGGGGTTCAAATCCCTTTTTGGTTCCCTCGGGGAAATTTGTTCTTAGCATCTTTCCAGACTATTCCAATAGTTTGGTTGTTTTAGTTTGTTTTTTTGCTAATATATCACTAGCTATTACAAATAATATAAAGAATTGTTTATCAATCATACCAAGTGGTGTTTTCACGATCATCTAAAAAGTATTTAGGGAGCTCACACAGATTTTGTGGGTATTTCACGATATTGTTTTTTGTACTACTAGAAAAAAAAAAAATGCAAAAATTGGCAAGAATAATGATCATACATTAATGACTTGAAGCATTTGTTAGATGGGTTTGTTCACATTGAACGCCTAGACATTCTTTGTCATCAGAACCTGAGGCAGACACATATAGCATGAGCGAAATGAACACTAACTTGACATCTCTTTTTCATTAACCCAAGCTGATCTCGCAAGTAACGCACTTTATAATTATTAATTGGAGTTAATGAGTAAATGTGCTACTATAAAATAGTTTAAGAGTCAGCTTAATATTCCCTAGATGGGAGATTTTATCAGACAAAAGTTAACAGTTAGTTAGGGACAGCTACAATTAAGGAACTACTTGACTTGCCAGGCAGAGGGCGCGCCCTTCGTTAAAAGGGATTGTTAGAGGTTCGGCCCGAGGCCTTCCAATCAGCCCTTAAACTTTTTTTAGTTCTCTTCGGCCCTTTCGAGGTCTAAGCAGGTCTCCTATTGCCCCATAAACTGCCTCCTGCCCATTCACGGCGGAAGAAGTTTTCTTTAACAAGTTGGCAAGAGATCTTCCGCCGGAGAAGAGGTTCGCGGTCCCGGGCATTGCTGCTTCCCTGCCCGGCCCTTAAAGTCCCATCTCAACCTTTACTTGAAGATTAAGTACTCCTTATTGAAAGAATTCCCCCTGAAGGAATAAGCATAACTAGTAAGCGATTAAAGAAGTAAGTTCCACTATTGGACTAAAACCAGCCGTTTCTAAGCTGTCCCGGAATTAATGAGAGATTTGAATTTGCCGCCATTTGTGCAGTAAAGTGCTGGCAAGCCTAAAAAAAAAAACAATTTGTCAGCTGACAGTTTAGGGCTTGTAAAAATGGAGCGTTACACGATAGAACAACGTGTCTTTATATTTGAACATTATCTCAAAAATAATGAATTTATGTCAAATGGTCATGGAAAGAAGTGCATTAAAAGAAGTGCATATGTGCCAGCAAAGTCATGTAGGCCATTTGCCCGATGTTTTTTCATAAATAAGCCTGTCCTATATACTTTATAATTCAATAAAAAAATACTAAAAACTGTGTTTTCTATTTTAATCAAATCTTGCGTTAATTCTGGGACACCCTATATATGCTTTGGTATCATTTTTGTTTTTTAAATTCACTCAACTTGGCAGCAACATACATCATACATTTTTGCATCATGGTTAACAGGCATGACAATCAGAAATGTCATCGATGATGACCTCCCCCCCCACCCATAAATTAAAGGTAAATAAAATAATGTATTTTTTGTAATTGAAAGGGTTCGTCTTCTATTTCGTTTATATAAATTTCATAAATACAATCAACCCTATAATTGGTTCAACACAATTTAGTAGAGTAAAAATCAAATAAAATTTTGATATAGATATTTGTCTCGACAAGTAAATATTCCAGAATGTAGTAAAATACAATGAACAATAATGACTCCATTTAATGCTTTTTTTCATCTTGTTGATCTTGTTCTTCCTCTATCGTACTTATGTAGAGTATATTTTATTCTAAGCTTAATTTGTTATCAAATTTCTATGGTGATAAAATTACAATCGGCCCTATTGAGAAATTAGTAATTTTGCTCAATATTCTCATTCATACTATATCTACAAATCTTCATTCACTCGGTCATTCATAAAGTATTTATGATTATATTACAGTATTAACCCAGAGACCTCCTAAATCCACATGGTTGTCACCTCCATCGGACGAGAAAGAGGAAGCAGAGTCTTGGGAAGTCCCCTACGCTCCTCCATCCGTGGAGGCTGACGAGGAGCCACAAACGCTCAGGACATGATTGGAGAAACTAGTCGTTGCCAGGACTCCCACTGTCCCGCATTTAGCAGGTCACGAGGCCACTGCCGTTTCAGTCTCCGAGGAGAATTATAGGGATGAGTGGTGCAGTGCAATGATTGTGCTAGGGGATTTGTGTGGTTGGATAGATTACCATAGAATTTTATGAACTTGGAAGGGATGAGTTTAAGAATGTAAGGTATATTAAGGTGGTTATGGAAGGTTTTTGTTGTTGACGTTCGACTCTGTAGATCATCGTACAGTCCTGCGATTCAAGAGTACGAATTTCCTGCGCAACTCCAGAACATCATGTCCTCCTACCTAGCAGGCAGAACATTTTCTGTGCGAATAGGAGCCGTCTTAACCACCAGAAGAGATTTTGTTGTCGGAGTTCCCCAAGGGTCTGTGCTGGGACCCCTACTCTTCAACATCTACACGTAGGAGCATCGTACTCCAATTGTGAAGTAGCGGCATATGCGGACGATATAGGGGTCTACAACACCAGCCTCAACCCAGCGAAAGCTCTAAAGGCTGCAGAGGGCGCCAGTCAGTTACTCACCAATTTTGATTGAAAGGATTGGATACGCTTCATGTTCGACTTTTTTGCTGTCCCCCATAGCTCTATTTCGTACGTCCAGATTGGCTTAGGTATAACTTTGTAGATTAGTAATTTATTTTCTATTGAGAGATGGGGTGTCCTTTGAAGTAGCCTGTACAGTTGTCCAAAGCGTCTGTTTAGTTCTTGTCTTTTTAGCCTCGGGTGTAGGTTCCATGTCAGTCTTTTGTCGAGATGGAAGCCTAAATGCCTTACTGGCTTGGATACAGGAAAGGAATGGAATTAAAAGAAAAAAATTGTGGACAGGTCTTGCGACAACAACATAAGCAAGGAGTATGAATACTTTTGACGTAGTAATTAGGAAGGTATGAGCCAGTTAAAAATGTTCACTATCGAACGTATTAACTATCGATAAAAGAGGAGGCTTTTATCCTGAATGTCTCAGAGACGCCTGATTGGTGAGCAGCTTCCGTCGGACAAACGAGGGGTTAACAACCCTGCAATAAATTAGCCAAGAGTCAGCCATCAACCCTCGGCTTGGGAAAAAATCTGAGAGCAGTCTCGTGTAAGATAAGGGTGTCCGCATTTCAACGGCTCTCCACTTCGTAATTAATAGGTCATTTAGAAATAGGGACGCTACAGGGCTGTTATCTCCTTATCTGGCACCACTTAGCCAAGGCCCAGGTAGCGGGGTTCGATCCAGAGGTGCAGACTGCCGTAGCTATGCGAGGGACTGCGAGGCTAGGGGTAGGAGGTCTACCTTTCGTCCAACCGAACAATTTCAAAGCCGAATGAAGTTATTATTTAAATATATTATTGTGTCTTACCCACATCTACACCTATGTAACATTAGCGAGATAGAAAAATATCAGGTCGAGTCATAAGTAACTTCCGGTGCAGCTAAGTAGAATCTACTGTAGGTATCTACCCGCTATGAGTTACCATGACAACAAGTTTTTGTTTTCACTACATAGACGAGGCTTCAGTTAGTCTCTTTTGTCAACTGTTTTCTGTGATACACGCTACGTTAAACTGTTTTTTTTTAACCTCTGAAACGGAGAGTCAAAAAGAACATATGCATCATGTAATGCTTTGGGAATTTAAACAAGGCAATAGTGCTAGGGCGACAGCTGAAAAAATATGCAGTGTATATGGTGTAGGACTAATAACTGATCGGGCAGTTAGAAATTGGTTTATAAAATTCCGTTCTGGAGAGACGACCTTAACAGACGAACCGAGGGCGGGACGTCCTTCAGCCTTTGACGACAACCTTTTAAAGCAAATTGGAGCAAAATCCGCGTCAATCAACAAGAGGTATAGAATAGGTATAGAAAGGTTGAATACATCACAATCAACTGTTAACCACCACCTGGAGAAATTAGGGAAAGTCAGCAAGTTAGGAGCGTGGATACCTCACAATCTCAAGCGACCTGTCTTTAAGATCATCCCTCCCTTAAACATTTCTCATCACATAAAAAGTAAACAGGAGAAAATTTAGGCTTGTGCTGGAGTTTATTCCAAACTGCTCCCTCTTCATTGGCGTCAGGACATGTGCGTGGTAGTCAAAATTAATTGATTATTTTATAGAAGCCAAAATTGGATAGAAAATTATTTAAAACTCAAGGAAAAAGATACAGCTACATTGGAACTCTACAATGAAATGCAAATAAATAAATAGACAAATAATTTTATGTAGGAAACTTCTGTCCCTTAAAATTTTTGTTTTAATACAAAAATATAAACGTTTGCCCCATCATCTTATTGGGTTTTGAGATGAAATTTTTTTCAGTAACCGGAACACCTCACTCGGCACAGGCTAGGATTTCCCCTTAACCTATGATCTACGATCCTCAAGCACTCACCGAGTGCCTTAAACCAAAATAAAATAAATTGAATTAAGTGGGATCTGCTGTAAGATAAGGGGGGGGGATCACCTGCTTTAAGCTAAGGCCCAGCCTTAAGTAGAATTAATAACCGAACGGTTAGGAGGTTCCCATAAGATGGCGCTTATCTTAGGAAGTACACCTCTCTCACGGATCCGTTTAATTTAGCCCTTAGATAAAGCCTAAAGGACTGTCGTCTTTACGGCAACGAATAAAAACACTAAACTTCATTTGAATAACGGACTTACTAGTGCCACCACTTTAGGGTTTTTTTTTTTTTTTTCAGTGCAGCCTAGCCCTAGGAATTTCAAGTTGAGCCTCCGGCGGCAGATCGTGACTCGAAACTCAAACATCCCATTGTTTTTTTTAACTCGTTAAATTAAACAATATATCTTTATACTATCCTGTAACGCAACAGCAAAAATGTTAATTTTTAATCAGAATATATATGTCTAAATACTCGATTATATTTATAGAACTTTTTATTAGTCGTAAGAAATGAAAGATGAATTTTAACCACGCAATACTTGTCCTTGAATTAAGCTTATTGCTCAAAAAGTCAATTAAATTTGGTGATATAGACCATTTTTATTCGACTAACAATATCTCATGGATCGGATCCGTGAGAGAGGTGTACATCTTAAGATAAGGGCCATCTTATGGGAGCCTCCTAACCGTTCGGCTATTAATTCTACTTAAGACTGGGCCTTAACTTAAACCAGGTGACCCCCCCCCTTATCTTACAACTAACAATAACTCATACCAAAGTGACATCATAATCACCAACCATTATTTGGATTCGATAGTTGATACAATAATTATTTTTACTGGACAAAACTGCAAAGGGCTGATTTTTTTCCCTTGTACATTATTCCAAATCCTCCATAGAAGGACGGAGCTGTTTAATTTCTTAATTACTCTACACCAACACACCATCGACAACAATACGAATGTCAGGCGAGCATCGCGTGGAGTGAGGTTTAATTTTTAGGGGATAAACAAGAGGACCTGCCAGATAATTGACGAACTTAACCTGAAAGACACGAAATATTATTACTCTAATTCATACTTTAAGTGAACAGTAAGTTATAATTTAATAGACAATGTTTAAAACGTAGCTAGCAAATCAAAATTTGTGAAAAATGAAACCATTAAACTCATCACACAGTTAGCCTAGTCAATCACACAGTTAGCCTAGTCAATAGCACAGTTAGCCTAGTCAATAGCACAATTAGCCTAGTCAATATCACAGTTAGCCTAGTCAATATCACAGTTAGCCTAGTCAATAGCACAGTTAGCCTAGTCAATAGCACAGTTAGCCTAGTCAATAGCACAGTTAGCCTAGTCAATAACACAGTTAGCCTAGTCAATAACACAGTTAGCCTAGTCAATAACACAGTTAGCCTAGTCAATATCACAGTTAGCCTAGTCAATATCACAGTTAGCCTAGTCAATAGCACAGTTAGCCTAGTCAATATCACAGTTAGCCTAGCCAATAGCACAGTTAGCCTAGTCAATAGCACAGTTAGCCTAGTCAATAGCACAGTTAGCCTAGTCAATAGCACAGTTAGCCTAGTCAATAACACAGTTAGCCTAGTCAATATCACAGTTAGCCTAGTCAATAACACAGTTAGCCTAGTCAATCACACAGTTAGCCTAGTCAATAGCACAGTTAGCCTAGCCAATAGCACAGTTAGCCTAGTCAATATCACAGTTAGCCTAGTCAATATCACAGTTAGCCTAGTCAATAGCACAGTTAGCCTAGTCAATAGCACAGTTAGCCTAGTCAATAGCACAGTTAGCCTAGTCAATAGCACAGTTAGCCTAGTCAATAACACAGTTAGCCTAGTCAATAGCACAGTCAGCCTAGTCAATAACACAGTTAGCCTAGTCAATAACACAGTTAGCCTAGTCAATAACACAGTTAGCCTAGTCAATATCACAGTTAGCCTAGTCAATATCACAGTTAGCCTAGTCAATAGCACAGTTAGCCTAGTCAATAGCACAGTTAGCCTAGTCAATAGCACAGTTAGCCTAGTCAATAACACAGTTAGCCTAGTCAATAACACAGTTAGCCTAGTCAATCACACAGTTAGCCTAGTCAATAACATTAACATTACAGGAATTGAAAATGAGGCTAAAAGGTTTTTTTTTAGCAATACGTATTATGCAGGAAGGTTTAGGAGACGATTATGTTATCTGAATACCACAGAGTTTTATAGTTTTGGCAACTTCATCAAAGGGAATAGAAAATATAGGCGAAATTGCGCAAATTGCCTCTAAACCAAAATAAAACAAGCTGTGATACTGTACACAGTTGTCAGTGCTACCCAAGACAAGTGACCCTCACCGATGTCTAGTTTAATAGCTCAGAAACAAAGCTTCTGAAAAAAGGAGTAATTTACTGCCCTCAGAGTAACAATAATTGTGACCCTAGCTATATTATCGGCCTCATGGTGGTGGTTGAGGGTACTACCGAGGGTTGTAAATGAATGCATAGTATTGATGCAGTACTTGGCAAAGATAAGAGAGATGTCTAAGGTGAAGTGATATTTAAAATCTGATGACAGAAATAGCACAGTGACCATGGACCAAGACATTTACACCAATAAAATTACATAATTTATTATCGTTGTAAGAAATATAACGACTTTTTACAAAGAAACTTACAAGTATAAAAGTACTTAACATTCTACCAGCTCTTGTATTAAACACAACAAGTTCATATCCCTGAACTACTTCTCGACACTGATAACATTTCGAAAAAGTACACTTATTTAAATGAACTTAGGAAACCTATTTTTTTTTTCATTTTTTGAAAAATAATTGGAATGATCTTTAATAGAAAACTTGATAATTGTTATAGTAGGCCTCATCCATGGGATATTCACATTATACAACCTGATCTTCCAACGTCACCAACAAAATTGCCCGGGAAAGGAACGAAATGGAGAATAAAGCAGAGGTCTACAAGATTCCCCACGCCACTTCTAAATCCTCAAAATCTAAAAATGACCTTGGAAATAGAATGGAAAATTGTAAATTAGATTAGAAGAATTGACCGAGTACCAACTTGGGAACCAAGAAATCAACTTGGGAACTGTTCAAGTATGAAAATTCCAAATACAACCAAGAAAAATCTATTACGTGTCTGCTACAAACCGCAATGAGACTGATAAATCATTTAAAGCTTTTCTCAAAATAAGCCGTTAGAAATAGCTAGCTAAACTGTTTGAGGAAGCGGCTGGTGACAATAATGGAAAAATCGGGTCAGTGTCGAACCGATCGGAGAACTGAACAGGGACATTCTAAACGGAGAAAAGGAAAATGAGGGAAACACGAAAAGTTTTTAATAGCTGCTTTTGTGATAATTCTTCTGCGGTCGAACACGCGACCAACTTTGGTAAATTAGCTGAACTCCTTCCCCAATTGGCTAATTCCCATTCGTTGGTTTTATTCTCAAACGTCCCTTCTTCCTCACATTCGCCCCGAATTCCTAATTGCTTAACGAGTCCCCTGTGTCACCTTTGAAATTGTAGGCACAGTAAGATACAACTTTTTTTAAATAATATATTTCTTTTAATGGAGTGAAGCTATTCACGATAAAAGAAAATGCTAACGTCGTAATCTTACTTTTTTTATGATACCATATAAAAGATCAGTAATTAGACACAAAGTGATAAATGAATTTCGTCAGTAAAAATTGTTTTATTTGCTGGATAATAAAATAAAGAAAATAACTATATCATACAAGAAGAAGTATGATTTCTTAATAACTATATATAATAAGAAGTAGGTTTTAATGAAATTCATGGAGCCAAAACATGAAATAAATGATTTTACGGAGAGCGGAACTAAATTCTCTTTTGACAATATTTTTTTTTTTCTTCTTTCATACCCCTTTAAATTTACAGATAATTATATATAATTATAGATCCTTAGGCTACAAATTATTTTTGTATTTCCTGTAGCATCGCTACATTATATACAGGTTTTGTTATTTTATAAAAATTATATAATGAATAAACAAGTATAATGATACACATTATACGTGATCGGACTAAACTGACAAATTGAAAACATTCACAATATAGGTGAATTTAGTTCAAATATATATATTTTTTTTTTTTTGCCCCCTTCTTAGCTCTTAAACTTATAAAATAGGATGTGTGGGAAAAATAAAGGAAAATTACTTTGGGCTAATGAGTGCCTTTCACTAAGGGGAGTCCCCCATTTGAAGGATGTATGAGAAGGACATAGGGTGTGGAATGCCTAGAAAGGCGGATGGAATCAGGAAGGTAGTGAGAGTCTACCGAGGGTGGATAGTATATGTATAGTCACAATATTTCAACATCCGGTCAAAACTTCAATGACCGCGTGACCTTATCTGATATATTATTCGAATTTGATCATTTTAGGTCATGTTATAGCAGGTTTCAACCATAAATTCAATATAATAAAAAAAAAAAAGAAAAATACTTTAGGGCTTTGTGACTGAAATTAGACCAAACATAGAAACTGCAATTTGCAAAACTTATTTTGATTTCCGAGTGACTACGGACTGGTATAAAGGAATAAATAAATAGAGATTATCTCACTATGGTTGTTGGATTTTCAGGTAACGCTTCTACTTAGATTATACATTTGCTTCGGATCTAGATCAGTTAAGCAACGTTCAGATTCTTTACACGGGTTTTTCCTTATGATGTCAAGCCATCTTTTCTATATGCCTACAAAGGATTCCAAAGAAGTATCTTGGGACGGTAGAACTAATAGCATTAAGGATTATGACAGCTTTTAGGAAAAAGCTGAAGAAAATCTGATTGTGTTGTTAATTTTTTTTTGTTTTAGATAATTCCTGAAATTTTCTTGATCATTTCCGCCAGTATATTGATTGGTAACCTCAGTTTACTTGTGAAGATCTCTGGTAATTGGGTATTCGGCATATCGTCCATCTACGAAATACGTAATAAAGTTACGATTCTGCGTTACATAGGCTTTTTTTTTTAGTACAGGTAGTATTGTCTTCAATATTTTGATTGCATGTTTTTACAATTGATAATATTACGCAGGCCTACAAGACGAAAAAATTTGTTCGGTTCTTAGACTTTAGAAACAATTTTAGCAATATTTCTGGGGCTGAATCTAAATATTAAATATCTAAATATATCTGCACTACTTTGAAATGGTAAACTTTCTCCTTGTGCAGCAAAAGTGGCTACAATAAGTATCCTTGCTTCTTGTACCTCTGGGATAGCAGACAAAACACACCACTGGGTTAGAAAAGAGTGGCCTAAGAGACAAAACATGGACGTTGGGGAAAAGAATGTCATTAACGACCTCTTAGTGAACGAGAGAAAATCATCTTTCTTCCACTGCATTAAAGCTAGTCCTTATGAAGCAGTTTGTAAAGGCTCTTGATAAGAACGGATCATGCTTTGCCTAAATAGGGGGGAAAATGTCTCAGTTGTATACGGAAAAACTAAAGCAGGAATACTTGACGACCCACAAGCCCACAAATAACACATTAAGGATCCTGCCTTCGTAAATTCGATGAATGAGGCTGAGTCAAAAGCAAAAAAAAAAAACAATGTTGAACTGCTGAACGAAATGTCTAACAGTTTAAAATCCCTTAGGTTTACTATAAGCATTATTGTGCACCATTCACAAAGCCACTCAATTGAACTTAAAATAGTCTGCATTTTACTAAAATGTTATATATTAGAAATTTGAGCTCCTAGGCAAAAACTACTGCTATATTTAAATTGGGGACATGCAATGGGCTCCAAATACTCTGGCACTAAAAAACCTTTGGCCTGTCTTATTAGATACTCATTTTTGTAAATTACCTTTAATTACCACTAATATGCAGTATACCCAATCGTGAAATTGATTGGAACTAAACAAATCACAGTCATCCATAAATGCTGAGTTCTCAATCGTTCTCACAACTCCAATACCAACTCTACGATTAGTAGTATAACTTTTTTCAGAAGTTATTAAGTTAGAACAAGGCCCTTCTAAATATATCTTTATAATGAAAATCTGTGAATTTTATTTGTGTAATTAATTCACGCCGGTGACGTAGTTAGTTCACGCTTCTGCGTGAAACGAGTTTTGCTATTAACAGTGACTAATGTTCGACCGTACAGAACTTATGCAATCGGGAAAATTTTCGAATCTAACCGACCAGAAAAAAAAAAAATCTTGATAAAGGGGGAATTAAAATTTATGGGCAAGAGAGGGAGTTAAATTAAATCGTATTTTAAGGGCGGTAGAGGGCAGGTGAGAGAGAGAACGGCTCGAACAGAAATAATTCAGACCTAGCCTATGCGGGGGGGGGGGAGGTTCGCTAAATAGCTTATCAAAGGGAATATTTTTGCTGTGGAGGGGGGGCGGAGAAAAACAGCTTAGCACTCTCGCGTGGATTTTTGATTTTTGCTTTGTACACAGGAAGGATTAGTCGCTGACAGACGAAAGAGATTCCTTCCGAGAAATGCCTTTTCCGGTCGGCCCTGAGTGGCTGAAATGACTGAATTATTAGCAGTTATGGCAGACAAGGAGAGTGACGCATCCATTTCCGTTTCGTGCCAGGAGCGGATCGTCTACAAAGCTAACGGTCCCTAGAGTAAGCTATTTTCAAACAAATCACTGCAATAAGCGATGTATGGCAATACAATATTTAGCGGCAATTTAAACTTGATTTCTGACCATTATCGAGTCAAAACTTGTGTCTAAACTTCAACTATGTAGCGTTCTGTAAAATATTTATTACCGCCACATGTCAAATTCAAGTCTTTTAAGTATCATTTTCTATCATAATATCACAACGACTTATTCATGTTTTCGCTCATTAATCCTTATTTAATTGCCTTGTTTATGCCTCAAGCAATGAATTATTTATCACATATCAAATTTATATTGACCTGTTTCATATTACGAAATTCCCTGACACAATTGCGCATTGGGCACTCGAAAATTTGATGCACTTATGTATGCTCTGATATTGGGGCAGGTTTATTGTGTCGAAATGTCTTGAATGAGATGGCGGTTTTTGAAAAAGCGCTTTTCAATAAGGTAACAACACATTAAGACTTCCCAATCACATCACTTTACGTACGAAATCTTAAATGTTCACGAATACATTATAAATTTTAACACAAACCGTACGGGCATCCAAACACCACTGATACTAAAACAGTCTAGGCCTGTCTTAAGGTAAGGTTGATTCGAAGATGTTCAAAATTAATGACAATAAGATATATTCACAATTAGCAACAATAAGAGGGTGGGATTACTGAATGTCCTCTGTAACATTTCACATCGTTGTATCTTACTTACAGCATATTCACTTGCTGTGACGATGTTACAATTTTGAATAAATAAGAATAAGAAATCAATATTTATAAATTCACTTTTAACGTTAAACTTTAATAATTTACACGGTAAATAAAAGTATTTAACCAAATATTAATGCATCTGAAGATAAAACGAACGAAGACAGCGCAACAATGTTGACAAAAATGTAGTCAATTTTAGTTATGGCATAGAGCCCAAAACTATTAATAATAATTAACCATCGAAAATATATAATGGCGCCCGAAACAGGGACTTTCTGGATATTCAGGAACCCATTTCCGTAATATCCACTATAGCAAAGATAGTATAAGTTGATATTCGGAAGGTCCGTGGTTCGAGACACGATTGTGTTAGTTTGTTTTATTGTCTGGCTAATAATTATGAAAAAATAAAACAAAATACGTTTTAAATGTAAAATGTTTTGTACTTATAAAGGATACTGAATCTGCTAAAATGAACGGTAATATTAATAAATGCCAGTTCTGTTTATCTAGTGGACAATAAAAAACCTACCTGCTACTTCGAGAGTGGCGTTCTTGCTCCGCGCGGTACCTGCTTGGTTGGTGGCCAGGCACCAGTAGACCCCTCCGTCGGTGTCCCTCTTCCCGTTGGTCACCCTCAGGAAAAAGAGGGAGCCCGCGGGCAGGAGGACCCGGTGGGGCGCTGGGGCCAGGGGCTCCCCGTCCTTGTACCAGGTGACCAACGGCTCCGGGCTGCCCTCCGCCTTGCAGTTGAGGGTGGCAGGTTCATGGCGGGGCACGGTCAAGTCTGTGGGGTCCTCAGTAATCCGTGGCGCTCGCAGGGTGGCTCCTGGAACAAGAGAAATAATGTAAATATTCTAAAGACCATTTAAACAAAAGAAACTTTTCGCACTTATTATTTACGAAAACTGTGAAAAAGTTGGTTTACATACTTTAAGTAACTTTGCTCATTTTTAAAGTCCGAGAGCACTCGACCATCAAATTACTACTGCAGGAAAAAACCAATGTATGATGGAAAATGACGCTTAAAAGATATGAAATTAACATGTGGTGATGATAAATATTTTACAGAACGCTACTCAGTAGAAGTCTAGCCACCAAGTTTTGACTCGATAATGGTCAGAAATTAAGTTTAAATTGCCGCTAAATATTGTATTGACAAACATCGCTTATTGCAGTGATTTGTTTGAAAATAATTTACTCTAGGGACGGTTAGCTTTGTAGACGATCCGCTCCTGGCACGGAACGGAAAAGGATGCGTCACTCTCCTTGTCTGCCATAACTGCTAATAATTCAGTCATTTCAGCCACTCATGGACAATGTCATAATTTTATAATAATTATGCTCTTGTATATTGTAAGCCCTGTTACTTGTAAGCAGACCTGTAGCGTTAAGTAAATAATAACCTCCATGCAAGAAACAATGTTTGGAAAAAAAACAACTAAATAATACTTAGAAGTATTAGTAAATACTTCTGTACTATAAACTGACAATTGACATTAATCCACGCGTTACTGTATTTTATATTTATAAAAGCAAAGATAAATACAAAAAGTATTGAAGTGTATCATACTATAAAAATTCTAATAAAATAAACTCAAGAGTATTTCTTAAAATTTATATTTGTGGACAGTATTTTTTAATTTAATCTTGAGCACGAAGCAGCCATATGAGCTGAAGGTTTCATTACGAACCGGAAGACACACAGATATATATATTTTCTTGACAGAGTGGCGAATTTAATTATAACTTTATAAAGACGAGGGATGAAGAGAGATAGAGTGAGAGAGAGACGGAGGGTATGTTATTGGAAGAGGAGGCTTAGAGAGGAGAGGAGACTATACCCCGCCGAGGCAGAGCGGCGATGCTTCATAAGACCAAGCCATCTGCTCCAGATATTGTACTTCTAGCCATTGTTGCTCTAAACCTTTCTACTATAAACATTTGTCCCCGAAGGGATCAACCCCAAAAATAACAGAGCTCCTACGTCTTTTATCTAGCCCCTTTATTTGCTCCCTTGGGCAAACCTCATCCCGTCCTACCTCAGCCTTCCCGATTTTATAATACCACCTTCCTGTCTTTAACTTCATCGCCGGAGTCGTAGGATCAAGGAGTCTTCCGGATCGCTTGCCCTCCATTTACAAAAAACAACAACCACTTTTATAAATTGAAAAAAATAATAATCATTAATTCGATCTATTTTTCAAATATCCTGTTAAAAGGTTATGGGTTCAAATCACAAAGTAAATTGAGCCATTTATTTTGAAAAAGTCCATTTTCAAAAAAAAATCAAGATAGCTGTTCTAATATTTACATTACAACGTAATCATTTTAAAAAAAATGTAACTAATATTACCTTAGGAGTGAGATTTAATATTTCATATTAGATACAATTTGCTCAAAAATGAAAAGCTAAAGTAGAAATGTAAATATTAAAACAGTTCGCATAATTTGTTTTGAAAATGGACTTTTATTGGTTTTTCATTCCATTTCCTTACATTCGAATTTAAGGAAATCTTCCTGCCCAGTTAGCGTAGATAGGCAAGCTTGAAAACTTTATTCCTGTAAGTCCTAAAACCAGATAATTAATAAAATAAAGTATTGATTATAACTTATTAATTCATTAATTATTTGTGTTAAGTTGACAAGCAATAAGAGTAGTAAACATCTCTGAGGTCATAAAGAGTAGGGGAGAGAGGATACAAAAATTTAATTTTGAAGTGGCTAGAGGTTGAGTTGGCATTTGAGCGGAGCCAGGTAACGTAGTCTTGTGACGATATAAACTTTGCTCTGTCCCTAAAACTCGCTCAAACTCACTTTGAGACTGTGATTAATGCAAAAGGTCCAACAATGATTCAAAGTCCGGTGGAGATACGTCGTATTAAATGAGGGCACAACTCTAAAAACTCTTTTTAATTTTTACTAAAACGTTTCATTGCCTAATTTGTATGATACTGAATTACTCAGAATCTGTTCATAAATTTGTTGACTGTCACTATTACTGTATTATATTTATACATCAAACGTTCACGTTACAATGTATTATTTATTTAAACGTTATCAGTGAAAGACTGGCCATGTTAAACATCAGTGTGAACGCAGGAAAGACCGACTGCGTAATCTTCTCCCTCCAAAAGAGGAAAAAATCCTTGCCAAAATCGTATAGTATAGGAGGGCAAGAGAACTCACCAGCTTTCTCAATGCACTATCTGGGTATAAAAATGGATAGGCATCTTCATTTCTCTACTCATTTTAGTAATAAAATAGAAAAAGTACGACACAGGTCTTACCGGCTATCGCTCTTGCTAACTTCCCCTAACCAGTCGCTTCGTCTCAAATTGATGATATATAAATGTGTCCTCCGGCCAGCTCTGCTGTACGGTGCTCCGCTATTTACTCACTTGACTGACAATGCAGCCAAATGTCTCCAACATTTCCGGAATGGAATCATGAGAAAAGTGGTCCGACATACCTCTCTCGAGAGGTTGAAGAACGCCGAGCTGCACCCGTTGCAGCACCTGACAAACCCAGTGTTTAACACTATGACCCCACCACCCCTCCCGCATCGATGGCAACAGACTGTCGGGGAAAAATTAGGATAAGAATTAGTATGTAAGTTAGTTTTAAAATTGATCAAAAAGGTGAGCCCCATCACTTTATTAGTCAGTTTAGTCCAGTCACGTATAATGTATATCATTGTACTTCTTTATTCCATTATATAATTTCTATAAAATAACAAAAACTGTATATAATGTAGTGATGCTACAGGAAATACAAAAATAATTTGTTAATAGATTCGCGCGAGGATTTAACAAAAAAATAAATAGGAATAACAAAAAATTACAATGTTTGTCCTTGTAACGTGTTTAAACTTTTCAAACAAAAACCGTCCAATTGATCACATATAATTTCGTAGCCCCTGAAGTTACTCAACAAATGTTAAGTAAATCATTGGACTCCTTCAAACAAGTCAAATAGAACATTTAACTAGCTGCAACTGGCAGAGATATTGACTCATAATTAAGGGCCGATCCGGACTAATGCACCGCCGCCGACTGCACAAGAAGGGTTCTTCAAAGGGCTAGGTTCGGGTCCGGCGAGTATTTGTAAATCGTTAAAAGTTAGCATCTCGTGTCTATGGCAATAATTGTGAGTCCTTTGAGCAAGGCCTTCTCTCCACGCTTGCTTGTATTCAATTAGCAATGTGCTCTCCGGCAATATTGATGACTTACGGGAAATTTTCATCTTTCCCAGACCGAAAAAAAAAAAAACATAATTGATTGCCTCAAGGCTAACAAAAAAAGTCGGAGATTTTCCTCAAAAAAGAGGTTCGGCCCGTGAGAAAAAGTAAATTAATTAATAATAAATAAACATTGCTTCAATTTTTTTTTAAACGCGATAATTAGCCCGGAGGTAGGCCATTACGAGAATTTAGCATTTTTAAGACTGATGAAGAAATATTAAATCGTTCTCTTAATTGAAATTTTTAATTTCTGATATTAAATGAAGTTTTCTCCGTTATGGAATAAAAATATTGGTACAGTAAGATATAGGCCATTAAAATATCTAATTAACAAACAAATATTAAAAACGAGCAAATTTTCATAATTAAAACTGAATTGAATTTTAGAGAAAATCCATCTTTGCCATCTAGCGGCCATTTTGGAAATAACTGCCTTTTGGGTGAGAGTGGCCAAACGGGAAGACACAGTTTTTGGGATTGAAAGGTAAGGGTGTGTTGTAAAGAAGTTAGTTGAATTGGTTATACATATGGTGTTAGAGCGTGTATTTGTAACGAAATTACTATTTTATTCTGCTTCGTTAATTTTATTACGTCATTGGCATTATATTATAATGTTTATTTATTTAAAGTTTCCCTGATCCATGGTATTGTTGTTTTCATTATGTGTTATCATTAATGTAAAAGGAATTTGGAGATTGCTTTGTATGAAATAATCCGCAGAATCGAAAGGCCACAGCTGTTCATTTTCATGAATACGTTATGAATAAAAGTGTATTTTGCTTTATTTAATGGGATGGAACAAACACTTGAATATAAGAAAATATTACAGCCACCCAATTACTTAATTAATTTTCCCAATTATCTAATCAAATGAAAGAAGCAAAATATGAGTACTGTAATTTATTAATTAATTTATTACAAAACATCCCAGCAGGTAAAAAATAAAAGATTTGTAATAATTTATTGCAATTAATTTTGCTGAAAACAGGAGACAGGGTTTCACGTCACATAAACTTTTTACAAACCTGAATCTCAGCATATTCTGAAACAGACCTCAACATAATTGGCATAGACATAAAGCTTATTAAACACGAAAGATTTTCTAAAAGTGGGGAATTTGTAGTCCAGTAGGAGACTGAAAAACAAAAAACGGGAATAATCCAAGATTTTACGAAAAACAAAACTATGCATAAATTAGCCGCTTGAATGCTTCCTTTAAATGGTTTTAACCAAGACAAATTCCACTTGTTTTTAAAGAGCATTCTGTATAATTTACGATGCTATAATTGACAATTACCTAATCAAATAGTGTTTTAGTGTTCAATAAAAAAAAAACAAGACAACCATAAAACAATAAAAAATTTAAATTTACTTCTTCCCTGTTGAGAATCGGACCACAGCCTAATTGAACATTCTGTTGCATTTGAGATCTACTGCCCCTTTCTCAAGTTTCCGACATTATTTACGTTACATCACAGGGTGTAATGAACAACCTTAAATTTACTCCTTCCCTGTTGAGAATCGGACCACCTAATTGAACATTCTGTTGCATTCGAGATCTACTGCCCCTTCCTCAAGTTTCGGACATTATTTACGCTACACCCTGTAAAGGATGATAAAAGTTAGAAATCAATGGCTTAAGGCAAACACGACAAATAAACTATTGCGCAATCACAGCGAAATAACAATCTCAAGGAGTAGTCTATGCAATCTGTCGTGGTGCGCTTGAAACTGAATAACCACAGGAATCATATCCTGTTTATTGTCTAATGAATTATAAGAACGTTAATAAATATCTTTGAAGCTAACAATAATTTGGGAAAGATTTATGCATATTTTATTCTTACTTCATTTCCCTATTTTATATATTGTTGAGGGAATAAAATAAAACCTTAGAGCACGCTTTTAATACGCTGCCTACCGTTTTAGAGTATCTTTAAAACTCTCGGTATAAGATTGTTCTGCAAACAATCTGATGTTTGCACGCATTTGAGGACCGCATTCATGCATGTACGGGACAATTATCAGGACTGAGACGCATGATTTGCACTCATGTGCATGGACAAACCTGAATACGGTTCAGAAAGTACACTTACTTAGGATAAGTAGCCTTATGTTTTATCTGTTTTTAACAAAAGATTGTTGTAATTCGACATGAATACTTATGAGTAATTTTTTTCATGTAATATGTACCCTTTACTGCGATTTATTTTAAAATAATTTTCAATGGTGGCGAGTAACCATTGTTTGTTTTTATGGTTACTGTAATTATATTAACCATATTTAAATGAAAAAAAAAAAAACACGAAATATACCATACCTTATGCGGGTTTTTTTAAAACTTGCGATGTTTGTAAATGCTCAAAGCAAACAATCGCATAAAGATGAGACGCATACATATTTTATCTCATGGCTGATTCTAATAGAAAGGGCGAACCTTGTCACCTTAATGGCTTTTTTAGCAGTGGAATATGCGAAACATATTTTTATGATTAAACAGTAATTGTTGGCAACAAAAAATGACGCCATTATAAATATTTGAGAAAAAAACAATTTTTAAACACTGATTTATTTCAAAACTCACTGTCATAACCCGCGTTTTGAAAATAAAAAAAAATATAAGGCACTAGGCTAGAATATAAAAAAAAATCTTTAATCTAGAGTTTTAAAGATGCTCTAAAACGGTACTCTGTGTATTAAAAGCGTGGCCTAGAGTTTTGTATCATTCCCTCAGCAGGAAGTAAGTTGAGTTCTAGCGGGGACTTAAATATCAAATGAGTACTTAAATATGGGTATAGGTATCGCTACTTCCAAAGTAAAGAGGGCATGCATGCTTAAATGTATTCATTGTGATCTAGAGTTTCCAGCTATGTGCAATCGTTTTGAAACGGCTTCATAGTTTTATTGTCCTCCATTACCTCACTCCAATAAATTAAACAAGGTTAGTACATTTTTTTTTCTTTAGGTGTATACACATCGGAGAGACAGTTGAAGATCCTTGAATAATTTATAACGTTATTTTTAAATTACTCCAGTTTTTTCATTCCCTCACCTCTCCTTTTCCATAAATATGTTATCTTTCCCATGAAGGCAGCGTACTTCACCAAATATTCAACCATTAAATTGTTGAAAACCTCTCTTGTTAAGCACCAGAGAAATTATGATATAAAGCGTCTTCCAATAGGGACTTTTGAGCTTTGACAGTTGATAGCGGCCATATTGTTGATAATTTTTCTGAGAATCATGCTACAAAGTACCGTGTGAAAATAATTTTTCTTCAAACTAATTTTTCATTTATTGTATTTGTTTTATTAAAAAATGAACAACGTTTGATTACTTAATATTGATTACTTAAGCTCAATACATTCACTAACGTGCTACATGGACACTTCATTGCTACATGGAAGAGATTTATTTTTAAATTTGCCCTTCAAGAAATAAGAATTACATATATTTACAATTTAATGCGTAAAGGAGGATTCCGAATATATTTTGATAGAATAACTGTAAGGTAATGTATGAAAAAATTTCAGACCTGTACTTGTAACCAACATGGATGAAATAGCCTGCCCCTGAGACGAGGGAGCCGTAGAGACCCGCAAGACCGGGCAGAGGTGCGGGCAGGGTAGACCGTGGCCCCTGCCGAGGCTTAACCAAATTATCTGGAAGCGGTGCACAATCGATACCCCATCATCCCATTAAGTCACTCATGCTTTCCCACCATTTCCGGGCCCTTCTTAAATTCCTCTCCATTCAGTCAAATAATTCTTTCTTGCCACTTCGGAGTTTTTGTTCCCTCCGTCTCTTGACGACCTCGAGAGGGTCACTGGCTTAAACGCTTCAACCGTTTAAACCCCTACAATAATTATAAAAAAAATATCTTCATGAGGTATATGTTTCCAAAAACTACTACAATACAAAATCTCTTAGTAGGATTCATATTATAAACCTTTTTACTTTAATAATAACTCTTAACACTTGTAGGTTTTATAGACGTAAGAACTGAGACCGATCGAGGGGATCTCTGATCTGTGTTAAATTTGAAAAGCAACCATGGTAAATAAATATTCTCAACTTTAAATAAACCAAAAAGTTTTCGTTTTGTTAGAGACTTAGCTAATGATCTAAGTTGATAATTTTTCCGACAAACGTATGTTTGGATCTGCAGACATGAGACGTGGAATCTCATAAGAAAGATATTAGGTAGACTTCTAGATGTTATAATCACATAATCTGAAGGCCACAAAAGGTAACTAATGCTGAACAGTGGTAGATGAAAGGAACAAAATGTAAAGGACTAAGGGAAGAAAGCTGGAGGAAAGACATGGAGGAATGATAATAGGCTAGTCGAATAGTGTTGTCTAGGAAAGTACACAAAAATACCAAAATACCTTTGTAAAGTATCGCATTAGGACTTATTTCATAGAATCTGCACAGTGAAGTAGTTTTTGTTAGTAAGTACTATATACTGAAAAGTAACGATTTTCATATGCAAAGACATATTTATATGCTTTAACTATGGGTTTATGTTTGTGCTGGCTGCCGTTTGATCTAATGTTTCGAAAAAGATTGTTTCGCCGATTTATTGCAAAACATTTACGTTACGTATTTATTATTAAATGGGTATGAAACCCTTATTGGAACCTTTCAGGGACAAAAAAAATTTATTTCACGGGCGAAACACGGTTCTTACAAACATTGCATTAACATACAAACACCTACTAATAGCGTCATTGAAAAAATCATTAATCCGAATAATATGGACCAGACTTCAAAGAGTTGTAAATAAAAAAATAATTCACTGAAATAAGTATTTTCAAATTTTTGTCAATTATATATAGTAGAATAGAATCAGGCACGCTTTAGAATAATTTATATCTTGTGTCTATTATTGTGAAAATACCTTACATAACATCGACTGCTAGATATGACTGAAACATTAATACAAATAAAACGAATCCTGATGTTGGAAGAATGGTCTGTGTGTGGAGATGAAGAAGATAAAGCTGGGAGTGTTATTGGTGAAGGGCTGGTACGGGCCATTATGGGGTATATATTTTTGATACAAGACTGTGGGGAGATGATCTACGGCGATAAGAAGAGGGGTTTAATCAAGAAGGCACACGTGGTAGAGGGTGCACCACCCCCCGGCAGAGGGGGCTGCATATTGGAGGCTGTACTCACCTGCTGCGGCATCTGGTCCAGGGACGGCGATTTTTCATCAAGGGGGGGGGCTCGAAAGTCGTCATTGTTGCACCCAGCACCAGCACTCCATTGCTACAGTCGCTTTTCATAAAAGTTAATGGACACTACTTAGCAGGGGTGAGGGCGGAGGTGACAAATGTTACTGGAGAGTCGGACCTGTTATCCCTCCCTGTAGGGTTTTACCTCCGCACATTTATCACTCTCCTTCACGCCTCAGATTCCTTATATTGGTATTCCGTACATCACAGGAAACCCGAGGGGGTGTTATATTATCTTTAAGAAAATTGAGTTTGTCGAATACGTATCAGCTAATGACATATATACAACATACAGTAAACCACACAATTATCAAACAAGCCCTGGCATACGGACTAGCAAATCTCACGCACTTCAGTCATGTATCATTCGAAAAATTACATTTAGTGTTTCTAATTAAACTCGCCGTACGTTTGGAATGAAAAGTCTATCTTTTGTAATTAGAATCCCTTCATTAAAGATTTTGGAAACAGATTTACTTTGTCTTCTAATTACTCTTCAGCACACTCCAAGCCATCCCTCCTAAATATTTATCACTCACTTACTCCCCGTGTGCTGCTAGCTTACTAACTTCCATCATGTAAGCCTTGTATCATCATCAAGCGAAATTATTTCTTAAAAAATTAGCAAATATACAAATTCAACACTAAGCAACAGATAAAATTACTATTAATATCTTATCATCCCTGCCAAGTTCATGAAATTCCATGGTAACCTATCCAGCCACCCTAATCCCGTAGCACAGTCATTGCACTGCGCCACTCATCCCTATAATCCTCCTAGGAGACTGAAACAGCAGTGACCTCGTGACCTGCTGTAAATACGTGACAGTGATAGTCCTGGCAATGGCCACTTTTTCCAATCATGTCCTGAGGGTCTGTGGCTCTCGCGTTGTTCGTTGTCAGCCTCCGCTGGCTCTTATCCGGTGACGCGGATGTCGGAGGAGCGTGAAGGACTCCTCAAGACTCCGCTTCCTCCTTCGCATGCAAAGTAGTTGACCACCATGTAGATTTCGGAGCTTTCTGGATTGTTTGTGAATACTGTATTAATATTTATTGTAATATTGCATTACAAGATTAGTGTTTACATTCAGCCCTTCCAAACCTTATTCCTTTTTTCTTTTCTCGGATCCTATCATCAAGCAGATAGCTTTCTCAAGAGGTTGTTAACCAGTTTGAGGGTGGTTTGACCATGGAGACTTCCTTTAAGAGATAATTTTATAAAGCAAGTACTAGTTTGAGCAAAGATAAATTTAAATTGAAGCTTAAGTTTAGAACTGAACTTACTTAAAACAGTAAGAATAATTTGAGGTGACATTTTTATTGCAGTTTTAATTAGCATAAAAACTAGAAATATGCGTTATATAAAATATATATGTAACGAAAACCGTGTTTTTGTTACTAGCAGATTGAACTAAGATGTTTTCTGCATATTTTTCGCACATGGTATTTTCAGCTCATACAAGGGTTGGTAGTGAGCCAGTAAGAAACGAGGTGGGCAGTGGGAAGACACTTCATTAAGACTAGCGCAGAGGGCTCATGCATTAGGCAGAGGAAGACTGCGGCAGACCATGGGAGATGTCGAGGGTCGGGTCTTCCACTTCTGCCGCTACGTGAGCCGAATCTACCGCACTGCGCTCTAATTACCCAACGCTTCATCTCTTCTCACTTTTTACTTCGTTTCTATGCAAGCAGAGAGGTCTACTGCAAAATTTTAAATTCAATAGGAACCATTTAAAATATTCCCACCAGAAGTTAAAGGGACTTTCTTCAGGAAAAATGTGTTTATTTTAATGTTTACAGACCTGAAGCTAATGTTTTATCAAGTATCGCTGGAAACTGCACCTTTTTACCACTGCCTTGAAAGACGGAATGAAAGTTTCACTCATCATGATGCTTCATGCCAATCTAACGCTTCACATGTCCAACATGAGCTCAGTGGTAATAACAATTAACTTCAAACTAGCATATAACTCTATGTGCGCAACGATATGCTCTTCAGAAAAATTACCCACATCGATCGATTCTGACCATCACAGGCTGTTCCCAACACTCCCTTCAGTCATATCATCCGACTTTGTACTTAATTTTTTCTTTATTTATCTTTGTCTAAACAAAACTGAGTGGCCAAAAGCACTCTGCGTGTCTGACAGTCAGGATAAACCCTGATAAAACATTATCTTTATTGAAATAAAACAATAGAGCTTTATTGCCTTTAAAAAACTTACAGCTTACATTTATTTTTTCAAAAAGCTCTTTCGATTTTCACGAAGCTATAATTTTCAGTTATCGAAGATAAAAAATCTAAATAAATTTTCACTAGCTCATATGAAGACAAAATAAATTCTATTATATACGCATCAGTGGGCAGAGCTATTAAGTAAAATATATTCAAATTAACAGCTCTGTTCATCGTTTGAAAATCCCGTTCTATTTTACTAAATTATATGCAATAAATAACTTTTTTTTTTTCCCCTAAGCTCTCTAGTTAGAAATTCAGGACGAGGGAAGAATATAGAATATTTAGGTTAATCGGATCCTTATACTAGGAGTACCTGCTTAAAGGTGGTGTGAGAGGATTAAGGGGTATGGAAAGCCTCGGTGGAGGTTGGTTGTTTAAGTACAGTGGTGAGAGTCCACTGGTGGCTGGGCCTAGAGTTTCTCTAGGCCTGTAGTGTATTATTTAGTCTGATTTCAGTGATGGGTGCCCCTTAGAGGCTTGTTGTTGGTGGACTATTAACAAATTAAATAATACGTCAATCTCATAACTACTCACCTAATTAATTATGTCGGATACTTAAAACATTTAGAAAAATTAATAGCAAATTTAACTTTAAACATTAAATATTATCTACGCTCTTCACTACACGACTGGCTTCATCCAGAACATACCCAAGGTTTGAGTTGATTGCTATTTCCCTAAAATTAGGGAATGTCAATTTATTTCAATATTTTCTAGGCTAATAATTAATATTTTATCGTTCGTAAGGTGTAAAAAACATTTAATATTTTCGTTGACGTTAGCTTTTCAAACCGTCGTTCACAATCAGTAATGGTCACCAAAAATATTTAGATATATTGCAATTATAATTCATATAAACGGTTAGTTTAGTTATAAATGCATTTCATAAATCTTTATTATAGTTTTTAAACTACACACCCTAAACCTATCCAATATTGAGGTAGTATAGAACTAGTAGCGAGGACTATAATAAATTCATATGTAATATTCACTAATGGAGTTTTCAGTTTTCAATGCGGATCATAAAATATTTAATTGTTTTTAATTGCAGATAATAACTTTCTTATTCTAAATCAGGCAATTAAGGCTGAACTCACGAAAATTCATGAATAATTATCACGTTTTTCAACGGGTGTGACAAAAGCAATTGAGCCCGTAAACCCGAGCGGGAATATCAAACTTGCTCACTGAAAATTTCAGTTGGCTCAACAGGATTTGATAAATGAATCAACTAATGACCGGGAAAAGATTTTATTCAATTAGGTACGCGCAGAATGAATAATACGAGCGTCGTCAGGTGGGGAATTAGGGACGAATAAAACATTCATCTCTAATGGGTTTTCGATTGAGTCCGCCTGCCATTGGCCTCGAATCCGCTCTTTTGTGCTGTATGACCTCTGCTGTCCGGTCGCTCATGTGTCGGTCGCCCCTCACTGATTATTGATGAATCAACTGGTGTATTGATGCCATTTGCATACGGTTTATGCACATCCCTCACCTCAGTCGCCGTATACTGGTACATTATTGAAGAATCTGTTATCGGGGGACAATATCGTTGCACGTTTTTCATCACACACACTCATTGGCAGGGAAAATATTATGTATGACTTATCTTCAAAATCAGAGAAAGTGATCAAACAAGCCGTATCACCTACGCATAATTGTAAAAAACTATCACAGTCTATCAATAGCAACACTGGAAAATTATTAATTAATGGAAAAGTCACCTTTATTTTACACAGTTCAATCTGTCGAAAGGAGATGTGCGTCCTTGCGCAAAACTGAATTTGTGGTTAGTCACATACAAGTGACATTTCTTTTCAACTTTTTCAACCAATTGTCACGCTTAATATTAACCACGACAGATGTCCTCTTAATTAAACTCCTGTATTAAAAAATCAATAAATAGATACAAAAATACAAACATCACCTACACGATTAGTTAAAAGAGTTAATATCCCAGCATTATAACATTTCCAATTATTAAAATAAATAACTAAACAATAAGAAACCAGACCTAAACCATTTCAACCTAATAAAATTCTAAGTAATTAAATTCAAAAATAAAGAAACAGAATTTTAAATAAATCATCAGATATATAACAAGAAGTATAGAAAATATTCAATCAAACAAAAAAGTTATAAATAAGCCCGAAGAATTAATAGATAAAGATTCCCAATCAATAAAAATTATAAAAAAGAAACACAAACACTAATAAAAAACAAAATAAAGAAGAAAAAAATGGATTTAAAGTAAATAATTACACCTGTAACACCACAAATTACAATTCTAAACTTAAACTATTTAAATCCTACAAAAATAATAAAAAAATATCAAATTTTAATAATAAAAAAGTAAGAGGAAATCAATGAAAAATAATTAATAAATATTCAAGAATCCTCATACCTAATAATTTTAACAGCCCTAAATTCATTAAAGCATGTTGAGTAATATAATATAAATAAATTATATAACAACAATTAATCGTTAGTTAGGACTTTGAACTAACAATTCTAATTATAAAATCAATTTTCCCAATAAATTTAAAGAAGGGGGAGAAGATATATTATTAGAACATAATATATTGAACTTTAATTAATTATTAAGCTTTAAAGGTGTTGGTTTCCCTTGTTCTCTTCTTTTTATGGGTTTCCATTCATAAATTATTTATCATCTACTTTTCAATTTTTTTCGCATGGTATTGAATTATATTTTTACTCTTCATATATTTATTATTCTATCGTATCTTGAAACCCGTCTCTTCTCCAATAATCAATTTAAAAACACTGTTATTTTTTTATCTCCTCACACTGTTAAAAGCGTTGATATCCTAAAGTTATACTCGGACATTGTTTTGTTCATTAACTTATAACTTTATCAAGTTATAGTAGAAAAGCTGTTCCTAGTTTTAAGTATTTTCCAATTGCTACTTTTTTTTTTTGCCAAACACCCGAGTTCTATTGATATTGTTCATTCGCTGCTAAGTTACTGTATTTGTATAAAATATAAATTATTTCATTCACTAAAACTCTAGAGTCCCTAATGCTAGAATTTCGCAATATTCGTCCTGACAGTCAGTATAATAATACAACATATGCATAGCCAACTACCATAATATTAGACCTTACGAAGTTTGTACATATTATACAATGACCATGTACATAAATAAAAGCGATACAGCAGAGACAACAGGGCCAGCTGTATATGTTTTGCGGTGGGGGGCGCCGCACCCCTAGAGGTATCGAGACGGGGAAAATTAACCCTGCAGCCCTAAGACATTAAGGGTGGCTTTTATTATACAGGTGCATGTGCGAGGCCGGGATTATTACACAGGCTCCAGTGTGTTTTATTGTCCAGGCTAAACCCTCCTATTTACCATTCTCCGCACTGGAGGTTATGACTTCCGATCGCTTTGCATATGGGATGTGTTGGGATTAGCAACTGCAGAGAGAGAGTAAAATTTAAAAAAAATACCTCGCAGTATTTATTATTTTTATGGTATTTTATTATGTGCTTTAAGCTGTAGAAGAAGCCATGCCGTTTAATTTAATTATGTGACGTACATAGCCTACAATAGGTAGGATACTTATATTTACCAATGACACGACTCAATTCTACAAAGAACTTTGGGTTGGTAACTACTCAAAATAAATTACGGACATAATAGGGATATTACAAAAATATATGTTTTTATATGTGTTTGACAGCGGGTGCTGTCTTTTCCTTTTACACCAGGTCGTTAATTTCAAACATTGTCGTTCGTAAACAGGAAAGCAATATGTGTAATTACATGACTAATACTTATATTATCCCTCTGGCCTCTGCAAACAGTACATCTTGTTTTCATTTAGTTATACAAGCTGTGATGCCTTGTGGCGATCCAATACCAATGCATTTCTCTATTCTATGGTGGTAGACCCTGATCGTCTCGAATAAGAGCTGGAAGACCGAGCAACCACCCTCGTAGAGCCGAACTTAATACTTAACCATTATAACTACAGATTTGATTAAAGTCCGATCAAAAACTACTTAATTAGCCGTAGGACTTAGGGATTATCCCCAAGTCAGATTGACAATGAAATATTACACTGGAATCGGCCCGGCTATATACAGTTAATACAAACACAAGTCCGAGTATAAATCTAGAGAAGTTAGCAAGTCAATTAATCATCGAGCCTTCCACATCAGCTGCGGGTCATTTAACTCCTAACACCATTAAGAAAAGTCAAGCGACTGCTCGCTAGATCCCTTCTTGATAAATCATAGCAGGTCCCCAACTTACTCCTTACCCTTTCATTATTTCCATTAATTAATCAACCGATCCGGCTTAAGATGGCAGGCTTGGCATATGATAACGGGGTTCAGGCGACATCATCTAATTTGGAAGTAGTGATTGAAACGTTGCTCAATGAGGTGGAAATGAATTAAATGAACTATGTACATGTTTGTACCTAAGGTACAGCTTCTTCAGGAAACCCTATAGTACCTTAGGAAGTCAGGTTGGGAACCTTCAGGCCTGTCAGGTGACATGGCACCCACACACGAGGCTAAAAAGACATGAACTAAATAGACGCTTTTTACAGCTATACTTAAGCCAATCTGGATATACTAAATAGAGCTATGGGGGACAGAAAGAAAGTCGAATACAAGCGTATCCAATCCTTTCAATCAAAAGCCCTGAGAACAATAGTAAATGCCCCTTATAACATCAGCAACAAAACCCTTCATAACGATCTTAATATACCTTACATTCTTGAACTCATCCCTGCCAAGTTCATCAAAATTCCGTAGTAACCTATCCAACCACCCTAATCCTCTAGCACAGTCATTGCACTGCACCACTCATCCCGTGACTTGCTATAATTAGGTGATAGTGGGATTCCTGGCAATGGCCAGTTTCTCTAATCATGTCCTGAGCGTCTGTGGCTCTTGCGCTCTTGGTCAGCCTCCGCTGGCTCTTATCCAGTGACGTGGCTGACGTAGGAGTGGGGGGACTTCCCAAGACTTCATCCTTCGCACGCGAGGGAGGTGACAACCACGTGGACTTGGGGGGCCTCTGGGCTGCTTGTAAATATTGTATGAATGAGCGAGTGAATGATGTATTGTAGATATGGTATGAATGAGAACATTTATCTCAATTACTTATTGCCTAATAAGGCAGTTTGTAATTTTATCATAATGAAAATTGTTGTAGATCTGAGTGTCCTCTGTGTCGTTTGTCTTCAGACCTATCTTCCTCATTCTTCTGCTGATTGTTCATTGACAATCTGTGAACCGGTAACCGAACCATTATATTGCTCAGATATTTATTGTGCCCTGGAGGGGTCACCTGGATATGAACTACCTGGCCATGTTTCTGCTCCGTAGGTTCAAACATGTAGATATGTTTGTTTGTATACGGCCATTTTCACGTATGTTTCTGTTTCGCTATAATGATGTATGGTTATATGTAATATATGACTGATGTTGATTCGCTCATACATTCTCAAGACTATTAGAACCCATTAGTCGAATAGGCAGTATCTTTCAACAAGCACATAAATAACTTTTACACATTTTTTTAACTTACATGTGTTGCTTTGTAACCGATATTCAGGAAACGATATCGTTGGATTTTAATGTTTGCTTTGGTTATACTTGTTGTACAATGTTCATTATCAATAATAATATAAGAACAATTTTCATACTCGTAACTTTTTTCAGTATTCAAATTTATAAAAATGGTTTAGTACAATTTATTCTCTACACCCATCCTTCAAATAGGCCCTTCCTAGTACAAGCATCCACTCTTCCAAATAATTTCTTCTTTATTTGTCCCTTATCCCTCATTTTTTCAAGTTTGATAGCTGAGGGGAAAAAAAATTATTGTACTTCCTGCAGCCAAGCTACAGGACATATACTGACCTTTTGTAAATAGATTAATTTATGTAGAATCTGTATTGAATTCCATAATTTATAATAACAAGCGGATATGAAGGAAAAAAAATTATTGTAAATCATCGTTGGTTTCATCTGAGACATGAACATGAGTATATAACAGGTCAAAGCATTACTGTGACAATAAGTACATTCGACAGTTACCCACTGTCCTTTTCACCTGCTAAAAGAGAGAAAATATAAACATTTAGTTCTGAATATAATATTTAAAATGGTCGAAATATCTTGATATGTATTTGTATAAATAATTATAAATTAAAATATCAGTCATATAGCCAAGCACTATTAAAAACTACGTTCGCATTGAAAAAATAAATTAAAATAAGTCAAGTACGTATTCTTCTTCGCTTCTAAGACATCGACTAACTGTTTTCGATTTCTTATCATGGGACTGTTCACTATTTCTTCTTATTTTAATTTTAATTATGCTCCAACTATAAATTTTAATAGGCTTCATTCAATCAAATAACAAAATATTATAAAACTAACCTCTCTCAGCAGGAATAATAATGACGTTTTTCCTAATTTTTTGCTTTGCACTGTTAGAATGAACCGATTTTCGTTATAGATTTTAATTCCCAATTTAAAGTTTCAGGCAAATTTCTGGCGCTCATATTTTTTTTTTAGTAACCATAACTGCTTCGAGATTCTTTCCCCGATCTCTTGGCCGATTCACTTTAGAAAATAGACGCTAACTAAAGAGACAGACTATTGACAGTAGCGAGTTCGACACGGGATAGCTTGGAACTGTCTCGATCTGATTTCTTGCCATAGTGATTAATGAAACAGTTGGTTTGCAAAGTACAGTTCATAGTTGCTAACAGCTGATCAACACATGTTTTAGTCAGTTGTGATTGTTAATTTTTTCAGGTTGTCAGTCATACGTAACTACATTTTAAATTTATTATAGACTGTTTATTACAGTGGATAAAAATTACTATAAAAATAATAATAAAATAAGCGGTGACGTGAACATGCAGAAGGCATAGGTGACTGCTAGGGAGATTTTTTACTCGGCCCGTGTGTGAATAGGAGGCGCGTCGGGTCGGCAGTGCTGTTTGCCCAACACTCCGACTGTCCCGTCTGGTTTGTCTACCACGTCAGTCCTTCTGTCCCTTCATTTTTTATTTTTGATTCTTTTCCTTTATTTAGTTTTTTTGTTTGTTTTGTACTGTCTGTCTGTTCCCGTCGGTAATTACATACAGGCTGCCGCCGAGGGCCGGAATATTGTTATTTAAAGTGGAAAGAGATTGTTGGGGATGACATTGTTTTCGTTCCGGTTCTATTGAAACACTTGAAAAATTTTTTTTTTTTTTAGTAAGAATTATTATAGCACCATGTCTAAAATTCATAGAAGAGTCCCACTGGAAGACTAGTCTACTCTTAAAACAGGATAGATATTATAAAGTTTTAAATAAAAGTGAGAATGCTTGATACTTACGTGTTGAGGGCTTGCTCGTGACCAGCTCACGCAAGTTGCCTGCTAGAACAATCCTTTTTGATGTACTGTGGCCTAAAACGGTAGAATAAAGTATTTGAAGGAAGAGCGAAGTTGAGAGGTGTTTCAAGATGTAGCGCATGCGCAAAGACTTGATAGATATTAGGAAAATATATTTTAAAATGTTATATTTTTAGTCTGTATATAAACCGTCTAGGAAACTCGACAGGCGTCATGACTTTCGGACATTTATTAATTATGTTATGAACTACCTATTACCATAACACCTAACATAGTATAAATCTACAAATAAACGTTATATCCTAAAAATTCATAAAAAAAGTTCTATGATAACAAAAGTGGGTGGCTCCATACATAAAGTCCTGAATAGGAGAATATAAGCCATTAAATAGCTAATAATAATAATAACCAATAATTATAAACAAACAAAGAACAATTTAATCTAATGTATAGATTCGTAACATACAGAAATTGATATGAGGTGGTCTAATAACATGTTAATGCCTATAAAGGCATATAAGATTACATGCTGCGCTAGAGAAGATAGCATCAAAGAGAAAAAAAAACTAAACGATTTAAATCAATTTGAACTCATCCCAAAGAGAGAAACGTTTCTTACCTGATTGTTATCTTAACTGATTCACAGCTCGGGTATTAAAAACATACAAAAAAAAAACTAGCGATAAGAACTATTAGTGGACGCTAATAGCCTTATTTATTGAGGCGGTGCATATTGTATGTAGTAATTATTTACAGTTTATGGTAATTACAATCATCGATAGGGACTACAATATATCGTCTTATTAGTACCGTTGGACCGAAGATAACGGCAGTGAATGGTCCTAGTTCGATTCATTCTTAGGAGAGCTGAATATCATGCCTCAGGTATGTTTAAGTCTTCAGGGGATATTCTCAGAAAAAAATGCCATTGTTTTTCTAATGGAGGATCAATGTGTTCTTTGTATTGTTTTTTCCCCACAAACTGAGTAACTAAAGATTTTAATTCCCAATTTAAAGTTTCAGTTAAATTTCTGGCGCTCATATTTTTTTATTTAGTAACCATAACTGCTTCAAGATTCTTTCCCCAATCTCTTGGGCAATTCACTTGGTCAAACTGTTATTCTGATAGTTCTGTTGCACCTGAGGATGACAGATGTGGGCTGTTCAAAGTGTTTGCCAATTAAAGAAAAGCTTATGAACAAACATTAAAAGAAAATCTTTTATTATTATGTGCCAATCCGGACATACAGAACAGAGCTATGGGGGACAGAAAGAAAGTCAAACATCAAGTGTATCGAATCCTTTGAAATCAAAAGTCCTGAGAACAATAGTAAGTGCCCCTTATTACGTCAGCAACAAAACCTTCATAACGATCTTAATATAACATACATTCTTGAACTCCACCCTTCCAAGTTCAAAAATTCCATAGTAACCTATCCAACCACCCTAATCCCCTAGCACAGTCATTGCACTGCAACACTCATCCCTATAATCCTCCTCGGAGACTGAAACGGCAGTGGGCCCGTGACCTGCTATAAATGCGTGACAGTGGGAGTCCTGGCAATGGCCAGTTTCTTCAATCATGTCATGAGCATATATATCTCTCGGGCTCTTGGTCAGCCTCAGCTTGCTCGTATCCGGTGACGCGGCTGTCGGAGGAGCGTGGGGGACTTCCCAAGACTCCGCTTCCTCTTTCGTATGGGAGGGGGTTGACAACCATGTGGATTTGGTAGGTCTCTTGGCTGTTTGTAAATACTGTATGAATGAAAACATTTATCACAATTACTTATTGCCCAATGAGGCAGATTGTAATTTTCAGACAATAAAGTTGTTGTTGTCTATTATTAAACTTATATTATATTATACTTAGGTTCATTTTATTACTCGATAATAGTTTCAATGAAATGAAAAACATTCACATCAATGTCATTGGTATTCATTTTGAGGTGTTCGTTCTTTTAGAAAAATATCGCAGGTCGGGCCGATTTCGAGCTGAAATGTAAAATCTATTACATTCGAATCCGAGTAATCATCCATTTATCAACGGAATTTACAAAGTTAGTCCACTTTCTCGGAGCGGTCAGATGTGTAAGAGGAGTGTGGTAGAAAAGTTAGTGAGGATTAGCCCAAGTTGGAAACGGTGTAATTAGAGAGCACACTGGGGTCGGACGAGTAGGGGAGGATTTCGATAGGGAAACTGCAGCGGCGAAGAAGAAGAAGAAGAATCACTCATTAGTTATAAATGGGCACGGGGGGGGGGGGGAGGGCTACGAATGGAGGGAGAATAAAGTTCTATTAGGGCGACAGGTAGCAGCACTATTAGGGTACCACCCCTACTAATTTATTTTAATGCTGATTATATCGATAAATCCACTCTCCTCTACGATTAGCCACTCCTTTCAATACCCACTTCCGACCGTTCCTTTTTTACGAGGGTAGGACATTTCTTCCTGGTGATTCTTTTCAGCTTCTCGGGGATATTGCCCTGGGGGTGCTGGGGACGGTGGCATCTGCTGTTCTTTATCGCACCCGGAGTTTCTTCTTTGTATTTATTTCCTTTGATAGTATTTCATTTGGCTTCACTTTCACGAGAATCTCCTTTGAATGGTGGGTCACTCTCAAACGATAATGACAATAGTAGGTGGCTAGCATACTATGATATACAGGACAAGGCATTCCAAGGAAGACAATCTTCGGAGTAGAATCCCCCAGGTGCCATGAAGTAGTTCGACCTAACCCTACGGAAACTCCACTCTGCAAGAAGAATAAGGGGACGGCTACTACCAAACACACCATTGTCGGCGGTTAACTTCGCACCATTGAGAGCTAGAGTTTGTTTCCTGCCAGCAAGAAGGGGTTCGTTCTGAACAAGATCATTCTGAATAGATAAGAGAGAATTGATAACGAGTCATTCATACCAACAGGCTAGAGTGTGAATGCACTTCATGTATGCATGCATACAAGCAAGGGTTTTTCATCGTAAGACCGATCCTAAACATTTCGAAGAACCCAATTTCAAATGCAAATCAATCTATTTTCAATATTTACAAAATAAAAACAATCTTATATCAATAAACAATGCAAAAGTCAAAAAAACAAAAAGCTCTAAATAAAACCTTTATCGAAGCAAATATAATTTTAATTTAGGGAAAAATAAAATATCTGTTGAAAAAAAAAAATGAAGAAATATTTATTTATAAAATTCCATTCAATCATTGCTTAAATTACGTGTCATTTTTCATTTGATCTTAAAAACCCTGTTTCACATCATGTCATAAAAATCAGTGGACGTCATAAGGGGATTTGTAAATTTTTTTTTAATATTGTATATAGAGGAAAATCCATCATAAATTGTGTGAAAAATCTTTTTAGAATAATTTTATCAATGATTTAGAGCCCCGTATGTTCTTTTGGCAGACCAGAGCCTAACTGACAGTAACCATAAATCAATGCTAAGTATTATATATTATAACTAAAAATGTTAATAAATGAGAGCCCCCTCTTGTTCATGTATGCGAGTTTCCAATTCTAGTAATAATCTGATATGTTATTAAAAAAAACTATTGTTAATTGTAAAAAACCAAAATGTCAAAAAATGCAATCCTACTATCATATTTGTGTTTAGGTAAAAAAAAATTATTTAGATTTTTGGAGTCAGTTTTGAAATGTACAATGATTTCAACCGAGATTATCTGTGATATGTAAGGTCTTCAAATATAATCTGTTACTTTTTCTTCTCTTGAAATTTGGAAATCTGTAAAATCAAATTTATGTTTCAGGTTTTTAATATGCAGCGTTAGGGGTGTTTTCTTTTACCCCACCATAATTTTTGTTTTTGTAATCTAGACAAATATTTTCAGGTTGGTATAGTCTATTTTTTATGTTCTAGGATGTTTGTCAAGTGTAAACATTGTTGCAATGCAAGCAGTCAGGTTTGTAAACAATATCGGATTCCGCTATTTAGGTTTGGTTCAATATAGCCTTTTAGTTTCGTGTAAAATCTACTTAATCTATTAGTTGTTTTATATATTTGAGGCGTAAGAATAATTGTTTTCTATTTTATAATGTTTTTTCTTTGATGATCTTATATGAGTAAAGATTCTTAGTAAAAATCATCTTTGACTTTATTCAAACAATAATTTTTGATGTGCTGGATGTTCAAAGGCATGGATGGATTAATAAATAAAAATTCTTTGGCAGGCGATTTATTTATTTATTTTTTGGTTCAGTTTGTGTAAAGTTCTTTATTTTCTCTGATTATCATTGTATCTATAATGTGCATCATATTGTTTTCCTCAGTTTCTTCGGTCTATTTTTCAATTTTTCAGGAAACGAATTTAAGGCATCAACTATCATCCAAAATATGTTGAGGTAGTAATTTTCGTTTAATTTACGTTGTTGTTTTGTTTTTTAAATTTCATCAAGTACTCTGTTGATAATGAAGAAAGAAAAAAATTCCCCCAAAAAAGTATGAATCATTCAATAAAGCGCTCATTGCTTTTAATACCGGAATGTGGTTTTGATCTATCCCCACTCTTCTGCTAAACTTTTAAATGATAGATCCGGTGGGACATTTAACATCAAAGCTAACATTTTTTCCGTTGTCCTGTATGGCTTAAACCTCATATGTGATATATTTTACCCTCAATGAGCTTTCATCATAGAATTCATTATCGTTGTTCAAATGGTCGAGAGAGGTTGAAAATGTTTGAATTATTGGATGCAGCATTGACAATGACTATCAAAGGTAAATCTGTTTTGTGTAATTTCACAACATGGGGTCTTGTGCTGTGTGTGGTACAAGATTAGGTTTATCGATTTTGCCATTCTATCAAAATAGTTTATAACTTTGCTTCTTGATTTGTTTAAAGGGTGTTTAATCCAATTTTGTTTTGGTTGTCGGTGATAATCATGACGTCTAAAATATGTCCAGTTAAAAAAGTAATTTTTCATTTTTTTGGGGGAAAATTATTATTATCACCCAGGTTTATCAAATTGAGGATATTTCAATATTAATCATATTTTACACAAAATTAAAATTGTTTTTGTGTAATTTAAGGTAGTTGTCAATTAGGTCTGTATTTGTACGATGGTTAAGTCAGTATTCATTAAATATATTTGCACTGTCTATTGTAATTTTATCTTCTTGCTGAATCGTTTAATTAAAGGTTTATAAAGTTGAAATACAGAAGTCTCAAAATAATTAACAAAAGTGAATGTTTTGGAATGAGTTCCATAATGTTTTTTAGTTTGTTTCTCAGTAGCAGAATGTAGATTATTTCTGTACTAAGAAAACCTTCTGTACTGTAATAGTTAAGACTGTAGAGGAGGTGAGAGAGTGCAGATTACCGCTGGACCATGGAGAGGTGCTGTATAATTAATAAATTCCAGGCTACAACAGGCCCTCCCCGCAATTAAAGCAGGTGGACCTGGGGCCGGTGTGGGGGGGCCCATGGGGGCACTAGTCCCCTTAACTGCCTCCGGTCTCAAGGATTAGTTAGCTCACTCGTAAGTCACAGCTTTACGACACCCCTGGTCTGCATAGCCTCCATACTAGGGCAATGTCCCCGTGGTTAAAATTCTAGTCAACTCAAAAATTAACTGGATAGATGAAATTGATGTGTGTGAATTGAGAGAAGAACAATTATTGAAAAGGAGCGTATACAAATGATATAATTAAGTAGGAATTTCAAAATTATTTTCGGCAGTGGGGAAGCCAAGTTTTTTTTTAAAAAAGCCATTTTCTTTTATACTAAAAAATACCAAGGAGAGGTTTCAAAGTTAGTCAACGTCCTACATTTGGAATATCTCAATATTATGCTTTCATTTCCAACGTAATTTTTTTTTTAATTTAAACAAGCTAACAAGTTTATTATTGAGTTCACTATAATGCCTACATTTCTTCTACTTATAAGCATGAATTACAAGCGTTTCTGATGTCGAACCTACGTAAACATATGGTCGCTACGCAGAATCAGAGCAGAGAGACATACACACATACCGAGGGGGGGGGTTCACGGGACATTTACTCCAGTCATACATAACAGTCCGTTCCATTTTTTTTTCCTTTATCCTTTCCATCCATATCGTTTAACAATGGCCATACAGACATCTGGCTCACTAACACACAGCCACATCCCTCCTGGCCCCTGTGGGCGCTGCTATAGATCCTGGTTCAAGCCAGGCGTTTCCAACGTCCAGCCAGGATAAACCAAAACAAATGTTCTCGGAATGTTGTGAAGTATCACGTTTAATCCAGGCGCCATTAACAGTATAGATGATTAAATCTATTGTGGATTATACAGCCGTTTGTGAATTTCGTTATTTAAGAGCTAATATTAAACTTCAATTGGTGAAAATGTTTTTTTTTAATTATTGTCCCACTGTTGTCAGCCATCAAAGCAGGAACGCCTCAAGGCATAATATATTATATTATTGTGTTGACAAGAAAGTGATTTCGGTTTGCACTAGTAGATAGTGTATGTTAGTTTCGTTATTCTTTTGTCAATGTTAGATTTTTTTCTTTTGAGATTTGGTAGTCGATACTTTTGTGTTGCTATAGAAACGAATTCCGTGTAATGCTGTTTACAAGTGTCAGTTTACGCTCAGTTTTAATATGGAGTGCAAAAATAATGCATTTTCAGCACATTTTACTTTTTTATTTTCATAAAGGCAAGAAAGCGGCTGAGGCTCACAAAGAGACAAAGAACAGAAAGCACGCTCGCAATTTCGTTCTGGAGATTTTTCACTGAAAGATGACCAACGTTCTGGTCGACCTTTAAAAATTGATGATGACAAAATGAAAGCCATAATTGATCAAATCGTAATATAACTGTGCGAGAGATTGCAAAACAGTTAAATGTGTATTACATACAACAATTGAAAATCATATAAGACGCCGTGAACTTGTTAAGAAGCTCGATATTTGGGTTCCGCTAAGACAATGCGAGGCCTCACACATCTTTAGCAACACGTACGAAACTATTGGGGCTTAGTTGGGAAGTCATACAGCTCCGACCTCTGATTATCATTTATTTCGAAGTTTACAAAACTTGTTAAATGGTAAAAATTTAGGTATGATGACCTCGAATCGCACTTCGTTGAGTTTTCTGCTGATAATGAATGGCCTGAAGTATTATGAGCGCGGGATCATGAAGTTACCAGAAATATGGGAAAAGGTCATCGAATAGAATGGAAGATATTTGATTGATTAAAGTTCATTTTTTGTATAGAAAAAAAAAAGTTTTATTTCACACTAAAAAACCGTAATTTCTTTCTTCTCAACCTATTGCATTCTAATCCGATTCACCGCAGTTTCCCAAGAGCACGAGGTATGTCGGACTAAAATATAGTTTGATATGATCCTGATGCCACTAGCAGCTGGAATACACATACAGGACCTAATGCAGACACAATTTTATTAAAATCTTATTTAGTTCATAAAATTAAGCCGAGAATTCACAGGCCATCTCAATGGTGTCCCTGGTACAAGTAGTTTTCTTTTCTTAAATTGCTATAACATTTACTCAACAAACATTCGAAACTGACGATAAAAAGAAAGTTAAAGATGCAAATCGTTTAGAAATATGGGATGACGGATGAACGGGCATGGGAAAACAAAAATATCTTTCGGCAATTCAGAGATAGAAAGTTCCACACGAACAAAATGACATGAAGAAATTGTACAGACACTTTTTTCATGACAATTTACCTGGTCATTTTAACACTTACTAAACTTACCTCCTAATACTCTACGAAGACGAAGGAATGAGGACCTCTTTATGATGGCCAGCAAATCCTGAATACATCGTTCACATTTCTTTTCAAAGTATAGAATCCATTAATATTGAGTGTTTACAAGTCAGGTGATTACTCAGGAAGGTTTTATAAGATCCGATGTGATGCGGAGGGAGCCACTTGAGTGTCTTGGTTCCCCTCTCGGGCAAGGCCGATATTTCAGACAAAGTGCAACGCTGAAGTTGAAGCCGTTTACTCTGCTTAAAAGAAGCGGAGAAGCTGTGTCCCCCGAAGCTGTTAACATTAATTCGTAACAAAGAGGGGGGTGATAGGTGGGGTGCGTCCCCAGCCCTCGTAAAATCTTTACGACTGGAGTCTTCTTCTCCAGGAGGACAGAGAGAGAGAGAGAGAGGGGGGGGGGAGGACCTCAGACCTTTAGAGCGACCCCATTAAAGTAAATCAAGACTTACAGCGGACAGAGAGAGGGAAAAGTTGGGGTATTGTTTGGTAGCGATTCGGAGGGACTTAATAGGTTTAATATCGGCGCCGGTTGATCCCGGCTCCCCTCCCGGTAGCTACGTGCGCGGAATCGGGAGTCACCCCAGCCCAAGGGAACGGGGGGAATGCAAATGAACCATTAGCCCTATATTAATAGCCGATCCTACCGTTTAATTGCGCAAGATACCGGGAAGCAAGATGTCGACTACGGGATTAGGGCCAGAGCATAACTGCTCCCTGTTCTAGGGGGTCATTTCAATTAGGCTAGATATCTCCACAGGTTCCCTTCAGTGACCTACAGAAGCACAGTCAGTAGAAAGGATTCTTCGTAGCGTACATAGATTGCTATTTCATAGATGTGGATAGTGAGCAGGAGTAGGAATTGGAGGGTTGCAACGTCCCTAAGGATGAAGTATGTAGGATATACATTAAGAAAGGTACGGTCGAATGCTGCAGATCAGTGGGAAGCATCACAAATGTCAGAAAGAGGGGATATTGGGTTCTTGCAGAAAACAGAGAATTCTCACAGCACGATAATGTGAGGGCGGATTCTTACAAGTATTTACTCCAGGGTCACTAAAAGTAAAGCTTAACTTCAAAGAACAGTAACAGTTCTGAAGTCTTAATGTTCAGCGTCAACATTATTAACTGATGCCCCCAACCCTCTTATTCCCTTGTTACAAATTTATGTACAAAATATAGATTCTACAAACGAACCTATTTACAATTGTTTCATTGTATTTCCTGTAGCTTGGCTACATTTTATACAAAAATTCTAGTATACAAAATAAGTGTTCTCCATTGTACAAAAGTATAACGATGAACATTATACAATAATGGACTGAATTTATTAAAATTTATAGGGCTCACCTTATTTATTATAAACTTAAAACTAACTTACATCTAGCAATAAAACCTTAAACTAATTCTTAACCTAATTTTCCCCGAAAGTCTGTTGTCATCGATGCGGGAAGGGTGGTGGGGTCATAGTGTTAAACACAGGGGTTTTAAGGCGCTGCAACGAGTCAAAAAGCTTGATGTGTATCCGGCGGATGAACTCACCCACCGATGGCACCCCACAAGAGAGGTATGTGTGACCACTTTTCTCATGATCCCATTCTGCAATTGTTGAAGAGTTTTAGCTGTATTGTCAGTCAAGTGGGTATATAGTGGGGCACCGCACAGCAGAGCTGGCCGGAGGATCTAGATATCGAAGCTAACAGAGGTCGTTATACAAAATTCCACAGTTTCAGACAAGGACATCCAAACGCTCTCATCCACCACGCCACTCCTGGACCCCTTTCAATGACTCAATGACATGTCTGAAAAATCCGGAAGACAGACCTTCTATTGGGATCATGGGATGCATAAGGTGAGGTACCACGAATATCACTACTTTCGCAAATCGCAGATCTGGTATGATGGATTTTTTTTCCTAATAATTAAACAAATCTTTATTTATTTATTAGCATTATTCATGTCATTGCATTATAGCTGAGGTATATAAAGCGTATTTCAGGTCGTTGTTAGTAATACCTAAACGATTTCTAATGAGTTGAATTGTTTTAAAGCACCTACCATAAAAAAACAAATTCATTCAAACACCATACTAATAATAATATTGATTCTATAATACTCAATAAACCATAATGTGTGTTTTTACTTCTTTACCATAGTGGATGAGTTTGAGTGTAAAAAAAAAGAAGCTAAACTGCACATCCGAAGTAACTAGACTGTAGATAAAGAGGACCCGGTGGAGAATCGCTGACTCGCAATAAAGACAAAGTGGCAATATTTCCTCCAGGACAGGGTCTTTGCTGCCCTCGCACTTGGAGGGGTCGCCACCTTCCAGATTTACCTAAACTTAGGGGAAACTAGGGGATCGATACCATCAACCCTTATATTGCAAACTCTAAAGGAACGGACAACTTATGCTACACGAGGGAGAGCAACAGTGATTGTAACTAAAGAACGCATGCATGGAAACATTAAATAAATACAGCGGTGTACGTGTAGGCTATCATTGGCTAACATAACTGCTTCATGACATGAAAGCTCTTGGAAAATCTAGACGTTTGTGATGGAAGAGAAAACATGAAAAGAAGTGTAAACTCTAAGTTATGGTAGACTTTCATTTAGTTTAAAAATGCAACAAAGACATTTTTGAGCCTATGCAGTGAGATATGTGAGTATGGTATCCTTGGCCTAATCTGAAAGATTAGAAGGTAAAACTTAACAAGTCCCATGGGGCTTAGTGATGCTGGAAGATCAAGACGCCCGGCTCTCGTGCCAGGAACTCAAACGCGTAAGATTGCCACATTGTACTCACCTGAAACAAAGAAACAAAATAATAAGATATAATTTGTACAAATAAAGAAAAACAGAGATTTTTTAATATTTAAATTCTAAGTACATATGTGGGAGTACTCAAGGAATTAAGGACAAGGACAAGAATCGCTAATGCTATAGGTAATATCCTATACAAAAAAGAACCCACCTTTAGATGTATTGGAGAATGAACTAAAAGCATCCGAAAATATTTAAAATAACTAAACAAAATTTCTTTAAAAATTATTATCCAAAGAAAAAATATACTGGAAGGATGGACCTCCAGAAAATCCAGGACGTGAGGCTCTATCCCGTAGGATTTAAAGGCATTGCGACGGTTGAACTAAAGATAATTCATTTTGGAAAGACCCTGGACTCGTGCAGGCTAGATGTGTTGGTCTAGGGTTCAAATCTTAATGATGATAGTACATTTCCTTTTTTAATTATTGTTAATTTAAATTAAATTATGACAAGAACGATATCAACCAGAGCTAGAAAGGATTTATTAAAACTACATTAAACTTTAGAACAAGTTACTCTCTGTACTCGCTAAAAATGTACGTTTGTGTTTGTGAGATATTGAAATGATTTTGAGGTTGGATATCCACTTACTACTAAAGAATAGAAAAAGTACGACACAGGTCTTACCGGCTATCGCACTTGTTAACTTCACCTAACCTGTCGCTTCGTCTCAAACTGATGATATATAAATGTGTCCTCCGGCCAGCTCTGCTGTACGGTGCCCCGCTGTTTACCCACTTGACTGACAATACAACCAAATGTCTCCAACATTTCCACAATGGGATCATGCGTGGTCCGACATACCTCTCTTGAAGGTTAAAGAACGCCCGTTGCTTGGTGTGCCGTCGGTGGGTGAGTTCATCCACCGGAGACAAGTTTTTTCGCTCATTGCTGCACCTAGCCGACCCAGTGTTTAACACTATGACCCAACCACCCCTCCCGCAACAGACTGTCGGGGAAAAATTAGGTTAAGAATTAGTATGTAAGTTAGTTTTAAGTTTGATCAAAAAGGTGTGCCCCATCACCTTTATTAGTCAGTTCAGTCCAGTCACATATAATCATTATACTTGTTTATTCCATTATATACTTTTTATAAAATAACAGTACATGTTTATAATGTAGCAATGCTACAGGAAATAAAAGAATAATTTGTAAATAGATTCCCCTGAGGATCTATAATTGTATATAATTATCTGTAAATTTAAAGGGGCTATGAAAGAAAAAAAAAAAAAAAAAGGTTGGATATTGATAAAAAACGTCGAACCGTCCCTGGAAAGTAAGCAGCTTTCTATAATTTTGTCATATCTTATTTATTGTAACATTGGTCGCAAAGACACGAGCTATTTTTGTGACTGCCACGGGTTTACAGAACAGCTTCTCCTAATCATGAAGGGTTTGAATATATATATGTATTTATTAAAAGAGCCCTCAGAGGTAATCCATTCTGGGACCCTTACTTTCAAAAGGCTAAAATCAGAAAGCAGAAAGTTCTAGAAAGCATCTTTAATCCAGGAGCGTACTGTGCCTGACAGAAAGATACGATACGATCTCGAACGTAATTGAACACATTGAGCGATTCTGTGCATCGCAGCTTCTGAGAACCAACAACCCTCCCAACCCTCTCACTTAATATCTGATACTCAGTTGTGCATTATTTTTCTCCTTGTATACACGAGTACCCATTTTTTTTTTTTAAACTAGCGCCTGTAAAACACATTCGACCAAACGACTGTGCCACAGTGACGGTAAAACTACGCTTAAAATACCAATCATCCGGTGACGCAGCTGACGGAGGAGCGTAGGACTCCGCTTCCTCTTTTGCATGCGAGAGAGGTGACAACCGTGATGATTCGGGAGGCCTCTGGCCTCTTTGTAAATACTGTATGAATGAGCGAGTGAGTGAAAATTGTAAATGTGGTATTAATGAGAACATTAAACACAATTACTTATTGCCCAATGAGGCAGATTGTAATTTTATCATTATAAAGTTACTACATACAAAAAAACCAATAATAAATCTTTTACATTGAGCTGGAAAGAAAATATAATAAACAAAGTATTGTTGAAAAAGCGGTGATATTTTTTTTTCCGCAGACAATGTTGATATTTCGTAATATTTTAATCAAACAATTTTTTTATCAGATCGAACCTAAATCTTAATCAGTGGTCGACACTGCACACCATGGATCTATCAAATATTTTTGAAAATGTCTCGAAATTAATAATTCAGGTCTGAGACCGACAGGCACGGTAAATCCACGGAGCACGGTATAGGAAAGGCTTAAAGCTGGTTTAATTAAGCAGTGCATATGTTTTTTATTTCATGTATGAATGCGAATGAAAGAGAAAATATTTGAGAGATTGGACGAAACTATGCCGGTATTTTTAATCAAATGACATTGCAAAAGCTCCTGTGTTATTTAATAAGCCGGTTTATTATTCTCTGAGAGTAGGACGAAAAAACTAAATTTACGAATTCTAAAAATTTCGTTCTTATTAGTTATTTCAATATTGCTTTGAGCTGAATTTTCTTTTTTATTTGTGTGCATGATGGTAGGAATTTCGTTTCCATAGCAAATCTCTTAAAACTTAAACATTGATATTTATATTTGTTTACTTCATTTTTTTTTTTATTTTTAGTAACGTCGAATGTTTTCATTGCGTTCCGGACACATCCTGTGAGGTTTTTTTTTTTCAAACGTGAGCGATGTTGAATATGTCAGAATTTTTTTTTTTACTGTGGACGTAACCAGCGTAAAGCCTCAAACACACATAAAAGAACTTCCGGTACAGCGTTTATTTATTGTAATAACACTTAACTAATAAATATTGAAAAGTAAATAGTTCAAAATATAAAGCTTATATCAATTTATTTCCAGGTTAGTCTGATATATAATTTTTAATTAATTTTCATTCTTAACAACTCTAACTTAATAAATGTAAAGTGAAATTTATTTTCTTAACTTTCCTACATTACGTGAATTCAACAAATTTTAATTTTACTATGCTATACAAAAATTATTGTTTTATTATTTAATCCTATGAGATTACCTATTAGAAGTGAAATGGATTCTAATTGTTCATAAAAATATAAAAACTATTACACGCCTCATAGGGTAGTTAACCATATAAAAAAACAAGAACATATAAATCCAAAATATTTAATTAAGCTTCCTGAAAGGGTTATTAATAGGGTCCTTTTTAGGGTTCCTAAAAGGGTAACCATAATGTATTTAATAAACACATATGATAATGCTTTTTTTTTGCTTTTTTTTTTTTTTACATAAATGAACATTTTTTGAAAAATCTATTCAACAAATAGATCCTCCCAATCCATCTGCTAATGCTCAATACTCCCATCTCATCCTCGGGAAGCCAAAGCGATACCTAAGGCGGACGTGGCATTTTAGTGAGCTCTGTGTTGACTACTAAAGTCTTAAGTGAAGTCGTTCTGGCTAATGAGAATCCCCCCCCCCCCAAAAAAAAGTAAAAAGAACTTATAAACTGAAGTTCTAAGCACTGATTAAGATACTACTGTATTGAAGGCTTGTAATAATTTAAATAAGGGAATATGACAATAAATTATAATTAAGAACAGCCTGCTTTGTATTTGGTAGTATAACTTCTGCCTTAAATGTGCTAAATAAATTTACTTACTAATGCATAAAGCCTCGATTATCCGCTGTAATGACGGAGAAATTTAATCATATAACACAGAAAAACGAAAAATCCGTTTTTACAGCCACTTGATGTAAATAAATTAAAAAAAAAAACTCAAATTTTCAACTAGAAAATATTTCTTTATTTTTAAAAAGTAAAAAAATACATGCGAACTCAACATAATTAAAATATGTAGTCTGTCATCAGTTTTTGTTTTTCACTCTCAGATTTGATTTTTTTAACCTCTGTTCTTATGCTTCTTTGAGCTATAATTTATCCAGATTCAGAATTTCTAACTTCAAAATAGGCGATAAAGTGGTGAGCTGTCTCTAATGCTTGGTCGGAAATAACTTTTTCTATAGTTGAATCAAATGAATCCAGTTCAAATGTCCAAAATATCCAGCTGTTTGTAGTCACATTATTGAAATCAGAAATTATTATTGCAACCTCTTCTTTGAAATGTCGTTTGGTTTATCATTTCGTTGTGGATTTTTCCTACATACTCATCGAAGGCAATCTTTTTCATGCTTCACAAACAGCGAAAATCACATCTTTTATCGTCTACATTTTCTGTTACATTATAAAGTATTTAAGTATCTAAAAATGTGTCAGTTTTAAGATGGATTCAGAGGGGCGAGACGTCACGTTGTTCAATAAAAAAAACTGCCTTAGTCGTTGATATTCGCGGTCATATGCTACTTAATAGTTTGCATTACAGTACAATTCCTTTGTATATTTCCTCCAACTGGTACATTTCAATTCCTTGCTTGCGCGAACCACTTTTTTAAGTTCTCTTCTCAAGTTGTGGGTAATCATTAGTCTTGAAGCGTTTTACTTTGCTGCTTGATGCCTGGGAAGTGATTTTGTCCTTGTTCTTCAGGATTGATGTGATCGTGGAACGAGGGACGTTAAAACGCTTGGATACGTCAATTTGCTTAAAGCCACTTGCGACGGCGTTTATGATTTGTTGTTTCTCTTTAATAGAGAGCTAACTTTTTTCGAAGGCATGGTAACGTGTCACAACGATAACCAAAACGAGACTGAATTGTAGAAACGAAAGAAAAACTTAGTACATTTCCTAAAACTTTCCCTCTCTCCTCTCCTTATTTCCTTTCAGTAAAAAAAGTACGAATTAAATATGTGATTTCATAGAAAACATTTATCTCGCACTTATTCTGGTCTCTGGTCTCTCACTGTCCTGTTTCCCTTTCTTGAAACAGAATTAACGAGGTTTCTAAGCTGGAAATACGTATTATAAGACGTTTTAAGTGACCTCGAGCATAAAAATAATACGAATTACCGAGGGGACTGAAATGCATTGTTTGTATACAACTTACCGGGATTTTCTCTAGGGCCCGGCAAGCTTGTACGAATTAGCCGGAAATACGAATAATCGTGATAATATTAAACTTAAAAAAAATAGCCTAATGTCATGAGAACTGAATGTAAAGAACATAATTTATTTATAAAAGATGAACAGCTTAGAAATTATTCGGATGACTAAAAGTCTACAAGTTGTGACCGACAATAAGTCAAAAGTGAAGACGGCTCTGTGTGCCCCGTGTCCCTTCCGTTCGGATGAAAGAAACACTAAATTGGAAGTGTCCTTAGCGTTTCTGGCTCCAGATGCAGGACATGCCGGAGGATATAAAAAGTATAATGAGGACGAAGAAGGACTGTTGGTCCAAGGCCAGAAGTGCCAAAGAGACATTAGTCAACAGGTTCAAAGCAGTCCAAATAATTCCGGCTATCCACTCACGCCTTGGGAAGCATTTAACAGTCCGTTGAAGGATTTGTATCACACCGCTGAAAAATAACACTCATAACGAGTGTTTATTTTTCATAGTCATTTATGAATCCCCTTGGAGATGGTAGAAATAAATAAATAGAAACTACATAGGCACATATCGCTCCTAGTCCCTTATTCATAGTAACTGCCACTGTTTCCTGCCATGTATCAAAATACAGAAACCTGATATCAAACAGATATTTTGAGCTCTTAGTTTTTTTTTTCTCAACAAGGCCTAGAACATATATTTAAAAACCTATATACTCGGTTAATCTGGTTGATTTATGGATCAGTAAATGACTAAAATTTTGTCACCTCATTTAAGGAAGGGCAATAGATAATTGTGTTAAATTATCTGCGTTCGTTTTGTATATTAACAATGTCCATTCATATCATGTCTTGTGTACCTGCACTTGGAACAGTTTATACAAAAAGAGCAAAACCCCAGACGTTCTTGAGGGGAGATCACTGAACAGTGCTTCAATGTCTGCAAAATAATTGAGGAAAGTCATCCAACTAAGCGATTTGATTGAGTAATTAATTGTCGACGTCAATTTTAAAAATAATCCAAAACTATCAATGTAGTAAAATAAATTTGGAAGAGATTGTATTACTAACTATGATATTTTGAGCCCATAACTTTTATAGGCAGTAGAAATTTGAGATTCTGACTAAATCACTTTAAAATTGGATAAATTCCAAAAAGAACACTACAAATATGTAGAAACTAAAAAGTGCGTCTTTTGATATTCTTTGAACTTCAGATTCAAAGGACTCGATGTTCCTCATCTTAGTTGAAGTCCATGAATCCAATTTATAATTTGATACGTAATAGAAATTTAGGATTTGGACAGTTAGATTAAAGTTAGACGGGTTCTAAAAGTCAATGACCCAAAAATGAGGTATAATTGACTTAACACGGCCAAGATAAAGTACAACAAATAACACATAGATGAAATTACTAATCAGAACTACTAGTAATAGTTTTAGTTCATAACGTTAATTCTCAACGCAAATTCGAGATTCCGACTGAATTACTTTAAATCTGCATACATTTTGAATGGAATGTTGTCAGACATATATATATAGAGAGAGAAAATTTAAAATGAACCCTTCCTTATAAAATTTATTCGAATCATACATAAATATTATGCTGTAATTTTAAACTGTGAGTTCCAAGCATAATTTGTATCTGGGAGTGTATTATTTTGTGGGATATTCGGGAATCGAAAGAAGGACGTAATGGCATACTATTGTGCTATTGTGACATGTTTAAAGGAGTGTATAATGTTCTGAAAGTCTTACCGGCTTACGCATTTATTGACTTCCCCCAATCTATCACTGCGCCTAAAGCTCATGATCTATAAGAATGTACTCAGGCCTACTCTGCTGTATGGTGCACAGATTTTTCGTTATCTGAGGTTACGACAGCTCGGCGACTCCAACAATTCCAAAACGGTATACTGATGAAAGTGGTCAGAGGTACTTCATTCGAGCAGCGGAGCAACAGTGAACTTCACGTGATCTTTGCTTGATCTTGAGCTGCCTACTGTGGATGAATTCATCCAACGTATAACTATAACCCCCGTTCCGTTTCCCCCGACGATGGAAGAACGCTGTCACGGCTGGAACGCTTTAGTCTTAGGTTTAAGCTTTAGGTTTCGGTTTGTAAGTTTTTCTCCCAATTGTAAACAGAATGTGAGCCCCATCACCTTGTATTATATCCATTGCATTGTAATTTTAACCCAACCTCCTTCGAATGCATCTGCGCGTCACAGAAAGAGGATAAATTGTAAATAGAAATTTGTAAAATTTAGAATGTTAATAAATTCAGGGGTTTAGGGGAAAAAATATATACGATCAGCAGACAACAGGTAACTTCTACTCACCATCAGCCGAGCCAATTATCAAAGCCAATATCGCGAAATATTTTATACTGTTTGCATAAAAATAGCATTATAAAACATTATGTTGATAAATTGAGCAGATAAATAAATTAGAATTAAAAATAAAAGGTGGATGTGAACCTCAGTGGGGTTGTGGGTTGTGGGCAGCGGGTGGGACCCCGTCCCGGTTTAACTAACTTTGTTTGCCTTTCCAAATGAGAGAGGCCTATCTTCCACATTGATCTGCCCTTCTACATCCCTCATTCGCTTTTTCCACTTCCAGGCCCCGTACTCACTTTATTTAGACCAGCACGGTTTTATTTTTATGGAATTTTCATTTTTATATTTTATTTTTCCTTATCTGTAGACGTTATAATTCACTGATATGACTTTTACAAAAAAAAAAACTTATCTAGATCTGAAGTTGACTCTGAGTTCTGTATGTACTTATCTCATAGGTATAAGGGTACTCCACATATCATGTTCACTATCCACGTAGTTAATTTCGTTTACGAATTTTCTTACATTAATAAAAAATAAATAATAATCAACCTATAGATCCTTGGACTAGTAAGCCATAATTACACGGTTCTGCAAACATTCAAGGTATAATACGAAGAGCCTCCAGTGCGATGCCAGCAATTATTACAGCTTGCAACCGGGCGTTGTTAAACCATTAAACTATATTTTTATGCTAATTTTTTACGAAAATAATAAAAATTATATTGGCCGTCTCATTTAGTTTGAAGTATGAAGTAAGGGTTTACATCCCCGGATTAATAATGAAGGTACAAAAAAAAAAAATTGTACAACTATTATCTTAATTTGTGCTTAATTTGGGATAATAAAAGTGTAACAAAACAGCGTTGAGTATGTACCATTCCGAGAGATTAGATTACCGGCACCGACTGGTATCTGCACTTCCTAGACGGCTGGAAGAGGATAAACGCGTGCCTTTGACATCAGCATTGAAAGAATAAGAAAATAAGAACACATGTTGTAACAAACCGAGGAAGGTTATCTCGTATGTGTGTAAGCTTCGATTGAGTGTACTGAGATACCTGTGAGATATAGTGAGTGATCTAAAGGAGGAAAGAAAGACGGATCTTAGGAAAGGACTGTATTAAAGGTAACTCGAGCAAATTCACTTGGTGTGGGGGACATTCAATTATTATATCAATATACAATGAGCATTATGTGTTATAGAAATTGTTTAAAAGGAATTATTAACTTTAATAAACCAGTAGTTTTGGCGTAGAAAAAGGAGTTTATGTATCGTTTTTATTTGTATCTTTCCCAACCAATTCACCCGGTTATAAATTGGTGCAGGCTAGCTGATAAGTCTTCCATAATTCTACCCAGGTTCCTAACTTCCCGTTCCCTGATTTCTCAACCTCTTCCAAAGGAAAATTTCCTATTTCCCGGTAGGTACGGGGGTGTTACAAAAAGTACTTAATGGTCGCTATTAATTGCCTGAGAACAGTTGGATTTTTATGCATCGATTGAGCTTGAATTGAAGTAGGGACTGTCATGAAATCGTGGTAAAATATAAAACTCCTGGACACGTCAATGCTTTTTTCATTCTATTCGAACTAATCACGGATATTGAGAATGTTTAAAAAATGGCAACAACGGGGCCGCAATTAAAATTGCATCAATAAAACCCTCAATAGAGAATGATTACTCATAATGGACTTTTTTAATTATAACTGCACCGCCACTAAAAGCTACCCTTGAAAGGCTCTCCACTGACTTGGTTTAAATTACAAAAGCAATTTTTTTCTTTTACAAAAAAAATGAAGTAAGTCTGATAAAGTACATGTTTCAAGTGGAGACTTTCATTGAGTAAGGTTTTCAAATATACAATAAACCTTCTAAATACTTTGCTGTACAAATTCTAATTTCAGCTAGAATTATGAATAGCTGTTATGAACAGATTTCGTTTAGACTTTAGAATTATGAATAGCTGTTATATGAACAGATTTCGTTTAGACTTTGGTTTCGGACTTCTTCGAGTGCAGTCGTCTCAGTTCGGCCATTGTGATGGAAGCTGTTTTTCCAAAAGTTTTCTTTGTGCAATTCTATATGTTTATGTTTGGAAGTGATTTTATAGGGAGTCACTCATAATCTTTTAGACTCCCAAGAATATAATTATAAATATCACTGAAATGGCAGAGAAAACTCACAATAAACGCTAATGCTTGGTCCGGATTCACTTTTTCTAAAGTTGAATCAAATGAATCCAGTTCAAATGTCCAAAATATCCAGCTGTTTGTAACCATATTATTTAAATCAGAAATTGTTTTTGCTACCTCTTGTTTGAAATGTCGTTTGTTTTATCATTTCGTTGTGGATTTTTCCCTACTAAAGGGTGTCCCTGAATTAACGCAAGATTTGATTTAAATAGAAAACACAGTTTTTAGTATTTCTGTTGTTATTTTTTTATTGAATTATAAAGTAAATAGGATAGGGTTATTTATGAAATAACACATCGGGCAAATGGCCTCTACGACTTTGCTGGTACATACGCACTCATTTGTCGAAATTTTCCATGACCATTTGGCATAAATGTGGTTGAATTTCCTCTTTCACACGGGTGGGTGTGAGCTTGTTGACATACACCTTTGACCCTTGTCGACAATTTTATAGGGAGCCACTCATAATCTTTTAGGCTCCCAAGAATATAATTATATCATAAATATTACTGAACTGCCAGAGATCATCTAAAGAAAATTAAAAAAAACAACTTACAATAAACGTATTAATATTAAGTATAAATGAATGTGTGTCCGGAAGAAGGGCCTATGTCACGTTTTCCTAATTTTACAAGAGCTTCAATACTGATAACATAGGCCCTTCTTCCACTTCAAGTTTTGTGATTTCTCTCAACGATTGTGATTCTCTTGACCTCTAGCGGCTTCCTTTTCAACTAATAACCATGGCAATACGTACACCACTTGACATAGGCCCTTATTCGACAAAAATCTGAGTTTCGAAAAAATCGTGACATAGGCCCTTCTTCCGGACACACGTTCAAATGAAATAGCTGATTTGAGGTAGTATTGACACATCGTGTCAACTTTAATTATCATTTAAAGAGTGTTGCTCAAAGGTGATAAAATATTCTAAGTGTTGGTCATAAAAATGTGGGAAAGACGCAGTGATGTTACTCGACAATTTCAGCTAACAAAAGTTTTATGAAAAACTCAAACTATTTTTTTCTTTTATTTTTATCTATACGCTTAAAGGAAACGAAAAAAACCAAAACCAAAGAAGAACAAACTGAGAGACGAATTAGTGAGGCGTGGAAAGTGTTGAGTAATTAGCAGACTAAGCAGCCAGGGCAGACAGACAACACAAAAGCCCGCTCGGCCGAATATAACACCTAGGGCTATTCCTGGCCCGGCTTCTGAAGAAGGCATCTGTCTGGGGTCTGAAAGGCACAAACATCTTTCTGTGTATTTCACCAGTAGACATCGTCATTTGAACCTTCATTTCGGACAAAGTTTAACTGTTTTTCTTAACATAAATCCTGGTACGAACATAAGAAATGCTCCAAGTTACGACCTCAAGGGAAAATACTGACACATCGGAGTACTCTACCATAGGCACTTTTTTTAAAGTGAACTCTGAAACCGTCAACAGGACATTTGGGAATCTGACGGACTTGCTAACAACTGTAATATTTTTTTCCCTTCATATCCCCTTTAAATTTACAGATAATTATAAATAATTATAGATCCTCAGGCGAATCTATTTACAAATTATTTTTGTATTTCCTGTAACATCGCTACATTATATACAGGTTTTGTTATTTTATAAAAATTATATAATGAATAAACAAGTATAATGATATACATTATACGTGACTGGACTAAACTGACTAATAAGATGATTGGGCTCACTTTTTTGATCAAACTTAAAACTAACTTACATACTAATCAACTGTGATTAATAAAACTACTAATATTTATATCTATTGTATGAATGAGCGAGTGAATGATGAATTGTAAATATGGTATGAATGATGACATTTATCTCAATTACTCATTGCCTAATAAAAGACAGATTGTAATTTTATCTTAATAAAATTGATTGATTGAAAAAAATATATTTATATTAAGCTGTGGATTTCATGTAATGAGTATGGTTAAGTATTTTCAATATTTCGTACCACATAGTAATTTTTGATTTTTTTTATGAATATGCACACTTCATCTGGTTGATTTATGGGTCATTAAATGGCTAACATTTTGTCATCTCATTTAAGCAAAATAACAATGTGCATTTTATATATTAACAGTGTCCACTCTCTTATTCATACATCCTCCTCATCTTTTGTGTATATACTCTAACCAACATACACATCACTGCCTTTAGGGGCAGTTGAAACAAAGAACCCAAGAGGTTCAGGACTCGAGGGGAGAACACTGACCAGTGCAAGAGTTCCCAGTGACTCAATGTCTGCAAAATAATTTAGGAAAGTGATCTGGCTTAGTGATTCGATTGCATTTCGATTAAAAGTTTATGGCAATTATGGAGAGCGACAATTTAAAAATAATGCAAAACTATCAATGTAGTACAATGAGATTAAATCACTAACTGAACCTTCTGTGCTTTTTTTAGTCCATAACTTTAATAGCCAGTAGAAATTTGAGAATCCAACTAAATTACTTTAAAGTTAGATAAATTCCAAAAAGAATAATACAAATATGTAGAAACTAAAAAGTGCGTCTATCGATATTCTTCGAACTATAGATTTAAAGGACTCGATGTGCCTCATCTTAGTTGAAGTCCATGAATCCAATTTATAATTTGAGATGTAATAGAAATTTGGGATCTCAAAATGGTTAGATCTTTTCCTTTCATAGCCCCTTTAAATTTACAGATAATTATAGATACTCAGGCGAATCTATTTACAAATTATTTTTGTATTTCCTGTAGCATCACTACATTATATACAGCTGTTGTTATTTTATAAAAATTATATAATGAAATAAACAAGTGTAAAGATACACATTATACGTGACTGGACTGAACTGACTAATAAAGGTGATGGGGCTTACCTTTTTGGTCAAACTTAAAACTTACATACTAATTCTTAACCTAATTTTTCCCCAACAGTCTCTTGCCATCGATGCGGGAGGGGTGGTGTGGTAATAGTGTTAAACACTGGGTTTGTCAAGTGCTGCAACGAGCCAAAAAACTTGATGTGTCTCCGGCGGATGAAAGTTAGATGGGTCGGTCAAATAAAACCATTATGATTTGTGGGTAGATACTGTAAACATTTGACCACCGATTTCAAATTTATATTAAAAATATTTTATGGGCTAACAAATCTATCTTCGCGCTATCACATGCAAAAACCAGTAATTGTGACTCTTCAAATTCAACTGGCAGACTGTATTCAATTACCTACGGCCTGACTAAAACACGTCACACAATAAGGTATTATTATGTTTGAAATACATTAAAAGAGAAAAACTGCGGAAAAAAAAACTCTCTTTCCCCGGGTGAGGATCTAACTCAGACTTTTTCCACTGCTACGAGACATAGCCGAAGCTCCAGCACGGGCGGCCTGGGACCTATTCGAAACCGGGTCAGTTTTAACTTGTCCGAATCGCACATTACTGGGATAGAGAGAAGGCCTCGAAGAGGTAATGGAAGATAAACACAGGGTAGTTTTTTCAAGGGATAAGAGATAGGATAGGTAAGGCAGGACCAAGAGGAAGACTAAATCGTATCGTAATATAAACTGTAAACCATTTCCGGTCCGGAAAGAGACCATTTTCTGATATGAGTCATGTAAATAAGATATTTAAAAAAACATTAAAGGAGAAAGCAAATGTAAAATTAGTATTAAACGTTAGTATTTTAGTAATATTTACTATATTGAAGCATGTACAGGTAGAAAATAACTTTTAAAAAAATTGTGCATGAAATCCTTCTATTTACATTTAGGATTCAATCATCGTTTTTCTTGCAATGTTTTGGATTACAAACAAGTCACATCTACACAACTAGAAGAAAACATTTTTGGAATTATCACAATAAGTAAAAACAATTTTTCTTTAAGATGGAAAAACAAATTTTTACTCGTCATCGTTGTACCAAGATATTTTTCTGTTTGATATAACCTAATAATAATGGATCATAAAACATCCCAACAAGAATGATGAGGGAATAAAAAAAAATAAACAGCAGAATATTGTGCACAATTTGTTTTAATGAGCATCTGAATCAATTTTTTTTTTTATCCAGAGCAATTCATCCGAAAGGAACAAATTAATACAATTAAATAAAAAATTGTAAATCATTCTCATGAATATTTTTGACTCAAGTGTCACTGAATAGATTTAAAAAAAAAGAAAAAATAGGAAATGGTGACCTAGTTTACACTGATATAAAAAAACTGGTATCACTGTAGCTAACAGTGCACCAATCGTCACCATAACCATACTGTCACCATATTTTAGACCATACCAAATGCGAAGTCACACAGACGAGATAGTTGTCGAGTACAATTGTCGAGTACCTGTTTGAATGTAATGCATCACATTTCAGCTGTTTCGTTAAATATTATATTATACTTAAATACTATTAATATGTATACATTTATAAAATACCACATTTAAAATAATCATTGAACGAGTAAGCAAACAGAAACTGTACATAAAACTCAGTAGATATATGGGAAGTAAAAACCACTTAAAGAGATTTCCATTACTGAAAGTGTAACACCTTTAATTCGTAACAGTGCGGGCGGTCGGTTGCTAAGGTCGTGATAAATTTATAAGGAGGCGAACTCTGGCCGAATCTTGTTGGGAGTAATTTAGGTAAACACTAAAGGCGACCTAAATAGTTTAGCAGAGGAAGGTCAAGAGGAATAGTTGAGGCAAAAGTCATTAGTTCTTCTCCTATTTTCTCTCTTATAAACTGTTAGAGGAACAATATAGACTACTACATCTTATAAATGGTAGCGTAATATATAACGTACAATAACTAAAATTAGCTAATATAGCAACTAAAAGATTTTTTATTAGGAACATTAAAGAAACCTGAACCCCGGGCTATCAATTACTATGCACAAGCCTAACTAATAACTCTTTAGCCCTTAAACCACAGAAAAAGATAGCTTGAGACAACTCAAATGAAAATGAAATCTATTTCTTCATTTTAAGACTTATTAAGATTTACGCCAACATATGTACCATATATTTAAATATTGAACGTAAACTGACTTCATTGGTCTTCTTTAACACATTACCTTCACCCTCTCCCACAAGTACTGTCCACTAGTTTATTTTAATTCCATTTCTCTCCCTGAATCCGAGACAGTACGGTACTTACGCTTCCATCTCGACAAACAACTGACCTGGAACCCACATACGAGGCTAAAAAGACAAGAACTAAACAGACGCTTTGGACTATTGTACAGAATACTTCGAAGGACATCCCATCTCTCAATAGAAAATAAACTACTTATTTACAAAGTTATACTTAAACCAATCTGGACATACTACGGGGGACAGCAAAAAAGTCGATCATCAAGCGTATCCAATATTTTCAATCAATAGTCTCGAGAACAATAGTAAAATGCCCCTTATTACGTCATCAAGAAAACCCTTCATAACGATCTTAATATACCCTACATTCTTGAACTCATCTCTTCCAAGTTCATGAAATTCCATAGTAACCTATCCAACCACCCTAATCCCGTAGCACAGTCATTGTTGCACCACACATCCCTATAGTCCTCCTCGGAGACTAAAACGGCAGTGGCCTCCTGAGCTGCTGTAAATACGTGACAGAGGGAGTCCTGGCATGGCCAGTTTCTCCTATCATGTCCTGAGCGTCTGTGGCTCTCGTGCTCTTCGTCTGCCTCCACTGGCTCTTATCCGGTGACGCGGATATCGGAGTATCGTGGGGGACGCCCCTAGGCTCCGCTTCCTCTTTCGCATACGAGGGAGGGGACAAACCAAATGTATTTGGGAGGTCTCTGGGCTGTCTGTAAATATTATATGAATGAGCGAGTGAATGATGAATTGTAAATATGGTATCAATGAGAACATTTATCTCAATTACTTATTGCCTAATAAGGCAGATTGTAATTTTAGCACAATAAAGAAGTTATATTTAATAAATTTCAACCAAATATGCATAATAAATAATTCCTTGAGATCGCTATTCAAATGGCAAAGCTAAGAATTTTTTTCTTGTATTAAATATTCGATACCTTCTTGAATACTGTAAGCAGGAATTTGAGATTGCATAAATACCATTATACATCTATCAATCTACCAAATACATTATTTTTTCTAAATACGTTCCATAATCTGAATCAATTAGCTAACTGATTGACCTCATACAATGTTGTAAAGTATTCGTTAATTTTAAACGCTTTTATCTGGTTCTTATCAAATAAACGAAATTTGGCAATTTCTGATGCCATAATGTATTTCTATCAAGTTTACAGGACGGCATGTGGAAGGGAAATGTGCACCCATTGTCATATTTCCTTCATCGGAAAATATCCAGGAAGGCAATCCAATTTGTGACGGTCACCTTAAGGACCTTCAGGCGGGCTATTAAAGGCACCCTGTGACCAGCAACCTTTTAGTGGTCATTCTCTACGGGCGCATGTCCTTTACCTCCGTAATGTCACTGGTCTATGTCAATTAATTTCGCTGTGTCAATTTCTTCTGTCAATTTTCATCGCCTTAAAGGCTTAAAAATAGACTTGCTCATTAACGGGACTCATTTATTTAGCAATACCATTTATTTTCCAGAGTCAAGTCGAAAAATTCCAAAGGAGACTGCGAAATATTTTAAAGATAGTAAAACAAAATCGATGTCAAAGAAATTCTTTAAAAAAAATGAGTGCAATAGTAATCAATGAGTGACCGATAAGATTTGACAAATTAAATAAAACAATCTTGAGTCAAAATAGATATGGTAATTCGTTCGATATTATTTAAATAATCTTTGTAAAAAAGAACGGCCAGTCTTAGCCATGCAGGTCCTCCTCGGATGTTTCTCATTCCATCACTCTCTGGCATTCCCTCCCTCCTAACACCCTTGCGAGCATGGAAACTCCCTATTTATTTCTACTTTCATGTTTTATGTTACGCTTTATGTACTCATTTCACGGGTTTCGCTGTCTTCTGGATTTTCTATAGCAAATAAAAAAATAAGAAGGAAAAATCATGACGAGGCTAATGAATGGCATAAATTGTTTATTATACGAATTTTAGAACAGGCACCTCTTAATGAAGTAAGAGAGACTTTTTCCCGTTTTCTACGAAGTAAACCCGAAATGTTGACAACCGAGCTGTTATTTTTGAAAGTGGTATAAGTCCATTTTTTTGAAGTATCGAGATATATAAGGGCTTGCGTTTGAGTTAATTTAAAAATATTGGCAAACGTTAAAATTCTTTTGTTATTTTTATGAGAAAAACATACTCCATTGAATGTATGATAATAAATATGGAGAGAAGATATCTTACTAAAATTACCGTTCTCGATTTTTTCAAAAACTTTCAAAAATAACAGCTCAACTAGGAATCTGTACATGAGCAAATACATGTAGAAGAAGATCTGGACCTCGGAGCAGAAAGATTCTTCCACTCGACCTCTCGCTGACCCTCGAAGAATACCTGTTTATCCGCTGGCCAGCAGTCACCGTGCCTGTGTGAATAATAGACGCGGCGATACCGCCCTCAGGACCTCGTGCTCACTAATGCATGACTCGAGGGGGCGGTCGTGCCGATTTTTGCAACATTCATGGCTCCTTCGGTGGGGGCGGCGCACCCTCGGCTCTGGGATTGCTGCGGCGGCACGCGCGCCGAATACTAACTTGTCGCCTTGAGCAGATAATGCCGCAGTTTGCTTCATGCTTCCTTTCATCTTTAATGGGAGAACAAGTCACATAAATGAACTATATGGCATTTCAAGAAGACTGTGAGATCGCTGGTTGAATGTATTGGGCTTGGGATCATGCATAGTAGGCCAATCATTGTCCATGAATGAACTTAACATCGGCCCAAGGAGGTTTCACGACCAGTGGAAACTCAATGAAACAGAAAAGTCCGTCAGGAAATCAGGATGATGAAAGAAATTCAGCTTCTCGTCAAATTTATTTATGCACATCATTTCCAAGTTCTATGTATTTCTGCATCAGGTCTTAGAATAAGGTCGTTTGAAGTGCTGAATGTTTAACATATTGAACATATTGGAGAATTGAGTAACTAGGTTTAAGGATTTGAAGGTAGAACCTTCATGAATCCGTTACTTCAACCACAGGACAAATCGCCTAGTTTAATACCGTATTTGTATAGGTCCAAGCCTCGCATTTGTATTAGTCGAAAAAACACTAATTTAGTACGAATGGCAAAAACTAAAGGAAGAAAGCGGGGGAAGTGATGAGACCGTTAATTGTCCGCATAAGAAAGACAAGAGCCGGAAGCAGAGCGGAAGGTGGGCTTTGATTGGTCGCCAGTGGTAATAAGAGCCCGCTCATTGGCTACACAAGAAAGAAGGTGGGCTTTGATTGGTCGCCAGTGGTAATAAGGGCCCGCTCATTGGCTACACAAGGCACGTAGCTTTTTATCTGACCTCCTCCCACAATATTCCCTCAGAATTAGCTTTACTTCCTTAGCCACTACTTCCATAACACACTTCCATTCGTGTCAGTCGCATCTCCAGCGCAATATCCCCCCAGACGGGGGAACTCAATAGGCGTCTGCTGAACAAAGGACGGGGGTAGCAACCCTTAGTAGTAGTGAGAAAACTATAACAACCACCCAGCAGAAATTTCATTATATAATAGTGCAACTTTAAACCACTCTAAGGAAACATATTTAAGTATAATTGTATACTATAAAAAAATAGTATATATGAATGAACGAATGAGAAAATAACTTTGATGATAGTAAAAACTTGGCTGAATAGACAAAGACTTACGATTTATAGACTCCTTAGTGCACATAATTACATCAAACAGAAAGCGTAAAATAAAGTAAAAACATTTCGAAACGGTAACAATTTTTATTTTCTTAATAAAAAATTTTCAACTTTAACTTTTAATTTCATACTCTTGGAATAGAATTTCTTAGCTCAGTACGATCTATGTGCAGAATGGGGTGATTAATTTTACCCCACCAACCCTCCCGCATCGATGGCAACAGACTGTCGGGGAAAAATTAGGTTAAGAATTAGTATGCAAGTTAGTTTTAAGGTTGATCAAAAAGGTGAGCCCCATCACCTTTATTAGCGTCACTTTAGTCCAGTCACGTATAATGTATATCATTATACTACTTTATTCATTATATAATTTTTTTAAAATAACAAAACCTGTATATAATGTAGCGATTCTACAGGAAATACAAAAATAATTTGTAAATAGATTCACCTGAGGATTTATAATTGTATATGATTATCTGTAAATTTAAAGAGGCTATGAAGAAAGGAAAATAAAAAGGTGATTAATTTTAACAGAGGTTAATCAGATGTTTGGTAGATATGACAAGTTATTAAACGGATCCAAGAAAATACTGAAGAAGATGGGCATAGTACACACGAAAGAAATATCGATCTGCATCTACAATAAAAATAATTAAAAACATCGAAATCTTTTTATAAAATTAAATCTTAAAATCTTATATAATAATGAAATCTTATTAAATTGCTTATCTAAGCACAACTGTTATTTACTTGCAATTTATTCTGGAAAAGTTATTCTGGTTAATAAAGTGCCAGATTGGTTATTGGGGGGGACCCGGTTTCGAGTCCTGCTTGTATGTTTTTTCTTCGGCTAGTAATTACTCTTATAAAATTTGGTGAGAGTACTGTTTATTCGATTGTAAAATGCATCAAATTCAGTTCATGAAATTCCTACTTAGAAATTAGTATCAGTAAATCATAGCCCTAGAAGCAGACACACTCAACTGAGAAAAAGATCCACAGGTAATTTTAAACAGTACAATTTAAAGGAATTATAAACTATATTTAAAACAAAAATTCTTAAACAAACAATGAGAATTTCAGAAGATTTACGACAAGATAAAGCAGGGAAGTTGGAAAAACCATTCCCGACAAGTTGAATTCGATTGTGTTTGATCGAGAAGTATTCCCCAGCGTAGATTTCCCAACGCCCACACAAATCGCACGTCATATTGCTGAAATACTGTCTCCGTGTGACGCGGACAGGCGTAACTCCGGCGTATTCGACGCCAACTGCACCCCCGAGACAACGCACAGGTGACGTGCCGCCCGGATTGGTCCATACATCATCGAAGCCAGGGTCTCTGGAGGCCGTTCTGTGCATAACTTGCAAACCAGGTCCTGGGCGAGTCCTTTATATATACTGCGGCCAAGTTCTCTATCGCCGACCCTAAACTTCTCGGCAACTTCCTCTGCACAGATAGTGCCGCGATGGACCCCGACAATTAAGATGGGGTCCAAGTTCCTCCCCCCCCCCCTCAGCCTTACAATACAATGGTCCAATGTCGCTCCTATTTCCCTATTGTCCTTCTTCCCCAGCCAACAACCTAGTATATGTAGGAATTAAAATGGCCAGAGACCTCCATATTAGTAACCATTTTACGAAGAAGTTGAAGAAAACTCGCACGAAGTCTATTGATAAGCTATTGATCTACAAGAGCATACTCAGGCCTACTCTGCTGTATGGTGCACCGCTTTTTCGTTATCTGACGTATACGACAGCTCGGCGACTCCAACAATTCCAAAACGGTATCCTGATGAAAGTGGTCAGACATACTTCATTCGAGCAGCGGAGCAACAGTGAGCTTCACGAGATCTTTGAGCTGCCTACGGTAGATGAATTCATCCAACGTAGACATACCAAATTTTTCGACTCCTTGCAATACTTAACAAACCCGGTGTTTAACACGATAACCCCCACTCCATTCCCCAATCGATGACAGGACGCTGTCGCGGCTGGAACACTCTAGTCCTAGGTTCTAGGTTTAGGTTTTAGTGTTTTAGTGTTTCCACGGTTGCAAACTGAAGGTGAACCTCATCACCTAGTGTGGGTATATATTTTATTGGACTTTTAACTTCAAAATGAAAATGTATTATATTTATGCACACCTTCGAATGCATCTGTGTATGCAGCACGAGGAGAAAGATGTAAATTCAAATTTATTTATTTATTTTTGCTCATTGTATACTTATTATTAAAGTGTTTATTTAAAAAAAACAAAAAAAAAAACGTCCTTAAATAAAACTTTTACATTTTAGTGTAGCTCAGGTTTTTGGCTCCGAATAGTTCTCAAAAGTCATGAATTTAAATTAACAAATAGAGCAATTTCATTTTTAATTGACTATCATGACCTCTTAGTTAGGAATATTTAAATTTTGTTTATATAGTATGGTATGAATGAGAGCGTTTATCGCAATTACTGATTGCCTTATACGAGGCAGATTGTAATTATAGCCCAATAAAGAGTATAAAAGAGTATAAATTTTGTTTAGTTTACTTCGACCTTGCCACCCACTAAGCCATTGATATAGTGGACTGTAGCTTTAACTCAAACAGTGTCGTTTTTGTACGCGTGATAGTTTCATTGGATAACCAGATGAAGTTAAAAAATAAAAAGATCCCAATGAAAAAAATAATTCTCATTAAAAAAAATAATACTTTTCCGATGGTATTATCTAAGATGTCAAATTGAAGACGATTTAGAACAACCGGAACACCAAATGAGGAGAGTCCCTATCGAAAAGTTCTTACGGTCTATTGTAAAGGGTGTCCCAGCATTAACGCGAGATTTTATTTAAATAGAAAAAAACCCAGTTTTTAGTATTTTTGTTGTTATTTTTTTATTCAATTATAAAGTAAATAGGATAGGATTATTTATGGAATAACACATCGGGCAAATGGCCTCCACGAATTTGCTGGCACATACGCACTCTTTTGTCGAAATTTGCCATGACCATTTGGCATAAATGTGGTTGAATTTCGTTGTTGCAGCCTTGAATTTCCTCTTTTGACGCACGGGTGGGTGGATGTGGGCTTGTTGACATACACCTTTGACTTTGACGACCTGGAAATGTCTCATGCAGTATTTGAATTGTTTCATGGGCTGTATGGCATGTGGCGTCATCTTGTTAAAACCACATATTTGCCACATCAATATCATGCAATTTACGACGCCAAATTGATGTTCCTGGATTTTCAACAACACTCTCACGCACTGCTTCGATATTGACATTTGAACGGCTTGTTTTTGGACGACCAGTGTGTTTAGTGTCTCCAACTGATCCAGTCTCCCTAAATTTTTCAATCAATCTCTTCACAGTTGATAAAGTCAAAACACTATTCCGACCATATTTTGTATGAAATTTTCGAACTGCGGCCGCCAAACTTTCATTATTTTTGAGATAATGTTCAACAATAGAGACACATTGTTCTATCGTGTAGCGCTCCATTTTTACTAACCCTAAACTGGCAGCTGTCAAATCATTTTTTTTTTTAGGGTTGCCAGCACTTTACTGCACAAATGGCGGCAAATTCAAATCTTGCCTTAAATCTTGGGGGACACCCTTTATTATTCAGTTTGAAATCGCATTATAACAAACCAGTGGAAAAAAATTATTTTACACAGTGTATAAATCAAATGTTGTTCTTTGTAAGTCTTGCGAGAGAGAAAATAACGGAAACAAGACGAGTAAAGGTTCCATTTTCCTATGTAGATATGAGCGATAATGAAGGCATCGGTGGCTGAGATATACCTGAGCTATATATAGTTAATCTATAATAAGTAATAAATCATTTAATGCAGACGGTAGGAAGTAGAGGGTTTGGCCTACGGACGGCCGTGGGTTAAATATAGAAGGCCAATTACTATGATTTACTGGAGTCAGTTGCTAGGGATTCCATCTTTGTTTGCTCAGCCCTTCATGGACCACCGACTATTTTTTTTTTTTTTTTTTGGATTAGTAGCTTCACCAACATGTAAAATATTTGTTCCTACGTCGCTACAACATAAATCCTTCCATCCAGCGGACAAACAGTCCCGTTGCTAGCAGGGATCGTTTCCAGTAAATCTCACTTAGGGCGGTGACACCGCGAGGGAGTCCCGGGTCCCTGGTGATTATAAAGAATGGGTGTCTATGTACTACTGTACACTGTGCTATATCCAGCACGGAACATTTTTTGGTACACTATAAATGTCTGGAACAACATTGAGTACATGACACTAAAATTGTCAAGACGAAAAGGAACGGTTTGGGAAATCGTCCATTTACGAATGTGAATGTGTGTTGTACGACAGCGGTGGTAAAATATTACAATCTTAAAGGTACACATACAAATTATCAGGCCGAGTCATAAGTAACTTCCGGTGCAGCTAAGTAGAATCTATTGTTCGTATCTACCCGCTATGAGTTACCATGACAACAAGTTTTTGTTTTTTCTATATAGAAGAGGCTTCAGTTAGTCTTTTGTCAACTGTTTTCTGTGATACACGTTACGTTAAACTGTTTTTTTTTAACCTCTGAAATGGAGAGTCAAAAAGTACGTATTCGTCATGTAATGCTTTGGGAATTTAAACAAGGCAATAGTCCTAGGGTGACAGCTAAAAAAATATGCAGTGTATATGGTGAAGGACTAATAACTTATCGGGCAGTTAGAAATTGGTTTATAAAATTCCGTTCTGGAGATAGGACCTTAAAAGACGAACCGAGGGCGGGGCAACCTTTTAAAGGCAATATTGGAGCAAAATCCACGTCAATCAACAAGAGTTAAAGCAGAAAGGTTGAATACATCACAATCAACTGTTAACAATCATACGAATAAATTAGGGAAAGTTAGCAAGTTAGGAGTGTGGGTACCTCACAATCTCAGTGAACGGAATAAAGAAGATCGCATGTCAATCACCACAAGTCTGCTCTCACGGGTAAAAATTGAGCCTTTTTTAAACAGGATTGTAACAGGCGATGTAAAATGGGTTACCTATGACAATATATTCCGCAAAAGACAGTGGCTTGATAAGGATCAACCACCCCCTACCAGATCCGAAAGCAAACATCCATGGCAAACAGATTTTATTGTGTGTATGGTGGGATTGTCAAGGAATAACTCACCACGAGTTGTTCAAGTCAAATGTAACGATTACTGCGGATAGATACGTTCAGCAGTTGCAAAGAGTGCAATAGAAACTCCATGAAAAGCGTCCTGCACTGGTCAAAATCAATATAATTTTGTTATTTAATGAGAGCGAAATAAATGTCTGATAAAAAAACAGAAGTTACTTATGACTCGACCAAATATAATAACGCACTAAAAACACAGATTTTTGTTTTTATTTTTCGCTGCGGGATATTATTAGATTGAAACGTTTACAGCGATTAAATAAGATAGCGTGGAGATGAGATTAATGTGTCGTTGAATTTTTGACGTAATTATCTTTACTACCTAACAGCTGAATTCTGAATTTTAACCTCTTCTAGTGATGTAAAGTGTCAATCAATGATCAGAGAAATCGTACTTACTGCAAAAGATCACATTAACTAAACTAACCACTCCACAATAAGAAAACCGACACAGATCAGAAACAATAAAAAACCTTGTAACAATTATGGCTTTACTGAGCAGCCACTCGCTGAGTCAAAGTTTGTTTGAGAGGAAAGAAACAAATTTTTATTGCATTTCAATTTTAATTATTTCCCATTAACGAATTTATTAATAACTAATAATTATAATTAGATAATAAAGATACATTTAAAATGTACTGATTGTGCTTATATTTATTGTGTAATAGCTGATAGGTTTCGTCAAAGCTAAAACGGTTATAAGCTCCCCGGTCGGAATGATTCATCATCAAATCTGTTTCATCAAATATTGTTTGACGCTGGTACAATAAAAAAAAAAAAAAAAAAAAAATGAAAAAATGAAACGGCTTCAATAATTTGTTTTAAATTGAATTGAAGAGACATTGAGTTTGTCGGCGGTCGACAGCTGTTGCACACTCGGCACACGATCTGTCTTTCTCTCTCTCTCTCTGTTTCAATCAAATAGACATTAAACGGCATTTGATTATTAATTATTGGGTTCTGATTGAATTTAGCCATTGCCTATGCCTCGGTATAATGACATGTAAACTAGATTTTGGTTGGCGGTATGCCCCTGACAGTCTGATGGGGTGCTAAGCCACGGATCTCTCAGCTCAGCAGAAACTTCTGCTTTCTAATTCGTTTACTGATCAACAAAAGGGTATTTTCTGCAATGTTTTATATTTTAAACAATAATTTAAATTGGTCATTAAAACCGATTAAATTATTAGGGTATGGTTTTTTTTTGTTTAGAATTGGTTGGTTTGTTCACTCATTTGTCTGTCCTGGTTTTTGATTGCACCCATTTCAAAATAGAGGCTTACAATTTTAGATGTGAGGTCTCGTTTTATATAAAGAAGTCATGAATACATGAGTAGCACTCCATTAAGTAATACATTTTTCTATAATTTTAAGCACTGTATCTAATAATGTTTCTGGAGAAAATTAGTAACTATTGACTATATATAGCTAATAACTATATAGTAACTATATATCAAAATACATCGAGTGGTGCTCAAAATAAAACTAGTCTGTGAAAGTAATTAAAAGATTTAACGCCTTGATGTGTTTGAGCTGAGATTTAATAAAATTACATCAACAAATGTGTATTAGTAATGTATCTAATATTATCCATAAAAGATTTATTTAAAGTACAAGATAAGCTAAAAATAAAAGCATTCTTGTGAAAACTATTTACTGAGGTATCAAATTAAAGATGTACGTGAAATATAATATAATAAAAGATTTATGTTTATTATGACGGTGTTTGATGTTTGTTGGTCTGAATTTGAGGTCCATTCCCTTTTGCTCTATGACTCAAAGTATCACCTTGTAGGATAATTTCCAGACGTTGGAATTGATTAATCTCTCTAGATACAAAGATCTCCTGGAACGAAATAAATCAAAATATTCCCTGCCTGGAACCTGGAGTATGAGACTGTGCAGCATTGCTAAGAGTACTGACTTGATGGGCCCCTGGAACTGCAGAACAAACACAAGTGGACAGTGTGACTAACCCTGCTGTTTGTTTCTCTCTCTCTCTTCCATTGAGTTAGTGCCAGTGAGTAAATATTTGTTGTCCATCTCCAGCCTCCGACCTCCCATTTCGACGTCTTATACACGAACCTATCGGCGAAAGCAAAGAAAATACTCCGCGTCGCAAAGATAAATCGTGGTATTGTATCCATTCCATTGTCAGTTTGTATAAACAGATAGAGTACAATCAAAGCCCTTCTTGTTGATGATACAACAATCAAAAGTTAATTGTCTCGAGGCCAATACATGTATTGACATATTGTCTAACAATATGTTATTTATATGTATAATTGTCTTACAATTATTTACTTTTCTTCTATAAATGGATAATTTCATATTCCTATATATTCTTTATTGTGCTCAAATTACAATCTACCTGATTAGGCAGCCCAGAGACCTCGCAAGTCCACATGGTTGTCACTTCCCTCGCATGCGGAAGAGGAAGTGAAGTCTTGGGAAGTCCCCCAAGCTCCGCCATCAGCCGTGTCACCGGATACGAGCCAGCGGAGGCTGACGAAGAGCGCGAGAGCCACATACGCTCAGGACTTGATTGGAGAAACTGGCCATTGCCAGGACTCCCACGGTCACGCATTTGTAGCAGGTCACGATGCCACTGCCGTTTCAGTCTCCGAGGTGGATTATAGGGATGAGCCTTTATTTCATAATCACACATTAATCGAATCCAATAATTATGAAAGTCATGTGTGTTAGTCGATATGCAAGCACAGCAAGAACGAATGGTTCAAGATAGGATTATTAACCCTGAATGAGAAAGCATCAAGACATGAATAGTTGCAAATAATATGTAATTTGGAAATGTATGTCTCGAGGCCCTGGTTCGAAAATATGTACAAGCATTCAGCTTGTAGTTAAGGTATACACCGATATATAAAAAATAAAATTTTAACAGCCAACAATAGAACCCGTTATTTCATACTTTATTTCGGATATTATATACTAACTATGCAAGTACAGTGGAATCCCGATATTTCGTATCCCGATTATTCGTATTTCTTTTCTAATTCGTACAAATTCGCCGGTCCCCAGAGAAAACCCCGGTAAGTGGTATAAAAACAATGCAATGCAGTCCCCTCGGTAATTCGTATTATTTTTATGCTCGAGGTCACTTAAAACGTCTTATAATACGTATTTCCAGCTTAAAAACCTCGTTAATTCGTACTGTTTCAAGAAAGGGAAAGAGGACAGTGAGAGAGCAGAGAGCAGAATGAGAGCGAGATAAATGTTTTCTAGGAAGGCCCATATGTAATTCATACTCTTTTTACTGAAAGGAAATAAGGAGAGGGAAGAGGGAAAGTTTTAGGAATTGTACTAAGCTTTTCTTTCGTTCCTACAGTTCAGTCTCGTTTTCGTTATCGTTGTGACACGTTATCAATTTCACGACGGCCTGGCAGTAGTGAAGATGTTAACCGTCTTCCAGATGTTAATCCATCTGAGGTCACGTTGACGGTGAAGATGAAGAGGGCGATGAAGATGATGTACCAACAATTACTGCTAAAGTTGCTAAACAATACGTGGACAACGTGCGCCATTTTTCAGTAAAATCATATGTTGGTCTGAACACTCTTGACAAAGCAATTGACATTACCCGTCTGCAAGGATTGCGTCAAAAAAACGGATTTTTTTCGAACAAAGGTTAGATTGGTGTTTATATAATCTAGAACATAAGTATGTACATATTTTTTATTGCATGTTATATTTATTTTTTTTATTATGTTTATTTGTTATTGTTTAGGTTAGTTCTAAGGTGTGTTTATTGCATAGTTTTTATCCTTACTACATTGTACATTCTTCTTAATACATACACGTTTGCATTAATACGTTTTTAATTTTGTAGTCCCGATAATTCGTATTAAACAGTCAGTCCCTTGACAATACGAATTATCGGGATTCTACTGCATATATTCCAGTAGAGCTCATTACTAATGAAAAATTTCTTGTCAGAAGGAAAGGAAGCCAGTTTTCCCCTTTCCCTTCCAGTTTTCCCGAGTAAGACAGCTTCAATGTTCAACGCAGAGGGATATGCTTACCAGGAGTGGAGCAAGGCGGTGGTACTAGAAGGCTGGTTAAGGAAGGTTGAGGATGAAGAACAAGGAAATGAACACCTTTCCTTGTGCTTTCTTAGGAGAGTCACCCGAGGCTCAACCAGCCTTACGAAGTTTCGGGTTAGAATCACTTGATGCTCCCGATACACCAAGAGACTTTGTCAACATTGCCCTAATTCCTGCACATTAGATATTTCCATTGCTGGCCCATAACTATGAGGAAGCTGACACGGCGCAGGGATAGAGAGATAGGAAGCTTCAGTATCTGGCATCAATTGCTGTAATTAATGATGTCTGTATCACGGGCAGGGCTCGATAGCGGACCGCTTTGTACTGGCTAATTGGGGCTGGCTGGAGCCTAATGGCACGATCTGTCAGCGATTTGGTTGCGCCGTTCTGGTGGCTCCATATGGGGCTACGGGGCAGCGTGTGGCAGGTGGGGGCCTAGATGGATTGATATGGTGTATTCCCTGATCCAAAGGAGGGAGGCTTTACTTTCAAACATCAACAAGGCCATATTCTTTCGTCTGCCCGTATGTTTGTAGTATAGAATAGCGTTAGTAAAAGTTATCGACACGACGTAAAAGAAAATATTCAAATAACCCAAGATATATACATTAAGATGCCATGGATGTTGGAATTTCCGAAATTTACCACCTGTAATTTTAATTTTAATTAATTTTTTTATACATAAACTTTATTATGATAAAAATACAATGTAATTGTAATCTCATTCATACCATATTTACAGTTATTCATTCACTCCCCAGATTCCTCCCAAATGGGGGTAAAATAACACCAATCATAATTTCTCCTACGGGAATTGTCGTTCCAAAATATTAAACAAAACGTGTATACCAAAAAAAAAAAGAAAAAAAAATTCAAATGAGTACATAATAAGTTATTTTAAAATCAACAGAAACATGTAGATTTGGGAGGCCTCTGGGCGGTTTGTAAATATTGTATGAATGAGCGAGTGAATGATGAATTGTAAATATGGTATGAATGAGAACATTTATCTCAATTACTTATTGACTAATAAGACAGATTCTAATTTTAGCACAATAACTGATGATCTATAAATGTGTACTCCGCCCAGCACGGCTGTACGGTGCCCCGCTACTTACCCACATGCCCAAATGTCTCCAACATTTCCAGAATGGTATCATCTCGGGAGTTTAAAGAACGCTTGCACCCGTTGCTTGGTGTGCCGTCGGTGGGTGAGTTCGTCCGCCGGAGACACATCAAGTTTTTGACTCGTTGCAGCACCTAACCAACCCAGTGTTTAACACTATGACCCCACCACCCCTCCCTTATCGATGGCAACAGACTGTCGGGGAAAAATTAGGTTAAGAATTAGTATGTAAGTTAGTTTTAAGTTTGATCAAAAAGGTGAGCCCCATCACCTTTATTAGTCAGTTTAGTCCAGTCACGTATAATGTATATTATACTTGTTTATTTCTTATATAATTTTTATAAAATGACTTAACCTGTATATAATGTAGCAATGCTACAAGAAATACAAAAATAATTTGTAAATAGATTCGCCTGAGGATCTATAATTGTATATAAATATCTGTAAATTTGAAGGGGCTATGAAGGGAAAATAATAGCAGAATAAAGAATATTATATATATAATCAACAAAGTTGTGAATGAGTCCCAAATATAAAATATTTATATAATATAATAATACTAGTCAACATGAGTATAAAATATGTTAGCAGGCAAAATTATTTGTTTCAATGAAAAATGAATAGGATAGAAAACTTTGAATCAAGAGGAATCGATTTCATGAAGTCTTGTAATTAGTTAACTATCGATGGAAGAGACGGAATGCAGCAGACCCCAGTAAAGCCTTAACGGACAGATATGACCTGTTGCCTGGGATATCGCAGTTAATTAGGTAACAAGGTAGCAGTTAGCGGAGAATTAGCAGGCACAGTGACCTGAATGCTTCGGTTGACATCTCACCAGTCCGGACCTTCATAATTGCTACTGGTTCGATAACTGCTCTGTTGCGGGTCGGCGATATTGTTCTGTTTAATCTCGCCAAATAACCATTCTGTCCATTAGCTTATTTATTCTGTCAGAGGACAGATGTGTCACTTCCCGAAACAATTAAGCACAAGAAAAACTAAGCTAATACAATCAAAAACAGCAAGTCAAATGTAAAATATCAAGTATGAGCGATACCCGCAATCTGATTTCATACACTTTGGAAATCGACACCACCCAGTAACCGACCAACGATGACCGATGTCCAGAAAATTTTGATAGTTATTCCAATATTTTTTTTTCTCGATATAATACTACTCCGTGCGACACATCTGACTGAGCATTGAATTGTTTAAAAAAAAAGAAAAAAGTGTACTTTATTGTAGTCCAGGCTTTGAAATGAATGTAATAAACAGGTTAACAACATTCGTTATTATTAGCAATATAGGAAGCCTCAACAAATGTGCTAAATACTAACCAAATAAAATTGAATGCTCATTTTTTATATTATATTCTTTATTGTGCTAAAATTAGAATCTGTCTTATTAGTCAATAAGTAATTGAGATAAATGTTCTCATTCATACCATATTTACAATTCATCATTCACTCGCTCATTCGTACAATATTTACAAACAGCCCAGAGACCTCCCAAATCCACATGGTTGTCACCGTCCTCGAATGCGAAATAGGAAGCAGAGCCTTGGAAAGTCCCCAACGCTCCTCCGATATCCGCGTCACCGGATACGAGCCAGTGGAGGCTGACAAAGAGCGCGAGAGCCACAGACGCTCAGGACATGATTGGAAAAACTGGCCATTGTCAGGACTCCAACTGGTAAGCATTTGTAGCAGGTATTGAGGCGACTGCCCTTTCAGTCTCCGAGGAGGATTATAGGGATGAGTGGCGAAGTGTAATGACAGTGCTAGGGGATTAGGGTGGTTGGATAGGTTACTATGGAATTTCATGAACTTGGAAGGGTATGAGTTCAAAAATGTAAGGTATATTAAGATCATTATGAAGGGTTTTGTTGCTTGAAATAAAGGACGTTTGATTGAAAGGATTGGATGCGCTTGATGTTTGACTTTTTTACAGTCCCTTATAGCTCTATTCCTTATGTCCCCAGATTGTCTTAAATATAACTTTGTACATCAGTAATTTATTTTCTATTGAGAGATGGAACGTCCTTTGAAGCAATCTTGAATAAGTAGCAATTTGAAAAAAAAATAAGTAGGGCCAAAGTAGTGAGTTTATTGTAGTCTAGGCTTTGAAATGAATGTAATAAACAGGTCAACAACATTCGTTATTATTAGTTATATAGGAAGCCTCGACAAATGTGCTATATAATAACAACCAAATAAAATTTAATGCTGACTGTCATTTAAATTTATGTCTTTGTCATTTTATACAAAACTACATCCAAGTTCGTGAAATTCCATAGTAACCTATCCAGCCACTCTAATTCCATAGTCATTGTACCAGTCACTGCTCCCCTCATCCCTATAATCCCCCTTGGAGACTGAAACGGCAGTTGCCTCGTGACCTGCTACAAATGCGTGACCGTGGGAGTCCTGGTAATGTCCGGTTTCTTCAATCATGTCCTGAGCGTCTGTTGCTCTCGCGCTCTTTGTCAGCCTCCACTGGCTCGTACCCGGTAACGCGGCAGACGAAGGAGCGTGGGGGACTTCCCAAGACTTCGCTTCCTCTTCACTGAGTAGTGACAACCAGGTGGATTTGGGACCCCCCTGGGCTGTTTGTAAATATCATATGAATGAGCGAGTGAATGATGAGAACATTTACCTCAATTACTTATTGCCTATTAAGTATTAAATAAGGCAGATTGTAATTTTATCATAATAAAGTTGTTTATAATAAATGAAAAAAATAAAGAAAACTATTAATACAAGAAATAAATGAATAACAACCTATACTGATCCCCCCCCCCCTTTGGGAACGATTAAAAATATATTTTTTAGCCGAGCCCAAAAATGCATCGTTGATTTACTTGTTAGGTTTTAGTTTAGATTATTTTCACTACTAACAAAAGTTTTAAATAATGAATACTTGTAGCAAGGAAACAGGATTTAGCTATACCACATATTGAACCCTAAACCTACAGCTGTTTCGGCCCACAGAAAACGTGGGCTTGTGCTAAAGCTATTGTATAATTACGTTAAGATAATTGATTATAGGGCGGAAGCGGTCACAGATGCTAAATCGACGCTTCACGAGATGAATAGGTAATCAGGGAGGCGGCAGTTAACTTGTCCTCCAGCTATCGAGGGCTGCAGATTTACAGGCTTCGGCGCCCTTGTAGCTTGTTACATTAAGTCCTGGCTCTTGTAGGACCTCAGCAGGGCAACAATGGGACCGGACCGTCCTTTAGCTCCGTACAATTGCATTGTAATGTTAAACTCTTGATGAGTTCTTGTACAGTACAGAATTCACCGAAAAAAAAGAAAGCTTGCAGAAAACGGTGAAGAAGTTTGAAAACTTCAAAAAGTCACAGGCAGAGCTTAAATGGGTTAGAAATCAAGGAGGAAGGTTCATGAATCAAAGTAATGAAGACTACTTTTCATTGCTAAGATATGCTAGATGGGATATGTGGAAGGGTTGAATGGCCAAAATTTGACGTTTGAAAATTGCTTTTTTGATTAGAAAAGTATGCGTAGGTCAGAATGTCAAGTGTAATTGGAATTCTTGAAATAGTGTTCATGTTTGTGTCATAATGAACCTGTTTCTTTCAAATTTTCTTCTTGAAAGATCGTGGATAAATTTAAATTGAATCGAAAACTGTAAGCGACGAAATCTTCACAAAAAAAAAAAAATGAATTGTATAGTAAATCATGAGTGAGTAAGATCATGAGCAGACATCAACAGAAGTTGAAAGTAACAAAATATGAGTTTTAAGTATAAGTATATAAGTAAAGAGTTAGAAGTATAAACTCAACAAATGTCACTACGCAGTAAATGATATATATGTAACTTTATTATGATAAAATTACAACCTGCCTGATTGGGCTATAAGTAATTGTGATAAATGATCTCATTCAAACCAATTTACAATTTTCATTCAGTCGCTCATTTATACAATATTTACAAACAGCCCAGAGGCCCCCCAAGTCCACATGGTTGTCACCTACCTCGCGTGCGAAGGAGGAAGCGTAGCCTTGGAAGTCCCCATGCTTCTACGTCAGCCACGTCACTGGATACAAGCCAGCGGAAGTTGACCAAGAGCGCAAGAGCCACAAACGCTCAGGACATCATTAGAGAAACTGGCCATTGCCAGGACTCCCACTGTCACTTATTTTTAGCAGGTCACGAGGCCACTGCCGTGTTAGTCTCCGAGGAGGATTATAGGAATGAGTGGTGCAGTGCAATGAGTGTGCTAAATTTCTTCTTTTTAAATTATGATTCGTTCTGCATTGTTAAAGTCACAAAAATAAATTTATCGATGTTCCAAATAATAAGCTTTAGAGCAAAACATAAAACTATATCTATGTGAAGCTTCTTTTGGTAAACAAAATCGTTTAATAATTTTTTTTTTAATAATTATTCAAAGTAATTGTTTTTAAATTACCCCCTTATTATCCTTTCTTTGTTTGCGTTGCATTCATATCGAACATAAAAATTTGCTCATAATGTATTACTACGGACTCCCCACCTTCACGTTCGTATACCTACCTCCGTACTCCGGATGTTCCATTGTCGAGGCTAGCCGAGAGCTGTGACTGGCTGACAGTACAAGACGACGACACGGCTGTCCTAATCAGTGCCCAGTGACGGCCCTTTGAGGCCAGGAATAGAAGAGAGGGTTAACTTTTCACCGCCGCAGCCGCCCACTTGTTGCTCCTCTCTGCCCTCCAAAGGGCTCGCAGGTCCGGCTCTGTAATTAGTTATCGGGGCCATCTTCTCTTCAGGCTTGTTAGGGCAATCTCGTTATGGCAATTGTTTGCCTTTCCAGGTATACAATGGGTGGACTGTTGTGAAAGCTTAGGTCCACCAGGTGGTCCATGAAGTCACAGAAAGTAGATGTATATCTCTTAATGTTCAACTCTTTCTTAAAATGACAATCAATCACAAGCACATAAAAAAAAATCTATAAATACAAAAAATCTCTGCTTTCACTATATTTGTCACTTGTCCTCCTCGGAGGCTGAAACGTCAGTTGCCTCGTGACCTGCTATAAATGCGCGACAGTGGGAGTCCTAGCAACGGCTAGTTTCTCCAATCATGTACTGAGCGTATGTGGCTCTCGCGCTCTTGGTCAGCCTCCACTGGCTCGTATCCGGTGACGCGGCTGACGGAGGAGCGAGGAGGACTTCCCAAGACTCCGCTTCCTCCTTCGCGCGCGAGGGAGGTGACAACCATGTGGACTTGGGGGGTCTCTGGGCTGTTTGTAAATACTGTATGAATGAAAACATCAAAATTACTTATTGCCGAATGAGGTAGATTGTAATTTTATCATAATAGTTGTTAAACTGAAGAAAATATAATCATCAACCTGTGTAGTAATGACGCGGATCTCCGTGAAAGCTCACATCAAATAATTTTGAGGAATGTGTGGCATACAGAATAAAACGTGGATATTCCAGATATTCCCCGTTAAACGTTAAACAAGAACTCAGATCGCGCAAAACCGAAGTCAAATTTCCAAAGCGTGTTTAAGCCTCATCTCACTGTCCAATTGGATGTTGTTTGGTTGTAAATTAGACCCGTAATTTCTGGTTTGTCTTCTTTGACTTTGAAATATCAAATATGCATATAGGCATGGGATCTCTTACGCTGCGTTGCGCCATATACGTGAAGTACTTGATTCTAACGCTTTTGCCTCGTTAATAAACTTTTATATTGAAATTAATAATCTTGACGTTAAAAACTAAAACTGACAATTTATAATCATTTCATTATTTAATATTGATAACCGGTGTCAGTACTGAAGATACTGATGAAATTATTATTGCAGCAGCACAGCGAGGCGTCATTAACTGAGGCTACAGCCGGTTTTGCTGACGTTCACGAACAACTCGATCACCGAGTATCATAACCTCAACTATACAATAATTAGTTCCTACAGCCTAAAGACTTTTTTTATACATTTTCAATAAACGCGATTCTCTCATTTGATTAACCACAGTGAGTTCTTTGGTGTCATTATATAAAGAAGTTTTTTTTAATTATATGTCAATTCATATTTCTGTTGAAAAAAAAACCTTCAATTGTAACAAATTAAAATTCATGAACTCCTTCAGTTGGGCCTTTATTAAAAAAAATAATCAGGAAAGGGAAAAGGAAACCGGACAAGAGAGCATAAGAGAGAGAGAGTGAGAGAGAGAAAGAGTGAGAGAGAGAGAGAGAGAGAGAGAGTGAGAGAGAGAAAGAGTGAGAGAGAGAGAGAGAGAGAGAGAGAGAGAGAGAGAGAGAGAGAGAGAGAGAGAGAGAGAGAGAGAGAGAGAGAGAGAGAGAGAGAGAGAGAGAGAGAGGTTAGAGGAAAAGCGAGTTATACATTGAAGGGCGAAACCGCATATGGGACAAGGTTCAAAAGGAATGGGCGATGAGCGGGCAAACAAGCGAGGAGGATTGGCAGCCCTTTTTAGCCGCGTATCAAATCCCTCAGACATGGCAGAAAGGGCGGGTAAGTGGATTTGGGACCCCGGCCCATCCCCGCTGCTCTCTCATTAGGCAAAGTATGTCAAAGCCCCACCCACAATAAGCCAAATACACATTAAATTAAATTCACAATACACAACTGTTTTCCCTTCTACGTAGAAACAGCTAGCGACTAAAGGTAGAAAAACAATTTAAAAAAAAACAACTTGAAGCTTAAAAGAATTAATAATTTAATGGACTTTGAAATGATTGCTAACCATGAGCATACAAAAGAGTTGAACCCCCTTTATTGCGAGATCGGATTTGGTTTATAAAAAAAGATAAATTCATTAGTGGACATTTCGGCATAGTCTCATTTTGAAAGAAGAATGATGGTGACAACTACACCTTAACGAGATCGAGTATTGGTGCAATCAATGGCGGATCAAAGTTAATGAAGCAAAATGCTCCCACATTACCTTCACCCTTTGTCGCAAGACTTGTCCATTAGTTTATTTTAATTCTATTCCTCTCCCAGTAACCGAGACAGTACGGTACTTAGGCTTCCATCTCGACAAACGACTGACCTGGAACCCACATACGAGACTAAAAAGACAAGAACTAAACAGACGCTTTGGACAACTGTACAGACTACTTCAAAGGACATCCCATCTCTCAATAGAAAATAAACTACTAATCTACAAAGTTATACTTAAACCAATCTGGACATACGGAATAGAGCTATGGGGGACAGCAAAAAAGTCGAACACCAAGCGTATCCAATCCTTTCAATCCAAAGTCCTGAGAACAATAGTAAATGCCCCTTATTATGTCAGCAACAAAACCCTTCATAACGACCTTAATATACCCTACATTCTAGAACTCATCCCTTCCAAGTTTATGAAATTCCACAGTAGCCTTTCCAACCACCCTAATCCTGTAGCACAGTCTTTGCACTGCGCCACTCATCCCTATAATCCTCCTCGGAGACTGAAACGGCAGTGGCCTCGTGACCTGCTATAATCGCGTGACAGTGGGAGTCCTGGCAATGGCCAGTTTCTCCAATCATGTCCTATTGTATGAATGAGTGAGTGAATGATGACTGTAAATATGGTATGAATGAGATCATTTATCTGTATTATTATTGCCTTATAAAAGGCAGATTGTAATTATTGCACAATAAAGTTATAATAATAAAAAAAAAAAAATGGTGACAACTGTGTAAATCTTATGAACAAATTGTCAGTTCTTCTGATCAGCACCTAATGAAAACATACATCAGTGAAACATAACATGCCAATCTCTCATAAATCTAACAAAACTTACTAACAAGTAAGTACAAATAAGAAACATTTTATTGGTAATTATTGTTAGTAATATCCAGGGGGCTCTCGGCTGAGTTTGATCACAATAGCACATGTCAAGGCCAACTTAAATCAAAAATTCTTTTTAAAAAGCGACAGGTCATGACAGCTTGACCTGTGTCTGACTCAAAGGGTTAGTTTTGACATTCACCATTTCCATATCTCCCTTCTGAGACAAGTAGCGGTAACTACTGAATAAATAAGACGTTATCTGAAAATACGACGAGACTGGGCCCCTAGCCAAAGACAGCGGTAATAAGATGTAAACAGCTACTGTACGCTATGATTTACGGCGAGCGGCTCAAGACGAATGACAGCGTACCCTCTCCTCCCTCTACGTAGTTCGCGGGTGAGGAAATACTGCCGGTGATAAATGACACGAAAGAGCGAGGAGCGATAATTCATTCGGCGCGAACATACGGACAGACGGACTGTCACTGCTTCCGGTCACACTATATCACCGGGCCACTGGTGTGTGGACACGCCGGCCACGTGGCATCCATCACAGTGTCAGATCGAAGTTTAGATCAACAAGGATCACTGTTTGGACACCTTTGAGCTCTCGCTTGGGTAAGTAGCTTGTTTACACGACACCGATGGCGGCAGATCTGAAGGAGCCTGTATACACGTGTATCTCACATATACATACATATGTATATGTCTATATATGCATAAAGGAGGCCGAGTCGAAATAAATCAAAGAGCAGAGGAAATGAAGATATAGTAAACATTGAAAAAACAAACTCAGAATCACTCCTCTGAAAGAGTTTTTGTGAGTTCTACCGTAGACAGATAAATCTCGAAACAACGATTAACCATTTCACTGTACGGTAAAAGACAATAGTATTCTAAACTTTTTTTTTTTGTGATTTCTTTTAAGACAAGACAACCAGTCTTACAATAAGGACACAAGCACTGATCAGTCTTTATGCAATTAACACTTAGCCGAAATTATTGATGACGAAGCCTTAGTTTCTCAATTTAAAAAAAAAATGGTAAATAGATAAAAAAATAATGGCATAATGAGCAAAAGGGGTATCGGGACCATTATACAATTTTATTTATTTCCGTCACTAGTTCATCGAACGGGGGGGGGGAGATATTTTTATTTTTAACAGTAGATGATTACAAATGACAGCTAGGTATCGTTTAGGAGATCCTAAAAAAATAATTTCAAAGACAACAGATATGATTAAAAGTATTGTATAAAAGCTAGGCACTTTTGACTCATCATCATAACAATTATCATATGATTCTCTTTGATGTTTACAAGCGAGCTATTTGACGTACTACTACCATCAGAGAGTAATCCTCACTATAACAGACTAATCTGATATTACCTGGGACAAGTGAGGACTATGTTTCATCGATAAGCATAATTTATCAAGTCATAAGACAATTGTTCATAATTTCAACTCTACATGTTAGCAATATGTTTAGCCACTTTTAGAGAGCAAGTCAATTTTTTATTAATATCAATAATGTAAAATAATTTCATTTGATGCGCTCTTCATTGATGAATCAGAGATTTGTAGGAACCATCACTGGAATTTGACATAGGATTTTATTTGAACTTTATAAGCATAGCTGGAAGGATAATGGAATCGATAATTTAATTTGCCCGGACTAATGAAGCCCTAATCCCTGGCTACTTCAATCATAAACGAGCACGTCATTTCGCCTCGATAATAAAACTCAATAAATGATCATTTCACTCATATATCGCGATTTATTAAATTATTTCTATCGCGAATCCATGCAAGTTTTAACATTTCAGTAATTAGAAATTTACAAAGTAATAATAACTATGTCATTTTAGCTTGTTTGTGTGTTTTATGGTTTAATTGCTGGCCATATTAAGTGAAAAATGTCCTAGTTATTTATTGTTTAAAAAAAATACTTTGGGCCTCGCATTACCTACTTCATGTACTCCATTTAGAATTATGCTCCTTCATCCAACCATTCTTAAGTGACTAAACTCTCTCAGGGTTCGAATATTTCTGACGTACCATAAAACTGAATTTATTCGAGGTTGTCTCTTAGCACCAACTGTCTTTACACGCGGAGAGCTAAAATAAACTGTTATTAGCATACCTTAATTGCTGCCAAGCCTTTACATGTCAAAAATAAGGTACACAAATATACGTAAATGGCATCATAATTCTTTCCATAAGCTACTTATTTCTTATTCATAAGTGCTTACAGAATCTTATACTGCCATTATCAAGTGCGTTAATACTAACGTGGTCTGGCTTGCTACTGCTAAAAGAAAAACATTTTATCGTAATATATTGCTAACTTCACCCAACCTGTCGCTGCGTCTCAAACTGATGATCCTTCGGCCATCTCTGCTGTACGGTGTCCCGCCATTTACTCACTTGACTGACAGTACAGCCAAATGCCTGCAACAATTCCAGAATCGGATCATGAGAAAAGTGGTCCGATAACCCTCTCTTGAGAGGTTAAAGAACGCTGACCTGCACCCGTTGCAGGTGGGTGAGTTCATCCGCCGGAGACACATCAAGTTTTTTGACTCGTTGCAGCACCTAACTAACCCAGTGTTTAACACTATGACCCCACCACCCCTCCCGCATCGATGGCAACAGACTGTCGGGAAAAATCAGGCTAAGAATTAGTATGTAAGTTAGTTTTAAGTTTGATCAAAAAGGTGAGCCCCATCACCTTAATTAGAGTCAGTTCAGTCCAGTCACATATAATGTGTATCATTATATATTTTTTATAAAATAACAAAACCTGTATAGAGTGTAGCGACGCTACAGGAAATTCAAAAATAATTTGTAAATAGATTCGCCTGAGGATCTATAATTGTATATAATTATCTGTGAATTTAAAGGGGCTATGAAAGAAAAAAAAAAACTAAACTAAACTATTGTACCATGGTCTTTATTTGGTATGGTTTTTGTGAGCTCCAACGATGCTACTTAAGTTCATATGAGGCTTTCTAACAAATTGTGTAAATGAATAATTTATTTTTCTAAGATTTAATTTCAAGTGTTAACCTTCAAGCCTCTTCCTATCCTTCATCACTAAAAGTGAAAGATGAACACTTACAAATGGAGCAATGGGGCATTAAAGCTGGAGTATGGGCGATGATGCCCTCAAATGAGAGCTCTCCAGAAGGAGGGAGTAAAGGAGGGATTGGTGTGCATCCCCCCCCCCTCGGAGCCTCCAGCTGGTCGCAGAAATCAAATCAGCGGCGAAATGAAATGGACGTCTCCCCCCCCCCAGCCAAACAATTCCATCTCTGTTCAATTTGAATCCGAGTCCTCGAGCCCCATTCGATTAGAGCCGAGCAACTTTTACACGGCCGTCCAAATGGGGCAATTAGGCGTCAACTGAACCCTCTGCTAACCAAATCACCTCCCCAACGGCCTCATGTCGGGGGGACCTGTGCGTCTTTAGCTCGTTGACGGAACGGCTGGAGCCAAGGGTTGGTTGGTGATGATGAACCGCCCGGATGTGAGGATGGGCTATTTGGATATGCTTAGGGTGCATATGACTAACATTACACTACTTTCGTGTTCATTAATACCTAGAAGGGCTTTTGGCGCTTCCAAGACTCTTCTTCTGCCAGTCACCTTCCCTTCCCACAGTTCTTCCCTAAGCCAATCTGGGCTTCACAACACCTTCTTAGGTACGAGGGCTTCAAGTCCAGTAGAAGTAGATAACTTTAATGCCACCACCACAGCTGACCTAACTGGTTATCCTTTGCTGGGAACCTTCGAAGTGATTTGTATTTTAAAGATTAGATTGCATATGATAAGTTTCTTGTGAGCTTCAACGTCTGCTTCCGAATATCATAAGCTAAGAACATTACGCTTGAAGGACAAAAAAAAATATAAGAATATCCATAGATACATTCCTCCTCAATGTTTCGTTAAATACTTGCTAAAGCATTGATAGTGAAAAAAAATAAACACCTTTTTTGTAAAAAAATACTATACTTTCTTTAGTTCAATGATATTGGATCTCGTAAAATTGTCTTTGAATGAATTAAATAAATGATTAAATTATGGGGGAAAATACCGTCTTTTTTTTTTTCTCAACCCCTTTATTTAAAACATTTTTAACAAATTATGAACCATAAGAATTTTATGCATTGGCGATAAGTGGCTCCATCTTCTGCATTACTGCATATAATGCATTGTAAGGAGGGTAGTATAACAAAAACAGATTTTCTTTGTATGGTTAAAATTACAAAAACCAATATACTGCACTAGGTGATGGGGCTCACCTTCGGTTACAAAAATGGGAAAAACTTACAAACTAAAACTTAAAAACGAAAGCGTTCCTGCCTTGACAGCGTCCTGCCATCGATAGGGGAACGGAGGGGGGGGGGGGGTTATCGTGTTAAACACCGGGTTTGTCAAGTACTGTAGCGAGTCGAAAAATTTGATATGTCTAATTTGAATGAATTCATCCACCGTAGGCAGATCAAAGATCTCGTGAACCTCACTGCTTCTCCGCTGCTCGAATGAAGTATGTCTGACCACTTTCATAAGTATGGCGTTTTGGAATTGTTTGAGTCGCCGAGCTGTCGTATACGTCAAATGACGGAAAAGCGTTGCACCATACAGCAGAGCAGTCTCTTATAGATAACACTCTTATAGTTCATGAGCTTGAGGCGCAGTGATAGATTGGGGGAAGTCAATAAATGCGTTAGCAGGTAAGACTTCGTGCGTGTCTGCTTCAACTTCCTTGCGAAATGGTAGCCGTACCAATTATACCGTCTTTGAGGCGTGAATCGCTTTAATACGCCCCGTTACTGCATTTTAACCAAAACTTAATGAAAGTTAAATGCTTAACATAGTAATTCAATTGCGTGGTTCCCGTCGAGATGAATTACAATGATAATACGAAAGTTGACAATGATAAAATGTTTCACCTGAGGTTTTACAACAAAGGCAGCCTCCGACTGTCAGGACTCAAATCCATCTGTTGGCACAAACAAGAGAGAGCGAGCAAAGCAGAAAAGTAAGCCTGAAGGCTGCACCTGGTGCACCTCAGATTACAATCCTCTCACTCTTCGTCCCCCCGGCAGTCAATGGAGTGTTTGCTACACGTGTCCCTGTTTCCGCTGATGAAGTGCTTGGGCCAGCGTTCAATGATGACTTCCTGTGCTCTTCAGGGAGGGGGGGGGGTTGTTCGGAAGTATTTGTCAACGTATTAACTATGGCGGTTCCGCCACAGCGGGGGAATGAATGTATCGCTGAAATGTTGAAGATTCAAGAAAGTACGTTTAGAATTTGTCATGTAAGAAGAATGTTATTTGTGGTAACAGTGGAACCTTACATTACAGCATACACGCATAAGTGTTTTCAAAGACGGAATTCTAAGGTGACCATTAACTTTGACACTAAAATCTTTATTTGCTTTTTTTCACAGACTATTTGAAAGGAAATTTTTTGTTTCGATCATAAAAGATACAGCCAATCCACTGTTTGAGATATCTTAGAAATTTGGTAAATCGTAACCAGTCTATACAAAACTGATTTTTCGTCTTTTATAGACTAATGCATTTTAGTGTCATATGTTTTTTTTATATTAAAAGCTAATTGGTGTAGATTTCTTAACCTTTTAATATACATTTCTCCAGTTAACACGTTGCCGCACACTTTTAATTTGACGATCGTGCTCAGAAACTCTTTTTTTTTCTCAGTTGTTTATGACTGCCAGATGAAATCGAGTGTAAGTTGTATGTTTGGAAGTGAAAATTATCACATTTGGCCACAGTTTTTCCAAAAAAACTGTCGACTGCTATAACCGTCATTTGCTCATCATGTCATTTTTTCTTTTCCCGGTGCAAATGACGGCTATGACATTGATCACATCTGTCAACTCCCTGACATATTCAAGTTGTATTCAACTATATCATTTGGTTTATTCTTTATTTGTCCAAATTTGTTAGTAACTTCCACCATTTCCGGATGATGATATTTTGTTATGGATAAAACGTCCCGTTTATCTCGCCATTTCGATACATAAATTTGACCTCTACGCCATATATGTTCACCCCTTTTTAACATTTTTGATGTTACTTCTTTCGGATTACCTTTTCTGTTAGAACGAAGCGTTCCGGTTGTGTGTGTTTCATGTTTTAGCAGCTCTTTTGAAAGCTCGATACTGTTGTAAAAATTGTAAATAAACAGATGATGTCCTTTACTCAAATATGGCTGCATTAACCGTAAAACAAGACTACTTGTTTTTGATGTTTCCTGTATGTTGTCTGATTTTCCTTGATAAATTTCAACATTTAGAACATATCCGTCCGGCGTATTAAGTTCAAATAGTTTTATGCCATATCTTGCTTTTTTCCCTTTTATATATTGTCGGAAACTTAGCCGACCTCGAAACAACAAAAGGGATTCATCCAATGAAAGTGCTTTTGACGGTGAATATGCCACTTGAAAATTATCGAGAATTGGCTGGAGTATGGGGTAAATTTTGTTTAATTTTTGGGTACTGCTGTCATAATGCTGTCATAATGTCCATTGATGCATCGTAGTAGCTGTTCAAACCCGCGACCCGTCATAGTGTACGCAGATATTGGTGAATAGTAAAGAGGATTATCAGTAAACAAGTGTCCATTTTTTTATTGATTAAAATGTGCACGACGGCTATAGCCGTCATTTGCGGCAACGTGTTAATGTAATATGTAATGTAATATACATGTTATTATGTACAAATTTTTAAATAATTTATGGCCTGTATTTTATAGCTATGACCCCAACAAGGTTAAGGGCTTACTGTGGACGAATTCATCCAACGTAGACATATCAAATTTTTCGACTCACTACAGTACTAGACAAACCCGGGTTTAACACTATAACCCCCGCTCCGTTCCCCCATCGATGGCAGGACGCTGTCGCAGTAGGAACACTTTAGTCTTAGGTTCTAGTTTTAGGTTTAGTTTTTCGTTTTTTCTCCGGTTGTAAGCTGGAGGTGGGCCTCATCACCCAGTGTTGTGAATGTGATTGACTTTTTAACATCAATCTGCATTGTATTATATTTATGCCTTCCTTCAAATGCATCTGTATATGCAGCGCGAGGAGAAAAATGTAAATCAAAAATTATTTGTTCATTTTAATGCTTATATAACTAAAGAGGTTTTGAAAAAAAATACTATCATGCCATACCTTGATCGAAAGTTGCAGCATAGCATATTAGCCATTGATCATTGTAATGTAAAGAATAGTTGAACCATGAGAAGTATTTTATCTTCTATGCTTACCTGTAAAAAAAAAAAAAATTAGAATCGAATTAAATTAAAACACACAAATTACATTTTGTCGTAAAGTTCAGTACTTTCTTGTCCCCCCTCCCATGTTCTAAGTGAATATTACTTGCGCACATGGATCAATTTGTCCTGTATTAGCACTTACGCCCCCTCGTACCCTCGCATAGCCGACAGACGGCCTGCCCATTAGCCCCCGACCCCTGTTTACAAGAAGACTGCCAAAAAACAGAGCCGGAGAGCCACCCCCAGAGCGGCAGCTGTTGAGCGATATTTAGCCACCCCCCGCTAGCCAGTATTTATAGCGGGCTAGGAAACAGCCACTTACGAGGGCTGTGCTCGTGAAGAATCTGTTTTCCACAGCCTCCTATCTCGCTCCAACCAGTCTTCTTCTGCCCTATCTTGTCCACTGTCCCGCAGCAAATATGTTGTCCACATAATTTTTTTTTTTTAAACTCGGCAAAAATCTGCTAAAGGATTTGGACAAGGAAGTGGAAAAGATATCTGCTAGTAGGACTTGTCCAAAAAAATGTGGGTGTTCTTGATACTTTATCATATAAATTCTTAACTGTCTTAAGTATGGAGTCGAAAAAGACAGTTTACTTAAGTTTTTTCTTTCATAGCCCCTTTAAATTTACAGACAATTATATACAATTATATATCCTCAGGCGAATCTATTTACAAATTATTTTTGTATTCCCTGTAGCGTCACTAAATTATATACAGGTTTTGTTATTTTATAAAATAAATAAGTATAATGATATACATTATACGTGACTGGACTAAACGCTAATAAAGGTGATGGGGCTCACCTTTTTGATCAAACTTAATTAATTAACTTACATGCTAATTCTTAAACTAATTTTTCTACGAAAGTCTGTTGCCATCGATGCGGAAGGGGTGGTGGGGTCATTGTGTTAAACACTGGGTTTGCCAGGTGCTGCAACCCGTCGAAAAACTTGACGCGTCTCCGGCGGATGAACTCACCCACCGACGGCACACCATGCAACGGGTGCAGGTCAGCGTTCTTTAACCTCTCGCAAGAGATATGTCGGACCACTTTTCGCATGATCTCATTCGGGAAATGTTGGAGACATTTGGCTGTATTGTCAGTCAAGTGTGTAAATAGCGGGGCACCGTACAGCAGAGCTGGCCGGAGGATACATTTATATATCATCAATTTGAGACGAAGCGACAGGTTGGGTGAAGTTAGCAAGTGCGTTAGCCGGTAAGATCTGTGTCGTACTTTTTCTATTTTATTACTAAACTTTACTTACTTATTACTTAGGATTTCTTTCTCGAATTATTTTATAAAAGATTTATGCAAGTGTCTTATACGAGACTCCAGAAAATAAAAGACAAAATCTGGCTTAGGGTTCAATCACAAAAGAATTCAATACAAAATCTCTTGCGCAGTATATAAAAAAAAGAGTCCAATTTTTGGCCGAGTCATTGACGTCCTAAAAAATAAAATAAAAAATAGTCCCAATACACAGCCCAATCTGTGTCCCCCCCCCCACTTTTATACCATTGACGTGTAGTAGATAAACACAGTGATTTTCAAAGTGGCCTACTCAGTCAAAGGGCTACTGCTGCACTGAGAGATAAAGGGCCGGCCGGTCAAACTATTGTATCTCTTCTGATAGAGGGATCTGATATTGAATGGGCCAAATCTGAATGAACACCGAAGCCCCCCGCCCTCCAGTGCCTTTCGGAGGATGAAAGGGAAAGGTAGGGATTTTAAAAAGGACGAGAAAACAGACTTGATGAAAGGTCCTTATATCATCGATCAAAGAGGTTTCTCTTCCAGGCCCTCAATATCCAATTTTAATATCTCTGCGTCTTCCTCTCCAGGGGACAATCCCTTAATACCAGCCACTTCTCCACGACCAATATCACCCTCAAAGTTTTCTCTTTTTAATGTGAAAATATTTATTTTTATTAAACTTTCGGCTTATTTTTCTGATATACATGACCTTTCTTACATTTATCAGCGTATATGTAAGTAATTATTAATAATAACAATTGAATCCATGTGAAATTACCGTCGCGATTCGTTGATTTACTCACCCTTCTTCAACACAGCCTCCTTATCTCGCATAAACATGAATGTTGCGGGCTCTGTAGCTAAGTAACAGGTCAAGTCATAAGTAACTTCCGGTGCAGCTAAGTATCAGGTCGAGTCATAAGTAACTTCCGGTGCAGCTAAGTAACAGGTCGAGTCACAAGTAACTTTCGATGCAGCTAAGTAACAGGTCGAGTCATAAGTAACTTCCGGTGCAGCTAAGTAACAGGTCGAGTCATAAGTAGCTTCCGGTGCAGCTAAGTATCAGGTCGAGTCATAAGTAACTTCCGGTGCAGCTAAGTAACAGGTCGAGTCATAAGTAACTTCCGATGCAGCTAAGTAACAGGTCGAGTCATAAGTAACTTCCGGTGCAGCTAAGTAACAGGTCGAGTCATAAGTAACTTCCGGTGCAGCTAAGTAGAATCTATTGTTCGTATTTACCCGCTATGAGTTACCATGACAACAAGTTTTTGTTTTTACTACAAAGACGAGGCTTCAGTTAGTCTTTTGTCTTACTACTCTCCAGCATTTCGTCACAAGCCCGGCTAAAACCCTGAGGCAGAAACTGATCATATATCAGAGCGTCCTGAGGCCAGCACTGCTGTCTGAAACTCCGCTTTTCCGTTTTCTCCACACCAGCACCATAACTAGACTCCAGAGCGTCCAGAACAACATCCTGCGCACGGCACTATGGCATACCCCTTTTCGTGAAATGAAGGCTCCTGACATCCACGAAATGTTCGAGGTCCCCACCATCACCGAAGCCATCAAAAGAAGACTCGATTCTTTGACTCGATGAAACATTGCCAAAACCCCCTATTCCAAGACATGACACCCCCACCACTACCGGCAAGATGGCAACTCTCTAGAACCGGGAAAGCAAACCAAATGATGGACATAACGGCCCTTGGCCAACTAACAACAATCCCCAGACGGGCACCCATCACTCCTATCCAACTGAATGAGCTTGTACTACATGCCTAGAGAGACTAGGCTCAGCCTTCAGTGGACTCTCACCACAGTGCCGCAACATTTCCACCTCTACCGAGGCTCCCACACTCCTTAATTCCCTCACTCCACCTTCAAGCAGGTACTCCTAGTAAAAGGATCTGCTCACCCCAAATAAATTCCTTTATTTTTCCCTTATCCAGAACCTTAAAAATTTGAGAGCTAAGAAAAAAAAAAGTCTTTTGTCAACTGTTTTGTGTGATAGACGTTACGTTAAACTGGTTTTTTTTAGCCTCTGAAATGTAGAGTCAAAAAGTACATATTTGTCATGTAATGCTTTGGGAATTCAAACAAGGCAAGAGTGCTAGGTGGACCGCTGAAAAAATACGCAATGTATATGGTGAAGGACTAATAACTGATCGGGCAGCTAGAAATTGGTTTATAAAATTCCGTTCTTGAGATACGACCTTAAAAGACGAACCGACGGCTGGACGTCCTTTCGACTTTGAAAACAACCTTTTAAAGGCAACATTAGAGCAAAATCCACGTCAATCAACAAGAGGTATAGCAGAAAGGTTGAATACATCACAATCAACTGTTAACCGCCACCTGGAGAAATTAGGGAAAGTCAGCAAGTTAGGAGCGTGGGTACCTCACAATCTCAGTGAACGGAATAAAAAAGATCGCATGTCAATCGCCACAAGTCTGCTTGCAAACAGGATTGTAACAGGCGATGAAAAATGGGTTACTATGACAATATAGTCCGCAAAAGACAGTGGCTTGATAAGGATCAACCACCCCCTACCAGATCCGAAAGCAAACATCCATGGCAAAAAGATTTGATTGTGTGTATGGTGGGATTGTCAAGGAATAATTCACCAGGAGTTGCTGAAGTCAAATTTAACGATTACTGCGGATAGATACGTTCAGCAGTTGCAAAGAGTGCGAGAGAAACTCCATGAAAAGCGTCCTGCACCCGACAAAATTAATATAATTTTGTTATTTAATGAGAGGAAAGTAATTGTCTGGTAAAAAAAAGGAAGTTACTTATGACTCGACCTAAATATATGTATGTAATAGGAGTGATTATGATTTCTCTCTAGAGATTTAGCTTCGGATTGAGTTCCTCTAGATGTTGGACTATGATAATGACACGAGGTCTAGCCATGAGTACTGCAGAAGGAGCGGGGACGGTACGGCTTGGCTTTATACCGGATTAAAGCAGACTTTGACTAATGCCAACAGTTAAGGCGCACTGGGAGCCTAATTGCAGTTTACCGGGCCTCGCTTTAAGCCACCGCAGATTAAGGTCTCAAGGGTTCTCTCCAGCAGGTTACCAATGCACCGCGGGCTCTTTGCTCCACGGCTACGCTTTGTTCTTCGTCACCAAGGGGGGACGGCTCGCCAAGGCTGGTGAAAAACTGTCGAGAGGTGGTCTGTGCTTGAGGCATGCCGCTTTCTATATTCCAGGTCTTCTTCTACCAAAAAAAAAAAAGAAGTCATATTTGTGTTGAGACTAAGTTGGAAAAGCCCTGGTGGATAAATTAAGCACAATGTCCTGCGGGATATAAGACTTAGCGTCATTGTGCCTCTTCCGTCTGCAGAACGAAGTCGGGTAGGAAGGAGATACACATAGACATAAAGAATAAAGTTTACGTAATAGCCTAACATCAGCTGCACCTTGGATGGTTAAATGCAATTAAAAGGTCGATCTTTTATAGCACAGATTTATTGAGTTATAAGTCGTTTTTTACCACTGACCTTTGAGAAAAGTGTGTATTATAATTTTTCCTGTCAATACTTTTTTATTTTAAATTTTCATTCTGTTTTATATTATTCAACTCTCTTTGAAGACAAAAAAAAAACACAGTCTTTATAATTAGTTCAGAGAAAATGTTAACTAACGTATGAAAAGTTATGGCAGTTTTTTTATCCTTTTCGAAATTTGCTAAAAAATATGACAACGCCTACTAGTGACATTTTGCCATTTTATTTTATTAAATTATGCCTTGTAAAAACATAAAATAATAAAACTAAAGACAATTACTTAAAGTTGTGTGGTGTGTACTATTCAACGTATACACGTCTGAGATTGTAGGAGCCAGGTACAAAAATACCACAGTTACTGCTTTCGCTGGTGACATCACGGTGTACAGTAGCAGCATGAGCGCCAAGGTAGCTCTAAGACAGGCTGAAGTAGCCTGTAACCAGATCAGTGAGAGATTGGGGAGACTCAATATCTCTGTAAACGCGGGTAAGACTGACTGCGTAATTTTCTCTTTTCAAAAGGGAAAAAGCCCGCTACCTACTAGTTACATAGTAGGAACGGAGGAAAATTCACCAGCCAACGACCTAGTATATCTGGGAATCAAAATGGACAGATACCTCCATTTTAGTAACCATTTTGCGAGGAAGTTGAAGCAAACCTGCACGAAGTCTTGCCGGCTTACGCATTTATTGCCTTCCCCTAATCTATCACTGCGCCTAAAGCTCATGATCTACTCAGGCCTAGTCTGCTGTATGGTGCACCGCTGTTTAACAGCTCGGTGACTCCAACAATTCCAAAACGGTATACTGTTGAAAGTGGTCAGAGGTACTTCATTCGAGCAGCGAAGAAACAGTGAGCTGCCTACGGTGGATGAATTCATCCAACGTAGACATATGAAAATTTTTCGATTCCCTGCAATACTTGACAGAGTGTTCAACACGATAACCCCTGCTCTATTCCCCCATCGATGGCAAGACGCAGTCGAGTCAGGAACGCTTTAGTCTTAGGTTCTAGGTATAGGTTTTAGTTTTTTAGTGTTTAGTGTTTTCACGATAATAAGATGAAGGTGAGCCTCATCACCTAGTGTGTGTATGTGACTATGAACTTTTAACCACAAAAAGAAAGTATTATATTTATGCACTCCTTCAAATTCATGTGAATGCAGGAAGAGGAGAAATATGTATATCATAAATTATTTATTTTGTTCATTGCATTCTATTAATAACGAGAGGTTTTGAAAAAAAAACAAAAAACAAACTTATAAAGGTAAATAAATATGAATTCTTTTTTCTGGAATTTGTTCAATGGTAATCGGAGGAACATTCTGGGGTAGAGGGTTTTATGTATTGTCATTTCTCATCCCCTTCTTACTAGTTCTTGTTCGTGTACTCAATTGTCTATAACCTCTTTCTTCATATTAAGAATGTATGGGTATAGAACAGTTGAAGAAGTGATTCGAGTGATGCTCGAATGAGACGAAGAAGAAGTTGCCGGGAAGACCATTGTTCATCCAGGACTCACAGCCCTGCCATTAGATATTTTCTGTGTCTGATAAATAACAGTAACAATGATTTTTATTTTTGTCCATACGTCCTTTTAAATATTTTTGAATTTGTCAAAAATGCGAGTCATAATCATTGAAAAAACAATTGAAACTTACGCGTAGTTCCCGGTCCTTTGTTTCTCTCAAATCTTCATACATTTCAATTGATCATAGCCGTTTCTAAACCGAGGTAAGCAAATTAGTCGGGGTGGTGCTTTGAATACTTAATATAGAGCGTTTGAGATTTGTTTCTGTTTCTCTTATTACAGCCCTTATATTTGAGATCAATGGCGGTAGATCCCTGTCTCGGTTGCCTTAGTCCTGGATCCTGTAGCTATTAAAGTGATTTAGTAGTGGATACATCTTAATCCTTCCCTTAAAGTCCTCGAGAAAAGCAGGCCAGCGCCAGTGGAGCGAGCCGGGAGCAGGCATTAGTCCTTCAGGGGATTATCCTGCCCGGACAGGTGATCCCGATTCGTTCCCTCTGCCTGGGCCGCTTTAATCTTCTTTAACCGGCTTTATCTACCCACCCCCCCCCCCACGGTGCCCCTTAGTCCTTCCGAGTAACCTTATTTTCTTTCTGATATGCTATTTTATCCAATTATAACAATTTAGCTGCACAAGTTTGAATATATTGAACCCTAGAGTATATTATATACTCGTACACTGGGACAATATAAGCAATATGTTATCAAGAAGAATAATTAAATGATTAGCGACGCAGCTTAGCTACCGTTGTCTTTATTCCTGATAATTCTCCTCTTTCAATCACTTTTAACAATCCTCGTTATCAGGACAGGATCGCAGAATGTTCTTCAAGTATCTCGAAGCGGACCTCCATACATTTCCTAATTAGTTTCAATTATTCTAGTTTAAGCTAGATCATTATAGCTACTTTCCCGCGTTATTTCTAATAGTTTACAAAACAACCTAAAATCAAAAATATTTCCCAAATATAAGTTGTGATTAATATAATATACAAAAAAATAATTAAAATATTGTACAGCAGATATGCTGTTTTCCTGTAATGAATCATTAGTTATATAATGCTAAAAGTAGAAGGGCATACCTACCTCGTGACTTCATGGAAGTCACTGATATTTTTAAGTAAGCAACAGCATTCCTTCCAAGACCTCCATCCCAATCCCTGAACTACCCTTCTCTTATACACATATGTCTCAGCTTTAGCCCCTGTCACCACTTGTTCACCGACACTAGTCCCTAAACATCCCAACTAGAATGTAGTAACATAACTCTTAATATTTGTATATACCAGTGTTTTGCTTGTACTTCATAGTAAAGCTTTTCTTTCTTTTCTGATGACTTTCCTCTACAAAGATTATTTAACTATCGATATAGCTCATGGTTATATTATGTACCCTTATTGAGGTATTCGGTTATAAATAAATAAGTTTCGAATTCAGAAACTTAAAGGAAGTGGAGGTTGTCAGGTTATAAATCGAACACTTGCAGATGTAGTTAAGAACTGTAATATTTAACATATGTACACATTAGCTCGCGCTACAAATATTACAATAAACAAATAAAACTTATAACTAACCTGAATCAGTACAATTGTCGATAATAAGTGTTGATCATTGTCTTAACAAGAGTACCCATATTCAGGAGGTTATAGCTTGGGAGTGTCCTTTGATACTAGCGCGCTATGTAGGAACACCTAACACATGTGCCGAAGTTTGGCGGAAACGTTCAAACTTACAAATATAAAATATATTATTGTAGCGATGTCTGGACGAGCTTCTCGAGATTAGGGAATATATATAAAAGTGACTAGGAGGAGAAGGAACATGAGAGAAGACATAAAGCTAAATAGACTGGCATGCACGGAAGTCGTGATCCATTGGGAAGGAAAAAAAATAAAGAAAAGAAAATAGCCCAATTCTATTACCCGAAAAAGAAACGGTGTCGAAATAAAGGAGCGGGTGACATGCGATGCCCAATTCACTTCTTGGGCGAACCACGACATGACCCGGGGGTATTCGTTATAATGTCGTGTGAGCGGAAGTGCCAACATCCGGCACAGAAGTCGTGGAAATTGTCAATACCTGTCAGGAAACTAACGAAAAGTAACTTTAGACTACCTTAATTAAAATGAAAAGGATAGGTTAGAGAAGAAATAACCAGAAGATTGAGTCTGACTTAATTTGAAAGTAATGAAATATATAACCTTGGACGTCTCTGAAATTTTACCGTTTACAACCTGACTAGTAACAGTATTGTTTTAAAGGCAATTTTCAAAGGGTGTTACATTATGAGTAATTTCCCTATTATTTGATAACCCTAGCATCTACTAGCTACAGTGCCATCCTCCGGTTGGTCCTTGCCACTTCCTGATGTGTCACCCTAAGGATTCGTTTTAGGTTATGTTATAAGCCATATATTAATATTTAGGTTACACTTTATTATAGAGCTCATCTACTGTGTAGGTATAACAATAGCTCACATTAAATGTAGGCGGGGTTTGATACGTTATAACATATCTCACAACATTTTTTTTACTAGGTAATCAAATTTGTATTTGGGAAATAGAAAGCGGAGTCTTGGGAAGTCCCCCACGCTCCACTGTCACCCGCGTCACCAGATACGAGCCAGTAGGTTGACCAAGAGCGCGAGAGCCACATACGCTCAGGACGTGATTGGAGAAGCTGGCCATTGCTAGGACTCCCACTGTTACGCATTTACAGCAGGTCACGAGGCCACTGCCGTGTTAGTCTCAGAGGAGGATTATCGGGATGAGTTGCTGGATAGCTTACTATGGAATTTCATATATTTGGAAGGGATGAGTTCAAGAATTTAGGGTATATTAAGATCGTTATGTTCCTTAAGAGCCTTATTAGGGATTTTTTCCCTGTTTTTAAAACTAATTGCTATAATTAAATAGCTAAATGCGTGACAGTGGGAGTCCTGGCAATGGCAAGTTTCTCCAATCATTTCCTGAGCGTATGTGGCTATCGCGCTCTTCATCAACCTCCACTGGCTAGTATCCGGTAAATCGGGTGACGGAGGAGCGTGGGGGACTTCCCAAGACTCCGCTCCCTCTTTCGTATGCGAGGGAGGTGACAAAAACGTGGATTTAGGAGGCCTCTAGGCTCCGGACGACGCCAAATTGATGTTTCTGGATTTTCAACAACACTCTCACGCACTGCTTCGATATTGACATTTGAACGGCTTGTTTTTGGACAACCAGTGTGTTTAGTGTCTCCAACTAATCCAGTCTCTCTAAATTTTTCAATTAATCTCTTCACAGTTGATGAAGTCAAAATACTATTCCGACCATATTTTGTATGAAATTTTCGAACTGCGGCCGCCAAACTTTCATTATTTGTGAGATAATGTTCAACAATAAAGACACGTTGTTCTATCGTCTAACGCTCCATTTTTACTAACCCTAAGCTGTCAGCTGTCAAATTGTTTTTTTTAAGGGTTGCCAGGACTTTACTCCACAAATGGCGGGAAATTCAAATCTTGCGTTAATTCTGGGACACCCTTTAGTTTAGTTTGGTATGCTATTTCATACCTGTTAATAATAAGCGTTTCTTTTAATGCAATATTGTCTTTTTTTTTATTCTAAAAAGTAAATAACTTGTTTATATTAATAATTCGTGCTACAATTCCTTTTGTGGCAGTTAAATACATTCTTTCGATTACTGACTTCATGTTTTAAGAAGAAGAAATGAAATGATGTATAAACTCTCAGCCAATGAAAAGAAAACACACAAAAAAAGAGAACATAAAGCCCCCCCCCCTCCAGCCAACGCTTAGTATTCCAGTGGAGAACCCTAGAGAGAAAAAAGGCCACTTTTAAGTAAAGGCATATTTAGACTGGAAGGTATCTTTACATCTTTGTACTACTGTTCTCAGAATATTTTTATTTTTTTTCTTATATACAGAATACTTCAGAACATTTCGGTTCAGTACTCACGTATGCTTTGAATGTACTTGTATAGAAAATTACCTGAACCTTATGTTCATATGTCACATGTAACATTTTAGAGTAGTGGGATTTTTTTTAGTATATATATATCACATGAATCAAAATATAAATAATAAAAGAACCAATAAAATTTAGTTTTTTTTTCTTAATACAATTGCTAACCAGGGAATACTTTATTATTTTTTTTTTTTTTTATTGCTCGGACAAATTATTTATCATTTGAAAGCTTATTAAAAAAATTTGTATCAGTATTATGAAACTTTCCTGAAATATTGGTTGGAAATAATTAATTATAGTGGAAAAAAAAGTGTTTTTCTATAGTAAAAAAAATTATTTATTAGCAACTGGTTGCGTTTAACTGCATTTGTAGTTTTAATTTGATTTTTAAGTAATTGATGTAAATGTAGTGAACCTCAAGATGCTTGTATTAATAAGACATTTAAAGGTGGGATGGGATGTAAGTATTAATTTCAAAACTTTGATATGAAGGAACATAACTCTCGCTAATTTGAAATGACGACCTCATCATGGTAATATGTTTCATAGACTCAATGAACTGTGCCATAATAACAGTTACTTTAGTGATATATCAGGTCGAGTCGTAAGTAACTTCCGATGCAGCTAAATATAATCTATTGTTCCAAGGAAATAGTGCTAGGGCGACAGTTGAAAAAATATGCAGTGTATACGGTGAAGGACTAATAACTGATCGGGCAGTTAGAAATTGGTTTATAGAATTCCGTTCTGGAGATACGACCTTAAAAGACGAACCGAAGGTGGGACGTCCTTCCGACTTTGACGACAACCTTTTAAAGGAAATATTGGAGCAAAATCCACGTCAATCAACAAGAGGTATAGCAGAAAGGTTGAATACATCACAATCAACTGTTAACCGCCACCTGGAGAAATTAGGGAAAGCCATCAAGTTAGGAGCGTGGGTACCTCACAATCTCAATGATCAGTGACGTCATTCTTTTACACGACAATGCGGGACCAGATACAAAAAGGGTGACTCAAGAAAAAATTCTTGAGCTGGGATGGTCTGTTTTACCACATCTACCTTACGGATCTTGCCCCGACAGACTACCACCTTTTCAGTTCCTTACAAAACTTTTTGAATGGAAAAACCTTTAATTCTGAAGAGCAAGTCAGGCAGGCTGTCGAACACCTCTTGCAGTCCAAACCAACCACATTTTACAAGGAAGGAATTGATTAACTGCCAGGAAGATGGGAGAAGGTTATAGAGAATAGTGGTGAATACTTAATAAATTAATATAATTTTTTTTATTTAATGAGAGCAAAATAAATGTCTGATAAAAAAACGGAAGTTACTTATGACTCGACCTAATAAAACATGCTGAAAATATTTAAAACAGTTATAACTCTCTGTGATGGAAAAACTAAGGTTTCTATGCTTCATCTCTACGAACCTTCAAACCTTTTCTATTCCAACACCTTCTAATCATCTGGGTTTTGTCTCTATTCTATAATTAAGTACAACCGTACTTACAGGACAGAAATAATCTTTGTAGTTGGCAATGTATAAAGAGACAAATAATTAAGTGCAATCGTAAAAATGTACCATACATGAATTTTGCATTCTTATTGTAACCGACTTCGCTTCCATTCTTCATCAATTTTGACAAAAGATTAATGGGTCTATAACAACAGTGACATAACCCCCCAAAAAACTATGAAGGTCCTGCAGGCACAGAGTTAGGAAGGGAGCTGCGGTCAGGACACAGGACAGGTAAATATGTGCGGGCATTGTGAGGGCTGGAGAAGTGATGTACTGTCCAGCGGCCCCTGGCTGGAGCTGGACAATAAATCCAGCCTCTGCCCGCCTACGGTACACCGGCGGCTCGGCTAACTTTCCAAATATACTAGCAGTTTTAAATGGCGTAACCGATAGCTCTCCAGGTTTAGAATAGATTAGCTCATATAGACGGCACAAGTTTCGTTATTTGGCCAACTTTCCAGCGAGGTTTTATTGCCTCCACCAACTGTGTTTGAGAAAAACTTTTTCCCTAGGCTACACAAACCAATAAATAGTTCCAGTTGAACAGTTAATTCAGTGGAAAAACAGTGCTTTAAAAAAGAAAAAAAAAATCACCCAACTAGGACTCCATGAATTTGTATGTTGGGCAGGTGGGCGCCTCTACTGCCAAAGAGCAGAGAAGCTACCGTGGATAATGTGGTCTTTGAGACTGAGCCATATTCGTTAATAAAAGAACCATGTTTAAATTAATCTTTTTTTGAACGGAATTTCACTTTAATAATAATTGTGGATCGGCAAGCTGGCTGGAGGAATTATAACAGTCAAAGGTAAAATTGAGGAAAATAGCTTCATTATACTTGATCGCGAATCAAAGAAACCAGATGCATAGATCAGAATGGATAATAAGGAAAATCCAGGAACAATTTGGCGTCGTAAACACAGTTCTCTGTGCCAAAATTAGATGATATTGATGTGGCCAATAGGTGGTTTCAACAAGATGGTGCCACATGCCATACAGCCCATGAAACAATTCGAATACTGCATGAGACATTTCCAGGTCGTGTACTCTCGTTTCAGTGATCAGAATTGGCCCCCTAGATCGTGTGATTTAACACCTTTAGATTTATTTTTATGGGGTTATTTAAAGTCAAAGGTGTATGTCAACAAGCCCACATCCACCTGTGCATTAAAAAAGGAAATTAAACGCTGCATCAACGAAATTAGACTACATTTATGCCAAATGGCCATAGACAATTTCGACAAAAGAGTGCCAGTATGTGCCAGCAAAGTCGTGGAGGCCATTTGCCCGATGTGATATTCCATAAATAACCCTATCCTATTTACTTTATAATTCAATAAAAAAATAACAACAAAAATACTAAAAACTGTGTTTTCTATTTAAATCAAATCTTCCATTAATTCTGGGACACCCTTTATAATAATGAAATAAAGATTTAGATAAATCAATAACAACGGACTCTCATGAAATAGTCATTGAAAATGGAGTTGTTCAACATTATCTCGATTGGCAATGCTATATTTTATTCACAACATCCAATAACGAGAGAGGATTGTGGATCCAAAAAAAAAAAAAATCAATAAAGCTAATGTATTTGCCGATTTTATGATTGAAATGTGGAGATTTGTTTGGCCCAGTTGACTTCCGGTGGATGAATTGATCAGATCGTGAAAGCATTGTTTGTTGATTCTATCCGGTCCGATACCTCTGCTACGCCGCGGTTAGTTCAACACACTCCATTTGAGGTAATTAACTAATATTTGTCCTCCGGAGAACTTCCGGTCTGCAAACAGCAGTGGCTCTCTTCCCCCATCATCCGGATTAAAGGCAATGCCGGCCCCCGTTATCTTAATTATCAGAGCGAATCTTCCAAACCCCCCCCCCCCGTATGCCCAGGCCAAATGCAAATCGTGCAGAACCCAGTGGGTCATTTGCATAAATGCATTCGTTGGTTACGCCGCTGGTGCTTACAGCTGTTTACTCTTCAAAGACAAACCAGGGGGGAAGTGGTGCGGGGGGGGGGGGGTTGAATTGAATCGAGGACGGGAGGAAGTTCGCACCCCCAGGGGACGGGGGAGGGGGGAAACCGGAAGAGCACAACAATAAGCCTTGAATAATTTTGAAATAACCTCTCAAGTGTTTGTTTCATTACCTGGTGAGCTTGAAGGGTTCGTCGCTCGTTACTGCAATGGCGGTTCCTATCTCCTTTTTCCGAGCCTCAATTTTCTCCGTTATTCTTTATTTAACGAGAATTTATGTCATTTCCCAGGTATTTGTACTAACCAAATGCCATCTCTTATACACTTTCGCATAATTCATTTTTTTCTTCTACCGCCCCGAAAATAAATTGCTCCCCTTTTTATACTAATGGAATGAATGATTTATGCACCAACGTTTATTAAAATAAATATCAACCGTATATGACCCTAAATGATTTAAGTTTAGAAAAACCTAGACTCGATTTTTATGTGCCAAAATAAAAATAAATAAAAAGATAATAAAGTAAATTTTTCTGTTTAATTTTGAAAATGCCTAGAAAATTGTTTATAATGGTACATGATTATGTTGCAACGTTACCGAGGGATTAATTGCGCCTGATATTAAGCATCTTGGATTGGCTCATACGTGGGTTCGTAACCCAGTTTCCTTAACCTAAGATGGAAAATGAAGGCAGAATAAGGGGTACAGGAAACCCCGTTGGGAAGCGACAGTATTGTCCACACTCGTTCTTCAGGACTATCTAGCCACTACGGGGTAGAGCTCAATCAATCTGGATTAAATCTAACTTTTTTCGGTATTTTCCATCAGGCTTCCTCTAGATAAGGGTATTTAAAATGAATATATTTGTAACTTTGCTCGTGAAAGGCTTAAAATTAGATCTCTCATTATTTCAAATTGATTACTTAATTTGACTTATAACTTTAAACAGATAAATCGTCTATTTAGCCAACAAGTTTATAAAGTTATAAACGAACAGGATCTTAATATTTACTGTTTTGTTTATTGCAAGCATTTATATTGTTTTTAGAAAAACAACGAACAACGTAATACAGTGAATAATGATGTAGAAGCTTGTTATTATTTCAACATTTATAAAAATTAGAATACTTATAATTTTTATTGATATCATTTTATCTGACTATTTAAAAAGAAATCATTAGATTCATAGCACTGCACCACTCATCCCTATAATCTTCCTCGCAGACAGAAGCCTCGTGACCTGCTATAAATGCGTGACAGTGGGATTCCTGGCAATGGCCAGCTCCTCCAATTATGTCCTGAGCGTCTGTGGCTCTCGCGCTCTTCGTCATCCTCCACTGGCTCGTATCGTGTGACGCAGCGGACGGAGGGGCGTGGGGGACTTCCCAAGACTCCGCTTCCTCTTTCGCATGCGAGGGAGGTGACAACCATGGAGATTTGGGAGGTCTCTGGGCTGTTTGTGTATACTTTATGAATGAGCAAGTGAATGAAAATTGTAAATATGTTATGAATGAGAACATTTATCACAATTATTTATTGCCCAATGAGGCAGATTGTAATTTTATCGTAATAAAGTTGCACTTAATAATAATTTTAATTCGAGTGAAAACAGTACAGGATACATCAAGTTTCAATGCTATGATCTTTAGGTGGACATATCCTAGGGTAGATAAAAACAGAAAAGTGGTTGGAATGCACTTGTGGGCTGGAAGGGGGCCCCAGACACCCACGCAGAGAGTGCTGTGCAGACTTGATAGTTCCACGAACCCAAGACAATAATGGACCCTCAGAAACAGATTCTCTGAGAGATTGTAGATTGCACCTTCCCCCTTACGTCTTCTCCACTGTTCTTATCTTCTGGCGAAGACCACTCATGGGAGGGGACAATGTACCTTAATCCATTGTGAAATGTTTCCATTATTTTGTCCGGGTCGAAATACAGGTGAGCAGTATAAGTTATATTAGGCTAGGCAATAAGTAATTGTGATAAACGTTCTCATCCATACTATGTTACAATTTTCATTCACTCGCTCATTCATAGAATATTTACTAGAGACCTCTCAAATCAACATACCCTCGCATGCGAAAGTGAAAGCGGAGTCTTGGAAAGTCCCCCACGCTCCTCCGCCAGCCGAGTCACTGGATAAGAGCCAGTGGACCGTGAGAGCCACATACGCTCAGGACTAGATTCGAGAAACTAGCCATTGCCAGGACTCCCACTGTCACACATTTATAGCAGGTCACGAGGCCACTGCCGCTTTAGTCTCCGAGGAGCATTATAGGGATGAGTGGAGTGGTGCAATGACTGTACTAGGGAATTAGGGTGGTTGGATATGTTACTATGGAATTTCATGGACTTGGAAGGGACGGGTTCAAGAATGTAGGTTTTTATTAAGGGTTTTGTTGCTGACGTAATAAGGGGCATTTACTATTGTTCTCAGGACTTTTGATTGAAAGGATTGGATGAGCTTGATGTTCGACTTTTTTGCTGTCCCCCATAGCTCTATTCCGTATGTCCAGATTGGCTTAAGTATAACTTTGTAGATTAGTAATTTATTTTTTATTGGGAGATGAGATGTCCTTTGAAGTAGTCTTGTCCAAAGCGTCTGTTTAGTTCCTGTCTTTTTATTCTCGTATGGTTCCATGCCATCCTTTTGTCGAGACGGAAGCGAAACTAGTGGACAGGGTAATCATAAGTAGGCAATAAAACATCATAAAACAAAGGGAATCTGTTAAGAATACGGAAGGGCGTCGAATAAAATTACAAGGAAGACGGAGATATCTCAGCACGGATTAATGAATTCTAATTAATTCACAAGACAAGAGAGACGAGGATAGAGAAAATGCTCTATTGAAAAGATCAGCTATGAGACGGCTATTAGCTTATCCGGCGAGTGCGGATAGTTAGTCATGCAAGATATAGTACAATTAGCCATGGACGGATACCGGCCAATTTCCCTCGCTCGTTTGTCACAGCTTTATCGTCACTAGGCCTTTTAGTACTAGCGATTTAGGAGGCCTTTTCTTCGCCGGGGCGGTTAATCAAGGAGGCACGAGGGCCGTCTCTATCTGGGACGTGGATCGGATATGCTCCCGTACGCCCTGCTTCCGGTTATCTCCTGCACAAGTCCCACATGGGAAGGGGGAGACGCGCAAAATCGCGACTGACTGTCACGATGTATAATTCGTTTATCTTGTAGTAAATGTTAATATATTGTTTCTCGCAAACTATTCCATATTATTGTCGAGCCTGGCATAAAAGCTGTTGGAATTATAAACTTTTATTGCTTTTAAATAACAAGGAAGATCCCCTCCTTGGATTTTTTCTAGTATCCATATTATATATTATAGAGTATTACATAATATATTACAATAGTATATAGGATAAGTTCATTCTCCTGCTATTCACAGGCAGAGAGAACATTGCATACGGTTCTCCTAAACTTTACCGGCTACCGCTGTACAGCAAACTCCTGACAGAATCTCATCAACGCCAATGTAATTTAATTAATAACTAACTTTTAGGCAAAATATTTTCATGATCTTAATTGAAAAACTTCAGCCGCTTTTTATTTCGCATGATTTAACAAATACCCTGGGTTAAATGTTAACAATCAAAGTGAGACTAAATGTAAATTTGATTGTGGTGTAGTATACGGTATCATTTGGTCTTAATAAGCAGTAATTATCCTATTTATTCAAATTAAAATTTTAACTGGTGGAATTGAGGCTCTTGAGAGAAAATGGTAATTATGAAACCATTAAACTACCGCAGAGACATTGATGGAACTGTCGGAATGAATATAGATAAAAACAATATTTTAACAACTGCAAACAAAACAGGTTTAAATACTACTTTACATTTCTTGTGACAATTATGTTTGATATATTCGCATTTAGCTCATCATGCGACGGCACAAATGACGGTAAACCGCTGTTCCAAGTTTTGAGCAAGTTTTTAATAATATCCTACAGTTATTATTCTAAATAAAAAAATTAAATTGTGCCGCATTGTGGATTGTTATAATTATAATAATAAAATTCCTTTATTGTGCTAAAATTACAATCTGCCTTGCTAGGCAATAAGTAATTAAGATATACGATCATTCATACCATATTTACATTTCGTCATTCACTCGCTCATTCATTCAGGACATGATTGGAGAAACTGGCCATTGCCAGGACTCCCACTGTCACTTGATTATAGCAGGTCACGAGGCCACTGCCGTTTCAGGTTATAATTATAAAACAGTTTTATTGTCTTTCCACGACTTATATCCTCTTATTTATTGTAATAGCGGTTTCGACAGCTCTAAGCTCTCATCTTCCGTTATCTCTACAATAAAATGGATAAAAGTCAAATGATAAAATACTTTTACCTGCTCATATCGAGGCAAATTAATTACTATTATTGTTTTTTTTCTAAGCTCTCTAATTATAAGATTAAGGATGAGGGGAAATGAAGTAATATTTGGGTTGAGCGGATCATTGTACTAGGAGTACCTGCTTTAAGGTGGTGTGAGGGAATTAAGGAGTGTGGGAAGCCTCGGTAGAGGTTGGTTGTTGAGGTACTGTGGTGAGAGTCCACTGGTGGCTGGGCCTAGAGTCTTATTCAGTCGGATAGCAGTGTACTATTATTTTTTTTTTCTCCATAGCCCCTTTAAATTTCCAGATAATTATATAGAATTATAGATCCTCAGGTGAATCTATTTACAAATTATTTTGTATTTCCTGTTGCATCACTACATTATATACAGGTTTCGTTATTTTATAGAAATTATATAATGAATAAACAAGTATAATGATATACATTATACGTGACTGGACTAAACTGACTCTAATAAAGGTGATGGGGCTCACCTTTTTGATCAACCTTAAAACTAACTTACATACTAATTCTTATCCTATTTTTTCCTCGACAGTCTGTGGTGGGGTCATAGTGTTATACACTGGGTTTGTCAGGTGCTGCAACGAGTCAAAAAACTTAATGTGTCTCCGGCGGATGAACTCACCCACCGACGGCACACCAAGCAACGGGTGCAGGTCAGCGTTCTTCAACCTCTCAAAAGAGGTATGTCGGACCACTTTTCGCATGATCCCATTCTGGAAGTGTTGGAGACATTTGGCTGTATTGTCAGTCAAGTGGGTAAATAGCGGGGCACCGTACAGCAGGGCTGGCCGGAGGATTTACTATTATTGTACGTAACAACGGTTATTTATTATGAAATTGTCCATCTATTCTGCGACAATTAAAATCTCTTAAAATTCAAAAATACAGTACGTATCTAGCAAATAAATAAAATTCAAAAGCTATCAAGTGGCCATTAAAACCATCAAAAGTTGTCATAAAATTATAAAAACTTACTTAAAACACAACTATATATCAATGCTATGGCTCATTAACCAAATGGTTATGTGGGATATTTAACTAATCTAAAACAGTAGTATATTTAGTAGTATTTATCTATTTAACCAGGGCTGCTACACCCAAGCTCCTCACTCTACGACTGGTTTTGTCCAGGAGGTATGCAGGTTTTTAAGCATACGCGTGTTTGATATTTCTTCCTTTATTTATATTATCCGACATTAGCGAATCTAATTTTATTTCTAATTAATAGCCTGTAAAATATTGAATTAAGACTGTTTTTTATTTATTAAATTAAATTATTCTAATAAAGTTTTGTAAAAGTCCAAGAGGACTACTAAAGTTATGAAAGCTTAAAGAATGTGAGAGTCTCACCTTCCAAAGAATATTTCTAGAGAAGGTTTCTCGAGGAGCTATCGGTAATTATTCGACAGCTAGGTGCCGTTACCATCACTCTTCAACATGTACACTTTGGAAACAGCTGCTAGGCACCGGAGATGCCTGAAGATGATGCATCGCCCTAGCCGTGGATTAGAATAGATTAGGATGATTTAGCAGAGGCTCGAGGTGCTCACTTAGACTAATGAGCCACTGGCCCCAGGCGATGGGTGGCTGGAATTATAACGTCCCGATTTATAAGAGCCCACGTGATAGCCGCCTACTCCGGAGGAAGGGCTGACAGCCCTACAGATATCGAACAGAGTACCAGACAGAAATAAACCAAAAATGAAAAATAACAGCTCTCACCTTTCGAGAACTCCATCCACGAGCTTCGAGGTAACTTAAGCAATAACAACAGCGGTGACAATCAAATGATAAATTGTAAAGGGTGTCCCAGAATTAACGCAAGATTTGATTTAAATAGAAAACAGTTTTTAGTATTTTTGCTGTTATTTTTTCATTGAATTGTAAAGTAAATAGGATAGGGTTATTTATGGAATAACACATCGGGCAAATGGCCTCCACGACTTTGCTGGCACATACGCACTCTTTTGTCGAAAGTTTCCATGACCATTTGGCATAAATGTGGTTGAATTTCGTTGATGCAGCGTTGAATTTCCTCTTTTAATGCACGGGTGGATGTGGGATTGGCAAATAACCCCATAAAAAGAAATCTAAAGGTGTTAAATCACACGATCTAGGGGGCCAATTCTGATCACCGAAACGAGAGAGTACACGACCTGGAAATGTCTCATGCAGTATTTGAATTGTTTCATGGGCTGTATGGCATTTGGCACCATCTTGTTGAAACCACATATTCACCACATCAATATCATCCAATTTCGGCACAAAGAACTGTGTTATGGATTTTCAACAACACTCTCACGCACTGCTTCGATATTGACATTTGAACGGCTTGTTTTTGGACGACCAGCGTGTTTAGTGTCTCTAACTGATCCAGTCTCCCTAAATTTTTCAATCGATCTCTTCACAGTTGATGAATTCGAAACACTATTCCGACCATATTTTGTATGAAATTTTCCAACTGCGGCCGCCAAACTTTCATTATTTTAGAGATAATGTTCAACAATAAAGACACGTTGTTCTATCGTGTAACGCTCCATTTTTAGTAACCGTAAACTGTCAGCTGTCAAATTGTTTTTTTTTTTAGGGTTGCCAGCACTTTACTGCACAAATGGTGGCAAATTCAAATCTTGTGTTATTTAGCTTTAATAAATGAGAGAGAGGGGCAATCGGTAAAAGAAACGACACAAGCATACATGAGAAATGACTGAATGTAATAAGTAGAGAAACATTACACACTCCGGATCAAACACACACCCTAGACCTACGACTAAAATTAAAACACATGGTAACGTATTTAGTATACTAAATATACTATTGCCGGGTAAATGATATGTACAGACATACATAAAGATTGTTTCAATTTTTCTGGTCAAAAAGTTCTGTTTACTAATAAATACTATTTGTTGTTAATAGTGATTCTTCAGAACGAGGGTCCGTACCTGGGGTCTTCATGGCACAAGGGGGTGACAGTTGTATATCGATTGATTGAATTTATTATCGATTGTTTATAGATTTTTCTTTTTTTTTTTAATTGGATGATTACAAACGTGTACATTTCAACAATACCCGCTTTCAAAATCCGGAAACACCGCCCTTCTAATTGAGATTCACTGTATATATTGAACAACAAAATATTTTTTGTATGAGCTTTCACTTTGATTTTCAAAAATTGAAAGCAAATTTTGTTAGGTTTTGGAATTAGTATAATAGCAGTTGGGAGATCGGCATAGGCTGATGAAAGAGAGTCGTTAGGTTTTTATCAAATTGTCTCATTGAACGTTTTGAGATTTGTACTACGTATCAGGTCCTTTTTTTTTTTCACGCAGTTCCTTGGGTGAGATGGTACGGGATGCTGGCTGACTGTTTTTAAGTCATGTTTATTTCAATAATTGAATTGATTTTTATACTTTTTAATGAAATTTTTATAAATAGGTTGCTGCTGTACCAATATGTACATACATAAATGCATAGCACTGTAACAGGTTTGGAAATATACGAAAAATTTGGACAAATGATAGCGTGGGATCTAAATCCTATGCCTTTAGAATCATTGTGATATTTTTGACTTCCCACTTAGAGAATATAATTGATCACAATGTCATTACATTGATAATGTTCTGTTTCAACATCAAAACCACCTAAATGATACTGTTGTATAAGAAACGCTTCAGTTGGTGGACGGTAAGGGGAAGATTACAGGTAGGGTAATGGTGATGTCGATATGAATCGATTAGGGTAATTAGACCGAGCCACACCTGGGCCTCGCTGTGAATCAACGTGTGGGTGCTAGAGCAGCCTCTGATTGCTCTATAAATTATGGACGGCTCTGTAGTTTGCCTCTATTAAACTGTCTATACGAGAATGCGTGTCTTCTCTAACTTTATTTTTTATAACAGGCGATAAATTATTAGACCTATGTACGTATGTATATCTGAAACAGGTAGTTTTACGGTTTTATGCCGTCATTCCTTCTTTCCTGTGTGTATTTCCGGTCATCTGAACAAATTGGTGTTACCACATGGATGAGATTACTACAAGAACATGTGAGTGCTTAGTATGGCCAATCCGCTGTCTCTTTGGACGTGTCCGGGGCATCCAGTCATTCAAATGGTAAATTTAAAAAAAAAATGGTAATTGCTCAATAACTGCGCAGTGTCAAGTGGAAAACGACTGGAAGACAAGTGGTTTTAAAACCACTAATGAAGGATAAGATCTGATGTTATTGCCCGAGGCGGCTAAAGACGCTCAAGATGGGCCCCACTTCCTGGCCACTTCAACACCATCGACTATCGAGTTGGCAGAACCCTCAGAGAGGATCGGGCCTAGACTAAACAGCGCCGAGTGGTCGTCGGCTTGTGAGTGTGTCGCGCAGTTAGTAATTAATTATCACCACTACCGAGGAGTGTATGTTTTTATACCCATCCTGCTAGAGGCCATGTGTGTTAGTCGGCAAAAAATATTGAGGGCAACTGAAGTGTTTTGATTTCCTCAGCTTTTACAATGTTTATTTCAAGACCATCTATAAGCCTTATTAGGGATTTTATCCCTTATTTAAATAAAAAACTAATTACTATAATTAAATAGCTAAATCCGTGACAGTGGGAGTCCTCGCAATGCCCAGTTTCTCCAATCATATCCTGAGCGTATGTGGCTATCGCGCTCTTCATCAACCTCCACTGGCTCGTATCCGGTAACGTGGCTAACGGAGGAGCGCTGGGGACTTCCCAAGAATCCGCTTCCTCTTTCGTATGCAAGGGAGGTGACAAACATGTGGATTCGGAAGGCCTCTGGGCTCTCTCTAAATATTGTATGAATGAGTGAGTGAATGATGAATTGTCAATATGGTATGAATGAAAGCATTTATATCAATTACTTATTGCCTAATAAAGGAGATTGTAATTTTATCACAATAAAGAAGTTATATATATATAATTAAATAGCTATAAGGGTCCTCTCCGGCTTATATGGGTATTTTTCGTATCTAAGGAGGATTCGTGAATTTAAACGGAGTATTTATACCATTTTGACTTAAGAAACACATAACCCTTTAAAATTTAAATACTATTTTTTTTTTCCCTCCTAAGCTTTTAAACTCGAAAATGAGAACTAAGATAAAAATAAATTATTTGGAAGAGTGGATCCTTGTACTAGGAGGGACCTATTTGAAGGATGGGTATAGAGAATGAGGGTTGAAGCGTAATATTAGTATCAATATTGTTTCTTTAATACTGGGAAGCAAAAACTGAGGTAGATCTTAGAACCGAAACTGTAGGGGTTATTAAGGGTGACCCATAATTAACGCAAGATTTGATTTAAATAGAAATCACAGTTTTTAGTATTTTTGTTGTTATTTTTTCATTGAATTATAAAGTAAATAGGATAGGGTTATTTATGGAATAGCACATCGGGCAAATGACCTCCACGACTTTGCTGCCACATACGCACTCTTTTGTCGAAATTTTCCATGACCATTTGGCATAACTGTGGGTAAATTTCGTTGATGCAGCGTTGAATTTTTTCTTTTAATACACGGGAAGGGGGGATGTGGCACCATCTTGTTGAAACCACATATTGGCCGCATCAATATCATCCAATTTCGGCACAAAGAACTGTGTTTACGACGCCGAATTAATTCTAACAAACCTCTCACGCACTGCTTCGCTATTGACATTTGAACGGCTTGTTTTTGGACGACCAGTGTGTTTAGTGTCTCCAACTGATCCAGTCTCCCTAAATTTTTCAATCGATCTCTTTACAGTTGATGAAGTCAAAACACTATTCCGACCCTATTTAGTATGAAATTTTCCAACTGCGGCCGCCAAACTTTCATTATTTTTGAGATAATGTTCAACAATAAAGACACGTTGTTCTATCGTGTAACGCTCCATTTTTACTAACCCTAAACTGTCAGCTGTCAAATTGTTTTTTTTTTCAGGCTTGCCAGCACTTTACTGCACAAATGGCGGCAAATTCAAATCTTATGTTAATTCTGGGACACCCTTTATTTTACATACTGCTTTAAAAATAAATGTGCGACGAAATAATGTCTTTTGATGTCTGTAAAGGAATTTAAATTTTAGCAACATTTACAAAACATTATTCCACGAAATGCTTTCACAGCTACTGGAAGAAGTTTTCAAAATATAAACCGTAGACTCTACATCAACTAATGTTGCCAATATCTCATATCGAAGGCCGGATTCCTAAGTATTCTTATAACCTCACACGTCAATCCATCAATATTGACACTCAGCTTGAATGTTTTGAATTATTGACGATGTCATTGACGATGGTTCCCCTAGGAACGTTTTTGACATTTCTTTTCTTACTAAGAGTTATGTATTTGTTGGTAGTAAATATTTGACAATGTTAAGGAACCTGTAAAGCTGTATTAATGATAAAACGGCAGATCCGACAGCTATAAATCGCCGAGGAACGGCCCTAACGCCTACGGGATGATCCTCACGGCCCTGAGGGAGGAGATAAGAAGAGAGGGTAATTGGCGAGGATGGAGGCGATAAAGGCCGGACAGTGGCTGAGCTATAGTCGAGTGCACGCAATCCAGGCCCTTCCTAGCCCTTCGCCAGGCCTAGCTAATCAGGAGCCTTACTGTAGGTTGCCAGCCCATCGCTCCTCCAATAGGGTCAATTTCCAGGTCCCTTTGTGCACCGAGTTACCGACCACCAATGACAATTGGGATTAGTTCACTATATCAGTCAAGGCTAATAAATAAGTTATACATAAACAATTTAAATACATAATAACATACAATATGAATAATAATATAGTAAATGATTAATGATATGAAGGTACCAGGTTCAAATCTCAAATTCCTAAGGCTAGGGGATTTCAAGGTCTCTAAATAAATCAATACAATAACAGTCACCGACAATGAGATTCACTTAATTATGGAGCCAAAAGTCATCAATTCTCCTAGTTCAATAATTCTGTTAATTTATAACCGTGATTAATTAATTATTAATTTATAAACGCGGCTGATGGAGGAGCGTGGGGGATTTCCCAAGAAGTTCGCATGCGAGGGAGGTGACAACCATGTGGATTTACGAGAGGTCGCTGGGCTGTTCGTAAATACTATATGAATGAGCGAGTGAATGTATATTGTAAATATGGTATGAATGAAAACATTTATCACAAGTAATTGTCTAATAAAGAATATTGTAATTGTAACACAATATAGAAGTTAAAATAAATTTATAATAATAACTTCATGATCCCGCGCTCATAGAAGGTCCTTATTAACAAAATACTGAAGGTGCGTTTTGAAGTCATAGTTATTACTGAAATTTTCACCATTTAAGAAGTTTTGTATGTTCCGAAATAAATGATAATCCGATGGTGCGAGGTAGGGGCTGTATGGGGATGCGACATCACTTCCCAACCAAGGTCCAATAGTTTCGTACGTGTTGCTAAAGATGTGTGAGCCCTCGCATTGTCGTGGCGGAACCCAAATATCGAGCTTCTTAACAAGTCCAAGATGTCTTATATGATTTTCAATTGTTGTGTGTGATACATTGAACTGTTTTGCAATCTCTCGCACGGTTATATGACGATTCGATTCAATTATAGCTTTCATTTTGTCATCATCAACTTCAGAAGGTCGACCAGAACGTTGGTCGTCTTTCAGTGAAAATCTCCAGAGGAAATTTTTTAAACTAATTCTGACACTTGCGTTCTGTTAAACAATCAACAGCATAAACTTCACATATCTCTTTGTGAGCCACAGCCGCTTTCTTGCCTTTATGAAAATAAAAAAGTAAAATGTGTCGAAATTGTTTTTTTTTCTCACTCCATGTTAAAACTGACAGTTGTATATAAAATTACACAGAATTTCTTTCTACAGCAACCTAAAGGTATCGACTACGCAGTGTCAAAAGAAAAACGAAACATTGGTGGAAACCAAAATCACTTTCTTGCCAACCCAATATCTATTTGCACCTTTTTATGACATAGTGCTTAGATATACAAAATTATTTTCAATGGTTAAGTGGAATCCAAGTGGAAGAGACAAAAACTGCTGAGTCAACAGGGATCCGCTTTGAACGGCGAAAAAAAAACCGAAACGAGTTCCACTTATAAAGAATAGAAGAAAAAAGAAAAAGAAAAAAAAAAGGTGAAAGAAAAATGACATAATATACAAGCAGAGGGTCGGATAAATATCTGAGATATTACAAAAATAAAATTTCCAGTTGATTTAGCAGAAAAGGTTTTGTATGGGGGGGGGGAGGAAAAACCATTTCCTATGTGAGCGAAATTACCGGGGCTAAATGAGAGCGGAAGAGGCTAAGTGGAAGATATTTACAACTTGCGATAACGGCCGAATAAAAGAGGGGAGATAGTTGTGCCTGATTTATCTGCCCCAGCCCGGGCACAGGCCAGTGTCTTCCTTGAGGCTTACTTATTCACTGCTTTTTTATTTATTCTATTGCCTATATCTGCTTTCTATGAATAATATATAATAATAATATATATGATAAATATAAAATAATAGATATATTTCATTTTCCTCATTCGACTATATGCTCACTATTTACAATAGTTATTGTCACGGATAGAAGAGATGATTAATCTGTTAACCGGGGAGGAATTCCCTTCTTAATTACCCAGCATACAACGGGCGCGAACTCTTTCACTAAGACGTGTAAATACGTCACGCCCGGAGGACGTAATTTCATATTATTATTTTTTTTTTTTATGCTTTAAATAAATGAAAACAGTATGAAATATATACTTTTCGTTTATTTATGTATAAAACACAAAGGAAAATACAAAATTACAAACAAGTAGAATACTACCAAAAAAAATATCTTCATTTGTACCCTTCCGTTTTCGAATTCTCGAACGTGGTTTCAACTCAGGATCATTATCGAAAGATTCGGTGGCGTACAAATTTATTTGCTCTGTAATTAATTTGATAGGTTCCTCATCTGAAAATTTCTCAAGATAAAACAAAGGAACTTTTTTTGGAGGAGTATCGAAAGTTTTTACAGGACGTGCAGTGGTCTTTTTGCATTTTGAGGTAGCCATTTTTCAGAAACAATGCTGTTGCTTGGCTACTTCACTATCTTCATTCTTAGTATCACTCAATTCCGTGTCGTAGTCAAAATTAGTGTCAGATGAGTCCGGTGACGAATAATACGTCTCCTTTTTCTACCTGCCGGGTCATTGATTTCGTCATCGCTGATATCGCTTTCATTCATTTTGATCGATACTTATAAAAATGTATTCTAAAATTAAACGGTTGGAAACATAAAAAGTACAAGTAAATAATATATAATACGAAAATATGTAAGTGTAAGTACGTACTCGTCACTGCACACCCAGAACACCCCCACCACTCTCAATAGCGGAATGGTACTGATTCCCTCCGTGTCTTAAATTCATGTCGAGACATGTATGGATGACTCATACCTTTCTTGTTCGAAAATATATACCCCCCCCCCCGTTCCAGGGTGCAACATATATTTCAAGGCCGTATTCATATGTCCTACCCGTACCCGATATTGTTTACCTTTGACGTATTTGTACGTCAAGCTCGGTTAACAGGTTAAACATGGCCTCACATATTCACATCCGTATAGTCATAAAACGTAAAGACTTCGAAACTGTAAAAATATTTGAATAAGCTTATGACAATGGAAAAAAAGTTTAGTGATTACAGGGAGTCTGGTTCTTGGTCAGGCAATGAAAGTTTGCATCCCCAGCCTTGTGAACAAATGTGAGCTCGGCGTTACCACATGATTAAGAGATGTTGATGCTTGTTGTGGCCAATCTCCTGTCTCTTCTGGGCAGTCATAATGGACATTTCCAAGGTATGTTTTATTCCTCAAAAGATTTAATTTCAAAGCCTCTTAGCAGTCAGTAAATTGATAGATGTGATTTAAAAGATAGATGATAAGATTTAAAATATAAAGTCATTGAATTGCGACCTCTCGCAGTCTATGTCATAAGTTTTCTTAACGTCAAATAATATTGCTAATACTTGCTCTCGTTGTTTAAAAGGTCTTATTCACAATGTCACACCCGCACAATCACAATATCACACCCGCACATTCTATACAACGTAAGGACTTAATTTGCTTAAAGTAAATTCTCATTCTCAGTCCGGCGTTGTTTCAAAATTGCATTCCCTGAGAAGTAAATTTATCTAAGGCTCAGGAACCTTTTACAGTTAAATTGTATATATATATATATATAATAGGGGGACCGGAAAATAATGTCGTTTTTTTTTATATTCAAACATATAACTTTTTAACAAGTTTTTGTTTTTGATCAATGATGTAATCACCCTGGTTATTAGCAAACTTTTTCTATCTAGTGTGCAAATTTTTAATGCCTGATAGATCAGAATCAATTTTGATTCAAATTCAGTTTTGAGCAAAATATCTGAAGATGGAATTTTGGACATCATCCAAATTTTGGAATTTTTATAAAAAATATATATTTCCATATATATATATTATACATTTATACATGTACCAGTATCTAGAGCATTAGAACAAATAAATATAAAACAAGATTGATATCTCTATTGTAATTACGTTGTAAAGTATCCAATTATGTATATGTGTCACAATACAATTATTGTAACATTATTATAAAACAAACCGTTTTAGAACTTGGATAATTAATTTTTTACTTCCGAACCTTGGAATAGTAATGCTATATTAAATATTGAAAGATTCTTTTGTCTACGGCAAGACCTCAAAGCGAGCAGTGACGTTCCTAAACAGCTGGGTTAGACAGACCCTATCTCCAGTAAAAACACCATCACCCCATCTTTAATGCACCACTGTCGACGTTGATCCCTTCAAAGGGAAAACCATTTACGAGCGTGCTATTATTTCTTGTTTTGAGGTCTTAAGAAGGGCGCAAAGGCCTACACTATTAGAACAGAAGGGATCATATCGGGTCGATAAAAGGTACAAGCGTTGTCTATCGGGGGGGGGGGCAATTTGTCGAACAAGCTTGCCCATCTTTAGTATCTTAACCAGGGTAAGATGGGACCTATCAGCCTACAGGAGGGCAAGCGACCCATCGACCCACCCATTAATGGGTGCTCTAATTGTAAATAGGTCACGATTACGCTGGACAGGACAAAAGCTTCGTATTGATTTTGTTATTCCAGTAGTAATTTCCGCTTCCGTATGATTAAATATTAAGGGGACCGGAAAGTAATGTCGTTTGTTTCACATTACATTCAAACAGAAAATGTTTTAACTACTTTTTGTTTTTGATCAATGCTCACCCTCATTATCAACATCCTTTTGCCATCCAGTGTGCAAATTTTTAATGCCTCATCGATCAAAATCAATTATTTTTTGAGAACAATATCTGGAGATGAAAAATGGGTCCTCTATGATGATCCAAAAATCTCTCTCCGCGGCTCACAAGAAAAAATCTCATGAATCGGCACGAAGTACAGCTAAGCCAGGTTTACACTCCAAAAAGGCGCTTTTGTATGTATGGTGGAGTACTCGCGGGGTCGTTCATCGCTGATACCTGGAAAAACTGTGAATGCAGATCTTTACAGTGAACAATTGGACCGAGTAAATCAAACTTTAATTGAAAATTGCCCAGCGATTGTCAATAAAAAAGGCGTTATTCTACAACACGATAATGCAAGACCCCACTGCGCCTATTTTTTCCACAAGAACCCTGGAAGAAATTAATGAACTAGTGTGGGAGGTATTGCCAAAAAAATTTGGATGACGTCCAAAATGCCATCTCCAGATATTTTGCTCAGTAACCAATTGATTTTTATCGATCAGGCATTGAAAATTTGCACACTAGATGGCAACAGGTTGCTGATAACGAGGGTGATTACATCATTGATCAAAAAGAAAAACCTGTTAAAAATTTATCTGTTTGAATTCAATTTTAAAAAACGACATTACTTTCCGGTCCCCTGATAACATTATTTATTATTATGGTTTGGCATCTGAACCATTTTTTCTCTTCAGTGCATCAATCATATTACTCTTCCTGACGAATAAAAGGAATACAATTTAAATTTTCTAAATCAACAAAATATTTCTGAAAGCAAATTATAAATTTTAATTGTATTATTATTTTACTTGATTCCCATATCAATAAATTTCCCTTACTTATAACATACTGACAAATTACTGACAGAAAAACGAGCTATCCACATCCATTTGCAAAAATGAATTTAAATTTACTGTCCACTTATGGATTTGAAACGGTATCGTGTGGATTTCCCGCAAAAGTTGATTAAATAATTTTATTATTATCTGTTTAAAATCAATGATATATTCACATCTATGTACTGTGGCAAATATATAAATAAAATGAATGGCAGTATAGAGTTTTATATAGAGATGATTGCAGTATTAGACTCCTACAAATGAGATAAAACCGACCTCGCATAAAGAGAATAATCCCGACAGAGCACAGCTATTTAAGTCTGCAAAAACAGTTTAGAGTTTGTTTTTCTCCACACAACATGGAGTTACTACACTAATTCCCTTCATTTTCACGACTAAACCATCGCCTGAGAGATCAAATAATTCTCTAACAGTCAAAGGAAAGGGTTCAAGATACCATTTATTCTTCCCACTAAGGCAAACAAATAGAATTGATCTATGACCTTCATGGATTTTTTGTGAAACTCGCATGAGGTCCCAAAATGAACAAAATTTGAATAAATGAATAAAAAATATTATTTCTCCAATAATTAGCGCTATAAATTTCAACTGATGAAATGCTTACAGAAGGATTACCTAGGAGAGTCATATGACATATGAAAACAGAACATGACATAGAAAACATATAACAACTTTACTTACTCACTTACTAAAAAAAATACTAAAAAAAAAAAAAGTTGAAATGCTTAAGTATCATTATAATGTTATACGGCTTAGAGTGCGAATGTTCTTATTTGAACAATCATTAAAAAAAAAATGATTTAATATATAATGATATCACCTCATAATCCCTTTTGAATTGTTCCAAGTACCTTAAAACTAAACAGAAATTCTACAAATTTGTAGATAGAACCCTGAAAGCATGTCACAAAGTCATGACCTCCAACCCTTCCACTCAATAATTTGACAATTTTAGCCTCTGTATTATGAATATTTAGTACAGCAGAATCGCGATAATTCGTATTGTCAAGGGACTGACAGTTTGGTACGAATTATTGGGAATACCAATTATCGGGAGTACAATATTAAAAACGTATGCATGCAAACATGTATGTACAATGTAGTAAGGATAAAGACTATGCAATAAACACTGCTTACTACTAAACTAAGCAATAAACAATACATGCAATAGAAAATATGTACATACTTATGTTCTATATTAAACAAACACCAATCATTTGTACGAAAAATATCCGTAATTTGTTATTGACGCAATCCTTGCAGACAGGTATTGTCAATTCCTTTGTATATTTCCTTCAACTGGTACATTTGAATTCCTTGCTTGCGCAAACCACTTTTTAAGTTCTCTTCAGGTTGTGGGTAATCACCAGTCTTGAAGTGTTTTACTTTGCTGCTTAATGTCTAGGAAGTGATTTTGTCCTTGTTCTTCAGGATTGATGTGATCGTGGAACGAGGGACAATAAAACGCTTGGATACGTCAATTTGCTTAAAGCCACTGGCCACGGCCTTTATGATTTGTTGATGATTTGCCTTTAATAGAGAGACTAACTTTTTTCGGAGGCATGGTAACGTGTCACAACGATAACGAAAACGAGACAGTAGATACGAAAGAAAAAGTTAGTACAATTCCTAAAACTTTACCTCTCTCCTCTCCTTATTTCCTTTCAGTAAAAACAGTACGAATTACATATGGGATCGCATAGAAAACATTTATCTCGCACTCATTCTGCTGTCTCTCACTGTCCTCTTTCCCTTTCTTGGAACAAAAATTAACAAGGTTTTTAAGCTGGAAATACGTATTATAAGACGTTTTAAGTGACCTCGAGCATAAAAATAATACGAAATACCGAGGGGACTGATTGTTTTCCAGGATTTTCTCAAGGGACCGGCAAATTTGTACTAATTAACAGGAAATACGAATAATTGGGATACGAAATATCGGGATTCCACTGTACAAATATGTCCAAAAATGATCAAACTCAAGTAATCGATCGGATAACGTTACTCCATCATGAAAGTTTTAACCGGATGTCTTCTGTCTATTTAAAACTCAATGTATTTTGCTGTTTTACAAATTAAAAGCTAATTAGTAGAGAAATATTTACATTTCATTAAGTTACTATTATATATTCACTGTTTCGTTTATAAGACTATTTACTCATTTATAGCAGGTCACGAGGCCACTGCCGTTCCAGTCTCTGAGGAGGATTATAGGGATGAGTGGTGCAGTGCAGTGACTGTGCTATGGGATTAGGGTGGTTGGATTTTAAATCATTTATTACTCTGAGTAATTCTATTTCCGTTACCTGAGAACTATTCTAAAACCGTGATCATACTTTAAGCAAGGCCGCGGACTTGTACTTGTCCATGAATAAGAATTAAACAAACGATAATAGTTTCAATGTGCATACGTTATACGGGTATTCTCTTTACGGACTTAAACACTCGCGAGTTCTCTTTGTGGAGAAGTTCTTAAGCATCCATTACTTACTGCGGGGCGGTAAGTATTACTGTGAAGCAGTAGTCAGTAATTCATTGCCAACCAGCCGGTTATAAATGAGTCACAAGTTGTACACGACTGGGGGCGGAAATTACAAGCTATGTATTACTGCGCATCGTGCGTGCGGCTACCGCGTACAATTTCCTAGTGTTGAGGATGGGACTTGGGCTAAGTGCTTTCTAAAGTTCAATGTGAAAATAAGCGATTGGAGTATCCACACAAAAACTATTTCAATTATTTTCTTTGCAATACCACTGGGTGAGATCTTACAGATTTTTTTCACCCAGAATTCAAATTTGAAGTTAGGTTTTTTTCTTTACCACAATGACTGTTGTACTCATAAGTTGCCTTTATTTTTTGAAGAATTTAGCATAATTTCTTATGCTATCAAGGGCACAGTAATACTGGGTATTGGTGTTTGGAAACATCTTTATGTAGTTCTTAGAGTGGTTATATTTTTTTATTTTCCGTTTCCAGTAATTCGCTCTTGTAAGGTCCCCCAATCTATCACTGCGTCTGAAGCTATTGATCTGCAAGAGTATACTCAGGCCTACTGTACTGTATGGTGCACCGCTTTTTCGTCATCTGACGTATACGACAGCTCGGCGACTCCAACAATTCCAAAACGGTATACTGATGAAAGTGGTCAGGCATACTTCATTCGAGCAACGAAGCAACAGTGAGCTTCATGAGATATTTGAGCTGCCTACGGAGATGGCGATTTTTTGAAAATCATTTCCTTCTCATATGTGACTGCATAACCGATGTAGACATATCAAATTTTTCGACTCCCTGCAATACTTGACAAACCCGGTGTTTAACACGATAACCCCCACTCCATTCCCCTATCGATGGCAGGACGCTGTCGCGGCAGGAACGCTTTAGTCTTAGGTTCTAGTTTTAGGTTTAGTTTTTAGTTGTTTTTTTTCCCGGTTGTAAGCTGAAGGTGAGCCTCATTACCAACTGTGTGTATGTGTTTTGACTTCGAACTGAAATGTATTATATTTATGCCCTCCTTCGAATGCATCTCTGTATCCAGCCCGAGGAGAAAAATGTAAATCAAAAATTATTTGTTCAGTGTAATACTTATATAAATAAAGAGGTTATGAAAAAAAAATGTTATAAGATTAGACAATGTAAAGCGAATATTGGTGGCTTTTAGAAACTTCAGATGGTTTCTTGATTTTTCCCATGATCATCACTCAACAGTCGTCATCTGTATCAATGATTTTCAAAACTAAGGATCGAAACATGACAAAAAGGCTGTGTTCCTCAGTTCACCATGCCAAAGTTAAGACTGGGAGCATTACTTTCCAAAACTAATTCTATGAGACATGAATTTTTCAAAAATTCGAAGCGCCTTCAGGAGAGAGAATCAGTGAATATGAAATTTCAACGCTAAAATCACTGCTCAGAGGATTACATTTTAATTTTATATTTTTTTTTTATTTCAAAACCTCTTTATTGATAGATATTTACAATGAACAAAAAAAAATTTTGAGTTACAATTTTCTCCTGTTTCTGCGATGCGCTGATGCATTCAAAGGAAGGCATAAATATAATACATTTCAGTTTGATGTTAAAACGTCAACACTAGGTGATGAGGCTTACCTTCAGCTTACAACCGGGAAAAACTAAAAACTAAACCTATATCTAGAACCTATGACTAAAGCATTCCTCGGGTTTGCCAAGTACTGTAGGGAGTCAAAAAATTTGTCTAGGTTGAATGAATTTATCGATGCTCGAATGAAGTATTCCTGACCACTCGCATCAGTATATCATCATCAGTTTTAGAATTGTTGGAGTCGCCGAGCTGTCGTATATTAATTTTCTAGACTTATTTTCTGATCCTTATTCTGCTTGATGCTGAGAAGGTTTGCAGGACCTCCCCACCGGTATACTCCTGTGAAGATATATTCTGAAGCAGGGACCTAGTTAGACCGGAAGAGATTCGCCATTAATCACGCTTCCGGACCACCCTCCTCTCCAGTAGCTCCGACGACGCTTTGTGAAGAAGCGTTTTCTACGCACTCTCTCCCCCGACGAGGTGTCGGAGCGTACAAAAACTCGAGTAATTAATGATGTCACTTGAGCGAGAGTCCCCTTCAGGCGAGGCAAAACAGCCATCAGTCACCTACTTAAAAATACAAACCGGTCCTCGGTTTGTTTTTGCTTCTGCGAAGATCAGAGAGGAGCAGACCCCGGGGCCGCTGCTATATGTAGATCAAAAACTTTACACGGATGAACAATAGTCTTGACTCGTGGCTTCGTCACGCTTTTTTTCTATTGTGACGAACTGACACGTGCACGGAACAAAAAAATGCACTTCACCAGAATAGGCCCAAGTGGGAGAGAGAGAAAATAGGGTGGGACTTTTTACTTACATCGATTCGGCATTCATTAATCTCAGCTACTGTGTAACGTTATCACCATTTCAAATTTATAAATTAGTTATTGGAAGTAGAAATGACTGTAATTAAAAACAAATAATAAAGGACTGTAATTTACAAAATAACAGTCCCATACTAACCATACAGAGAAACAAAAATATGGATTATGTTCTTATGAAATAAATTATACTGTTTGTTTTTTGCTTTTTTTTCAAAATCCCTTATTTGAACATTTTTTACAAACAAATAAACAATAACATAAACAAATTGACATATTTATGGCTCCTTTTCCTGTAGAGCATACAGGGATTATTAAAAGGAGGGTAGAATTACAAAAACACTTTTCTTTTTACAGTTAAAATTTACAAAATCAATAGACTGGACTAGGTGATAGGGCTCACCTTTGATTTACAAATTTGAGGAAAAAATTATACTGCGTATAATATAAAGCCTTTATAAAGGTGAGTATTTGCAAAAGCATTTTACCATATTAAAATAAAAATATATCCGATGTCATATTTATTAAACTACATTTCTTTCGCTACATTAGACTACATTACCAAGGCCTATTGTCAAATACTATTCAGGATTTATACAGCTATAATTTATCACTATTAGAATGTAAAACAATAGAGCTATAGGGGACAGCAAAAAAGTCAAACATCAAGCGTTTTAATCAAAAGTTCTGAGAACAAAGTTATTAATTCCCCTTCTTACGTCGGCAACAAAACCCTTCATAACGATCTTAATATACCTTACATTCTTGAACTCATCTCATCCAAGTTCATGAAATTCCATAGTAACCTATCCAACCACCCTAATCCCCTAGCACAGTCATTGCACTGCACCACTCATCCCTATAATCCTCCATGGAGACTGAAACGGCAATGGCCTCGTGACCTGCTAAAAATGCGTGACAGTGGGAGTCCTGGCAATGGCCAGTTTCTCCAATCATGTCCTGAGCGTCTGTGGCTATCGCGCTCTTCGTCAGCCATCTGGGCTTTTTGTAAATACTGTATGAATAAGCGAGTGAATGATGAATTGTAAATATGGTATGAATGAGAACATTTATCTCAATTACTTATTGCCTAATAAGGCAGATTTTAGCTCAATAAAGAAGTTACATAAAAAAAAAAATTAGAGGACTGGGGGCTGCACCCCTAAGGTAGTACTTTTTAAAAATTTTAAGTATTAAACCATGAAGATTGTATACTGCTAAAGTATAATATTATTAATAGATAAGGGTTCATAGTTTACTGCCTCCGGTTTTATTACAGATAGCTGATAACTGCCAGAGGATATAATACCGAGGATTGGAGTAAAGTATCAATTTTAATAAATCGGCCGTGGAGGGAATGGGTTTAAGACGAGGATAGCCGAAGAAGAATGTAATACGCAATAAATAAGAGAGATAGAGGAGAGTTTGATGGCTGTTTACCATCGGCCGGAGAGTCAAGCCTTTATTACCTAAACGATATCCGATAAATCTCGTTTTTATAGCGAGCGGGCCTATTTTAGCATCGCGCAACCTGGTGGCACAGGTGCGCCCCAGCTCTTCGCCAATAGCGCGCTCCTCGGCTGATTTGTTGCAACGGCGTGTCTCCGGAAGTGTCGAAGGTATGTCCTTATGGGGATATAGAGGATCCAATAGCGGGGGGGGGGTTATATTCGTTTCGGCAGAATAAAGAACACTACGGCTATACTGGACATCTGCACGTAATGAAATCGTATGCCAGTTTTATTTCAAAGCGTATATGTCAACGCTGCTAATGTTACGGACACATCACGATAATTGTCATCAAACCATGGAAAAGCATTAAAAGGCCATAACTTACATCGGATCTGAAATCAGCTCTACTGGGTCGTAGAGTACAGGCAATTTTGGGCTGTTGAATACATTGACGTAATCTTGAAATAGGAAACAGGACCACCGGAATCGAAGAAGCGAAATAACACGGAAATTAAGCAATCAATCATGCAGATCGTCACGGAAAGGAAACCAAGCTAGCACGACTGTCGTCATACATGAAGGCTAGAATCATGTAATGCCTTCATGTTATCAACAAGTAAATGGATTAGATTAATGCAAAAGGCACAAATAGGTCATACTCAGCGTATAAGCTGCAATTGATAATCGGAAATAATTTTTTTATTTTATTTAAAGTTACTGCATACTTTGAGCTGTCGTAATTCAGAATTATCCAGGGAATTATCAAATGTTTATTTAGTATTCAATGAGATAAGAAGTCTTTGAAAATTCTTGTAGTAAGCATACCGTCATCACGTCATATAAACCCAAGAGATAAAATTGAAATATTTTTAAAACAAGAAGAAAAAAAAACCAAAGAATTGTTTTAAACTAGATTTCATATTATTACATTGGCAGAAAGAGCATTTACAGGTCATTGCCTTACTTGTTAATCAAACAACAACTAAACGTGTAAAAAAAACCTTATTTACTCTGTGAATAAATATAAACGCAAGTTATTAATCAATGTTTATTTTCAATTTCCTTTTATATTTAAAAAAAGCTATCAATTGAGTCCACTCTTTCACATAAAAGAGAGAGTGTTCGCGTTGATTACTCTTTTAAAATGTGCCACCCAGGACTCAAAAAAACAACGACGAATAATCGACTTAAAAAGAACTGTAACGACACAAAAGCAAATCGCTCATGACGCTAAACCGATCTCGGTGCGTAGTTAAAAACTTTTTATAATCGGGTACAGAAAATTAAGGAAAAAATAAAATGACAGGAAGGCCTCCAAATCATTTTGGTCGTTTTAAGGGGCATCTTTAAAACCAGTGCTTCTTTTGCCTGGTGAGGCGATTCAACTTAGTGTATAGAGCGTGATAGAGTACGGAAGTGCATAGCTAGCTAATCAGGTGTTTAAAATATCATAAAATTAAAAAAAAAATTATTAAAAAAACAAAAGAACACCTTTCAAAAAACATCACTTACAACGACAGTGAAAAACATATTCAGGAAAGCCATATTTAGTCCCAATTTTGATGGCTCTGACGGCTTCAATTATTACTGAGACGACCTATGAAAGGAAAAAAAACATGTTGTCGTGGCGTGCCTGATTTGGGTGGCGGAGTGATGTTATGTGCTGCTTTCAATGATAAGGGCAAGTCTCAAATCGCGTTCATTACTGGCCAAATGAGCGCTGTTAGTAATGCAAAAATGTTTGAAGAATTTCTTTAGCTGCTCGATACATTATTAGAAGAAGAAATAATTTGCGGACAAGATAACGGACCGATAAACACAAAACAATGGTTTGAGGATTTCAAGGCTCAATGGTTTGCATTGCCCGGACCCGTTGAAACTTAGGAGGGGCGTCTATGCCCTTCAGAAGCAAGAGCTCACTTGGGTAAACTCGGTAAGAAGTGTTCCCAGAAAGCTGTTGGAAGTGGTTTGAAAATTCTGCGGAAGTTCTCATTATTAAAAGGAATTCACTTTTTATAGAGTCAAAAACATTCTGATCTGTTTTGACTATACTGTTTGATTTCTAGCGAGGCAGTGTAATTTGACTTATAATAACATTGTCTCAGATCTTGCATACCATTTTATGAAAGGTTTTTTTATAATATGTTTTTTTATAATATGTTTTTTTTTATAATATACTATTTTATAATATGTTTTTTTACAAGCCTGTATGTATAGGATCGGCAGAGGTTTATCCAATGTGAGTTATACTTTAGGATAAACATACAATCATACCTCATCACGATATTTGTGCTTTTTCTGTAGGGTAATTCGGAGGTATGCGCATAACTAATGTCTGACTTTATGATGCTGTGAATCCAAATTCAGACATGAATAACATGGATATGCTTGCATAGACCAACTACATACAGCCTCTGTTCAACGACGAATACCCCCCTGTGCCCTAGCAGCGTAGGGTCACATGACACCATGAGAGAGCCCATGAAGGGCTCAAGAGGACCCGGCATAAATCAAAACAGATCACAAAGCCGAGTCAATTCTGTTTACTGGCTGGCGTGAGTTTTTTGTCGAGTGGACCCGTGGACCGGTAAGCCGCTACCTATGGGCGTGTACCACGCCATTCAGCCATCCCTAGCTCTTGCACCCCGCTGGATTTATGGATGTTAATGAGCCGGCTACCTGGCCGTGTTACAATAGCAGCTATCTCACCCTTCATAAATACACTTCGTCCTTGTCGTATCTCCAGCCCCTGCTTTAGGTTTTTTTTGTTTTATTTTTTTTTTTTTTGGAACTATACCACATAATCCTGAATGGCATACCATAACGAAATGTACCCTCAGGAGAGACTGCTAGGGGACTTCTGAGGACCTCTTTTGTAGCCATCACCATCGACATGAAAGGAGTCTGTATGATCCCAGCCATTTAGAAGCTTTCAAAACAGGACATTTATATACATGACCTAGCTTATATAACTTATGTATGAAGCACAATAAAATACATTTTATGACATCTAGGGGAAGAGGTAAGGTTTCCCACAGATTCTGACGTTGCTAGTAATATAAATATACTAGAGCTCAGGTTAATAACAAAATCATTATGGAATGGGGAAAATCCATTACCAAGAGAGTCTACCAAATAATTTAAAAAAAAAAAAATGAATTTCATTACTTTCATCTTTACTTAATGTTAAGTATTAAAAATTATAATTTTCAAGTATGAACTGTTATATCCTTTATGCATTGCCAGGCATGAATTCAGCAATAACAACCATTATGGAGAGTTTACTCTGCTTTGGAAAAAGGCGTTAATTTAAATAAATTCACTTGGTCAGCCTCCGATGGCTCGTATCCACGGCTGACTGTTCAAGACTCCGCTTCCTCTTTCGCATGCGAGGGAGGTGACAACCATGTGGACTTGGGGGGTCTCTGGGCTGTTTGTAAATACTGTATGAATGAGATCATTTATCACAATTACTTATTGCCCAATAAGGCAGATTGTAATTTTATCATAATATAGTTGCTGTTGTCTATTATATTATTAAATAAATTCTACTCAAAACAGATTCATGCTATTTTCAACAAATAAAAAAGATAATTAGTCGACATTTTTTTATTTATCAAAATGATTTCTGAATATACAATACCAGCTTTTTATTTAAAATTTCGGGAAAAAAAACGATAACATAATTGTTATGGTTCTAATCTAGTATTAGAAATATAATGAAAACAATTTTAATAAATTAATTAGTAAGTAGTTAACTCTGAAGACCAGCAGGATGTAATGATATTACTTTTAAAGGTAAATGTTTTGAATAGTTTTGTTATTGTTGCTTTATTAGTTCAATGTATACTACACATAAGGGATATACAAGATGTGCTGAAGCCCTACACCCGAGAAGCACCATATCCCCAAGAGCCAAGCCCCTAAGCGGGGGAGGGCTGTATGGAGCAGTCCTGATATTCCACTAGAGTGAGCAAGACTTGCCTGCCATCAAGCCCTCGCAGTCATATACATAATGCAATAACAACATCAACATATTTCCGAAGGGGAAACACTTTTTATATCCCAACAGCCAATACTACCTCCAGCTTGGAATGGTGTGGTAAATTATAGGTAGTGCTGGAGTTAGGATCGTCTTGGAGTGCGCACTAAGTCAGAGAGCTTCACAGAGCAGCGAACTTATTTAACGTATCTCGAAATAGCTCATCTGGTTTTTTTTTAATTTCAAAACCTCTTCATTGATAATTTTGACAATGAACAAATAATTTTTAATTTACAATTTTTCTCCTCGTGCTGCATACATACACGAAGGAGGGCATACATTTAATACAATGCAGATTGGTGTTAAAAGTCAAACACATACACAACACTAGGTGATGAGGCTCACCTTCAGCTTACAACCGGGAAAAAATAAAAAATAAACATAAAACTAGAACCTAAGACTAAAGCGTTCCAGTCGCGACAGCGTCCTGCCATCGATGGGGGACGGAGCGGGGGTTATCGTGTTAAACACCGGGTTTGTCAAGTACTGTAGTGAGTCGAAAAATTTGATGAATTCATCCACCGTAGGCAGATCAAAGACCTCGTGAAGCTCACTGTTGCTCCGCTGCTCTGATGTAGTATGCTATGTAGTATGCTATAATGCTTAACCACTTTCATCAGTACACCGTTTTGGAATTGTTGGAGTCGCCGAGCTGTCGTATACGTCAGATGACGATAAAGCGGTGAACCATACAGCAAAGTAGGCCTGAGTACACTCTTGTAAATCAATAGCTTTAGACGAAGTGATAGATTGGGGGAAGTCAATAAATGCGTAAGCCGGTAAGACTTCGTGCGGGTTTGCTTCAACTTCTTCGTAAAACGGTCACTAAAATGGAGGTGTCTGTCCATTTTAATCCCCAGATATTATATTAATTTGTTGGCTGGTGAGTTTTGCTGCATTCCTACTGTGTAAGTAGTAGGCAGCGGACTTTTGCCGTTTTAGAAAGAGAAACTTACGCAGTGAGTCTCTGGTTTTAGAAAACGACTAAGTCATTTTGTAATTTCCTAAGAAAAGTTCGTCCATGTTGTTAACAAGTTAATTTTCCAAAAGATAATAGTAGAGAAGAATTACATACATTTTATTTATTAAGCTTTTTAAAGGTCGTATCAATATTAATAACTTCGACGTGCTCTATTTAAACTGTAGGTTTAATTTCTTCGAGTGTTTCTGGTAGTCCGGTTCTATTGGAAGCAATTTGGAATTTATTGCACTCTGATGTATGGTGCATTATCGCACTCCTCCGCAGGTTGGTCTGTCGAGGTTGAGAAGAAAGTGCAGAAGGGTATATCCTATTCTCCAACTGGCCATTTCGTTTACTGTTACTGCCGGTTTAGTCTCCGTGGAGGAATATAGGGATGAGTGGTGCAGTTCAATGACTGTGCTAGGGGATAAGGGTGGTTGAATAGCTTACTATGTAATTGCATGAACTTGGAAAGGATGAGTTCAAGAATGTAGGGTATATTAAGATGGTTATGAAAGATTTTGTCGCTGACGTAATAAGAGGAATTTACTGTTGTTCTCAGGACTTTTGATTGAAAGGATTGGATACGCTTGATGTTTGACTTTTTTGCTGTCCCTCCTAGCTCTATTCCGTATGTCCAGATTGCCTTTAGTATAATTTTGTAAATAAGTAATTTATTTTCTATTGAGAGATGGGATGCCTTTCAAAATAGTCTCTACAGTTGTCCCAAGCGTCTGTTTACTTCTTGTATTATTAGCCTCGTGTATGGGTTCCAGGTCAGTCGTTTGTCGCGAAAGAAGCCTAAGTACAGTTCTGTCTCGGATACAGGAAGAGGCATGTGGAACCATTTTGCTTCATTAACTTTGACCCTCCATTGGTTGCACCAATACTCGATCTCATCGATGTGTTATACAATGTCTTAATTTTGACTAACACACCACGCTGCCCTGCTGTCCGCCTTGAGCGTCCATTGTGTACCGACTGCGTGAGTGCACTCGAGCAGGCTAGTTCACTTTGTAGAGCCACAAAAAACAAAAATTGTTGAGGTCCGATACCACTCCCAAACCTGCCATTTTTTTTTCGACCGGCAATTATTAATAGAGATTTATATCACGACGAAAATTGAAACTGGGTAAGCTCTTTAATTACTTTACCACATGGCAAAGTACCGTACCCCTTTGGTACCTGCCAGGACCCGGGCGACCCCTCTTTTTGCACCGATTCAAAAAGTCTGATTGTACACAGACCGCTTCATCCCTTACAAATGGCACAGCCCGCTCAATTTTCCCCGTGGTATTTGTCATGCCAGCTGTTCTTGTCTTATTTACCTCCCCCCCCTTCTTCTTTCCCATATCATTTGTCCATGTATAATACCTCGTTTGTTTTTCCCTCGGTATATCGCACGGGATATGGTCTTGAATTATGGCTGTTCTCGTCATATTGTATTTAACGCCAGCTCCTGTTGATGCATGTAATGTCAAATAAACAACAATATTTTTTACTGCATCGCTCTTTGAAATTTAAATATTTTATCAAAATCAGCCCCGGTTCATGCTCGTTTCCTCATTTGTTCCGGGTTAGCATCTCTAAATGAAAAGACAATTAAAAAAAAAGAGGCATGAATAAAGTTGCATTTTTATTACTTTATATATTTGTCGATTCTTACCTCGGAAAGTATTTATTGTTTAAATACATGTTAAGTACCTGGGCGAGACTATATGTAGCAACGGTCCGAAAAAAGAAAGTATGAAAGAAAGAATCACCAAACTAGAGATACTAAGTTTTGCAACCAGTAACGTATATAACAAGACAAACCTGTCCAATAGAGCGAAAATAAGACACTACAACACAGTCGTTAAACCGGTAATATTATATGGGACGGAAACCTCATGCCTCCCCAATCTAGAAAAACTACTGAGAATAGAACGAAGAATCCTAAGAAGGATCTACGGCCCCAAAAAGACACAAGAAGGATACAGGCTAAGATCCAACCAAGAAATCTATTAGGATCAGGAGACTGAAATTCCACGGGTAAGAATGGACCCGGAAAGACTAAACAAGGAAATATTCCAGAAAATCCGAGGATACAAAAGCTCAAGGGGATACATCAAGCAGATAAAGGAAGAAACTGAAAGACTAGGAATAACGGACCAGGATTGTAGGGACGGAGAAAGATATAGGAAAAGACTGGGGGAAATCAAGGTTCTTGTGGGAAAGAAAAAATCGAAAAGGGGAGTCGCGTGGACAGAAGAAAGAAAACAAACGCACGTAGAGATAATGAGAGAAAAATGGAAGGAAAGGAAAAAAAAAACCCGAATAATAGTTCAGATTTTCGGTTTTTTCAAAAGGAAAGCTGTTAGCTGTCTGCCTGTCAGTTTTGGGTTTTGTGAGCACCCAGTTTATGATGAGTCCTGCTTGTTTTTAAGGTCTCATTTGTTATAGGGAAGACTCACCAAGTTTAGCTCTTCTATTTTTAATGTTTTGTATTAAAAAATAAAACATTTTTATTAGGGCATCAAATTAAATATGTCAACGTCCTGATTGTTACTACGGAATATTTAATCACTAACTTGGATTATAATTGCAAAAAGTCAGCATCATTCGTACATAAACATCATACTTGACTTGAATATGTCGTACATAATGATTTGTTTTTAAGCGATTTTCAGTGACTTAAAGATCTTTGCTTATTGTGTTTAATTGACTGCATTAATATGCCTGTAAATAGTTTTAGGTTAATTTTACTCGGAAGAGCCGAAAAGTTTGCAGGCGAGCTAGACATTAAGCCTGGCGCCAAGAAGCAGAGCACCCACTGACACTGTAAAGCAACATATATGCACCGGACGTTCCGAAAGCCGTGCATATGGCGACATAACTTATGCCCGTCGCAGCTGTCTTACCCCATCTGTCCTCGAGTCTTCGATGCTTACTGTCGCCAGTATACATATAACTTAGACTATAACTTATAGTCTACAGTTAGCGCAGTAGTAGTTTGCCCTAAATACTATAGGCGACGGTTCCACACCTAGTATCACAATGCAGGCTACTATTTCAAATGAGACAAAACTCAAAACCTGACGAAAATTCTATTAATACGAGGTTTAAGCCTCTGGCCTAGAACAGTTTCTGTTAACGAAATTATTAACATAAAAATTACTGCACCACTCATCCCTATAGTGGCCTCGTGACCTGCTAAAAAATTCGTGATAGTAGGAGTCCTGGCAATGGCCAGTTTCTCCAATCATGTCCTGAGCGTGTGTGGCTCTCGCGCTCTTAGTCAGCCTCTGCTAGCTCTTATACAGTGACGCGGCTGGAGCGAGGGGAACTTCCCAAGACTCCGCTTCCTCCTTCACACGCGATGGAGGTGACAACCATGTGGACTTGGGGGGCCTCTGGGCTGTTTGTATATATAGTATGAATGAGCGAGTTAATGAAAATTGTAAATATGATATGAATGAAAACATTTATCACAATTACTTATTGCCCAATGAGGCAGATTGTAATTTTATCATAATAAATTTGTGGTTAATCAAAAAAAAAAATAAAAAAAGATCTCTTCTAAAACACCCACGTATGAAAATACTATTCTTCCCAATACGATCAAAACTTACGGAATCTGGTCTACTTCTTGGTAATGTTGGACGATTTAAACCAAAAAGGTTTTCCACAGAGTGTAATAGTGACAAAAAAAAATTGGTTAAGGAGCTAATTTTAAGACGAACTTACCTATATTTAACTCTTGAGAGGCTATTGAAAAATTTGTAGAACTTGTGTTGAGTTTGAAGATGAAACAGGACTATGTTTAAGATTACTGATCTGTTTTTAATTTTGGTGAAATACGAATCATTACGTAATGTTGGAATTATTTGATTTACAGTATGCCATGGTACAGCTGCTAGATGTTCGTTAGGGGTCCATGTGGTTACTAACAAGTGGTTAACATAGGGTGTGGGGATGGATTGAATCAGTAGAGGCCCGATTCTCCTTTAGTACAGGGAAATCTAGAGCTTGCGTGGCTCTACGTATTAACCTTGGAGAGAACACTCATACCGACCCTGCTTACAATAAATCATTAAAGGTAAAGGGACCGGAGAACATTTTCGTTCAAAAATAAGTGGGGTCGCCCCTTTTGTACCTCGTACTCCCCGTGGAACACCGCCCTTGTGAAATGACACCCTAATTGCGGTAGCTGAGAGCTAGAGTGTGGCGGATGGTAAGTACGGTATGTGTCGTTAGCCGGATTACAGCAGTGTTGTTGTAAACAGGGTCCCCGCGGCGAGAGAGGCCGCTCTCGAGTGGGGTGTCGGCCAGGTGCCCGGGGACAATGGGCCCCAGGACCCTCTCCACAATACACTGCCAGGTAGGCCCCGGTTCTTCCTCCTCCTTTACTCGATGTGTGACACTTCTCGGTCACAATGGGGCCAGAAACCCATTCCAGAAAAGTAACTTTTTTTTCTTTAAATCTTTATAGGCCGTCTCACCATACCCCTGGCTTCGGGACATACCTCACTCATTCAGCTTCCTCTTCACGATCTTTTCACATGTGTCCCATTCACTGTGATAGACTGCTCGTCGAATATCTTCCAGCCAGTTATCTCCAATAATAGAGATTGTGAGAACTAGTCATCGACAGTCTTGCAACTAGTCAGCCCACAGGCGACTAAAAAGGAAATATGAACTATCGAGTCCCGATAGTTATTTTCTTTAATTTTTCTCGAGTTTCAAATTATCATGGGCTCAATTAAAACCTTTGAACAATTTACAATAATGACACACTGATTTATAAGAAAAAATGTTGATTTTTATTTCATTCGCGTAATTCAAAAACCAATAATTTCATTTTATTCATTAAAAGCCAGATGTGTTTGTTCTTATTATTATTATTGCTTTAATGAATTTATTAAAAGAGGAAAAAAATCAAAGATTGTAATTTTGTTGTCGTCTTATCAAATAAGCAGGTACAAATTGATGCGATCAACATCGGGTTTGTTTATAAATGGCGTATTAGCTCCGATCGTATTACGAGTTTCGCCAACAAATTATCGTTTTTCAGTCGCACGATATTTGTTGTACGAGAAGGTGCCACAAAAACGTCTTCGTTTTGATTATTTATCATTCACCGCTACATTATCGATGCCTTTTCACACCTTTACCATTGGGACTCAACAACTACAGCCAATTTACCAATTGTTTGGTAATTAGGAGAGCAAATGTTATGTACTCAACAGCTGTTGAGTTTTGATTCATTCAAAAATAATTGTAATTTTCTTTAATTTCACATTATACAGTTTATAATTTCAGTGTTTTCTCTAAATTTCACTTTGTGTGATATTTCCTCCATTTTATATTTCTCATTGTACATTTACTTGTTGGTTTTTTCTATAGCTCAAACCCATAGTTTTTTTGGGAAAATGAGAACCTAATATTGTCTGGCTTTTTATTGATTTTAACAGCCGGTGATTTTGCACGGGGTAGAAGATTTTACCCATTCTATGGTTATGCTCTAAAAATAATATCATTGTTAACTGTTAATTTTTTTGTAGTTATTTTATTATAATTTTGTTTTAGTTTTCTTTTATTCCTTACAATTTATAGCGTCTCGTTTATATTCTTATTTAAAAAATTGAAATATACTTGAATAATCATACATATAATACCCAATAGCTGGGAATACACTACCCATTATTCATGGTGGAAATTTGAAACTTATTCTTATTTAGAATTTAATTTTTTTTTTTTCAAACGGAGCAGTAATATTCAAGCTGTTCTGTCCAGACCAGACTAGAAGCCCTGACTTCTGTGGCTATGTAGGAAGAGGTCGGGGGGAGTAAGACATAGAAAGACTCCCCGTGGCTGGGTCCGGTGGCTTGGGTGAAAAGAGGCTGATGTGTCCATTAGCAGAACAAAGTCTCTTCCCCGCCAGCTGCACCAAGATGCCATACCTACAGCTCTGTACTCTCTACCTGCCTCACGGAGTCTTAACAACTTCTTCTCCAGGGGGGGGGGATAATTTTTTATGCCACCCTTACGTATACAGCCCTTCGTTTATTCTTTTTCCGTCTCAACATTTAAAAGAAGAAAAAAAAAACTCGACCCGAAGAGACGACAAGATTATATAATGCACTGCTGACTCGGAGAATTTTCCCAGGTAATACAAGACAGCACAAGTTTTTTTTATTTACAAACAACGCTCAACTAATTTTCCAGATCGTTGGCTGGCGTAAAATGTTCAGATAACGTCGTCACTTTTAAATTCTACTACCTTCCAAAAGTTTGAAATAAAAAAAAATGTAATCCTTACTCCCCCCCCCCTGAACATTTTGGATACTATTTGAACAATAAACCATTTCTTTCTAGGAATAGGTCCATTTTCTCTCCGTGTTTACCCTACTGTGCAAAACAGGGAATTACGATCTTGACGGGGGGATTATCATTTTTCAACATTTTAAATTGCAAGTTAAATCAAATAAATAGATATTTTTTTTCATATTCAATAAAATCAATTGTGAAATTTAGCTCAAAAAGTCCAAAATGTGCAATTTAGTACAAAATAAAATTTAGAAATATGCATCTTTAGGCAAGGAAATAGATGGATAAATAGTTGAAAAGACGCTATAACGCCAGCAAACAAAATGTGCGATAGCACAGAAATCCGATCTCCAGTTATAATTAAACTAGCGAACGTTAGAAAAAAAAAAATAGAAAATGTTTTAATGGACATTACAAAAACACCCATAGGTTAAAATCCCTAGGGAGAATATGAAAGAAGGGAATGTTCCCTAAATATGAAGAGAAGACTACAATATCCCAAGACTGGCCTCCTGGAGGTCGGACACCATAACTAGGTCTCTATCGTTATGCCATCCCCAGTCTCCTTGGCTCTTTTACCACAGGGATCACGTATCCATACACAACGGTTGTGCCTAAGGAGTCAATAACATATTTCACACACTCGCTTGTTATTTTATAAGTATATTTATATAAAATATCTATTGACTGCAGTTATCACACTCATGAGGTACTAAGCTCATAAATCAGCAACTCCAATAATTGGTCATGGTCCCTAAAACTTGACCGTAAAAAAAAATAATGATATCCAATCAACACATATTACTCTATATAGACCTTGGTAAACCTAGGTAGAGGTAGGTAGACATTGGGGAATTTCACGTCACTGTTAATTTTTTACCGTAAGATGTTTAGGAGACATAGATCTTTGACAATATAATTTTGAGCCTATTTAATGTTGAAAGTTCTCTTAAGTTCAATACTGCATTTTATAAGGGAAAAGTAATATTGTTTTATTATTAGTACGTACTTATGTAATATATAAGAAGGAAAGAAACTGATATAAACGGTTATCTCGAATGGGCAGAATGGAGAGAGAGGAGAAAAGCCGCAAGCCAGGTAAACACTATCAGGTCATACATCACCCCTCACTGTGTAGCCCGCCCTTCCGCCACGCCAAGGTTCCCGTTTCTTGTTGGACTTTCAAATAAACATTTGTGTTCGCCACTCTCTAGATTCAACTACAATAATAAGTCCAGCCAGCTACTAGATTACATTCAATAGTAACAATAATAATAACTGAAGTTCCCCCCCCCCCACACTATATTTATAGAGGAAATAATTGAGTAGTTTACACAACAATCCAATGATTGTTGTTCATAAATCAAACCATTATTAAATACCAAAAGTAATTGGAAATGGTTAATATAATCAAACCTTAATCCACTATAAAATTTATTATACTTAAATCTTATTATAAATAAAATGAACTTGTTATGTAAATAATTATGTAAACTATTGTAATACAATTGAATTAAATTAAGTTTATTATGCTTAGTATTTGCTGCCTATTGAATTATGAAGGAATTCATTAAACATTTAAATAATACTGATCAGTTAAGTATTCGGTACCTTAATTACTGTTCATCGGGAGTCCCTTAAGTACCGGGTCGTTTGATGTTTCCTTTATTGTGTCCACACAAATCCTTTTCCTTTGTTGAGTTTCCTGTCTGAATCCTTGTTATGCCTTTAATATTTCTTCTAAGATCACACTCACTTCTTATTAACAGCTGGCTTTAACTAATAACTTGCTTATACTTGACGAAATCAAATTGACACGGGACTGCCCACCCTTCTCGATGTTCCCAGAGCTTATACTCCATCCTATCGGCTAAAAGATGTGTCACATGTCTACTCCTGGATTTGATTGGCTTGGCGTTGTCATCTTATGCGCGGCGTAGGTGAAATAGCCTGAGCGTACGCGCCGATCTCCCAGCGTCTTCTGAGAACCTCCAGTCCACTGAACGGGAAAAAGTATCCTCCTTAAATGATCTCAAATATTCAAACCAGCTCGCTGACAGATTTAAATTCATTATATTAATTAAACTCCGTTTTCAGCATATTGCATTCTAAAATACCCTAGATAAAATAGTTTAACCAAAGGTATAAAGCCCAAAGGATACCGCAACCATAGTAGGCCAGACTAAGCCAATTCTAGATACTGCTTTGGAAATTCACAGACTCCCTGGCCGAAGGAGATTACAGCAGGCATTGGCCAAGGTTTAGGTTTTCACTGTTTAATCGGGATGTAAATTGCACGGCTCAGGATGCAATTAAGGAAGACCATGGTGGCCAGTAGGGACCTATCGGGTTCCGGCTAATGGCTTCAGTCTGAGGCTGGATTATTGACCCTCGCGTATAACTTGGATTATACAAACCTACCTGCCTGTACCTCCCCGCCCGAGGGTCACGGGGTGGAATTTTCAATGCAACAAAAATAACACAGCATTCCCAACTCATTTCCAAGCGAAAATAACCACGTGACACATAGCTTTAAAATAACTAACTAACGACAGTGATAAAAGTGAAATTTACGAAAAGGGGAAGAAATCTAAACGGAGTAGCTTTGAAAAGGCAAAAACATAAAATACCAAAATTCACTGCACCGAGTCAAAAAGAGACGAAAACTGAATTTTATTTCGATCAGAGACAATTTTATTAGTCACAGTCGTTTTAATAGTACAGATATGGAGAATTTTCCATTATCGCGTTACGAAGTTTCATTTATTGATTCCTGCAATGGAATAAATCGATTGCTTTGGGAACCACTTAAATTTTGCCAATTCGAAAAAAACAATGAATTGTACAGAGTCTAAAAGCGACCGAAAATACATTTTTTACGGTTTAGAGCTCATGACGTGGGTCTGGCTTGAATAAGTATTCTAACTGAATTATATTCTGAGAATTTCATTAGAAAAATTTAACGGATGGCTGACTGGATAATGTTTTAAAATTATAATTTTATTTTATTTTTTTCCCCGCAGCTCTTAAATTTTTAAGATTATGGATAAGGGAAAAAATAAAGGAACTTTTTTGGGGCGAGCGGATCCTTTTACTAGGCAAGTACCTGCTTGAAGGTGGTGTGAGGGAATTAATGAGTGTGGGAAGCCTCGGCAGAGGTGGAAATGTTGCGGTGCAGTGGTGAGAGTCCACTGAAGGCTGTAAAATTATAAAATAACAAATTATGCACCCTTCAATACCTTTTTGTTAGTACTCTCAGTGGGAGTACTAGGAAAATAAAATAGATTTTAGCATTGTACCTTCAAACAAAAGGGCAACGACCCTCGATGTATTTTGGATCTGTTGTATTGTGTTATTTTATTCGAAGGTCGTACCTCGTTGTATTAGCGGGATTACAGTGAACAGTATGGTAATTATAATTATAATTGATTATGATTAAATTATGGCAAGTCATATCGGGAAGTATTTTTCCCCGCAACATTGGTACACGTTGATACAATTAAGAGAGACAAGAGGAAAATGATAAAACAATGAACAACGGTTCCGGGGCGGACGAACTCTCCGGAGACTTGTCAACAAGGGACGGTCCCGAGGGAGCGCCTGGACTCCCGGCCTTCCCACTTAGTCTACGACTGGCGGAGGAGGGATAAGGACAATCAACACTACCATACGCCCTTTGAGTATCGTCTTGATAAAACATACAATACAGAGACTTTAAATGTGCCAAATTACCAACTTAAATTATTTTTGATTATATTTCATTTTACATAAAAAAAAAAAAATAAATATTACAAAAGGAAAAAGAGCATGAAAGCTTGATGAGATGTTCACTTTCGTTACTTAATGCTTGCTTGAATATTTCTTTTTATGTTATATCTTAGAACATTACAAGCTGATTCAAGGAACAGGAACTCATTCAATCAATGAACAACTAGGGAAATCAGCACTTCCCCTAAATGTTTTTCTCCGGGAAATATTTCCGGTTGAGGCTCATTTAGTCTCTTTAGGATAAATGAATAGTCGAATGAACAATGACGTGAGCGAATGCTGAGATGTAACATGTAACCTAGGAAGGAATTAAAAAATTAACAGCAACGGGAAATTCCCCAATGTTACCTATCTACCTACCTACCTAGGTCTACATAGAGTAATACGTGTTGTTTTGAATATCCTTTTTTTTTTTATTTAGGACCGTCAAGTTTTTAGGGACCAAGAACAATTATTGGAGTTGCTGATTTATGAGCTTAGTACCTCATGAGTGTGATAACTGTAGTTACAAAAAATTACAAATTAGATATTACACCGTATAAAAGACAACATTAAGTAAGAAGAATGAATATTTTTTTTTTTCAAAATCTAAGAAACGTCTACTCTAAACCAATCAACTGTTCAACTTTACCAGCTTTCCCAAAACTAAGATTAAAAGAACAAGTTATGAAGCAGAAGGCTCATGAATTGCAGATTTATCGCCCGATAACTATGCCAGGCCAAAAATGGTGAAACGAGGAGCCGAAGCTTAGCGAGAGACAAAAAACAAGTTAATTGGAGTACCGCTTTTGTAATTGGTCGGTTCAAAGACGATCCTCGAGAACGGGAAAATAAGGACACGACCGGAGAAGAAATTAACACGACCGGAGGATCAGCGGCAGCGATTTTTGCGCGGCGAGCGGTGGGGGGTTACGAATAATACCTCGGCCACTGTTTAACTTTCATGAATATTAACAGAGAGCTCTTGCATAATTCACGGTCATTTTCCATTCACAATTCTAAACAATTTAACCCCTTCAGGCCCATTTGGTCAGCCAACCATAGGCACCCTTTTGTTTTTATATTTAAATTTACCACCGCTACCTGCCAGTGCTTAGGCCTTTCCACTTTTTAAAACGGTTCTCTCTATTTGATACTCTTTATATCTCAATGTATTTGTATCTTATTCAAATAAAAAAATCCACTGTATAATTACATTACACGAATATATTCTATATTCATTTTATAGAGAGACATTTTGTTTTGAGATCATACACGGACCCAGAAAACTAAGATTAAGAAATAAAGAAAAATAAGAGAAGAATACCACAAAGAACTAACATTGTGCTTTAAAAATGAATTCATGTTGTTTAGACAAGACTTCTCCCACCAAGGGGCTCCACCGACTCGAGCATGGGATACAGCAAATTAAAGCATTTTTTGAAAATTTTCTTAACTGAAAAAAAGGACTGAATTTTGAAAATGTAGCTTCTGATTATTTTTTAAAATTTAGATGAGGCCATTTGGGATTCTTGTTCCGAAAAAAATCTAAACATTTTGCTCACTATTCACGTTTATTTTGATTTATTTTTAAGCTTAACAGAACAAACAAAGCTGAAACTCCCTAATTGAAGAATTTTCTATTTGGTGAAGTTTGCTATTCTTTAGAAATATCCCGACCCACTTTGGGAATCAATGCATTTCCTCATCCCTCATCACTTTGCAGTTTTTTTATTATGTCGAAATTCTCTGATTTTTTAAAATAATATTTTGAACTATTCAAATGTGCGACAACATAGTCACTGTCATTGTCAGTGGAGAATTCCTTGAGAATAATAAATGAGGACTTCCACCTAATATAAAATGAAAATTACCAGTGTTAACATATTTCCACTACTTTTGGCTAAAATGAAAATATCACTTCTAATTATTGATAACATTTATAAACAAAAGCGTTTATTTTGGATTAATGGCAATACTGTTTTATGTAAAATAATGAAATAATTCACAATAGAAAGATAGAAACAATAAATCCGAAAATGATTGCGTCGAAGTTATCTTTTAATTTATTGCAATAATGTAATTCAAAGCCCTTTTGAAGTAGACTTACTTGTTTATTTGTATTTATTTTCAACAAAAAATGTCAAAAAAGTTTTAAAAAAACATGAATTTCAGCAATTACATTCAGCAAGTCCAAACATAACTAAGATATGTAATGTTTAAATCAGCTTCTACTCAATATGATAAGAATTTTGTTTTTAAATAAGATAGAAGATAATTAAATAGTAGTCACTTAAGCAAGGTTTCAGCTTTGTCTAATAAGCACTGACCATTCAAGTCCAAAATTTAAACGGATATTATTAAATTAAATAATCGAACCCTTTAACTTATCATGCTCAATATGGTTGGATGATAGGCAATTTAATTGATTTTATTTTAATAACTATTTACATATTAATTAATTAATCTTCACTTAGGATTTAACGGTACGACAGGAATGGTGTGTTGAAAAAAACCCAATAAGGTTGGGCAGAAACACTTTTTTCGGTATAAAGCGATTCTTTCTTCTGAAAACGCACGATTGTGCTTTTGTGGTTCTTGTATCGGTATCGCCAAGCTGCGGTTGATCTCATTTAAATCCTCAAGGGGGAAGTAAAACAATTCTGGAGCTCTCTCCCTTGGAATAGAATATCTTTTGAGACAAGGCTTTTGTGGGTATTTTGTCGTCCTCGGCGGGACATTTTTATAGAACATATATCTTGGAGGTTTGCGGGAGACAGAGACGAATCAAGAACGTGTAAAGAGGTTTGCCGATCTGTCAGTGGAGCGGAGGAGGGAAACAGACGTGCTAGAGCCGATCCCAATTTAATAAATGACACGAGGGGGGAGGGGAGATATCCAGGATCACCGGGACCCTCCCGTTTACGATGGGGAGGAGGGTGCGGTCTTCCACCGATCTAGTTAACCGAGAAAGAGAGTGAGAGCACAAGGTGCTTTCTTACAACAGCCACCACTTCAACAATTGTAGCATCTGCTAACTCTCATTTACTACCATAATCAGATATTATACGAATATCTAAACTGCTACCAATAGAACGGTTATTATACTCAAAGTTTATTTTTAGCCGTGAAAATATTTTTATTATTTTTTTTCTTCATACCCCCTTGTTATTAAAATTATGGAATTCAATATAGACTGTATAAATGAGTCTATTTACAGAAGGTCAATATTATACGTTCTGTAGCTCGGCCACATTTTATATAATTTCATACTGTGATGTGTGAGTGTTACAAAAGTATAATACATTCATTGTCTATGGATTTTTAAAAAGTGATGGGGATCACCTCATGAACCATAAAACTTAAAACTAACTTACATTTAACAACAAAATCTTAACCTAATTTTCTCCGACAGTCTGTTGTCATTGATTGAGGGAAGGGTGGTGGTGTCATAGTGTTAAACACTGGGTTTGTCAGGTGCTGCAAATAGTCAAAAAACTAGTGTGCAAGTGTTATAAGACTGTTGCAAACATCTTGAGAATGAAAGTATTTAACAAAATGCCTAATAATACTAATATTAAATTCTTGTTAAAGATAAATAATGGATGCATTAACATCCTTTAAAATTCAAACCTATCGCCAGTTATATAATTATATGAGTATGTATTCTGCCCCCATTCTATTTGTACCTTTATGCCTCACTTATGTTTCTTGTTATCAGCAGCTGATGAATACGCACATAGTTCCTTAGATTAATGATTTTGATGTAAAACCCAATAAATCTCTTTCATGTTAAATTCAGCAGATTTTCCAACATTCACTTCAACCCATTGAAAACTAAAAACATTTCTTAATAGAAACATACTGTATTATGGCTGGTTAGATTTGACTGCTACATACGATCGATGGTATAGTGTAGGTGCAGTTTGTATCAGGAAACATAAAATAATAATTTACTTTTATTTTAAAATTTCACAGTCTATAATAGAACATATCTCGTATTAATGATGCTTTTCAAAAATTTTAAAAATTAATTTCGAAAAAGTTTCCAAAAATTAAAAGTTTTGGGAGTAACCAATACAAACAAATCAAGTGCACGGGAAGATATAGTTGTTAAATTTGCTCATTAGGTAAATTGTTTTGTTTGTCCAGACGATCTAAGACGTACAAAGACGACTATCCCGCGGGTGCTCATCTGTATTCTGGAGCTGGAGGGCTCCTAATAGATAGGACCGCTGGAGGGCCAAACAATAATCCCTCTCCAGAGCAATAATTGGGTTTGTAAACAAGATTGTTCTAGGTGTAAATCCAGAGGGGGGGGGGCACGTCTTAATTAGGAGCCGCCCGGGGCTGGAAGAGAGGGCTGGAGAACTGCTGGAGGCTGGAGGATAGGATAACTTCTTTTATTCGGCCCTGGTCCTACATGCTCTGGGGAGCCCATCTTTGTTTTTTATCTCGTTTCTTTTCTATAACAAACACTTACCATCTTTCTTTTTTTTTTTTTTTTCTGGATCAACTTCTTTTAGGATTATTTTCTAAAATTTGGGTTTACATATGTTTCTTGGTGGACCTATCTAGACTTCTTTTTTTTTCTCAACTCCTTTATTTTAAAATTTTTACAAACAAATATGAACAATAGCATGAACAAATTGGATCCTTTTTCTGCACAGCATATCATGCATTTTAAGGAGGGTACAAAATACAAAAAACAATCATTTCAAAGTTAAAAAATACATACAAGACTGGACTGGATATATCTTCTTCTGCTATCTGGACTGGAGCAATATCATTTCAAATAATCTTTCCATGGCATTTCACTTCATTGAGAGGCTTGAAGATTGTCACCTTAATAGTTAAATAGTACAAACAGCCTATATTGAGTCAATGCACACTCACAATCTTTATTACTTTATTTATTAATCAGGCACGCCATCCAAAATGGTGTATAGACGATTATTTAAAATACATAACAAAAAAAATTGCCACAAATCAGTTTCTTGTATAAACCTCTAAATTTCCGAAGTATAAACAAAAACAGGCATTAATTCTTTTTTATTTTTCGTATAGGCATTTAAATCTTGTTCGAACATCAAGCGTAGCCAATCAAAAGTCCTGAGAACAATAGTAAAATCCTCTTATTACATCAGCAACAAAACCCTTCATAACGATCTTAATATACTTTACATTCTCGAACTCATCCCTTCCAAGTTCATTGAAATTACATAGTAACCTATCCAACCACCCTAATCCCGTAGCACAGTCATTGCACTGCACCACTCATCCCTATAATCCTCCTCGGAGACTGAAACGGCCTCGTGACCTGATATATATGCGTGACAGTGGGAGTCCTGGAAATGGCCAGTTTCTCAAATCATGTCCTGAGCGTATGTGGCTCTCGCGCTCTTCGTCAGCCTCCACTGGCTCGTATTCGGTGACTTTCGTATGACAAGGAGGTGACAACCATGTGGATTTGGGAGGCCTCTGGGCTGTTTGTAAATACTGCATGAATGAGGGAGTGAATGAATATTGTAAATATGGTATGAATGGGAACATTTATCTCAATTACTTATTGCCTAATAAGGCAGATTGAAGTTTTAGCACAATAAAGAAGTTATAATAATAATAAATCATGTGAACAGTGACGTGATTATCTCAATCAAAAATCAGATATTGTCGGATCAGTTCAATAAACTCAGGACTCAACTTTTTCACATTTAATTTTTTCATTCAAAAATGCTCCCCTTTGTTATGCCTGAACTTCATAACATTCAGCGTATCACGTTATGGATTAAATATGGACAATTAGATTATCATTGAGGTTGTAACTAGGTTCGGAGGAGAGTCCATTAACACGATGCCAGTAGTGATATATTTAGCCTTCATTTCTAGAGAAAGCAATAAACAAAAATGACTTGGAGTGGATAGTTTCGTGAAGTGGTGGTGGTATAGACGTAGTTAGTTACATTGTGTGAACTGTAAGGCAGTTACCCACCCACCATTACCAATAGTACCCTCGTAGGGTGGTCACCATATAAAAAGATCCGATGAAACACGAATGCAGAACCGCCAGTTATCGACTAACGAGATGTTTTCATGGCGGATTTGCCGAGAGAGTACGTGGTCTGTATGCCACAAGTGCTCGATGCACCAAAGGTCCGACCATTATGGACCATTATTAGGGTCGAGACCTTACAATTGTCATGGTCATAACTGCATGTGCTTTCACAGTGCCGGCTTGAAATGCATAAGAAATAGAGAATTGCCTCTCCAAGATCGGAAAATTCTGACTATATGCTGTTACTTACTATTTCTTAACAAACCTCAATGTCACTCTGTTTTATATTTACATTACGTCTCATACATTAATAATATGTATATGTGAAGAACTTCTAATACCTATCATGGCAAAAGCAGGTGTGCAGGGAACAAGGGATAAATCCTTAAATGTCACATCCAAAACATTTTACAAGTAATGGAAGCACAACTATTGTACAGTGAATCGCCTTGTACAAGCTAGATAGATCAATTGATGATTCCATGTAATAATTATAAGTAGATTATGAATTTGTAGGGAAAAAATTCGTTCATTTCCCTATAAATAACAACCATTATCGATTCTAAAGCACTTTATATTCATAAAACATAAATAGCCCAATTTTAGTACCAATCGGACAATTTTCCAACAATGATACGAAGTTTGTCCTATAACAGAACTGAAAAAAATAATTTTGGGAATTATATATATATACTTTATATGCGACAGCACACATCATCATCATCCTTCCCACAAACCAAAAACAGAAAGGAGCCTTTTGAGGCCAGAGATGCAGTATAACACTCAACGAATGAAATTCCGCACTCATCCCGCATCGATGGCAATAGACTGTGGGGGGGAAAATTAGGTTAAGAATTAGTATGTAAGTTATTTTAATAAAAAATTTCAACTTTAACTTTTAATTTCATACTCGTGGAATAGAATTTCTTAGCTCAGTACGATCTATGGGCAGAATGGGGTGATTAATTTTACCCCTACCGCATCGATGGCAACAGACTGTCGGGGAAAAATTAGGTTAAGAATTAGTATGTAAGTTGGTTTTAAGGTTGATCAAAAAAGTGAGCCCCATCACCTTTCAGTCAGTTCAGATTAGTCACGTATAATGTGTATCATTATACTTGTTTATTCAATTATATAATTTTTATAAAATAACAAAACCTGTATATAATGTAGCGATGCTACAGGAAATACAAAAATAAATTGTTAATAGATTAGCCTAAGGATCTATAATTATATATAAATTTAAAGGGGCTATGAAAACAAAAATAACACTCGCACTCACTGCTCTCTTTATTATTTGTAATCAGAATCTTTAAATCTTAAAGCAATCACTTCTTAGTATGAAACATTAACGCTAAGTTAGACAATATAGGTGGGGGGGGAGCCTTTAATGTTCTTTACAACCGAAGTTAATGAAATCATTTTTATTAAAAGTTAATATCTTTCGAATATCATAGATTTTATTTTAATAATAGAATCTAAGTGAATACACATGAACATTTGTAGTTGTTTTTTTCCCCTCGTGAGGGCTCGGCGTAAACATTCGGAGACACAAATGTCAGTGACCTCGAAGATACATCAGAGGCGAGATAAGACACAAGCCCCAGAATGACTTCCACGCAGTCACAGCCGTGCAATGCATCAAGACTGACAGCGGGTCCCTCTCTCCAAACAAACTTGACAGATTTTTCATAAAAAGAAACATTCTTTCGGATCGGATTTTACGTCAATGTCTTCATTGTCAAGACAAGAATATCTCCAGGTCCCATCGGATTGCTTATATTGGATTTCGGACCATTTCACAGCCAAGTGACGAGAAAGTTCCAACACATAAAAAAAAAGGAATGTTATTTTTTTTTCTTTCTATCTTTCTTTTAGTTCCATGATGGACAGTTCTTCGCTCTTCTCTTTTAGTTTTCTTCTTTTGAATTACGACTATTTTCTTGTCGGATGTCACAGACTACAAAATTCGGTGAGGACCTACCGATAAAACTTTTACAAACTTTAACGGGAACATGGCAAGAATATCAAATATCAACCTGAAAAAACTTTAATTATTCCTTCTAATTAATCGTGCAGTGAGCATACCACGACGGCTGATAATCAGCGAATGTAAAACTAAATAAGAAAATTATAAAGGACTATAGAGATGCGGCAAAGTAAATACGCAAAAAACTTAAAAACGAGTTCGCTAAACCGAAACGACGCGTTATTGATAATGACGACGAGGTTTTCGATTTGATACCATACTTCTTAGAAATGAACTCAGCTGGGAATTACAAGAAAACTTTCCGGTTTAACCAGTTCGGTTAGAGTTCTTTCTTAGAGTTACTCAGGGAAGCAGAACTTTTAAAGAATAAAAATAACTTACTTTGGCGCTAAAGGCGAATACCAAAGACATAACTGTTTGATCCAACACCTCCGAAGAGAGAAGAAGTTGCACGCCAAGAAATGTTTAAACCGTCTAAGAAGTTGCACGCCAAGAAATGTTTAAACCGTCTAAGAAGTTGCACGCCAAGAAATGTCTAAGAAGTGGCCGACAAGAGTTCCTGAATATTTTTCATGCATTTATATTGGCGGGAAGAAGAGCCCGCTGGAATAGGGCTTTGTTCCCCCGGTGACTTCGTTATAGAGAGTTGAGGCTCATCAGACGATCACTAACAAGGGACTCAGTCGTGCGACTGCCCCTCTCTCCTAAGTCTTATCCCACTTTGTTAGCCCGTACGGGGGGCAGGTCCCCAGGTCCCCACAGAGCCCCCCACCTGTGCCTGCTTCCTCACAATCCAATCTAAACGAAACTTACCGAACTTTTTAACAAACATTCCCTTTCTCCCTATTTGTGTAACCAGGGGAAACTTTCCGTTCTTATAATACCCAAGGACCACTTCTGGTATGCCAAGGTAAGGCATGAATTTATCGAATACGTGAGCTTTTTATTCTTCGCAGGGTTTACTTGAAGAATTCCCACCGGAAGCTCACCGCAATTACCGTTTGGCCAATCGCTCTGACAATGGACCCGACAATCAAATCAAGCTCTACACAGTCAAGCTGTAGAAACATTACTTAGGGAGGTCACAACCATGTGGATTTGGGAGGTCTCTGGGCTCTTTGTAAATACTGTATGAATGAGCGAGTAAATGAAGAAATATAAATATGACATGAAAGGAAAACATTTTCTTGTCGCTTAATGATTGACATTATAAAGGGTGTCCCAGAATTAACGCAAGATTTGATTTAAATAGAAAACACAGTTTTTAGTATTTTTGTTATTTTTTATTAAATTATAAAGTAATTAGGATATGAAATAACACATCGGGCAAATAGCCTCCACGACTTTGCTGGCACATACGCACCCTTTTGTCGAAATTTTCCATGACCATTTGAACCAGTTGAATTTGGTTGATGCAGCGTTGAATTTCTTCTTTTAATGACAAGTGGATGTGGGCTTGTAGACATACACCTTTGACTTCAAACAATCCCATAAAAAGAAATCTAAAGGTGTTAAATCACACGATCTAGGGGGCCAATTCTGATTACAGAAACGAGAGAGTACACAACCTGGAAATGTCTCACGCAGTATTTGAATTGTTTCATGGGCTGTATGACATGTGGCACTATCTTGTTGAAACCACATATTGGCCACATCAATATCATCCAAATTTACGACGCCGAATTGATGTTCCTGGATTTTCAACAACACTCACGCACTAAACGTCTTATTTTCGACGACCAGTGTGTTTAGTGTCTCCAACTGATCCAGTCTCCCTAAATTTTTCAATTAATCTCTTTACAGTTGATGAAGTCAAAACACTATCCCGACCATAATTTGTATAAAATTTTCGAAGTGCGGCCGCCAAACTGTCATTATTTTTGAGATAATGTTCAACAATAAAGACACGTTGTTCTATCGTGTAGCGCTCCATTTTTACTAACCCTAAACTGTTAGCTGTCAAATTGTTTTTTAGGGTTGCCAGCACATTACTGCACAAATGGTGGCAAATTCAAATCCTGCGTTAATTCTGGGACACCCTTTACAAGCAATCACATCACGTTGATAGAAGATAAGTAGTGCACAGAGCGGCGACAGGGCTAGTCATGTATTGCGGGTCTCACGCTTCTAATTTCGTGACGGCAACTATTGCGAGATAAACGCAATAACTAATCATTAATGATTATTTACCTGAACAGTAGATAATAACATTTGAATACACCAAGTTTTATAAGTGTCTGTAAAGAACATTGTTTGTGTTATAACTGTGTTCGACCCTTAAGACTTACATTCAATATTTTCTACACGTGCAGTTTTGTTATTACTTATTACATTAAAGGAGAAACGCAACCTTTGCTGTACTGATCTGAACGATATAAGATCATAAAAATTTAAATACTTTTATTAGTTTATTAATGAGTTTTCCCTCACACGCTCTATGTTATTTACGACTCCACCGAAACGATCTGTATACAGTCCGTCAGAGTTCATATTTCCTTTACTCAAAAAAAAATAAAGCGGTCTCTTTTGACTCCGAGTCAATAAAACTGAAATAATCCCTTTTAAAACGAGTCGGGGAGGACTAAAAAAAAAAAAATAAATAAATAAAAAAGTTTATATGGTCCGCTTTAAGACACAGTTAAAGGGAGCGTTTGTGGTTTGAACAGGCGATAAAGACCTACTTATCTGGGATGTGGCCCGCGTGAGGAGTATAAACCGAACGCTGAGCACATAAACAGGCTGAGTAAACTACCTTGAGGTAAACCACGGCCCTGTCTTTCTCAGTCAGCCTCCGTCTCTTTGGCATCTCAGCGTCTGTCTGTCTGCTGCGTTATATATACACAGTAATGGACACCTTAGGTATCATCATGTCGTCATAGCAACAGGAAAATGAATGAGAAACTGCTTCAATGACACAGAAAAAACTAATTTCGCTTAAATCTGATGTTTTCGCCTTTTTGGAGTAATTTAGTAATGATAATTCGAACCATGATTTGTATTTTTATCATTCAATTAAAAATGAATGACATTTTTATCTAAAAATTATACATTCTATTTATTATAGCTTGCCAATTTATTTTTTCCCATCCGTACAACGGGATCCGTGTGCCCTCATGGCTTTCGCTATTATGTCTGCTCAACCTGCATCACTTGCAGATGGTGAAGTGCTCTGGTCCCCCCGTAGCTTCTTTCACTTGAGGACAAAGATGAGGATGGCCCAATAATTCTCCTTGTTGTCTACCAGCAACGGTAAGTCTGACTCTGCCAAGCTGGTCAAATGAGTGAGTTATCAGTGCTCTCGCTTGTTCCTAGGCTTGACATGTGAGTATGACGTGTGGCCGATTGGGGTCCTCAACTCTTTTATACTTGTAAAGCTTGGAACGAAATCTTCCATGCCCCGATAGCACCTGGGAACTCCAGTAGTCAGGACCCACTTTGCCCTCAGCCTGTCCTTGTCCGAGGGGAAGTACTTCCTTAGGGTACTCCCTTACGTGGTATTGGTCCACCTGGCATACCACACCTCATTGGTCCAGTCGCTAAGATGGTTCTTCCACTTCTTAGGTTGTTCTTCAATTACCATGCGGAGCCTGGTCAATCAGCTTGCGAGTGACGCCGACCGAATTCCGGGCCGCCACTCGGAAGCAAACGTCGTCGGGGAGGCTTGTAATTCTGGCTCTTATCCAGTGACTCCGCTTCCTCCTTCGAGGGAGGTGACAAGCATGTGGACTTTGGGGGGCCTCTGGGCTCTTTGTATATATAGCATGAATGAGCGAATGAACGAAAATTTTAAATTGGTATGAATGAGATCATTTATCATAATTACTTATTGCCCAATCAGGCAGATTGTAATTTTATCATAATAAAGTTGTTGAAGTAAAAAAAATATTAGAGATAGAACATTTCAACAAATTTGGACAAATTATTTATAGGTTTCTACTAGGTTCAAAGACTAGGAAATTAATATTGTCTCCTAAGACAAAGCAAAATTATTACCACAAAATGGTGAGATATCCTAGCCAACTGCTAATACTACGACCGCCTGTTGTGGCTGTTGCAGACAACTCAAAGAAATCCGAAACGTTCCGCCCAATAAGAGTGATGGCATTAACTTACACACTAGGGCCACACTATAGCACATAAAAGTCATTTCTCAGCTCCGGTAGGGTTAATTGTGGGCACACACACACAGTCGTATATACAGGGATTAGCCCAACTTGGCCCTTTAGGGTTAAGGAATTATTCATGAGGTCCGTGATTCATTTCCAATGATGCCAAGGGATGGCGGGTTTTTCTTTTTTTGGTTTTTTTCTAAAGCGGTAAACCCAACCACAGCCCATGATTTTATTCAACCTAATTACCTTCGGTTAGTATTTTTATTAAATTTATTTTATAAACTTATTTACACAGTTTAACAATAAATTTTTGGTTATTTAAAGTTTAATGTGAAGTTTAGTAGTTTTAGTAAACATAGCTTCCTTGTGTGCCGACTGGCAAATAGACTACATGTGAATCGTGTGATACACCCCACACATGAAAGTTTGTTCACACCGGGACGGAGGAATAACGATATAAAAACGTCTTCCACATTTACTCATTTACACATGACGTTCTACACACACCTGCAGAATAAGTTGAAAAGAGTACGTAGGACTGACTACTCTCTCCAGCATCTCTTCACAAGCCCGGCTATATCCCTTCCGCTGAAACTGTTAATATATAAGAGCGTCCAGAGGCCTTCCGATTCCTACACACTAGCACAATAACTCGACTCCAGAGCTTCCAGAACAAAATCCTGCGCACGGCACTAAGCACCCCTTTTCGTGATATGAAGGCTCCCGACATCCACGAAAAGTTCGAAGTCCCCACCATCACCGAAGCCATCCAAAGAAGACACATCAAGTTCTTTGACTCGATGAAACATAGCCAAAACCCTCTATTCCGAGACATGGCACCCCCACCGCTACCGGCAAGATGGCAACTCTCAAGATCTGGTAAAGCAGACTAAATGGTGGACAAAACGGCGCTTGCCCCACCAACAACAAGCCTCTAACGGGCGCCCAACACTGCTATCCAACTAAATAAGACTGCACTACATGCCTAGAGGGACTCTAGGCTCAGCCACCAGTGGACTCTCACCACTGTACCGCAAGTATCAACCTCTACCGAGGCTTCCCTCACACTACCTTCAAGGAGGTACTCCTAGTACAACGATCCGCTCAACCCTAATATTCCTTTATTTTTCCCTCATCCTTAATCTTATAATTAGAGAGCTAAGAAAAAAAAAACTCAGAGCGAACCAAGCAATTTTGCTGATAAAAAAATGTTTAACCAAACAATAATTATTGTCTAAAATGCACAAGTAAAATTTTGGAGGATTCAGTTTTCGTCGGTAGCTATCTCGAGCAATGCATTATCTTTATTACCGGCCCCGTTCTATGCATCTTTTAAGGTTCCATTAAAAGGTTCATTTACTGGAAGAGGATGAATAAAATGAGAATTTTATTCATGAGGGGGGAAATTGAATATCGCCAAGAGAGAGAGAGAGAGAGAGAGAGAGAGAGAGAGAGAGAGAGAGAGAGAGAGAGAGAGAGAGAGAGAGAGAGAATCGTTTCAAGTTCGGCAGTTATTCCTAATTCATGAAACCGTCCGCAGACAGACAACCATACATGAATGAGAATACGGCTCAGAGACAATTCATGGGCGATTCCTCATCAATCCGGGCCATGACTTATGCATCACCTCGAGGGGCCAAGGGCTCGTGAATCTCATATGAGGGAAAAATTGAAAAAGGAGGTAGGGAGAGAGAAAAAAAAAAAAGGCAAATGTTATCTCATTACGGATTCAGAGCGTTGAAAGTTTCACGTATGTTGTCGGTGGGGTGGAGGGTCCTTGAGGAAATCAAAGTCGGAGGATTGTCATTGCCGAGCCCACAAGGGGGGATATCAAATAGCGGGAATCGATAAGGGCAAACATCCCCAATGCATTATCCCTGCCAGAGTATTAGTCTTGTCTTGCCCTGGCTAAAAGGGCATTTATCACCGCTATAGGCCCTTCCATCCAATCGTCGCCTCCACTAGCAGGGGATCCAACAGTTCAGGGCACGAGCAACAGTTCTCGACAGGAGACTAACCACAACAACAAGGCTCGATGGGTTCGAATGGAATAAAAATGAAAACAGGAAAAAACAATTGAATTTTGCTTGAAACGAAATCTGATTTGCTTTCAATCTGAATTTCGCTTAATTCTGCTGACATGACAACATCCTCTGTAGGAGAGAAATTCAGCGAGTTTTTAAACAACAAAGTAGGGCCTTTTCCTTTCAATACTATTTCCCTTGTTATTATCATTTATTTTTATTATTATTGATTTTTACTTTATTCTTTAGTTAAATAATCTTTGTAGAGGGGAGTCTTTTAAAAGAAAAGAAAGAAAGGCTTTGTTATGAAGTACAAGCAAACACTGGTATATACAAATATTAAGAGTTACGTTACTACATACTGGGTGGAATGTCTAGGCACAAGTGGGATCTGGGGCTAAAACTGAGACATATGTGTATAAGAGAAGGGTAGTTCAAGGAATTGGGATGGAGGTCTTGGAAGGGATGCGGTTGCTTACTTAAAAATATCAGTGACTTCCATGAAGTCACGAGGCAGGTATACACTAGTTTCAACTATTAGCATTACAATATTCCTAGCATTATACAACTTTTGACAAAAAAAAATTTTTTTTTATGACCCCTACCCTAATTATTCTACAAACTACCTTTTTTTTTTTTTTTGCTTTTATTATGTTTTTGTTATTGTACATTTTAAACGATTTTTGTAATTTACTTCTAAATGATATATTACGGTCTAAAATAGGTTTTTATCATACTCTGACATCTGCACGCTCTTATCTCATTTAAACGAGCCATAGAAGAATGTTACTATGGTTTCCCCAGAGATAAATCTCTGGTTAATATTATCTCTGTAGATGGTATTCATCCAAAAGTAACTTTGTTACTTTGATAAGAGATACATGTTATGTAGAGGTTACTGGCCAGTAACTGAATATTAAATATTCGACTACAGCCTCTAGGCCTGTAACTGTTACAGTGTAACATTTCGTGATCCGAACATGTATCCATGGCCAGGGGGAGACAGGATAGGCTAGATATATGGCGGAGGTAATGGAAGACAAACAGGTTTACAGGGAACAATTAGCAGATACAACAACAGGAACAGCAAGGCTGATCACTGGCCCAACGAAGGGATGTTAGCTGTCAGGCCAGCTACAGCACGGTGCTTCATTCCTCTGAAGCAATTTTTCGCTAACGATGTAATAAATATTCCAAAGAGTACGTCAACAATTTTATGTCCTCTGAATCAGTCAATTATGACTGTGAATACAGCACATAAATGCGAGCAATGAATGACACTTACATTTTCATACTTAAAATTGGCAACTAAAGCTCAGAGTCGATAACGTTCCTGTTTGAATGAACTATATTGTGGACAGAAATAAAATTATTTATTTGATCTATACCATTCCCCAAACCGCCACATACAATATATTATGTTGAGAAATAACATGACTCTTTCCGAAACATTTCAATTAAAATCCAAATGTTGAGCGTACCATTGGAAAGCTTATTTAAAAAAAAAAAATGATTTGGGTTTACGTACAATGAAAGTTTAAAAAAAAAAATTTTAATAATTAATAATTTTGTGCAGCTATTGCGGTTATAAAAAAAAAAACTTTAAGAGAAAATTTTAAGCCGTTTAAGAAAATCTAATAAAAAATTAGATAAATGAATTAGAGAAAATGGGGGTTTTATCGCAAAAAAGTGGTATTCTCCCCCCAAAAGACTCGATTTAGATAGAAAACAGCGGATTGATTTTTTTTTTAAATGTGATTTAGCACATAATTGTTTTTAATAATACAGGCAGAATAGCCTGTATAATCATAAGAAACGGATCCGACATATATTTTGTTTCTTACGATCTGGTTGTTGAATGTACCACACAGTGCATAAACATAATGTACGTATTCACGAAGAACATAACAAAACCAACTTTGAGCACGTACATAATTACAAGTAAGCCTTTAGCCTGTCTATTTGACCCCTCAAAGGTAGGCATGCACGCCCACTCAGTAACAGGCAATCAATTATGTAAATAAGTGTTTGCTTTGAAAATGCACTTATCCAGTTATTTGTTCTGTCTGTGATACACTACCAATTCGCTGGCTATCATTTCCAATTCGATATTCCATTAGTGCGCGCGTGCGTGTATGATACTCTCGGATTAATTAACTAACAAGCGGCAATCACCGCAAGCATTCCAATACTCAAACGATATGCAATACATACACATATATATATAGACATGCACTAAAACATGGTCATGCAATCGTTAATGACTCATGAACCGCAGCCATATCGAGCAGGCGCTAACGATGCAATTAGCCAGAGAGCAAGCAGCGGGCTCACCCTGTCATCCCCAGCTACTTCAATGGGCCTCATCTCAAGCTAAGCGTAATCCTTGGGTATTGTCTCAGCTCCAATCATCAGTCATTAATCACAGATTACAAGATGAAAGGCTAACAATCTGTTATCTACATCCGAGTTGATAACGACGTGTTACACGCTCCGTGGTAACATTCAATTCTCTACTGGGCTTTACGAACTTAGGATGTTGTTTCCAGCTTGTTTTCCACACAACAAATTCTATTTAGTATCAACCAGAGGTGAAATCGCTATGAAAACAATTTCCACCGATTGTTGATACACCACCGACAAATTGTTGGATAAAAACTATTTTAAGATTTGTAGTATGAAGTTGAAGATTCATTATGTCTTGATAAGCTGTACATATGTCATTGTATCAATACGCGTGTGAACATTACAAGCTGAATGATGTACGAAACTTGCGGGGTGATAAGAGACCTCACATGGAACAAAAAAATTCAATACCGAGCAGGGAAAAAGCAAATTTAAATTTTATAAAAAGTACCAGTAATTTCAAGCCAAAATAATTACAATAAATTGACACAAAGCATTTATTTTTTATGCGACCTGGGATGTATTGTTATAAATTAATAATTAAAATATCCTTTTTTAATGATAAAAAATACATATGTAAAATTTTAAATATTTATTATGGGTATAACAAATGAAATTCTCCTTTTAAAAATAATGGAATTTACAAATTGACTTGAAATATTAATACTTAATAAGGAATTGACTGCTTAGTTAATTAAAGCACGGAAGTTTTTTCTAAAAGTGGGAAATCTGTAGTCCAGAAGGAGGCTGGTAAAAAACATCGTAAATAATCCTCAATTTTACGAAAAACATTTTAAAAAAACAGAACATTGCGTAATTTAGCCGATTGCTAGCCCCCTTCAAATGATTTTTACAAAGACTAATGCTACTTGTAAGAAATTTATGTCTAGTTTACGATGCTACAATTGACAATTACCTAACTTAAATAGTTTTTTAGTTATTGTTACCTATTCAACAAAAAACGTGACAACCTTAAAAAAAAACACAAAATTTAAATTTACTCCTGGAACTTTCTGTTGCATTTGAGGTCTACTGACCCTAATAGATATAGAATATAGAATATAGATATTTGAATTTTATTTTATTTATTGACATTTTTTTTTCTGAGTGGCAATGAGCGTGGATTCATATTGTTATAAAATAATTAATTGTATGTATTAAAAAATCGTTGTTCTTAAAGGATACAGTCAAGGATAATTAAGGCTTAGGATGAAAACTAAACCAAAATTTTATCAGGACTTTTTTAAGCTCTCCGGCTTTATTCGTGGATATCCCTCAGAATTTATTATAAAGTAGGAATTGTCAGAACTGGTTGAAACAACTTTTTTTAATTTTATTTTTTAAAATACACTCATAGCATCTGAGTAAAATTAAACAATAAGCAAAAGTTGAAATGAGACGTCTATAGACAAGGAGTGGAAGTGGCCATCGGATGCAGACCACCTGGGTTGGATCCAATTAAAAGTTACATCGTACGGTGGTGCGAGGTCCGGCAAAAACCGGAGAAGACAGAATACTCCTCGTACTTCCGGCTAACAGGTTCCTCGGGAGCTGTCCTGGTCTTTAGGGCCCCGCTGTATCCTGTCCTTGGCTTTAGCCCTACAACCTACTGCTTCGGCGTGTCTCGCATTCCTCCTAGTGTAGGCATGATACAGTCAGGAGCATTATGACTGTTAATTATAATAAAATTCGATACTTCAATCATTGATCGGCTAAACACTAGGTTTGTTCAGATATCGATGTATTCTATTTTAAAAAGGGAATGTATGAACGCATGTAAAAAAAAAAAAACAAAGGAAAATTTGTTGAAACTTACAGTGAAAGAAGAGGGAAATAAATAAAGTAGGAAAGATTATAATGTGCAAAAATAAAAAAATTAGATTTTTTAAACGTTTTATACGTTTTTTCGTTTGTAGTCTACATACCTATTGTGTGATCGTATATTAGAAGTACCTACAAAATGTAGGTCTTTGTAAAAAGATATACTGTTAATAATATAATACATATGTATATTCCTACAGATTTAGTCCACATAATAGTGTATCTCGTAACATTCCAAATTTTTGTAGTTAATTGTTGATATTTTTACTTTTTATTACACGCACAAAATTTGAATACATATTGTTTTGTTTTTCTATTGTAATTACATACACGTTGAATGGTACGTTTAATACGTTAAACGCTGATGGTTTAATGATATCATGTCAATAAAAGAGTTGTGAAAAGACTAAGACTTAATGAACAACCCTTACCATAGTTTTTAAATATTCAGTGTACATGTCTCTTTTTAAGCATCAATACCGTGGAAAATAATAGTAAAGAAATAATATAAAAGCCTTAAAGTTAGTGTAGTAATGTAAAACACTGGTGAATAAAGAACACCCTGTTATTCAAAATAACTAGTTTCAATTAAACATGTATTATTCTTCGGCTCCAGAGAGAAAAACTACGAAACAATCATAATGATTACGTTTTAAAGTGGGGGCCTCTTAAGGATATCAACAAAAGCCACTTATTTACCTTTACGAGGCTGAGTAAACCAACATGCCGACCGATACGGGTTGTTTTTTTATTTATCATGTTACAATGCAGAACACCTGGCATCCAAGCACATAATTATGCAATTCCTGTGACATGTAACCGTCTCCCAACATATTTATGACACTCCTCTTACTTTTTTCCCTGGTGAATATCAAGTCTCCCAGGACGAGCTAATACGGAGAGAGGACGTCCTACGAGGACGGGAAAGTAGCCGCGACTGGAATATTAACGTGGACAGGACAACCCGCAGGACCTCATCTAAATAATTGGAGGACATCTTGGTCGGTGCTAATCCGCCGTCCTCAGGACCTTCCCTAGAATATTTATCAAGTCTTTAATAAAACCTCACCGTGTCTCGTCCTCTGTAATATGACAGAAGCCAGCGGCCAATTTCCCCTCGAAATATCTAACTAAAGTAGAGCTAAGCTTGGAAAAGTTTAAATTTTCATACAAGTGCCACACCCGAGAGTGGTCCAAAGGCTATATATATACATATAGTTTATTATGCAATGGTGTAATGGGTTCCAAAAATATATTCATATTAGTAGTATAATTCCTTTATTGTGCAATAATTACAATCTGCCTTTTATAAAGCAATAAGTAATTAAGATATATGCTCTCATTCATACAATATTTACAGTTCATCATTCACTCGCTCATTCATACAATATTTACAGACAGCCCAGAGACCCCCCAAATCCACCGCAAAGAGAAAGCGGAGTCCTGGGAAGTCCCCCACGCTCCTCCGTCAGCCGCGTCACCGGATACTAGCCAGTGGAGGCTGACCAAGAGCGCGAGAGCCACAGACGCTCAGGACATGATTGGAGAGACTGGCCATTGCCAGGACTCCCACTGTCACGCGTTTATAGCAGGTCACGAGGCCACTGCCGTTTCAGTCTCCGAGGAGGATTATAGGGATGAGTGGCGCAGTGCATTGACTGTGCTACAGGATTAGGGTGGTTGGAAAGGCTACTGTGGAATTTCGTAAACTTGGAAGGGATGAGTTCTAGAATGTAGGGTATATTAAGGTCGTTATGAAGGGTTTTGTTGCTGACATAATATTCATATTGAAGAAAACTAGCAGAAACCCAACTAAAACATGGCAAACTTAAATATAAACAGGAAAAGGTACCTAAATAGGGGAAACGTCCTATTGCGTGATCTTATATTAGAAGTACCTACAAAATGTAGGGATTTGAATTGTTCGACTCCCTGCAATACTTGACAAACCCAGTGATTAACACGATAACCCCCGCTCCGTTCCCCCAAATATGGCAGGACACTGTCGCGGCAGGAACACTTTAGTATCAGGTTTTAGTTTGTAAGTTTTCCCACATTTGTAAACTGAAGGTGAGCCCCATCACCCGTAATGTATATATGTTGACTTTTTAACTTCAATCTGATTGTTATGTAACCCAACCTCCTTCGAATGCATCAACGCATCGCAGAAAGTGGAGAAAATTGTTATTTCTTTGTTCATATTGTTTTTACATAATGTATAATAAATAAAGGGGTTCAAAACAAACAAAAAAAAAACAAGAACAAATAGATAAAGTAGCAAAGATGATTATGTGCAAAAATAACAAAAAACAAACAATTAGATTTTTTAAAGTTTTTATACGTTTTTTCGTTTGTAGTCTAAATACCTAATATACCTAAATCAACTCCTTTTGTGTGATCGTATATTAGAAGTAGCTACCAAAATGTAGGCCTTTGTAAAAACATATTTATATACAGTTAACAATATAATACAGATCTTTCTAGAGATTTAGTACACATAATAGCATATCTCGTAATAATCAAAATTTTTGTAGTTGATTGTTGAAATTTTTTATTACATTTACTACTATTATTACTTTTAACTACATTAGAAGAGGATAATACGATCCTCTCGACACATACAGAATACATACGAACACAGATCACGTTACTGAACCGCCAAATAAGCATTAAAACAGCGTTTTCTGTGTACGAGCTCAACGTTTCACTGATCGGGACCAAAACCGGAGCGACAATGAGTCACCACATACGGGAAGTGACGCTGTAAAAATTATTTCAAAATTTTTGTTAAAAGCGACAAATTTCCGTGTATTTTGGCGATTTTACAATTTTTTTTTCCTTTCTTTGTCTCTTAACTTCTCGCAGGAATTTATTGTGCACGAGATTTCTCCTTTCCTTAAATATATATGATGAATGGGATTAATATATAAATGTATTTAGTTAGTTTCTACCAAAAAGACGATAACTTTCATAAGCCGAATTTTGTGCTGCTAGTCAATGATCCTATAAATTTTTAACAATTATCATAAATTTGATCCGAAATATAACAAACGATCTACAATACTGAGAATTTTATTTATCTTATAGCCGCCAGTAAATAAATAAAAACACTTCGTGGTATATAGTATGAATAATAAAATGTGTTAGAAAAATAACTTACGGTTAAACTCAAAGTTCTTACCTGGAACAAACAAAAACATATATGAGACTCAAAAATAGCAAAAACATACACGTTATAGTTGTTTTATTTATATATATATATATATATATATATATATATATATACATACGTATAGGATTATGAAGAAATTAGACTGTAGTATAGTTGAAATGTAGGGGTTCTACGAAACCTTCATGAAACATAAACTGGGCAGATTTTGTAGGTTCGGGACGAGCAAATAAGTTATGGTTATATATCTGTAAGGATATCTAATAATATCTCATGGTCGACTGAGCGGACATAATTCGGAAGATCGAAGGAGCAACAGGTTGGCTTCGGGGCGGAGAACTTGGGCAGTTTTGGCCCCGTCCGTCTCGACTTAGTCAGGGGCAGTGTCGCTCTTATGTTTAGAGAAAATATCAATAACTACTACTAAAATGCATAGGAAATTTACTATGAGGTTTTTTTTTTCATTTATTTATCGATAATTATAAGCCAAATGTATATACAACAATAAATAAACGATAAATAAATATATACAAATAAATAAAAGAGGTGTCCAAAAAAATGTATCCACTGGTTAACAGTCCATAACTTGCAAACTAATTGACGGAGTTGTCTCATTTTTGGTAGTGTAATAGTTTGTAGTTCCGGCAATCGCCATACAAGGGTTGTATTGCGTTGTTTTGTTTCGTCAGATGACAGTCGCCAGATAGTTAGTGTTTTATTGTTAGTTGTACCTTGTTACTCGAGTAAACATGGCTGGCGTAAGGCTTACATTTGATGAAAGGAAGTCTGTTTTAAAGTGGTATTTTAAGTACGAAAACATTAATGAGGTTCAACGGCAATGGCGAAATGTGTATCAAACAGAGCCACCGACACGTTTAACGATTCGTCGCATTCGAGACAAATTTGAAGCCGAAGGCTGTGTTAAAGATGTACACAAACAACTATCTGGACGACCTGTAACAGTAACAAGTCCATTTAACTCCCTGCGAAAATCTACCAGGAAGATGGATAGGCCGTAGAGGTCCTGTAGAGTATCCACCGCGTTCCCCAGACTTGACTCCTCTGGACTTTTACCTGTGGGAACACTACAGGACGTCGTTTATCGACAAAAGCCACGCACATTGGACGAACTTCGAGAATCCATCGTACATTCATGTGCAAATATCCAACTGAACACGTTGCACTCAGTAGTTCGTGCTGCAGTTCGGCGGCATCGTTTGTGTGTGAATGTTAATAGTGACCATTTCGAACACCTACAGTGATATCTTTAAGTTGCACTTTAAGCTACACTTTCACCAAAAATGAGACAACTCCGTCAATTAGTTTGCAAGTTATGGACTGTTAACCAGTGGATACATTTTTTGGACCCCTCTGTATATATATAATGGCAGGGTCACGAACCCGGGACCTGGAGCTCTCGATCGGATATCGTGTATGAGTCCTGACCCAGTCGCTATATTTTTCTTTAGATAATAACTATTAATGGCATCTACACCATTACAAAAATTTGAATACATAATAATTGAATTTAACGATTCAAAGCAGTACAAAATTACTAAAATTAGTAAGTTCCAATGTAAGAAAATGTGAATTTATTAAATTTGTAATGCGCTAAAGAAACATTGATAATATTATATTTATAATTGATCCTGGTCGAAATGGTGAACTGGTAAATGAAGTGATTTAGCACATCTGTACGTCTAAATATTTACAAGGAAAAATTATTTGCCTGTATGTGTGCATGACACATGCTACATGATGATGATGTTACATGCAACACAAATAATGGATAGGATATGTCAAGGTTTTATTCAACTGCAGCCTGGCGCACTCTAAATAGTTATTGATTCATATACACTAACTCAAACTTTTAAGCTCTCTAACGTCCCTGCACAGAAGTTATTTAATTAACTTTTCATTGCTTTTTCGTGGTTAGCAACGCTTTAATGATGGTGATGTACTAAGAATTTTGAAATTCTAAACGGCATAGTTTTCAGCTCAACCGATGCAAATATCATATTAATAGTTTAGTTGTTGCAATTAGTTTTATTCGTGTAAAATGCGAATTATCGTTACCAAAATGGTTTAACCAATATATTTATAATAATAATATATATATACATTCCTTTATTGTGCTATAATTACAATCTGCCTTATAAGGCAATAAGTAATTAAGATAAATGCCCCCATTCATAACATATTTACAATTCATCATTCACTCGCTCGCTCATTCAAACAGTATTTACAGACAGCCCAGAGGCCTCCCAAATCAACATGCGAAGAGAAAGCGGAGTCATGGGAAGTCATCCACGCTCCTCAGTCAGCCGCGTCACCGGATACTAGCCAGTGGAGGCTGACCAAGAGGGCGAGTGCCTCAGACGCTCAGGGCATGATTGGAGAAACTGGCCATTGCCAGCCAGGACTCTAGCTGTCACGGCCACGAGGCCACTTCCGTTACAGTCTCCGAGGAGAATTATAGGGATGAGTGGCGCAGTGCAATGACTGTGTAGGGTGGTTGGAAAGGCTACTGTGGAATTTCATAAACTTGGAAGGGATGTATTCTAGAATGTAGACTATATTAAGGTCGTTATGAAGGGCTTTGTTTCATACGTAATAAGGGCATTTACTATTGTTCTCAGGACTTTTGATTGAAAGGATTGGATGTGCTTAATGTTCGACTTTGCTGTCCCCCGTAGCTCCGTATGTCCAGATTGGCTTAAGTATAACTTTGTAGATTAGTAGTTTATTTCCTATTGAGAGATGGGATGTCCTTTGAAGTAGTCTGTACAGTTGTCCAAAGCGTCTGTTTAGTTCTTGTCTTTTTAGTCTCGTATGTGGGTTCCAGGTTATTATTTAGGTAATTATTTTGTAATCATTCAATATACGAGGATTTATCGAATCTCTTTCTTGACTTTTAACATTTGACACTTTCGATATTTCGTTTATAGCCTTTAAAAAAAAATCCAATGAACTTCATGCCAGTAAAAATTTAAAAATAAATGTTTAAACTAACTTAAAAAAATTGGCTGAACATCTAAATTATTTACAAGACTGCTGGACAACACTGATCAAAACTACTACCACACAATTGTCAATCGATGAAATACCGACTAGTGCAGTGGGCCGTTTAACAAAAAAACCTTAAAACAATCAAATGTCAAAAAAGCCGGCGATTTGATGCCCTTGGGAGCGTAGGTACCTTTAGGGCAGTACAGCCTAGGCATCTAATATGGCAGAAGACGAAATTGTTTGATTGTTGTAATATTTAATTTTAATTCGTATTTACTCTATATCTTAAACATATTCAATCTATGACATTAACTATAGACATTCATCTAAAACACATGGGTGAGCCACGACAGGAAAGTACATACCCCAGCCCACTGACTCGTGATCAAAGCCCCATTGAGTGGACAGTGCAGTGATCGGATTAGCGAGTACCTGGTCCACTCCCGTCGGACTAAACATGTTTCATTAATGTCCAATCAACTGGCTGTGTCCCCGTTGCTCTAACGTTGTTGTAAGCGAGCCCCCGTGGGCACCCCCTCCCTTTGTCATCAATCATTGTCCTTGTTTGTCTTCTATCTGGAATAAAATGCAATTACTTCGCGGCGGGGACAAATTATACAATAATACAAGCCGTAGCAGTGGACGAGAATCGTCGAGTTTCTGACCATTCACTCAATTCATCGTTTGCTTTTATTTATGTTTAACGAAGCAACAATTCTATTCACACAAGTGAAAATTATTAATCGATATTCTACTCGAAAAAAATTCTGATCTACACCATTTTCAGATGCCTCAAAGCGAACTGCTGGGAAAACTAATTGATTTATGGGTTTTCGAGGTGCCCCATGCAAGATATTGTTCCGGTTCACCACGCTGCCTCTTTTTGTTGGTTTCCAGTCCAATAGTAAGTTCGGAAGTCTTCATTTAGTTTTGATATTTACTTAAGGGACTAGTTCAAAAGCGCTTGGAATATTATAAATAAAATTTTAAAAAATGTGGGAAGGCAAAACCCGTTTTAAACAATTAACACTCTAGTAGGTTTATTTATTTTTTAAGACAAATTGAGTAATTCATTACTTTACTGCCAAGTAAGTAGTTAAGTGTTCAAGCCTAAGTTGATATGATGGAATTAAGCCCCCAGCCACGAGAATGAAGAGACTAGTTCTGACAGTGCATTGCGGGTAGGGTATCGCCTGCGCCTAGCGCTGACCCCTGTCAGTGTGTTCTGTACGTTGGCTGATTCGATTAATATTAGCCAAGGGAAAGCCAGCCTCCATATCTCGCTGACAAGTAATTGTTATGATATTGAACACAGCAACTCACCAGTGAAGATGTCCGGTCAATGGAAACCTAATACTCATATACAATCTAACCTTTTAACACTGTAGGCTGGGACAAAATGTATGAAGACATTTTTTCGTTACTGAGAATCAAGCATTAAACAAACCCTAGGCCCCGGGTGGATGGTTAACGAAATACGCTTTTGAGAAAGGATATGAATTTTGTCAAGTCCCTCATAATTCTAGAACGATTTATTGTACTATAGAGGATTCCTGGTTACAAAAAAAAAAATATTTCATACAAATCAATTTGGTCCCCAATTTTTATGTCACGTTTTTAGCAAAAACGTAAGTATAGTACTAATATTACTAATTAATAAATTATCTGTTTCATGTTGCTAATTAACGACGGAAAATATTATTTTTGAAAAAGGTTTTGGTCAAGTAAATTAAAGAAATTGCAGACATCCTATCTGATCATAATAACTAACCATCAGGCCCCTAGTTAGAAGACCCTTCTTACTATATACTTTTTACTGTGCTAAAATCACAATCTGCCTTATTAGGCAATAAGTAATTAAGATAAATGCTCTCATTCATACCATATTTACAATTCATCATTCACTCGCTCATTCATACAATATTTACAGAAGGCCCAGAGGCCTCCCAAATCCACATTCGAAAGAGAAATTAGAGTCTTGGGAAGTCCCCCACGTTCTTCCGTCAGCCGCGTCACCTGATACGAGCCAGGATAGGCTGGCCAAGAGCGGGAGAGCCACAGACGCTCAGGACATGATTGGAGAAACTGGCCATTGCCAGGACTCCCACTGTCACGCGTTTATAGCAGGTCACGAGGCCACTGCCGTTTCAGTCTCCGAGGAGGATTATAGGGATGAGTGGCGCAGTGCAATTACTGTATTAGGGTGGTTGGAAAGGCTACTGTGGAATTTCATAAACTTGGAAGGGATGAGCTCAAGGATGTAGGGTATATTAACATCGTTATGAAGGGTTTTGTTGCTGAGGTAATAAGAGTCATTAACTATTGTTCTCAGGACTTTTGATTGAAAGGATTGGATGCGCTTGATGTTTGACTTTTTTGGCTTAAGTATAACTTTGTAGATTAGTAATTTATTTTCCATTGAGAGATGGGATGTCCTTTGAAGTAGTCTGTACAGTTGTCCATAGCGTCTGTTTAGTTCTTGTCTTTTTAGCCTCGTATGTGGGTTCCAGGTCAGTCTTTTGTCGAGATGGAAGCCTAAGTACCGTACTATAATTAGAAGACTGTATGTTTAATTAACAGAAAAATGACTATGACGCAGGTATCATTATCTAAGTGCTGACTTAAATGAAGTCCTCCAGGCGAAAGATACTGATAGATACAGGACACGTTAGCATTTCTATTTGGAAGTGAGTACTCTGCCCTTGGAAGGACACAATAACCAGAGGAGGGCTGAGAGGCAAAAGGTCTCTGGCCCTCATCGTATCAGGGAAGGGATTGGGGTCAACAGCTTAGCGGGGTCAAAGCAGTAGCTTAGAAATCCCACAAACAGGGCCCATATCGCCGCAAACCGACCAATCGCATGTGGGCTCAACTGGCCTAAACGACTCAACAAACTTATAATTGACACATCAGCGGTTTTGAAGGAAAGCTTCTTGTTCACTTCGGCGGAGACAATTCTCAGCCTGAGCTTAGCTAAGTAATGCACCATATAAGTGTACAAGGGTCATATTATGTGTTTAATACACAATTAATGCTAAATATTAAATACATATATATATATACTGAAACCATAGCGAAATTAACATACTTTGTCTCCATTGGAGGATTCCAACTCGTACAATAAAAAACTAACTATCTCACTTTTAACAATTCAAGCAAAAGTAATATATTCATTCATCGTCAAATTTACATAACTGGAAAAACTACACACTCCATGTATGACTAATAAACGAAAATAATTAAAAACTATTCAATATTTTGCACGAGCATTATAATAAATAGCATTTTAACAACAAACGTTACTACTATCGTGATCCTTTGATAGTTCCATTGACTTGTATTGTGAACCCTTTTTTCAAAGTTTTCTTATCGCAAAAAAATATTGTACCATTACGATTTTAAAAAAAATCCTTCATTTACAACCCCTACCAATTTTAACCGAAATTTCGCAATTGTAAATCCCAACCTGCATTTCCCTTTTCACAAATCGGCTTCCTTTGATCGTCATTTTCTTACCCGTGCCTCAAATCTTTCAACTCGTTATCATCTGTATACGTTCTTCACCAATTCTCCAAATCATCAAACCTTGACTTTACCAGTGACCTATCACCCTTCGATTCATAAATCTTATTATTTATTAATTTTTTTCCTTCATCATCAGTTTATTATTCACTCTCACGCAGGAATAATTCATACATTTTACTTTTGTTCATTATTCTTGTTTATGTTTATTAATTCAAGCAGATTGTTTGTTTACTATTTCTTATTGTATTATTTAGAGTCTTCTCACAACAGAGGAATTTGATTCAGAACTTTTGCCAGCTGGACATATTTACCAGTGCCTCGGTTATTATGAGTGGGCAATGTCCTAGATAAAAGACTTCCTTCGATTATTTTATAATCAACATACAGTCATGAGAAACACGATTGTATACCCATACAAAGGTAAAGCCTCCCTTTTACAGTTTCGACAATAGAATCTTTCAAACAGTAAATACTTGAGTTAGAGTCAGTGCTTGCTAACATGGAACGATAAAAAGACCTTTAGAGACATTTGACTTAGAAACAGACTGCACACTAACAGACTTAGCTCTGTCGGAAATTCCTGCCGCTTTATCGAATGATCGCGACTTCCGACGACGGGAGAAAATAAAAGACTCCCGGGCTGTTCTCCCTCTTGTCTTCATGCTCTCTTTTAATTAGGAAGTTAATTTTTCGGACTCGTCCGCCTCCTCGCTACATCTTTCCAGCCACCCTCGACCCCCACCCCCAGTCCTCTTCATCTCGGGCAAAATTCATTTCCCCGGCCCATTATGAACCCCCTGTTTCTTCCCCTTCATCGCATCTCGCCCAGTTTTATAAAGTTAGGTCCCTAACAGTCCACTATAGACAGTTACAGAACTAAGATGAGAACAGATACAAAATACAGGCGTTGGATAAATTAGTTTACACTATGATAATAAACACTTATTTAGTTTCTTAGCTAGCAAGTATTATTATCACATGTGACTTAGCAAGAGTAGACTAGTTAGTGACTTAGTAGACTAGTAAAGACAAGATTAAGGATATACTATTTTTTATATGATAAAATTACAATCTGCCTGATTGGGCTACAAGTAATTGTGCTATATGATCTCGTTCAAACCAATTTACAATTTTCATTCACTCGCTCATTCATACTATATATACAAACAGCCCAGAGGCCCCCCCCCGTCCACATGGTTGTCATTTCCCTCGCATTCGAAAGAGGAAGCGGAGTCTTGGGAAGTCCCCGACGCTCCTACGTCAGCCGCAAGGATATACTAATGATATATATATATATGGTAAATATTTACTAATACAGAAGAATGACGAATGATACATTTTGGTTTAAATGTTAATAAATGTAGCATTGAATTTCTTTTCGGGGCAAGGTGTAGTGACAGTGTTAATTTTGTGTCGAGTATAAGCAGATCATTAAAACAGATGTTCAGTGTGTTCATTCACATAGGCATACTTCAACTACTGCAAAGACTCCATAATCGAAAATGCATTTTTTTTTAATTTATTTAAAGTTTTATATTTACAGACTACTTCAAAGGACATCCCATCTCTCAATAGAAAATAAATTACTAATCTACAAAGTTATACCTAAGCCAATCTGGACATACGGAATAGAGCTATGGGGGACAGCAAAAAAGTCGAATATCAAACGTATGCAATCCTTTTAATCAAAAGTCCAATAGTAAATGCCCCTTATTAAGTCATCAACAAAACCCTTCATAACAACCTACATTCTTGAACTCATCCCTTCCATAGTTCATTCCATAGTAACCTATCCAACCACCCTAATCCTGTAGCACAGTCATTGCACTGCACCACTCATTTCTATAATCCTCCTTGGTGACTGAAACGGCAGTGGCCTCGTGACCTGCTATAAATGCGTGACAGTGTGTGTCCTGGCAATGGTCAGTTTCTCCAATCATGTCCTGAGCGTCTGTGATTGTATGAATGAGCAAGTAAATGATACATATATCTGAATTACTTTTTGCCTAATAAGGCAGATTGTAATTTTAGCACAATAAAGAATATTATATATTAAAGTTTTATACTACGTTTCTTACGCTTTTCTCTCCTAATCCGCTAAATTCAATACAGTACAACATTAATATTTCACTAGTTAAAAAAAAATGTTTATATAATCACAAAATTTCTATTGTAACATTTTGGAAACGTAATCAGACGAAAGTAGGTTTCTCGTCTCCACGGCACCAAGACACAAAAAAATATTTATTATGTTTTTTTGTTTGTTTTTTTCTATGAAATGGGATCTGTAGTGTAATTGACGAATCGTTTAAATAATTCACATAATATTTCTGCGAATGATCTTTGATGATATGCTGGCGTTAATGTCAACTGGGAAAGAGCTGACCGGGATGCCAAAGGACAAGCCATCAAACATTCCCTATTATCAGACCCAAGTGATTCTATGAAGGACGTCAAAAGGGCTACTTGCCGTTTTCCGCGGGGATCACTCGGCAAAGCTGATGCTTCTTTCATTCGGTACAGAGGTCGATACCTGCGGGTTCTTATGTTGAATTATTCCTTCTATTTAAGGGTTCCGCGCGCTATGTTTCCTTCATATCTGCCAATATATCTGCGGTTTTCAATTCTATCCTGCACCGTCCGACAAGGAATAAAACATTTATCAGCAGGAGAGAGAAGGAATCGAAGAGGAATATAAATTCTACTCAGTCAATTGTAAATGTGAATATTACCATGGGCGAAAACGAATAAGATGGAGCTGAGTAAATGAAACAAGAGAGCTGTCCAATAAATCGCCGTCCATACTTAAAAAAAAAACACTCAATAACTTTCAAAAAGGTTCTTAATACTTACTTCCTCATTCTTAAGAAAAATCTTTAAAGCCACAATTCAATAATATACAGTAACTGAAGGAACCAATTAATTATTTCTCAGGCAAATAAGCAACTGTTATTTATTAACTAATAAAGGCTTTAGATCATGAAAAGTGGCTTTTCATTTATCTTTACTTTATTAGAGTTTAATTTTTACCGATTAAAGAATTTTTTATTCACATTTTAAATAAATAAAATTAAAATTGGTGTGTGAATCTCTCATCCATCAGCCAATATTCCAACTCTTACATTCATTCATATATTTACGGCTAGGAATGAACTGCCAGAAACGATAAATTCCCGAAAAAACAAAAACAACAAACAGGTTAAAAAAAACAGTGTATCACACAAAACAGTTGACTAAAGATTTTTTTTTTTCCCTTAGCTCTCTAATTATAAGATTAAGGATGAGGGAAAAATAAAGGGATATTTGGGTTGAGCGGATCCTTGTACTAGGAGTACCTGCTTGAGTGTGGGAAGCCTCCGGTAGAGGTTGATAGTTGCGGTGCAGTGGTGAGAGTCCACTGATGGCTGGGCCTAGAGTGGTGTGTGCTCCAACGAAGATTTCCTTCTTAAACACGAGCGATGGCGTTTGGTTTTTTTCGTTTTTAGACTAGATTCCATGTTAGCACAACTTTTTTTTTTATTATGTAAATATATTAAATTAATAGATTTGAATTTTAATATAAATTTTAGTTTTTTTTTTTTTAGACAGGTACAACAGGAGGAAATTGATGCATTAGAATGGAAAGGCACGTACGAAGGCAGGTACGAGTTTCTTAACTTTTGATAAAACTATTGTGAAAAACCTATTTGACAACTTTTTTGTTGGAGTAATTGTTAATAATAGTGTGACCTATCCTAAAATTTCTTAGAATTTATTATTTTACCTGAATTCTGGCACCAACACTTCAAGCATTCTAAAAAAAATTAATTGGAAATCTCAAAAGTTAAGGAATAAGACTTTTTTCTTTGATTATTTTTACGCTGTTACATCATAGATACAAACTTTTCAAATCGATCGGGTTATTCGTACTAGCCCTCACATACAAACAGTGGGACAGACTAAATGCCATTATATTTATTTCCACATACTTTGTGCTTAGATACAAAAATATATATATTGAAGTCCCTGACTCTGTTAAATTACAGGCCTAATGTCTTCTTTAAAAAGGAGGTTTTTTTTTAAATATGATGTTTTCAATTACGAAATCTTTTGTCTATTGTCAGAAATTCATTCATCGTTCTATTTATTTAATGTAATTTATTTAATGGAAGACAATTAGTAGGCATTCATTCATTTCACTCGGCGGTAGTCAGTCCTCATCTTTCTCAGTTTAGACTTCACTTAATCTTTTATTTTCATTATCTTCCGTTTTTTTTCTTTTTGTCTTGTTTCTTTTTCTTTTTTTAGTCTCAAGCAGGATTACTTTTTTAATCTTTCGCGTAAACTGTTTCTAACTACGTTGTATAAGAGATACTCCCCCTCATTTCAAGATTTTCATTCTCGGAAGTCACTGAATGAAAATTATAATTTTTCTTTCTTGGAAAATTATTTTTATTTGTCACGGCGTTTGCAATTTCCTCGCAGCTCCACCATTGTTTTCGGAAACGGAAATTACAAACAAAAACAAATTATCTAATCAGATTTATGACTCTTTTCCACAACTTACTGGCTGCGGACTACCTCCCTCAGATCTGACAAAACTAATAAAAAAAACTACCATCCCAAGTGCTACCTAAAAGCATTTTCCTAGTTAGGTGTTATTATGAATTAACCAGTAGACACAAATCGCGTTTCTTTAAATCAGCGTACTTTGTTGAGTAGGTATCAAAATTAAACGGTATGAAGGTTTTTTTGTTTCGCATACCCTTTATAATTCGTATTTACATTTTAACAAAATATAGATTCTCCGACAATTTGGCTTTATTTACCAAATTGCACTTCTTGCTCATTATATTTACTGCGGTATACACTTATCCATTTTTTTCACCTTGCCAATTTCAGAAAGATGTCGCAATATTGTTGTATGGTCAACCATTCTGGCAGCAAGTTTCCTTGAAGAAACAGTTGGATTCGTTTCCACCAATGCTTTCAGAGCATCGTTTTTCACAGACGTTTCGGGTCTTCCACGCGGTTCATTTTGCAGGGAAAAATCACCAGACCGAAATTTTCCAAACCAACGCTGAACTTTTCGATCGTTCACAGTATTCTCCCCAAACGCCTGGTTTATATTGCGCCTAGCTTTTGCAGCATTATTACCACTTTAGTACTCATATAAGAAAATTACACGAATATCGGTTGAATTTATATCGGTGAAAAATTCAAAGCAAATAACAAAAGGGACACTTTTGAGAAAATCTTCTTTGCTAAAATGTGACTCTGGCAATGGACAGTACGACTATAAACCAGGTTATGTCAAAAACAAAAGCATAACAAAAACTGGGAGACAAACGTCGTTCACATTTAAAGAAAATCTGACATTTCATACGTACCAACCTCATACTTAGTCCCAACAATGACAGACGAGCCTGAAACCTGTTTGTTTGGGTTGAAGGGTCTTAAGCTGTACCTACAAATATTTTAATTGTATTGAACGTTTTCAACAGGATGGTGTCTACAGTTTGAATTTCTTCCTCGTGAGGCTGAATGAACCCTAGAATATACCGTTTCCTTTCAGAAAAGAGCATTAAGGGATCGAGGCCAATGTCATGACTACTCAAAATAATGACTTTTTACTCAAGAAAAAAAACAAACCTGAGCGACTCGACTCCAACAATAGCCTCAACGTTATGACAGGTGGAATCGATGGTGATAACTACTAGTGATGATGCATGCCTATGAATGCTACCTATGAAACCTAACTCTTAATAGGCTGCTAAGACTGACAGGTGAGAATGATTGCCAGGCTAAGTGGCTGTCTCAGCGCTGAAGAAGCGGTCGTGGCTCCGGTCGAAACCTCTTAATAGTCCCCATCTTCGTCTGTCAGTCATCTTTCAGCGTCCGTCATACTTCGAGCCGGGCCATCTGTCCGGCTATTTTCGTACGAGCATGGCAGCTTGGGAATTTATCGTTTCTTAGAATGACAGTTCATTCCTAGCCGTGAATATATGAATGAATGTAAGAGTTGGGATATTGGCCGATGAATGAGAGATTCACACACCAATTTTAATTTTATTTATTTAAAATGTGAATAAAAAAATCTTTAATTGATAAAAAAATCTGTTTTACGGAGAAAGAAACAAATTAATAAAATTTATACTACTACTATTAGGTATTTGGCAAATAAATAGAGATGGCTTGTTTACATACAGGCAGGACCTACTGACTTTTCTTAACAGAATATATTTAATTTTTAATCTATTATTTATCAATGATAAATTTTTGAGTGTTTATGTTTTGTTTGTTTTTTGTCATGGAAAGGCCTTAAAGACCACCCGAATATCATTACTTTCGGTTCTTTTCTTGTTGTTGTTTTTCCATTCCTTCCATGTTTCCTCATTATCTCTACGTGCTTTTGTTTTATTTCTTCTGTCCACGCGACTCCCTTTTTCGATTTTTTCTTTCCCACAAGAACCTTGATTTCCCCCAGTCTTTTCCTGTATCTTTCTCCGTCCTGACAATCCTGGTCCGTTATTCCTAGTCTTTCAGTTTCTTCTTTCATCTGCTTGGTGTATCCTCGGATATTCTGGAATATTTCCTTGTTTAGTCTTTCCGGGGCCATTCTTACCATATGTCAGTGGAATTTCAGTCTCCTGATCCTTATGTCCGTGTCTAGGTCTTTTGTGTCTATGTCCGTTTCTAGGTCTTCTGTGTCTTTGTAGATCTCAGTCTGTATCCTTCTTGTGTCTTTTAAGGGTCATAGATCCTTCTTAGGATTCTTCATTCTATTCTCAGTAGTTTCTCTAGACTGGGGAGGCATGAGGTTTCCGTCCCATATAATATTACCGGTTTAACGAATGTGATGTAGTGTCTTATTTTCGCTCTATTGAACAGGTTTGTCTTGTTATATACGTTACTGGTTGCGAAACTTAGTCTCTCTAGTTTGGTGATTCTTTCTTTCATACTTTCTTTTTCCGAACCGTTGTTACATATAGTCTTGCCCATGCACTTAAATTTGTGTAACTTTTATTGGTCCGTATTTGGTTTCTACTGCTTTCTTCTTGAAGCCTGGGCCTGTAGTCATTAGTTCTGTTTTTCCGTATGAGATTTGTAGACCTGTTTTTTCGGCTATTTCTGTCAGTGTGTTTATTTGGTCGATCGCCTCTTCTTTCGTTTCCGCTAAAAGAGCAAGATCGTCTGCGTAGGCAAGGCACTTTACTTTGACGTGGTTGTTCTTGGTCCCTATTGTCACACTCGTATTATTGTTTCTTCATAGCTCTTTCATCATTTTTTTCAGGACTACGTTGAACAGTGTTGGGGAGAGGCCGTCTCCTTGCCTGAGCCCTGTTTGTATTTGGAAAGGTTTCCTGATGGCTCCTTGGAATTTTACCTTGGATTCGGTGTCCGTTAGTGTTATTTTATCCTTATTTTTGTTATTTTTTTTCTTCTTCATCAAGTATGTATAAAATTACATTGAAATTAAACACTATTAATATCGTATTACCTTTCATATATTTATATAATTTAAATTTAAATTTTAATTGGAATGTAGTAACACACTCGTTTGTAGGGCTTACTCTAACGAGAAAATCTTAGTAAATGTTTACATAAATTGGGATACATGGTCGTGACCTTCACAAGCATGGTGTACACCAGGGAGAACAAGTGAGTACCATCCTGTAAGCATTGATTTCGCTATTCAAGATCCCACCCATCCTTTAAAATGGCGCTGTATCAACTCGCAAATATTAAGGATATTTCATCAGGTCATTATATAGCCTGGTCTATTGAAATAATCAGACCATTAGCAGCGACGTGGCGAGGTGCATAGTCGAAACGATACATAGTCATTAAAACTTAATAAAGCCCCGAGCTTAGCCTAGTGACGGGCTCCGCTAATGGCCCTAAGTACACGGGGCTTAGCCTCGCTAGCTGGCCTAATATCGAACCGGGATCCTCACCCTCAATCAATACACTGCCGGGACGTCCTCTTGTACCCCCGGGTAGGGGAGGATACGAGTAATGGCTGGATAATTGATCCGTAATTTCTACCTAGCGCTGACCCCTCTGTGGGGGATAACTCCCAAAGAGTGAACAATCTTTTTCATCAATCCTTTGAAACTTCTGTATGCACATTCCACTTTGTTTGAACAAACTTTGATCACGCAAAGTTAGAAAGCAATGGGATAGGGTTGCTGTTTTTTGTCAACTATAAAACCAGGACATTTTTTTTTTTTCTTTAACCAAGAAGTCAACTTTAGGAGATTCAAATTCAAGCACTAGAATGGTTTTAATTTATATATATATATAATATTCTTATTTGTGCTAAAATTACAACCTGCCTCATCAAGCAATAAGTAATTGTGATAAATGTTCCCATTCATACCATATTTACAATTCATCATTCACTCGCTCATTCATACAATCACAGACCCTCAGGACATGATTGGAGAAACTGGCCATTGCCAGGACTCCCACTGTCACGCATTTATAGCAGGTCACGAGGCTACTGCCGTTTCAGTCTCCGAGGAGGATTGTAGTGATGAGTGGTGCAGTGCAATGACTGGGCTAGGTGATTAGAGTGGTTGGATAGCTTACTATGGAATTTCATGAACTTGGAAGGGATGAGCTCAAGAATGTAGGTTGTTATGAAGGGTTTTGTTGATGACTTAATAAGGGGCATTTACTATTGTTCTCAGGACTTTTGATTGAAAGGATTGGATACGTTTGATGTTCGACTTTTTTGCTTGAAAGGAATGAGTTAAAGAATTTTAGAGTATATTAAGATCGTTATAAAGGGTTTTGTTGCTGACTTAATAAGGGGCATTAACGGTTTTCATTTTAAAAAAATAAAGTAGTTTTAGTACATTTCTAATTTGACTTCTTTAGTGGATTTATTCCATTAAAATTTCGTTCATATTTATAAATGCTTTTATAGTAAGCCATAAAAATTTGGCTAGCCAACCATAGCCGAAAACCGAACCTCAACAGCAATTCCTAGGCTAAGTTAGTCCGTAATAAGTGGCTAATGAGGTTGACACTGCTCAGGTCTTCACCACCAACTAACGCATACATTATAACCAGTATGTCACAGGTTCGAATCACGGCCGTCATGTCAATACCTTTTTCTTCTTTGGATAAAAAGTTATAAGAGCAGTGGGAGGGCTTACCACAGCCAGTAATCCACTTTATAATGATAGCGACTCTGCCCCGCTGAAATATTTTTTAGTCCTTTCAAAGTCAAAAGAAAGTCTTTGACAAGCGATCTCTTGAGGTTCTACAGATCTAGTTTGTATTTGAGACAGATCACAGGTCATGATCAAAGATTAAAATACTCATTTTGTGTCTCTGGGTAATGCATTTTGTAAAGCAATTAATACAAATTCGATATATTTGATACATACAGACTACATGGTAGTTAGTCTATGTTGAAGCAATTCCATACCGACCTCCCGGGTTACAGCAATAGACCCCAATTTACTAGGCACAGTAGTTTTAGTCACTAACAACTATAAAATAACATAACATTTAGTAGTCATTATACCTCCTAGGACTAAGAAAGTATCCCTCAAGCTCAAAAAAAAAATATGCCCAGGGTACTAGGAATCGAACCCAGCAAGCTTAGTAGGCAGACTCCACTCTATTGAACTTGGGCAAAATGTATAGTATTTATTTCTGTATGTTCTATTTACAAAATCATATCTTTTTAATATTTAAGGAGCTTTGCAAGTATGCAAGTAAGTTAAGGATAGTTGACAAAGACAAGCTTACTTAATGAAGCTTGAATACAATTTTTGTCCAGTGATAATTATTATTTAGATTTGACACAACGAGTGCCCCGAGTTGAAACCTAAATTAAATTCCTGAGCGCAAGCGACGCCTGACGAGAGAAGTGGCAGGAGACAGTTGGCAGTAATGGCGCAGTCAGAAAGTAGAAAAATGGACCGGTTAAGGTGTCTGCGTGCGGTCGGCCTTATTACCGTAGTGTAGTGCCGCGGTCGGGAGCAAAGCCCCTTTTAATTGCTGCAACATCCCTCCACAGCAAGCAGCAGTCTGCTAAGGGTTGATTGATTGTTTTAATTATAGCGTGCTGGCGCGGCAACAGAGAGCGGGCATTTACATCTCCCGCGCGCGCCAGAAATGTTCTACCGGAGGGGTAGTCGGGTAGTCCGCCCCCCACCGCTACTCGGCAGATAAAGAAAATGGTAATATCACCCACAGAGGACAGACCGAGAGAGAGTGCTCAGCCCGCAACACTGTTTTACATTCATTTTAAATTCAAATCGAATCTGGCAAAGAATAGCCCCCGAAAACCACTCGCTAACGAGCCGCTAACTGCTTTTACTTAACCGCCACTGTCCTTTTAATATTCTTCTCCATTTTTTTTTTTTTGAATATGCGACCGTTTTTATGAAACTTTTAGGCTTAAATGGCCCATTCGGAATGCCCCACACCCGAGGGCAGAGCATAATGCACTCAAAGCACTGCGGTTATATCAACTCGAAACAACTAATTCAATTTCACTCGACAGCCCTAGGATTTAAAATTCATTCAGAAAATTCATTCATATTGTATGTCTAGTCAAATCTAATCACAGTTATGACACAAAACAAAAATTCCCCCATATCCCCTTGTTACAAAAATATACATTCTACAAACGAATCTATTTACAATTGCTTCATTGTATTTCCTGTAGCTTGGCTACATTTTATACAAATTCAAGTATGAAAAATAGTGATCTGCATTGTACAAAAGTATAATAATGATGTACATTATACATTAATGGACTGAATTTATTATTAAAAGTAATTGGGGCTCACCTTATTTATCATAAACTTAAAACTAACTTACATCTAACAATAAAACCTTAAACTGAATCTTGACCTATTTTTCCCCGACAGTCTGTTGCCATCGATGCGGGAAGGGTGGCGGGGTCTCTGGCTACACTATGTGTTAAATACTGGGTTTGTGAAGTGCTGCAACGAGTAAAAAACTTGCAGCACAAATCTTTTTTTTTTCTTTTTTTTTTTTTATTGATTATGTATATATGTTAACAAAATGGTTCAAAATTTTCATGTTTTTCTGTCCAGGTCCTTCAATACAAAAATAACAAAGTTTTCTCTAAAGGTCCTGGTTTCCAGCAACTTACAACACCTTAACGCAGTTAAAAGAAAATTTTTATTTTACGACAAATATTTAAATATAAAATAGTGTTAATCATAATGTCGGAATGCGATGGTGAGTGGTTCAACCGCTAGATTATTTTGGCAATCTCTAAGAGTAAAAACTTATTCAATAAGTTTAAAACGATATTTTTTTTCAAAATAAAACTTAATTAAGCTTTAGTTGGCGCCAAATATTAATAGTTATAAATGTACTCATATATATATATATATATATATATATATATATATAAGTAAGGCCTATTCCTGGTGATACTCTATAAGAGTACATGGGAATATACAGGGAAGGGGAAAAGGTGTGAAATATTCCTTTTTCGGCCGGTTTGACAACCAAATGCAACTTAATACTGGATGGTGGGATGAGACGGGATAGAGGGATGGGATCCGCGAGAGATATCACATGTAATAAATCTAAGCCGACGACAGGGGATGTATTCAGACGGCAGAGGACCCTGACGCCTCCAGACCAGCCATGATGGATGGGGTCCAGGACGCCTCCACAGTCCCGAAAAGGATTAAATAAAACGGATAGGAGATGTACATCTGAGGATATCTCCAACTCACGTCCTGTCCCCCGTGGGTACCTTATCCCGGAATATTGAGTGGGTATTATGGGACCATCTTCAATGCGGGACCTCTAACTACAGCATCTGAACATTACTTAGAAATATGCGAAAATACTTATCATTTAGAAACCACATTTATCACCGGAATAGAGGGTGAAGCCCATCATCATCCAAAACTTTCATAAAAGCCAAAAAAATGTATAATACATAATTCAATTAAAAAAAGAATCCTAAAAAATTGTGGTTACACCTTCCTTTACAAGGTTATCAGGAGTAAACTCAAAACAATGATAAAAAAAAAAAAAATGACATAAAACTAAATAAAATTTTATACAATTTTACACTGTGACTTACGATTGTCCTACGATTTACGATTTGTCACAAAGGTACAATGTATTAGGGGAAACTGAAAGTAATGTTTTTTTTTACATTAAATTCAAACAGATAAATTTTAAACAAGTTTTTGATTTTAATCAATGATGTAATTACCCTCTTTATCAGCAACCTTTTGCTATATAGTGTGCAAATTTTCAATGCCTGATCGATCAAAATCGATTGGTTACTGAGAAAAATATCTGGAGATGGCATTTTGGACTTTATCCAAATTTTTTTAATTTTTTGCCACTTAGAAAATGTAGCGATCGGAATAAATGGGAATACGATATCGGGCGAGTATGGTGGTTGAGGCAATACCTCCCACCCAAATTCATTAATTTTTTCGAGGGTTCTTGCAGAAAAAATAGGCGCAGTGGGGTCTTGTATTATCGTGTTGCAGAATAAAGCCTTTTTTTATTAACAATCGCTGGGCAATTTTCAATTAAAGATTGATTTACTCGATCCAATTGCTCACTGTAAAGATCTGCATTCACAGTTTTTCCAGGTATCAGCGATGAACGACCCCGCGAATACTCCACCAAATACACAAAAGCGCCTTTTTGGAGTGTAAACCTGGCTTAGCTGTACTTCGTGCCGATTCATGCGGAGAGATGTTTGGGTTATCATAGAGGACCCATTTTTCATCTCCAGCCTCATGCACCATACTCGCCCAATATTGCGCCTTCGGATTACCATTAAAGCCGATTGCTAAAAATTTCAAAATTTGGATGATGTTTAAAATAATACAAAATTTGCACACTAGATGGCAAAAGGTTGATAACTAGGGTGATTACATCATTGATCAAAAACAAAACCTTGTTAAAAATTTATCTGTTTGAATTTAATGTAAAAAAAAAAAAGACATTATTTATCGGTCCCCCTGATACATTATACATACAGTGTCTATAAAAGTGATGGGGCTCACTTTATGAATCATAAAAATCTTACAAACAAAGTCTTAACTTAATTTTCCCCGAAAGTCTGTTACTATCGATGCGGGAAGGATGGCGGGGTCATGGTGTTAAACACTGGGTATGTTAGGTGTTGCAACGAGTCCAAAATCTCTATGAGTCTCTGGTGGAATAGTAATCATTTTGACGAATACGCAAAGGTATTTATTATCGATCACTTTCGAAAAAAAAAAAAAAATAAACAAACAAGAAATAAATCTATAAGATGGATTGTGCAGCCTAGATACAGGGAGGTGTATACAACGGGTCATTAATATTAATAGTAGTGTATTGGACTCCATCAGTGAAATTAACTTGTGAAGTGTCTGCTCCTCGAATGGAGAGGCTCAAAGCCTCCGCCAAGGACCACAACAGATCAAAGGATGCACGAGCATAATTGAATTTCAATTAGTATCCACTGTTAGGGCTAAGATAACAATCCGCCATGTAAATAATATCCCTTAATTAAAATAATTGAAACTATTATTCATATTAATTGATACCAGTATGAAGTGTAGTTGTTATCATACTTTATCCTTCATTGAATGATTTCTATTTTTAAAAAACCTATTAAATTTCCTAAAAAGAAAATTTTTTCAATGTTACCAATCTTTAATTTTTTTTTCTAGCAGATTTAATGATGATGTTGTTTCTCGATGCTCTAAGCCCTTTAGACAACAACTTTGATTGTCATGACGATGACATGAACATGTAAATTGTACCAATGCATGTTTACATCCAAGATTCTGAACTTGCAAAAGTTCTGGAAGATAGTTACTCAATGCTACCTGCAGAGGTTAGATATTCTACACTCTCATTTTCAGAGGATGAATGTAAGGCTGGAGTTTATCAAGCATGAACATTTTGTGAACTGTTAAAACAATGAGTAGAGAGGCTTGAGGAAGTTTAGAGGAGAGAGGCGAAGCTCAGCTTTGTACGACTGTTCCAGTTGGAAGACACATTAGATGGCCGTCACATTGTCACATGAATATCAATGGCCTTATTAATTTTTATCTGAATTTAACTATTTTCTTTATGCTGATTATAAATAAAATTATTACAATAACCGTGTATTTTTTTAAATAACTAAATATAGAACGTTAAGAAGCTAATACTTTGCTATCAAGAGGTTCATAGTAAATCATTCCTGTTTCGAATTTTATAGTATTTATAAATTATCATTTCGAAGCTGGGACTTGGGATGTAATAAAAATAACATAAACGGGCCTAATTTTTTAGTTTAAGTTTTTTATCCGTACTTTAAATTACTGTAAATTAACTGAACAATAATCAGTATATAATATTATAATAAGCGTTGAGAAATATGGTACGTCATTTTTCATGTCTTCCAAACTTATTAAATTTACTGTTTTCAATGTTTTTTCAGGATTTCTACCAAAACGATTCGCTTTTTGATTACTTTTTCCTGGGTTGTGTCTTATTTAAATATCATACCGGAATATGTAATATGTCAAGTATCCCAGTTCCTCATTCGTTCTAGATTTTATTCTCAAGTTTTCTGAAGGTATAAACCTTAAGCATGTATTGCACACTTAATTTGATTTATCATTATTTATGTTCTGTACGTGTTTATGTTCCATAAGGCACATTATTCCCTTTGTAAGCTATTTTTTTATAATATTTCCTGATAAATTATTAGTATATATATTTTACAAATTATTAGTATTACAATAATGTATAGATTAAATTCATTTCAATTAATTGTATCAAAAAAATCCTTATTCTAAGTATACTCCTGCATTAAAATCACAATTTAATACACTGTATGCAGAACTTTATTAACGTCTAGAGGAATGAATTCTTAGTTTATTTCTTTTCCTACTAAATTCGGCAAAAACTTCTGATCAAGGAATTGTAATAGGCCATAGTTACGTTTATAGCTTAACTTGTATTATGACATAATTTATGTCATTTTTTTCATTCAAATTAAATGAACTGTATTTTCGATAAATATTGAACAGCATTTTTTAAATTAAAATCTATTAATCAGAAATACTAGCTCATCTTAGTTTTAATACTGAATAAATCTCTTAAAAAATACATTAGTTTTGGTAATTACCATATATTGTTGTTTTTTTTCCTTATTATAGCTTTATTTAATTTCTTCGAAACATATGCTACTGGTTTTTTGTTCTTAAAATTGGTTGTGTACAAAGCAATGTTTTTGTTGTATGAATGACTGCTCACATTATTCTTACTAGATATATTTTTTTTTATCTTTCCTCAATAGATTATGTAGAGGATCTAGAATGATTTCAATACCAATCGCAAAATGTACAGAAATTACTTTAGAGGCTGGCACGTCGGGTTCATCATAAATATTATATTGTATAAACACAGCGTCACTAAACAAGACCATTTTCGCAACGCCCATCAACACTTATTTATGTTCTTTCACTTTTTGTGACACTGGAAACTTAGAACATAACTCATACATCACTCAAGAAAACATGAACTTTTTCAAACTAAAACACTTGGAGAAGCTATATTGTATTGTACTGTCAGAGATAAAATCCTAAAGTGGGAAGGTTTGGAGTAAGTGCACCTGCCAATTACTGACATAACCGTAACAAGTGAAGACAGTGTTGCCGACAGCCGGCGGTTGTAAAACAGTTAATTGGTGGGGGTACTACTTTTACACCAAATACAAAATTAGACTCAGCCCCCCCCCCTTTATACTAAAGCCGTGACAAGGTGTAAACATAAAATTTTACGGTTGAGGCAGAAAAGGCTGTAACATTACTGAGGCCATCAACTACGAAGGGGTGACTTCGAGTCACCGAGGGAGGCTAATTCTGCCCGTTAATGGCCACTGTATAATTCTATATTCATTGGTGGGCGGGGGGGATTTCGTTAAAGCTCAATAATCGTCCAGCAAGAAGTGGAGAGGTTTTACTTTGAAACATGTACTGAGCAATCTTTCATCGGTACTTTTGTATCATGTAGGACTAAATGTATACTCAAAATGAATGATAAGAATGACAGCCTCCGGTGTTCCTTTATAACCAACCAGGTCTTACACTAGACGAAGTGACTCACTTGGGGACACCATGTCACTTCCTAAGACAAGAAAATAACAGACGATTAAATATACTTTGTCACCTCATGGAAATGGCTCAAAAATAAATATTATACCTGGTCCTATGGAATGAAAGTCTGAGGAAATGTCAGGCCCTCCGATTTTCCTGCAATTCAGAACCGTCCGCAAGATAGCGATGACAACCGTACCCTTCACACTGACCTTTATAACACCCCGTCTATTCAAGACCTGCCCACCTCCAGCTACCAGCACTTCCGTTACCGCCTCCTTGGCCATCCTAATTCGTAATAATGTTTGGCTAATGATGTTTTCCTTCCAAAGAGCAGTAAACACGTCATAGGCTCTGCTTATAATAGCATCTATTGAATGTATGTGACAATTTTAAAAGGATATGATATAACAAAAAATAAAATATTTGGTCCCAAGTCTCTGACCTAATTTTAAGATTTCAAGCTTATAATTTAACCCCAGGTGCCAGTGCTCGACCATAAAGAGAACCTTTGTCTCCAAACCTTGTCATTCTTAGAGTTTCATAGTCATCTATGTATTTTCCAATCAAAAAGCCAGTTATGGGAAATACAGCAAGTATATATTGTTTGTATACATTAACAGCCATCCTAAAAGAAGATAATAATTATCAATTATTATTACAATAAACGTATACAGAATGCCCACTGCCCATTACTGACCAGCTAATCTTGCGATACTCATCAATCAATGAGAAATCATGTAAAATACTGTATGCTAGGTCGTTATAACACTGAACATTGAAATACCAACTCAATTTAATAACAATAATATCCCCTCCCAAAAAAAAACAAATTGTATTAAACTTCTCATCATTACTACTTCAGAACACTTCTCCTAAAATCCTGAGAGATAGCACAGAAAGATGATTCAGTTTAATTCTTATAATGACCTACAGCTTATGTTGAATCCATAAAAGCATGTGACAATTTTAAAAGGATATGATATAACAAAAGAAAAACATTTAGTCCCAAGTCTCTGTCCTAATTTTAAGATTTCAAGCTTATGTTTTCTATTTACATAAGTTGAGAATGAATAAATTTAAATATAAAGATATTTTATAAGTGTAAGATTACCGTAGATTTTCATCAATATCTTTCAAGTTATTATTAGAGACTGACATGGCTTTTTGAGTATTTTTGGTTCAAGGTATGAGCTTTAAATGGTTCAAAAAGGCTTTAGCGAAAACCTGAGGGTTTCCGGTTACAATTGGCTAAGGAAAGATATTCCTGGTCATACGCTTGTAGAGACATGATAAATCCTTCGAGCCCTCGACAATAGAAGTCTAAGAACAGATTAACCTCAGACCAAGGAGCCGATAAATTAAAGACTATTTAGAAAGGTTTGCAGAAACAGCGGCCAGATTGTGTTGTTACTCCGAGATCTATAGGGCACTGTTTTGATTTGTTTCGGTCGTATTTTCATAGGATTATTCCAAATGTATATTGTAGCTCTCGTAAAGATGAGCATTATACGAGAATGGTGTGCCAAGAGCTGTTGTTAAGTCGTCAGTATTTTGTCGTCTGAATCAACACAATTATTAACTGCCAAAATGTTTATCATTACCCCATTTATCTACAATATAAAAAGAAATGATAAACTCTTTAATAAATAATGTTCAATCCCGTTTTACTCTCATAAAAATATAGAGTTTTACGACATTTTTTTTAAGCGACTATAAGAAAAACAGGGAGATTCATTAAAAAGAACGTATTAAAATATTTTCATCGACCAATAACTTGGCTATAAACCTTTTGATTGTTGTTAAAATATTTTAAACTATTACACCCTGTAGTATCGCCATTTATATTTCAAAATTATATAAAAGAATAAAAAATGGATTAGGGGAGCATCGGTCCCCTAATGTTGGGTCTAAAAACATTTTTTTTTTATGAGTATCTTTGAAATTCTTTTTTCTTTCATTTATTATTTTTATTTCTTCTAAGCTTTACTTAAGACTTAAGACTTTAAAGCTATCTAGTACAGTTATATATTTTACTTACTCAATAGTGTCCAGTCCCTTGAAATTATTTAGAGGGAAAGCCGAAGTAGGCAAGAATAATAGGGAATAAAAAAAAATTCTTAAAAACATTATTTAACATGTTTTTTTTGCTTTATTTTTCAAAAGAAAGATTTCGCAATAAATTATTACTATACCTAGAAAGCCCGACAAAAAAAGTAGCGTACTTAGAAAAAGGCAAATACTTGCTTCCTAATAGAGTTATTTCGGCTTTCATTTTTTTTTAATTAAAATTAAACAGGAATTTCTTCTTTGATTTCTTGTGTAGCTGATATCTACGAATTTAGCAAAAGGTATTATTCTTATTTTAATTTAAAAAATGGTTTCGACGGTCGAATGAATAGCCCGTGTTGTTGCATTGGTGGAAGATGGCCGAAGCCAAAGATGGAGTTGGTGCATTGGGTTCACCTGAAACTACAGTCCGGAGAGTTCTCGCCGTCGAAGAAACACTCAGCGTAGTGATGACCAGGCCTCCGTTAAACTCTCATCCGTCCATCTGGAGTATTAAAGAGAATCCTGACTCGTCTGTATACAGCACACGTTGCTCCATTCGTTTTAAGTCCACATCAGGTGTTCCATACGATGTTCTGTGGTCGATAATGGCCATGATGCTGGCCTCTGAGGGTTTAAATCCACTTCGTCATGTCTTCTTCTAACAACTTCTGCACAGATTGGTACTCCCCGAGTCGTACGAAGAATTTGAGCAGTCTCAGTAGCAATGGATTCCGAAGCGTATGTAGTCCAACCGGTCATCTCTTCGCTCTGTCACTCGTGAGTCTGCGATTGCACAAACTTGTCTCAGAGCAATGGTTAACAGTTTCAGGTCAATCCAATTCACGGGCTGCATATCTATGCCTTCGACAGTCTTCCACTAAAGAACAACACGGACTTCTTGTTCGACGGTCAAACCATTTTTTAAATTAAAATTTAAAAAAACAAAACGTTTTGCCAAATATTTAGAGATCATTTACACAAGAAATCAAAAAAGAAATTCCTGTGTAATTTTAATAAAAAAAAATTAAATCCGAAATAACTCTATTAGGAAGCAAGCATTTGAATTTTAAAAGTGTGCCACTTTTTTTGTGGGGCAAAATCTTTCTTTTTAAAAATAAAGCAAAAACCATATTATAATAAGTTTTTAAGAATTTTTTTTTTATTTCGGATTATTCTTGCCTACTTCGGCTTTTCCCCTGTGTAATTTCACTGGGACTGGACACTATTGTGTAAGTAAAATATATGACTGTACTAAATAGCTTAAAGCGAAGCCGAAGGGTGAGGTTTTACTTTCAAACTTTTGACCTTTCACAAGTATTTGACTATTTATTTACTTTCCTATATGTTTATAATTCCATATCACTGAAAACGTTTAATATTAATTAAAAAAGAATTGAAGACCAAAATAATTCTATTCAAAAGCAAATATTTAAATTTCTCAAAATGCGCAACTTTTTTTTTTTTTTTTTAAGACAGTGTTAATACCGTTATAATTATCGTTTATTATTTGATTATTGGAAATAAGGATGAGGTTTCCTTACGATGTCTTTACGTCTTTGTTATGCAACACCACAGTTTGGGTATAGTTGTCATCTCCAGACGTTCCAGAACAAGGGAACTGAGGCCCCAACACTGTTCCTGTTACTCACAGTTCCGTAATCTATTGCATTGTCGGCTCCGGATGTAGGTCACGGATCTTCCTGACGCAAATCCGACGAAAAAAAAAAATTAAAGAGTTTTTGCATCGCTAAGGCGCTCAAGAAATCTAGAAGGGAAGAGAGATAGGTGTTAGTGTCCGCGTGCACTCTTTTATGAATTTCACTGATTTTTTTCAAAAATTAAAGTTCCTTATGTTTTCACCTGCGGAGACGCAGTGTCATAAATTCTTTTTGAAAAAAAATATTCTTTAATATTGACTAGGTATCAAATTAATGATCTCGGCGTCTTTATTGACAAATCGATAACTTTTACTCCGGTTTTTGTAAAAACCTCGAATGGCTTGAAGTCTGTCATTAGCTTTGTGTGCGTAACTTCAAATTAAAAAGTGATTTAAAAAAACAATTTAAGGGCCCATAATAAACTAATTGGCATTAAAAAAATAAATATTTTCCAATCATCTGCGTATTATATTAAAGATGTCGAAATCATTATTATTATCTAGTATTGTGAACGGCACTTCAGTGCACTAGTATAATAAAACGTCATGGAAACTCTCGCTATAGTCGCACTCATATCTCTAAAAAAAAAACCTTAATTGTGCGAAATTTGTACAAGATTTCATTTCCTTTGAAAATACATAAAAACATTTTTAAAATAAACCAAAATAACTAAGATTTTCAAAACTTTCAACTTATAGTTTTTTTTAACATAGAACATACGAGATCCAGGAGACACCTTAGCCCCACCTGTCCGCTCGGCTAGATCATAATGTCTGAACGTCAAAACAAGGGAACTGCGTAACAATTAGACTTTCAAAAAACTGGCTAAAGTTGTAAATTATTGGGGAAAAAACCCAAAAAAACAGATGAGACAAGGCAGGATTTTCGACAAATGTAAGGCTTGTAGACAGAGAGTAGAGGCTTAGACAAGGCCAATTTCGGCAAAAGTGGCTGGTGTATAAGAAGACGAAGGTGTGGAGGTACCCCCCTCGAGCATGTAGCGACCATATATCGCGCAGATGGTGGGGGTGGTGGAGGATTTGGAGTGGGTGGGGGCGGCGCTACTCCGGGAGCAGTTCAGGGATTTATGTCGCTCGTAGCCAGCTGATGGCCGCACGTTTTACACATAATACCTCCCCCCTACTGCGCAATGATAGACTCGTCCCAAAGTCGTTTCCCAACCTTTTTTTTGTGTTTTTTTTTTTTGACAAATTGACAGCCGTGTAATCCCCCCCCCTCCAAATCGGCGGAAATCCTTCCGGGTGGAATTGGCGATAATACCATATGATTAGTATTGTTAGTCAAACTTATTTCATTATTGAAAAAAATCGCCATTATTGGTGAATCCAAAACTAAAAGGGGCAAGAAACGAGCCTTAAGCATGGCCCCTGACGGAACCCACGTCTATTACTAATAAGGTAGGCTGCTTTAAAATGCGTAAGTACTGACTTATCATCTCTGAATATACTTAAAGATTAAGTCCCTCAGCGTCGCTTTTACCAATACAGACTATTTAGGCAACACTTGGCCCAGTTAGGCTTTATACCGATCCACTTTTATATGTTATATGTTAGTCAGCTATATCTCATTCGTTGATTGCCCTAAGTTGCCCGCTTGCCGAAAATCATAAATACAATTAACTACAAAAATACAATAGCTTACTTAAAGGAGATTAAATTAAAATAAGGAAATGCGATCCAGCTAGTTCACAATGCTATTACTTAATGTTCATAACGAACTAGAGTTTCATGTTTTTAATCGTTATTATGTAATTTGAATGGTCTTTAAAGGTTACCGAATGGATCCCATATAATTTAAAGATAAGGTAAGGAAGACAGCACAGGCGCTGGAGTGATGTCCTCAAGACTGTCGCTGGTCCCAATTGGATGAGAACTGCTAGCGATAAACCAAAATGAAAAGAACTATGGAATGAAATTGCGAGCTCCACTTCCCATTAAGGGGAGGCCTGCACGAGGCAACATGTTCCAATCATATTTGCTTGTTTATAGTTGTAAATATATTGCAAACAGTTTTTTGAAGTACTAAGTATAACTTTGTAATAGATTATTATTAATTGTAAATTGCTCAGAAGCTTTACTTTTTATTTATATTGTCGGAAGTTATTATTTATTTTACAAAGTATTGTTTGTTTCCTCGTGCAATAAAAGCTTTATTTATTTATTATGTAATTTGAAAGTGATCTGATGCAGGTCTGACCATGTAGACGCATAAGTCACCAAAATTAAATAAACAATCTAAAGATTAATTAAATAAACAAGATATTTTATCACCGATATTAAGGATTTGAATCTCAGAAGTTATCACCAGATAATGCATTTTTTGGGAGCCAACAGAATGATTCCTAACGTCAATTGTTTATGGGCAATGTTCAAGATATTTAATATTTTTCTAAGAATCCATTCTCAGACGTTAAGAGAGAGAGAGAATTTAAGAAAAAACAATTTATGAAACTAGTTCTTTTACTGGCTAGTTTTATAAAGTGTCGATCCAATTGTGAAAAGTGTCAGCAGCCTCACTCCAGCAGCAAACTAATCGGCCTTTGATTGAAACTCCACCCCAGACGACACTTTGATGTGATAGGACGTGTCCCAGGATGTTATCTGAGAGGAGGCATCCTCGATTGAACAGTAACCGGGCTACTCCAATGGAGAACTGTCCAATTTGTTTAAAAGCTGGGCTCATCTGGTAATGAGCAAGTGGGGGTGTCGGAATGGCCGAAGGTTTAGCCTCCTCTAATGGTCTGCTCCGTTGAGGACAAACTTCGGGTCGGGTAATTCGATAGTTCGCTTAGATTCATTAGAACATGGGAAACTAGTAGTTTGCTAACTAGGGCTAACAGATAAAATTCCCTCCTAAAAAGAAACATGTCACATACTTGAGCTTATATGTATCGCATGTAAACATCCTAGAGCAACAAGCCCTAATGACAGAGAAAATTTACTCATTTTTAGAAGGTTGTGTTAGCCATAAAACTATGTTGGGAACCAGTGCATATAACCAGATACAGGGACAATGGTAATGATAACAGAGTGTACATGTTTGCTGAACAGGTAATACACAATTGCTCACAGTTCCAAAAACGTTCCCACTACACTCAGTACTCGGTCAGATGTTTGATGAGAGGTTAGTAACGAGACCAGCCAGGTGTACTACCTGAGATGCAGTAGAAGGCTAAATAACCGTTTACTAGTGCTGCTAAGTTATATTTTATTGAAATTGCTATAAGTCATTTGCTAGAAGTATACTAAAAATGTACAATCCAAAAGCAACAGTGCTTTTAAAATACTAATCGCTTATACCTTTCAAAACTGTATTATATGATTATGATGATGCACCGGCAGGAAAATTATTTTCAAATCTATAAAAAGTGTTTAGGTAATGTTTATTAATTGCTTGATATTCTATTTATTAAAACTGTCAATTATATCATTTTCATAAAATTTACTCAAGCGGTGTTGTTTTTTAAAGTCATGATTTTTTGCATGGCATTTGACACCAGAATCATCTGGCATCAGCTTGAAATCAAATTTACGCCATGATAAATGGTCTAATAATAATTTTTTTTTCCTTTCATAGCCCCTTTAAATTTACAGATAATTATTTACAATTATAGATCCTCAGGCAAATCTATTTACAAATTATTTTTGTATTTCCTGTAGCATCGCTACATTATATACATGTTTTGTTATTTTATAAAAATTATATAATGGAATAAACAAGTAATGATATACATTATATGTGACTGGACTAAAATGACTCATAAAGGTGATGGGGCTCACCCTTTTGATCAACCTTAAAACTAACTTACATACTAATTCTTAACCTAATTTTTACCTGACAGTATGTTGCCATCGATGCGGAAGGGGTGGTGGGGGCCAGTGTTAAACACTGGGTAGGTTAGGTGATGCAACGGGTCAAAATACAGTAGAGCTGGCCGGAGGACACATTTATATATCATCAATTTGAGACGAAGCGACAGGGGTGAAGTTAACTGGGTGAAGTTAGCAATAATTAAAAAATAAATACTTCCTTATCACACCAAATAGTAGGGACCGAACAAAAATTGCATGAAGTTATTAAATACGAACTTCAAAGGGTTTTCACGTTCGTAACGAAGCTATTTAATGCATGTTTCGCATTAGCTACCATTTATGGCATAACATATTTATGTATACTCCACCGGTAGCAAAATTTGCTACATTTTAGATCTCCCCGCAAACCTCGATCGATCACGCCTAGATTTGTCACTATGTTTAGGTGCGCGGACAGGAACCAGTGTGACCTCGCCCAGACTATTACAGATAGCCGGCCATAGCAGATTCGATGAAGAGAGACACGGAACATAATCGATGCGCCTCCGCAGACAGAACGGACTGTCACACGGGACATTAATGACCCCTATGACTCTGATTGCCTTCGACATCATCGAGTTCTCATGATTGATGGTGCCTGTTCTGTATTTCCTATCCTCGGAGCCCCTGGAGCTGATAAAGCCCTCTTACCTCCTTCTGGCTGCAGATGCACGCAACGAAGAGGACAAGAGCAACCAACACATGTTTGCGAAGTTGGTCACATAATAATTTCAACTACAAGGATAATATTCAAGGATCAATTTAGTAGCTACGCCGTTTTTAGCGTATTTTTTGATATAGAATTAAAAGGAGATAGAAAATGAAAAAAAACCCACAATACTGAGAGATTGTTTGAGAGCCGACAGTATACTCTCCAAGAATTTCTCGAATAATAAAGCAAAGCAAATAATAAAGCATTGTCTCACCAAAGTATGATAATTTAATTATCAAAATAAAAGTTCTAACCCTCTCGACTACACTATTCAGTCACATCCAAGCTGAATTTAAAAATATGACAATAATAAGACGAAGGAATATTCAAAATACGCCTTTACCCAAGATAAAATGACCTAAACATTTACATTTAATAACCATTTTAGTAACTATTCAACTTCCTTTTTTTATATTGAGTAAGCATGATGTTGACTGATTAACATAATCTAAATCGTCAGCTTTTTTAGAAGAAACTATCATAAAAGGTTTTATTATCAAATCTGCAATTTTACACCCGAAATTTTGTAATTTATTTGTGTATATAATTTTTTTTAATATATATTGCCTGGTCAGCCTCCGCTGGCTCGTATCCGGGGACGTGGCTGGCGGAGGAGCGTGGGGACTTCCCAAGACTCCGCCGCTTCCTCTCTCGCATGCGAGGGAGGTGACAAGTGGATTTGGCAGGTCTCTGGGCTGTTTGCATATACTGTATGAATGAGGGAGTGAATGAAAAACTGTTGATATGATATGAATGATAACATTTATCACCTCTATCCCGATAGGGCAGATTGTAATTTTATCATAATAAAGCAGTTTTTTTTAATATATTGACTGAAGTAATCCTATGATAAAATGCGATATCTTCTGCCATTAAATTATATTAATTATAAGCAGTGTCTTATGTATTAAACAAAGTATTAATTATAAACCTGATGACTTACAAATCCCCCCTACAGGCGAAATGGCGTTGAGCGATGAACCTCTCTGAGAGAGAGAGAGAGAGAGAGAGAGAGAGAGAGAGAGAGAGAGAGAGAGAGAGAGAGAGAGAGAGAGAGAGAGAGAGAGAGAGAGAGGGATAAAGCCGAAAGACAAGCAACGGTTCCTGAACGGAGCAGACCCGATTCCATTTGGGAATTGTAAAAGCCATTGTGGATGTCTCATTGACGTCTCGGCTGTTGACTCTGGAAGGGTTAACTGTTTGTAGGCAGCAAACACCATTAAGGTAGCCAGCCATAAGTGTGCCACAGCTCGGCGTCTTCGGCGCTTGTACCTTGTTTGCGCCCTGCTGATAAGTTGTGTTCCAACTCGATCTTGTGTGGTCCATGAGCACACAGAGCCTGAGTGTGAAACTAGGTATTAGCAGTAATAGGCAACGGTTTAATTTAATTTGCCTGTCATCTCACTGAATGAAAATTATTCGAAAACAGTAGACAAGCAACAGTAGCCAGAGCGATAAAATACAGAAGGCTACAATGCACCATCGAGTTGAAGTAACAACTATTCTCGAAAGAAAAAAAATATAAAGAGAGAGAGGCGGGATTCAAACCCACGACTTCCTGTCTCAGGCTAGGTCCATCTAAGCTATATATTTAGGTCGAGTCAAATTTTTCTCTCATTAAATAACAAAATTATATTAATTTTGACGAGTGCAGGACGCTTTTCATGAAGTTTCTCTTGCACTCTTTGCAACTGCTGAACGTATCTATACGCAGTAATCGTTAAATTTGACTTCAACAACTCGTGGTGAATTGTTCCTTGACAATCCCACCATACACACAATAAAATCTTTTTGCCATGGATGTTTGCTTTCGGATCTGGTAGGGGTGGTTGATCCTTATCAAGCCACTGTCTTTTGCGGACTATATTGTCATAGGTAACCCTTTATTCATCGCCTGTTACAATCCTGTTTAAAAAAGGCTCAATTTTTACCCATGAGAGCAGACTTGTGGCGATTGACATGCGATCTTCTTTATTCCGTTCACTGAGATTGTGAGGTACCCACACTCCTAACTTGCTGATTTTTCCTAATTTCTCCAGGTGGTGGTTAACAGTTGATTGTGATGTATTCAACCTTTCTGGTACACCTCTTGTCGATTGACGTGGATTTTGCTCCAATATTGCCTTTAAAAGGTTGTCGTCAAAGTCGGAAGGACGTCCCTCGGTTAGTCTTTTAAGGTCCTATCTCCAGAACAGAATTATATAAACCAATTTATAATTGCCCGATCAGTTATTAGTCCTTCACCATATACACTGCATATTGTTTCAGCTGTCGCCCTAGCACTATTGCCTTGTTTAAATTCCCAAAGCATTACATGACGAATATGTACTTTTTGACTCTCCATTTTAGAGGTTTAAAAACCACAGTTCAACGTAACATGTATCACACAAGACAGTTGACAAAAGACTAACTGAAGCCTCGTCTATATAGAGAAAACAAAAACTTGTTGTCATGGTAACTCATAGCGGGTAGATACGAACAATAGATTCTACTTAGCTACATCGGAAGTTACTTATGACTCGACCTGATAGACCACTAGTCGGTTGAAATCTTAGAGAAAAAAACATCCATGATACAATAAGACTGGTTAGTCGAACCACGAGTACTAGAGACAATGCTGCTTCAGCATAGTTCCTCATCTTAGATAGTACAACTAAGACTTACTAGCATCTCAACAAACATCTGACTTTGTACGGAGTCTATTAGGCGAGTTTGTTTTTGGAACAGACAGTACTTACAGCGAACGAGCTACTGTGTACTACCTGTTCTAATATAATCAAGGGTAGAGTATATATACACTGTATAGTTTTCTCATCGATTTTTTTTTCACAAATAAGAGAAGGTGGCAGTTAATTTGAGATTTGATATATTACAAATAGAATATTGTTCTACATGAAATATCTTATGAGGTATTAGTTTTACTCGACTAAAATGACCAAGGCAATAATGATCTACCGTGGCGATAAACAAGTACAATAAAACTCCTGCCCAATGGAGATAAATGCCCTACTAAAGGAAACACTCTATTTGGGCCAGAGTACAAACAGCCGAAACAGACCGAGTCCTCTCACCTAAGAGAGCCAGAGAGAGGGAGAGAGAGAGAGGGAGAGAGAGAGAGGGAGAGAGAGAGAGAGAGAGAGAGATCAGAATGTTTTAATATGTTTTTGTTTGTTGGCGTTGTTGATTCTTCCTCGTCTCGGGTAAACCCTGTTTTCTTTGTAAGCGGTCTCTTGGCCATCCTTCTTCTCTCCACCAGTCTTTCAATAGCCCCAATTAGTCGTCTTATCGGTTTATACACGCCCTTTTATAGTTTATAGTATATTATTTTATATAATTAATTATTACAAAATAGCTATATTTTCAAATATATCAGCGAAATACTAAGTTACATAAATAGATACTTTGTAAACTTATTTAAACAGTTATTATAAAGTTCAATGGTAGACGAGTCACCAGCTTTCTCAATGTACTATCTGGGCATAAAAATGGATAGGCATCTCCATTTCTCTACTCATTTTAGAAACATCATAGAAAAAATCTGACGAGCTTTCGCACACGTTTAATAAATTCTGTCCAATAATGTATAATGTACATTATTATACTTTTGTACAATGCAGATTACTATTAGTAGAAAACAGAAATGCTCTAAAAGGTAACAATAATGAAGCAATTGTAAATAGATTCGTTTGTAGAATCTACATTTTGTAACATATATTAACTTTGTGACTGAAGTGGATAGACATGAAACAAAAAAAAGTTCAATGGTATAGTACACCCGAGGAATTGAATGAGATTTCACATCTCAGAGTTTTATTCTATGATTTAAATACTATAAACTGATTTATTTAATAATTTATCAGCATAAATGAGGAAATCTTCAGGTATTTCTTGGTGCAGAAAAATCTTGTAAAAAAGTATTGATACAAAAATATACCAATATCGTCCAAATTTACTATATTTAAATAGAGCCTCGTGTTATAGCCAGTGCAAGTACTAACAATTTAAAAATGAGGATGCTTCTGTTTCTTTAAACAATTTTAATCAATAAGCTCACAGATAAACTTTTGATTTATATGTCTTATCTTTCCAAAGCCAACTTTAAAATAAGTACAGAAACTTTATAACACTCTCATTGTGGTACTTACTGATAATGATTTGAGAATGACTAAAGGAGAAAACTCACCTGAAACAGAGATAACTTGATTACATTTTTTGTTTGTCTATGGTACCGGAAATTAACATAGGTAAGGTATCATATTCAAGCGGATTATAAAAAATTTATGATGACAAAAAAACAATATGTTTAATAATAACAATATACATATATCTTGTACAAGGCACAAAACAGTGGCTGAAGCGTGAACAAACGTAATCATGCGTGAATATACTTAATCCTGGTATATGCGATGAATGCGTTTATAACAGGAAAATAGAAAATGATATCAGTACTGAGAGAGAGAAATGGAAAAAAGAAAAAAAAAGAAAAGCAGGTACAGAAAGGAAAACAAAGTAGTGAAAAGCGGTAGGTACGAGTTAACAAGAGGGAAAGGCAAAGGGGCTTGCCTGCGTCAGCCGACCGTGGAATCAGTGTTAATTAAAGCCTGCGGTGGATACAATTTTTTTTCTAGACCTACTTTTAGAATTGAAGTGAATTAATATTTTACAGGGGCCGCCGCTGCCGGTTTTGGCTCCCGCAAATACTTTCATACACGTTCGCCTAATTTACTTTCGCGCCAAATAAACTTTCGGAGGCGGGGGTAGAAATTGCGCCGTGCGGTCACCTATCTTCCCCTTCATGACCTAATCAACCAGCTTTGAAACAACTAGCTCATTATAATATCTGATTTTCACATCTTAGATAAAATATTACTTTTTCATAACAAAAAAAGCATTTTTTAATACAAATTATTTTAACTATTATTTACTTATTTATATATATAAAGTATGATAAACCATGGTGTAACAGCTAATGAAAAAGTAAGGGATGGAGACCCTCTCAAGCATAATTATTGTATTTTTTTTATTGGATTCAATACGTCATTATTAAGTTGCCCCTAATTTACACTTACAAGGTCAAGTTAACCACGACCCGACCAATTCAACAAAGAACAAAACATGCATTTAGAAATCAGCCTGGACACTAGGCTATGGAGAGGGTCAAATTATATGATAATATTAATATATGATATTAACTAACAAAGCTTTTATTTTAGCTATTATTTTACTAGCTTTTATTTATTTTACTATCGTCTTCATGTTGAGGGCGGAAACTTTTCAGCCCACCTGTGTAATATTAACTAGCTGTTTTTTTTTTTATTTATTAAAAGTCCTTTTTAGTAGTTCAAAATGAAAAATGGACATTTGACAACATCAACTTTATTATGATAAAATTACAATCTGCCTCATTGGGCAATAAGTAATTCTGATAAATGTTCTCATTCATACCACATTTACAATTTTCATTCATTCGCTCATTACTATATTATTTACAAACAGCCCAGAGGCCTCCCGAGTCCACATGGTTGTCACCTCTCTCGCGTGTGAAAGAAGAGGCTAAGTCTTGGGTTTTTTTTTTCCCTTAGCTCTCAAATTTTTAAGATTATGGATAAGGGAAAAATAAAGGAATTTATTTGGGGTGGGCGGATCCTTTTACTAGGAGTGAGGGAATTAATGAGTGTGGGAAGCCTCGGTAGAGGTGGAAATTTTGCGGTACTGTGGTGAGAGTCCACTGAAGGCTGAGCCTAGAGTCTCTCTAGCCATGGTGTGCAAGCTCATGGAGTCTTGGGAAGCCGCGTCACTGGATATCACTTGGATGACCAAGAGCGCGAGAGGCAAAAATGGAAATTAAAAATTAGATTTCTATTATGATTGGCTAAATAACTAAATTTTTGTCTTAGTTTATATTTTGAATACATTTTCGCATTGAGGTCTTTAAAATGTCCTCAATAATTGAAATAGGCCAGAATTTAAAATTTTAAAATTAAAAATGAAAATGGCAAGACTTGTTTTTTCGTATTTAGATGTTTTGAATTATATATTATTAACACGTTGCCACACACTTTTAATTTGACGATCGTGCTCAGAAACACATTTTTTTTTTCAATTGTTAATGACTGCCAGATGAAATCGAGTGTAAGTTGTATGTTTGGAAGTGAATATTATCACATTTGGCCACAGTTTTTCCAAAAAAACTGTCGACTGCTGCAGCCGTCATTTGCTCATCATGTAATTTTTTCTCTTCCCGGAGCAAATGCGGCTATAACCGTCATGACGACTATACGGCATTTGCTTTACTAATTAGAAATGATTCCTATGAATAAAAGAGAGTAAATAGGTGTAAACTTAACACAAGAAAATCAGTTTTGAAACAAAATTATCATTTGTAAATTATTTTGTTTATAAAATAGTAAAAATGAAATAAAAATTAATTCAGGAAACAAATTACAGACATACAAGAAAGCATTATAAATGATAGGACGAAGCAGTCTGGGCACAATGGTGGTTTATGCGGACAAGTTTTACATCTATATGACGTTTCTTTTCTAATTTGGTTGGTCGAACATTGTCTGCAACGTAAAAAGTAAGTTTACGCTGAAAATCAACAGGTGTATCTTTTCCTAGAAATGTTGTTGTATACAATTTGTGGATGTCAGTGGTAATGAATTTATTTGTTTCGGTCGACCACGCGTAGATGTTAATGCCGCTAAATTCTTTCCAGAAATCTCAGTATTAGGTAGTGCGATCAGTGATCGTATTAGCAACTCTCTAAACTGTAGGAATGTCGTTGATTTATAATACTGTCGATAGATAAAGTAGGAATTCCAAACGCATAGGTCTAAAAGATGAAAAAGAAGTTTTTTATACCATCTTATGGATTTTCGTGGTGACGAATAATAGGAAACCATTTGAGCACATCTGTCATCTCCTGACATATTCAAGTTGTATTCAGCTATACCATTTGGTTTATTCTTTGTTTGTCCAAATTTGTTAGTAGCTTCCACCATTTCCGGATGATGATTTGTTGTTATGGACAAAACGTCCCGTTTATCTCGCCATTTCGATACATAAATTTGACCTCGTCTACGCCATATATGTTCGCCCCTTTTTAACTTTTTTGATGTTACTTCTTTCGGATTACCTTTTCTGTTAGAACGAAGCGTTCCGGTTGTGTGTGTTTTATGTTTTAGCAGCTCTTTTGACAGCTCGATACTGTTGTAAAAATTGTAAATAAAGAGATGATGTCCTTTACTCAAATATGGCTGCATTAACCGTAAAACAAGACTACTTGTTTTTGATGTTTCCTGTATGTTGTCTGATTTTCCTTGATAAAGTTCAACATTTAGAACATATCCGTCTGGCGTATTATGTTCAAATAGTTTTATGCCATATTTTGCTTTTTTCCCTTTTATATATTGTCGGAAACTTAGCCGACCTCGAAACAACAAAAGGGATTTATCCAGTGAAAAGAGGATTATCAGTAAACAAGTGTCGATTTTTTTTATTGATTAAAATTTGCGTGTGCCTACATATCGCCAAAGATCGGACGGCTATAGCCGTCATTTGCGGCAACGTGTTAAATTTCTAGACCGATTTAACGATCATAAAAACCACCATTATAGAACAGGCGTGCAGGAAGATAGAAGAAAGAGGATTAGTACGAAGTTGATATAAAGTAGAGCCTCCCCTTGCGGGCAATCGCCAATCATGAAACAACTTGAGTATCAATAAAGAAAGATATAAAAAAATCTATAGGGGTTGGAATGGAGTCATTGATACGACAAACAGCCTCATCTTATGCTATTGTGTGAGGGAGTCGATTGACCAACACTATCATACTGAAGCCGTCGGAGCTTACATGTAATGACGACTTTAAGCGGACGGACATATCAGTCAAAGCCGGTGTCTTTCATGTAGACAATAGTCTACGGACCTCCATACTGTCGGGTAGAAGATGGATGATGGATAACGAACTGTGTGATGCGCTCAATCAACGCTAATTCCCAATGACCCCTTGCGCTGTCAAATGTAATAGATCATAAAATCACAATAATCATATTTTACTTAACTAATGGCACAATTAGATAATTGTTAATATAAATGAATGAACGCAATCCATAAATTACCGAAGACATGTAAGACTGTAAATGATCGTAAAAGAATTCTAGCTAGCGTGATATGCAGAGTCGTACAAATTTGAAATTCAAGCAGTATTACATTTAAATTAGAATAAATTGTGAAAATAATGACACCAAACCATTATACTTGTTACGTTTTATAAAAAAAAAATGACTTGGTAAAAACATAATTTACAATAATATAGATATTTGCCTGCTTTAATTCGTCCTATGTTTATTCATTCTCATATGAAATTCATCAAATTTAGAAAATGTACCCTTCGCTTGTAAAGGGTGTCCCAGAATTAACGCAAAATTTGATTTAAATAGAAAACACAGTTTTTAGTATTTTTTTTTATTAAATTATAAAGTAAATAGGATAGGGTTATTCATGGAATAACACATCGGGCAAATGGCCTCCACGACGTTATAAGAAAACTGTATATACAATAAAGACATTTCTTTATCGTCTGTAAATGATCTTAAAAGAATTCTAGCTATCGTGATACGCAGGGTCGTGATACGCACTCAGTAAAGAAGTGTTACGTTTCACACGTAAAGGAGTATTCTAACATACCTTTAAAACATAATATTTAATGAATATTATTTAGAATATCCACCCTTTCAGGTTTTTCGTTTTAGAAAAATAATGGTCGTTTTTGATCGATAAAATATCCCAAAACGTCCTCGGTACAAAAAATAACTTTTTCAACAAAAATCCACTGATTGGTCGAAAAATCATTTAATTTTAAAGAAACGTATGACTAGGCTTAACAATTTGCAACGCGAGAGTATCATCAGACATACATCAAGCGCGAAATTGTAAGAATCGGGTTAGTATAAGGGATATCCTGTGATTGTATGTTAGTGAAATGCAATTTATTCGTTGGCACCCGGAGAAAAGTGAAGCATCTCTTCCTTCGAGCTCGGCAGATTATCAGGTCGAGTCATAAGTAACTTCCGATGCAGCTAAGTAGAATCTACTGTTGGTATCTACCCGCTATGAGTTACCATGACAACAAGTTTTTGTTTTCACTATATAGACGAGGCTTCAGTTAGTCTTTGTCAACTGTTTTGTGTGATACACGTTACGTTAAACTGTTTTTTTTTAACCTCTGAAATGGAGAGTCAAAAAGTATATATTCCTCATGTCATGCTTTGGGAATTTAAACAAGGCTTTAGTGCTAGGGCGACAGCTGAAAAAATGTGCAGTGTACTTTTGTACATACTTGGACTAATAACTGATCGGGCAGTTGGAAATCGGTTTATAAAATTCCGTTCTGGAGATAGGACCTTAAAAGACTAACCAAGGGACGTCCTTCCGAATTTGACGACAACCTTTTAAAGGCAATATTGGAGCAAAATCCACGTCAATCGACAAGAGGTATACCAGAAAGGTTGAATACATCACAATCAACTGTTAACCGCCACCTGGAGAAATTAGGGAAAGTCAGCAAGTTAGGAGTGTGGGTACCTTACAATCTCAGTGAACGGAATAAAGAAGATCGCATGTCAATCGCCACAAGTCTGTTCTCACGGGTACAAATTGAGCCTTTTTTAAACAGGATTGTAACAGGCGATGAAAAATGGGTTACCTATGACAATATAGTCCGCAAAAGACAGTGGCTTGATAAGGATCTACCACCCCTACCAGATCCGAAAGCAAACATCCATGGCAAAAAGATTTTATTGTGTGTATGGTGGGATTGTCAAGGAATAATTCACCACGAGTTGTTGAAGTCAAATTTAACGATTACTGGGGATAGGTACGTTCAGCAGTTGCAAAGAGAGAAACTCCATGAAAAGCGTCCTGCACTCGTCAAAATTAATATAATTTTGTTATTTAATGAGAACAAAATAAATTCCTGATAGAAAAACGTAATTTACTTATGACTCGACCTAAATAATAATACCTTTTTACAGGACAACTGTATAGCTACTACTATTATTTATCCAGATCCGGGAGTGACAAATAGGGATTTAATGCAGACGGATGGTCGTGCAGGGGAGCGCAAGGTGCAAGGAGCGACCGATAGCGACCCAATTAGAATGGAAATGAAATGCAAATCGGCTTTGTTTACATTTTATCTCCGCAGGGGTACCGGTGGGCCATAATGACCCATACATCCCTGCCCGGACTCATCCCTGTCAATATTTAAACAGGAGCTTTATTCCGCCACCACACGGAGTACTTTGGCAGGTCTTTGCCGGGCCAGCGGACCCGCAATCTGAGCAAAGGGAATAAGGGAGCGGAGGATTTGTATCCAGTTTCAATTTATTCCCCACACACTAGCACTAATGGAATGTTGAAGGCACTCAAATAGTGGCCGTAAAAGTGACACGACGCTGAGGATCGACTCCACACCAGAAATACCGGATAGAAGTTATCATACTATTCAAGCTCTCGCTGGCACCCGAGAAATATACGCACAAGATCCACGCAACAAACAGAGACTAACTACGAGAATGCGATGATTCGCACGAAACTATAAAATAAAACATCTTGATTAAAACCCCAACCATAACACAAAATACTCATGAGTTCTTCTATTTACTATGCTAACAAAATAAGCCATAACTATATCAAGTTCAATCAACGGTTCTGTTTCAAAGATTCTGGCATATTCATTCTCATCAGAAATTTATCAAATTTAGAAAATATACTTCGCCAGAATTAACGCAAGATTTGATTTAAACAGAAAACCAAGTTTTTAGTATTTTTGTTGTTATTTTTTTATTGAAATATAAAGTAAATAGGATAGGGTTATTTAAGAAATAACACATCGGGGAAATGACCTCCACGACTTTGCTGGCACATACGCACTCTTTTGTCGAAATTTTCCATGACCATTTGGCATAAATGTGGTTGAATTTCCTCTTTTAATTCACGGGTGGATGTGGGCCTGTTGACATACACCTTTGACTTCAAATAACCCTATAAAAAGAAATCTAAAGGTGTTAAATCACACGATCTAGGGGGCCAATTCTGATCACTGAAACGAGAGAGTACACGACCTGGAAATGTCTCATGCAGTATTCGAATTGTTTCATGGGCTGTATGGCATGTGGCACCATCTTGTTGAAGCCACATATTGGCCACATCAATATCATCCAATTTTACCACAAACAACTGTGTTTACGACGCCGAATTGATGTTCCTGGATTTTCAACAACACTTTCACGCACTGCTTCGATATTGACATTTGAACGTCATGTTTTTGGACGACCAGTGTGTTTAGTGTCTCCAACTGATCCAGTCTCCCTAAATTTTTCAATCAATCTCTTCACAGTTGATGAAGTCAAAACACTATTCCGACCATATTTTGTATGAAATTTGCGAAGTGCGGCCGCCAAACTTTCATTATTTTTGAGATAATGTTCAAAAATAAAGACACGTTGTTCTATCGTGTAACGCTCCATTTTTACTAACCCTAAACTGTCAGCTGTCAAATTGTTTTGTTTTTTTTAGGGTTGCCAGCACTTTTTTGCAGAATTGGCGACAAATTAAAATCTTGCGTTAATTCTGGGACACCCTTTATTTTAACGATCACACTAAACATACTCACTTCTGTGTAAAGTTGGAACATTTTACTAGAAAAATCTCATCACAATTATCTATTACTTGATGCTAAATATTGATACAAGCGCACTCGCAGGATTGCCTTCTGTACTAGAATACTAGAACCAGTATCAACGTATAAATTAAGTTGATAAATTAAGCAATCTAGCAGATTGCTAACTATAAGTCAGTATAAAAAGTATGTGCATTACACAAAGTTGTAAATAAGTTGAAGAAGAAGGGCCGCGAACTGGGTCAGACAGAGGACAGTTGGGAGCTACTTCGGCGGCCGGGACAAAGAGAACAAAGTCCCTTTATGATTAATTCAGCAAGAACTAGCTCACGTTTATTACCAACTCTCTGCGGGACTTGCTCAACTTAAAGTCCGTACGGCATACGGACACTGATTTACTGACACTGAAAGAAACACACCGCGCAGCTGCTTCACAATGCAATGGATGGCTCGACTCAAGTCATAGACATGGCCGTTTGATTTACATAATTCACAATCATCTCCGGCTAAATATTTATTTAGTTTTTAATGACGAATTAGTCAAAACTATGGTTTATTATATCGGAATAGAAGCCTTTTTCAAATTCGAATGTTGATTAAACTGATTTAGTAAGTTTAATTATTAATGATGGCATTTTTTTAAAAACCATGATTTTTGCCTTTGCTATATTATTTTAAATGTCTCCTAGGCAGACAAGGATTAGGTTAAGAACTAGTATGTAAGTTAGTTTTAAGGTTGATCAAAAAAGGTGAGCCCCATCACCTTTATTAGTCAGTTCAGTCCAGTCACGTATAATGTATATCATTATACTTCTTTATTCATTATATAATTTTTATAAAATAAAGTCTAAACCCTCTCTTCCGAGACATGACACCGCTACTGGCACGATGGCAACTCACAAGATCGAGTAAAGCAGAAGAAATGGTTGACATCATATGACGCCTAACATAAAAGTATTAAGTATATAATTTTATCGGGGATCGAATTATATCAATGCATTGAAAAAATAAGCCAACTGAACCGCCTACTTACATAAAACAAAAATAATTTGAGGCAAAGTTACCATAATTAGTATCAGTACATAAGTATTGTCCTCACGACACATGTTGTCCTAAACATGTAAGGTTAATATTTAGTGTATAAAATAATCATTTCTAAGGATGCAGAAATTGGAGTAGAAATACCAAGAAATAGCTTGATTAAACTTCCGTGATCTGAAAATATACGTTTTAACAAATCAACCATATTCACCTTACTTTTCAGACGAAAAGTACGAAAAGTAGGCGAAAAGTAGGCACTGACTGCCATTTTTTTCAAAGGGTTTGTCGCATTTAAAAAAAAACATATACGTAAAATATTCCAAAATGAAAATTTTCATTTCTAGAGTTTATTGATTCTAAGTCAAAAAGTTTCTGTGAAAATCAGATTTTTACAATTCGCGATATTTCAAATTTGATTTGTGATATCAATGCTAACTTAAAAGAGGCTTTAATAAGTAAATCAAGTACCTACTTGAAAATTCATCTTTAATATTTACCTCCCTGTAAAATTTTTAGTTTAACAGCACACATATCCAGTTTAATTAAGAAACCTTAAAAACTTTTTAGTACGGCGACTAAAAATTAAATTCCACCTCCCTTTATCCTTTGTAAGGGTGGGTCGGTAGCAACGGGGTAGGAATTTTAAAGAATAGAGCAATGAATTATTCCTTAAGGAGCGGGCCGGAAGGACTTCCGCCGTTACTGGCGCTCTCTCACCTCCCCCGCCTGCTTTGAAGTGGTGACCCCCACAACCAGAAGCAGGAACAGCCGCCTGCAGCTAATGTCGCAAAAACGACGCAAAAACTTCTCGAACCCAAGCCAACAGTCTCGCACCTAGCTCCAGGGATCCCAGGTGGAATTATCGCTGTGTTTTATGTCGCTTCTTTGCCCGGACTGAAAAGCACCCTATTAGGCGGAAGAAGCTAAGAAGAAGTAAGGTGTCAAAAAAAACTTGCAATTCTTGTACAATTTCGAAACAATTAAAAATCCTCACAGGAACGAATTACTGCTACAAGCAAGTTAAAGAAGTTTTACACAGATAGATTTTTTATGATACATATTATATGTGACTGGACTGAACTGATTCTAATTAAGGTGATGGGGCTCACCTTTTTGATCAAACTTAAAACTAACTTACATACTAATTCTTAACCTAATTTTTCCCCGACAGTCTGTTGTCATGAGGAGGGGTGGTGGGGTCATAGTGTTAAACACTGGGTTTGATTAGGTGCTGCAACGAGTCAAAAAACCTAATGTGTCTCCGGCGGATGAACTCACCCTCCGACGGCACACCAAGCAACGGGTGCAGGTCAGCGTTCTTAAACCTCTCGAGAGAGGTATGTCGGACCACTTTTCGCTTGATCCCATTCTGGAAATTCTGGAGACATTTGGCTGTATTGTCAAGTGGGTAAATAGCGGGGCACCGTACAGCAGGGCTGGCCGGAGGACATATTTATATATCATCAATTTGAGACGAAGCGACAGGTTAGGTGAAGTTAGCAAGTACAACGAGGTAACGGTTTTACTAACTATCGTCTTACGTCTAGTCAGGAAGAGAGAGTGTTACTGCGTGAGGAGAGTCGGACTGAGTGAGAGAGAGAGAGGAGAATTTTGGGAAGGTATATATAGAGAGGGAAATGGATCATGCCTTCTCAGCTAGCGTGGGGAAATAGGTGAAGATTGCCTCACACTGGCGGTCGTCATCGGTGCCAAGCAGTCAGCAGGAAGGCAGTTTATTGTTTTCAAAACCAGCCCTGGGTCACTTATAAATAAGACTCTACTCAGCTGGTTAAGTGTTATCCGGGCCAGGCCTCCGGCTGACGTTTGCATTCCATAATTAGCATTAAAAAAAACAAAACATAAATTTCGTCTAATTCAAATAATCTGCCAGAACATGTCGAATGCTTTCGAAGTTTTAGTACGAAACCAATGATACCAGTCGCTTAGCAACTAATAATTTGGACTAGGATTGTGAAAGTATGTGGAATTATTGATTCGTTATGTATATACACTAAAGCTATGAAATATTTTATTTACAATAGTTAGCACTAATACATAATAAATACTATAATAACAGCTAACATATTCTATACATGTCAGGATTATGAAAGGACTTTATGGAAAATAAATAAGAAAGATCTGAGATGTAACGATGCTTCATTGCCAACAGGATACTTTTTATGCTTCTATAGAAACGAAAAGCATTCGGATGATTTTATAGAAGAGAGAAGAAGAGCTTGAGTATGATGGAAGAGGCGATTATGATTCCCCAAAGTCGAACAAGGTCTGAAGGGAAGAGGTTCGGGAAGAGGGAGCACTGGCGAAGGAGGGCGAGGAAATGGCATTTCGACTACTTAGTCCCACTTAGCAGCCAAATTACAAAGTTGCTTTTAAACAGCCGAGCGAAAAATATGAGTGAGCTGGAAGCAATCGCCCCATCTGGGGTGTAATCTGGTGGAGGAATACTTTACCCGGGTGTTTGTCAAGCACGAAGGGAGAGGCTCTACTTTTAGACATGCATGTCTCCGATGGTGGTCGTAAAAATGATCGATCATTAGTCAACATGGTCTATGTGAATTTCAAGATTTTATAACTGGCTAAATTCAAAGTGTAATACTTTTCCAAGAAGTAAAAAGCCGAAAGGCTCTAGGGCACTAGGCGTGTTCCCTCTCGGTTTTCGTAATTATGATCCCCACTAATTTTATTTACCCACTAAAGTTGCTATTTATTTATTCTCACAGAGCTAAATTTAACCCGACCAGATTATGTTCAGACAAAACTAGCGACGGTGACCCATCGAAGCATTAACCAAGCCCGACATAGCTTAACTTCGGTGTTCGGGAGAAAAAACTGTCTTCTCAACGAGACATGGCGATTGCCGAATCATTATGAATTTCAATTAGGAATTTTCCGTTTTTCCCGTGCTTGAGAACAAAAAAAAAATCATATATATTCGATAAATCGTTTATCGTGTGACATCGCGTAATAGTATTAATTAAAACTGGATCTTTAACGGTTTTTTTTTTTTTAATATTAAATATATTACTAAATCTACAAAGTTATAACTTAAGCCACTCTGGACATACGGAACAGAGCTATGGGGGACACAAAAGTCAAACATTAAGCGTATCCAATCCAATCAATCAAAAGTCCTGAGAACAATAGTAAATGCCCCTTATTACGTCAGCAGCAAAACCCTTCATAACGATCTTAATATATCTTACATTCTCAAACTCATCCCTTCCAAGTTCATGAAATTCCATAGTAACCTATCCAACCACACTAATCCCGTAGCACAGTCATTGCACTGCACCACCCATCCCTATAATCCTCCTCGGAGACTAAAACGACAGTGGGCTCGTGAGCTGATATAAATGGGTTAAAAAGTAATAGTAAATTGAATGCTTTAAAACTTAAGTTATCTGACATTGTGTTTCAGGAATCCCTTAGTCTTGTGATAAAACAAAAAGTTTTGTTGTGCTTAACCAGTATAGATATAATCATGACATTCGTCTCAAAACTAAATGTCAGATTTCTTTTTATGTTGTATACTCTGAAATTTTAGGTACAGTTGTTGGGTGGACTGTTCTGAATTATATGTTCTGTATGTTCTATACACAACCAACGAAGTATGAGAACTCTAGAAGTATACAAGAACAAAAATGCAATATGGACTAAAGTTATTATTCCAGGCAACGAAGACAAAATATTTAAAAAAAAAAAAAAAAAAAAAAAAAAAAAAAAGTGCTGGCAATGTCCAGTTTCTCCAATCATGTTCTGAGCGTATGTGGCTCTCACGCTCTTGCTCAGCCTCCACTGGCTCGTATCTGGTGACGCAGCTGACGGAGGATTGTGGGGGACTTCCAAGACTTCGCTTCCTCTTTCACAAGCAAGGAAGTGACAACCATGTGGATTTTTGAGGTCCCTGGGCTGTTGGTAAATACTGCATAAATGAGCGAATGAATGAAAATTGTAAATACGGTATGAATGAGATCATTTATCACAATTACTTATTGCCCGATGAGGCAGATTGTAATTTTATCATAATTATGTCGTTTTTATCTAAATATTATAGATACTTAAAAAAAGTTTCAGTAATGTTCAGCGATCAAGTTGTTTTTTTTCCAAAAATTAGTAGCTAACATTAATTTTATTTATCGTGAGATTTTAAAATTCAAGAGCATTAAAATTAAACTTTTCGTTTAGGAACTCAAAAGTAGAATGTTTGAATGAACAAAAGAATTCACGCTTGAAAGTGCAACTTTACGGTTGTTTGGCAGTCACTTTTTCGTAGTAATTATTTTAGGGTTCAAAAACGACCTTTTAAAAGGATCAAACTATGAAAAGGTTTTCAATCTGGTTTTTTTTCCTCAAACTATATTAAAGAGAAGACGAAGGCAGCGTGAAATTATATGTAGATGTGCATCATGGGCAGGTAAGAGAGAGGTGTGAGTAATAAAGGGTTGTGTGTGGTCGTGTAAAGTGCGTTAGCGCCTCGGGTTAATATTTCACAGGTCGAAGACGAGCAAAACATCCCCTGGGGAACACATAAATCCTGACAGGACTCCCCCCTCACTACCTCCGGGAGATACCATCGGGTCTCCGTATCTCTTCCTCGGTCGTGTGTCTTCTTCTTCATTAGAGATGTCTGTGGATGGGCGACCTAGCATTGCCTGGTGTAGTATATATGGAACACTTTAAGGCAGACGTTTGTTGAAGAGAAATTATAATAAGCTAAATACCAACATACGTGAACATCTCATTGAAGAGTAAACCCGGCCTAAATATTACACCTTTGAGGACTAAATGTCACAAATTTGTTCGTTTGCAGCTTGGACTCCATCCACTTGAGGTAACAAGGAGTATTGAACTTCTAAACAGCAGAAACCTCACTAAGGCTCTCAGATTATCAAATAGGGCTGTGATGCATTCGAAACCCAAGCACGAAAGCCTTTGACCGCGGTTTATTCCAGCTGTCTGTCTGCCCTCAATGACATAGTGAAGTGGCGTCTACTTCTCTCGGATCTCAGTTAAATAGAATTTTAAAAACATTTTTTTTTTCTTTTCTTTCTTATAAAAATAAAATCTTCCCGATATTCTATTCGGAAGACGAGTACATAACAGCCCAAAACGAAAAAAACCAAATCAATTGAGGGTAAAAAAATTGGCAGGCTAATCGTTATTTTTAAGATATATATTTTTCACAACAAAAATCATAAAAATTGATGTATAAAATCTACACTTTATCAACAGTTACCATTTTGGATTAAGTTCTATAAAATAAGCGACCCACAACAGACAATTAATCGATCTAGAAGAAGAAGAAAATAATTATACTTGTGAATGTGAAATTGAAGCCCGAAGCGTTTCCATTCACTTTCTTGGGTATTAAATTATTTAAAAAAATCATTCGGTAGAAGCCATCATTCCACGAAGACTTAAGAGAAGCTGGAGAGACGACCAGTCAATGCTAAGTAAAGGGTGTCCCAGAATTAACGCAAGGTTTGATTTAAATAGAAAACACAGTTTTTAGTATTTTTGTTATTTTTTTTATTGAATTATAGAGTATATAGGATATAGGGTTATTTATGGAATAACACATCGGGAAAATGGCCTCCACGACTTTGCTGGACATACGCACTCTTTTGTCAAAATTTTCCATGACCATTTGGCATAAATGTGGTTGAATTTCCTCTTTGAATGCACGGGTGGATGTGGATATGTTGACGCACGCCTTTGACTTCAAATAACCCCATAAAAAGAAATCTAAAGGTGTTAAATCACACGATCTAGGGGGCCAATTCTGATCACTGAAACGAGAGAGTACACGACCTGGAAATGTCTCAAGCAGTATTTGAATTGTTTCATGGGCTGTATGGCATGTGGCACCATCTTGTTGAAGCCACATATTGGCCACATCAATATCATCCAATTTTACCACAAAGAACTGTGTTTACGACGCCGAATTGATGTTCCTGGATTTTCAACAACACTCTCACGCACTGCTTCGTTATTGACATTTGAACGGCTTGTTTTTGGACGACCAGTGTGTTTAGTATCTCCAACTGATCAAGTCTCCCTAAATTTTTCAATTTATCTCTTCATTGTTGATGAAGTCAAAACAATATTCCGACCATATTTTGTATGAAATTTTCAAACTGCAGCCGCCAAACTTTCATTTTTTAGATAATGTTCAACAATAAAGACACGTTATTATATAAGACAGCTGTCAAATTGTTGTTTTTTTTAGGGTTGCCAGCACTTTACTGCAAAAATAGCGGCAAATTCAAATCTTTCGTTAATCTATGGTGTCATGACATTGCTATTTTATTGTTAATTTGTTGAATAAACGAATTACGGGGGTACTGTCACCCCTCAGGTTACGCAACTGTTTTAAGTTTCGTCAAATATGGCGTGAAGAACACCTGGAGCAGCAGTCGACACCAGGAGAAGAAATTGTTTTAAAATAATGCGTGATTTGATTTTACGCTTTCTTTAACAGAAAGGGAATTACAGAATGGAATTAAAGGGTTAAATCTCAGCTGATTCAGTAGCGTTGGAACGTGGGCTAGAATTACACACTCCTTGGGCAACCCTATACGCCTGTTGTAATCTTCTTTAATCCGTTTGATCGTAGACAAAAGAGAAGGTGCTAATAAGTCACCTGATGATTTCCTGCCTCTGAGGGCGAAAGGTCCGCTCATTGGCACAGGAGACAAAGGCCTTCCCGAAGGATTATTAGGGCGATTACAGGGTCGGGCTACAATACTTGGACTGGCAGCAGAGGGCAGGCCGCGAAGATCAAAGGACCGGCGCGGCTGGCGGCAAAAAAAACCCTAAGTGGTGGAAGGGATGGAATTAATTAATACAAGGAGGGGGGAGTGGGGGGCGATTAGCCCCCTCCGATACCTGAGACCGAGAATTAGACCGGCCACCCTCAAGGTCCGTATCGTCTTCTACAGCCTACGTAATTAGCCAGTTTAAAAAGCTAGCACTTTTTTACCTAAAGCCTTTTAATGACTCTATACCACAGATTACTGTAATAAACTGTCCATTACATTACAATATTTAACTCGCATTAATATTTCATGTTAGAGAAATTAAGTTGTTTCTTCATAGTGGACGCAAAAAAATCCGTATTGAGTTCCCACATGCAATATGAGAAAGAGGGTTTTTCTTCAAATTTTCGTTCTGTACTCATTTTGTGTAAGACTTCCAGAATTAAGCATTTAATTACCAATAAATAAAATAAAACCCTCAAAATGTCTGAAATTAATGTTTGCCTTACCACAGAGAGTCATTAATTTCTTTATTACTTATGAACCTGATACGTTGCGGTCGTTTTCCCGAATTTCTTGGTTCAGACTCAAAGTACACTTGATATGGTTCAATAAGAATCCAGTCCAATGAGAAAATCACACCTCAAATCAACGACAGTTTTGTGGTTCAAAAGGAAATGTAATGACAAGACTCTTTGATAAAGGAACAACAAATCAAATCAGCGTAATTTTCCAATGAAACCAGACGGTCACTCTGAAAGTATTTTATTTTTGTTTTTTTTTCTCGAATAGAAAAGAGGATTTACCTATGCAAAATGAAATGAGTTCCGCTCAAAATGGAATTATGCAAGGGGGGGGGGCAGCATGAAAATTCTCCTAGAGCGGGCAGAATATATGAAAATATATTCAATGAGCTGAGGGGTGCTATTCGAATATGCTATTTGCTCTTTATATGTCATTTTCATTCTAAATTGAGTAAACCTCCACGCAAATTGCCACTATGAATTGAATGTTATTTTTTGTCTTGATCGTTTTCTTTTAATATAAATAGTTATATTAACATATATATAGCTCACAGGTCTGTGGCCATGCCGATGACTCACATTTCTGCATTTTAAAAGTCAAACTGATTTAATACTAATAACCATAGACAAAACTCCTTTAAACTCATAAGACCTTAATAGTATCTACCAGCTGTTTATTCACTGGGATGGTCTGATGATTTTTACTCAAAGCTAACTAGATTTTGTTTCCTTGATAAGTATTGACTGGAGTCGATTTCTCTAAGTTACTTAAATTGCATCATAAAATTTAACGATAACAAATCACAAGTCTTCTCGTAAACTTGTTTAAACTCGTATCAATGGGTCACAATAATAACAGCAAATTAAGATTCCTAGAAAAACACTTGGTAGAGTTTTCAGTGGGATATAGTATCACGCCTTGAAAATTGTATATCTTTATGACGAACTTACCTCAAGTTTGATAAAGTTGATAATTAAATTAAGAGAGGGAAGGTTGAAAGGCTTCCGCGATGATCAAAGGACACCGACACACTCGAGTGGTGATTAATCATACCAAAACTAAATTAAGAAATCATTTTCGAGTTTTTTTTTTTTTGTCCCCCGACACCTTCTTGGTATAATTACATCTTGGTATTTAAGTCCCTTTCGAAGTGTGTGATCAAAGGAAACATTAACATCTCGCTTTTATCTTACTATGGCTTCGAGTCCTTCTCTCATCACGCTCTCTACTGCTAGTAACCTTGACAGCTTTATGTTTAAATTAATCTGAATGAAGATTAGCATTCGTACGGGTTTGATCATAATTAACAAAATATATTCGTGTAGTTTCATCTAGAACGAATATATAGGTATTAGTTTGCTCGAGTTCTCACTCGAGGCAATTCAAAAGTGTCATTTTTAAAAGAAATTTCGACTTTTTACGAGCTTAAAACTCAATTTACAAGCTCTAGAAATGAAATGACTCGCACCCTAAACTCGACGCACTATCACGTTAAGACACAAACTCAAAGAGGACTGGGCTTCAGACAAACTCGCTGTGATTCGATACTTGGCTGGCCTCGGATCACAACTACAAAACAGAATCCATGGAAACCCATATCGATTTTATGAGAACATCTTATGGAAGTGTGAGTACAGAGGAATTCATTCTCTTAAGCTTGAGGGATGCAACCAGCTCCCAGAGGCCAGGATTTGGAGTCGCAGGGTGCATTGGACTGGGACTGAGAAAAAGTGCAGATGTGTTCCGGTCCATCGGGAATAATCTTATGAGGTCTTCCTCAGGTTCGCCTCTGAAGAACACAAGGGTCCAGGATAATGTCCTCTCTCTAGAACACCTGTTCCTCGGCATGAGTCTCATAGATGACTTCGGGCTATTCGGGGGTTTCGTCCATAAAATGGTATATCTCTTTTAAAATATAGTAGACATTTAAAACCTATATTCAAAAATCCTAGGACCATTTTGATTTGAATTTTAAAGTTATTAATTAACGTAAAAATCTATTTTGAGAGGGAAATTATTAATTAGTCGCTTTTGCTTTTGATGCGTTGAAGCGAGAGGGTTTTGAGGTTTTGCACTTAGGAATGGAACACCCTTGCACAGGCTCTGTAAGCGGATCCTTATCACCACACTGCGTAATTAAATTCAGGGACGGATTCACGCCACTATCCGATCGTCTCGTCTTTCTTCATAAAGGAAAGTCTTTTGAGGGGCAGCAACACACGTGTAGGGAAATTAGCAAAGCCTGTTGCACTTCAAAGCTCCTGAAGATGAGGCATCGTAACAACTACTTACAAATTAATATTTAAATTTCATAGCTTCGTTTGCATAAAAAATAATAAGAAAATAACTGAACTTAACAATTATAAAATTTTCATTAGACCACATCACTTGGTACTAAAATATTTCCGGATAGATGACTTCCGACTTCAGTTCAAAATATTTAATGAACCGTTATCACTTGGATGTTTGCGCAGGTGAAATAAATGTTAAAAGTTTCATCGAATTCAAAGCGATTTTTAAACGGAAATTGTAGCTAAGGAGGTATGAGGCAAATAATGAAAAACCCGTAGTACAATCGCGAGATGTTCACCTCTTTCTGCTCTTAACAGTACTGATATGGATTGAAATTTTTATATCATGCCGATAGCTACTGTTTCGAGTAAGTTCAACGAACTTTGGACCCGATCTTTTTTTTAACAACTTTATTATGATAAAATTACAACCTAACTTTATTAGGCAATAAGTAATTGTGATAAATGTTCTCATTCGTACCATATTTACAATTTTCATTCATACCATATTTACAATTTTCATTCATACAGTGTTTACAAACAGCCCAGAGACCTCCTAAATCCACATGGTTGTCACCTACCTCACGTGCAAAATAGAAAGCGGAGTCCTAGGAAGTCCCCCACGCTCCTCTGTCAGCCGCGTCCCTGGATAAGAGCCAGCGGAGGCTGACCAACAGCGCGAGAGCCACAGACGCTCAGGACACGATTGGAGAAACTAGCTATTGCCAGGACTCCCAAGGTCACGCATTTATAGCAGGTCACGAGGCCACTGCCGTTTTAGTCCCCGAGAAGATTATAGGGACACAATTGACTCCAGGCATAAACATTATAATCTTGTTATATTTACGCTTATTTAGTTCTTAAGATGTTAAACATAATTAAAACACCTTTTTTAAGAAGTGCTAAAAAAAAAGAGTACAACCTGAATTGATAGAGAACCCCCTACAAAACCCTTTTCCTTTAAAAAACAATTAACAGAGTCCAGAATCGAACCCGACCCTCACTCAGGAGCCAGAGCTGCCAATTGATACTGTCACTTTGCCCGGTAATCCAGTGGCTATCTGATAATCCGACAGTCCTGTCTACCTAAAAGTGTCGGATTAGCAAGATTAGTCCATAAGCGACATGCGACCGGTGCGGTCAAGAATTTTGCTATATTTAATTTGACTACCTCATCACTTTTTCCTATTGACCAGCCTGACATTAATTAACGGAAAATTTTTGATACAATTTCTAAATGCAAGGAATAATAACTATCCATAATATTTCTTTTAAAAAGTATTTTGGAGGAAAGCCCTTCTTACTTTAGTAACAGCCTTCTCAAATTACAATTCTCCTGATTTATTCGCAGAGTTGTAGAAAACTTTTACAAGTAATAACCTTTTGCATAATTGTGAGTTATTTACAAGCAGTTTTGGTTTTAAACACTTTACGGCCGTTACCTTTAAGAACCGAGTAAAAAGAAACTTTCAGAAATTCATTATTCCGTGAAAACTTTTTCGATATCGATACAAATCATAAAGTTAAATAAATAATTGTTTTATGTTGTTTATAAGGGCATAATTAATACACAGTTGCCAGACGCCAGAGCATATCTAAACTAACTGTAATCCTATAATAATTATAACGTAAAATTGAAATGTCAATATTACGCATATGTTGGGGAAAAGAAACATGTAATCGGAAATGTGTAAAATAAACTAATTACAAATTTATCGGTTGATATAAAACATTTTTTATTTTATTTTTCCTATATTTAAATCTATATTGAAATATTTTAGTTCCTTCTGGACAAATTTTCTGTATATCTGTGGTTTTGACCCCGTGTAATTAAGTACACTTAAGCACTGATAAGAAATATCTAAAGAAGTGATTGAGTAAAAGTAAAATTGAATGGGTCTTACACGAAATTCCCCCTGTACTTTTATATCATTTGTTCTGTCAACTTCGAGCTAAGTAATTGGTAAGCTGGACCTTGGTTCCAGGTTTTGGGTCAGTGAATAGTTTCTGGAAAATAGTTTGGCTTTCTGAAGAAAAGCTGGTCCTTCTGGAGAATAGTTAATCTTTCTGGAAAATAGTTTGTCTTTCTGGAGAATATAAAAAGTTAATCTTTCTAGAAAATAGTTTGGCTTTCTGGAGAATAGTTAATCTTTACGGAAAATAGTTTGGCTTTCTGAAGAAAAATGGGTCTTTCTGGAGAATAGTTAATCTTTATGGAAAATAGTTTGGCTGTCTGAAAAATAGTTAATCTTTCTGTAAAATAGTTTGGCTTTCTGAAGAAAAGCTGATCCTTCTGGAGAATAGTTAATCTTTCTGGAAAATAGTTTGGATTTCTGAAGAAAAGCTGGTCTTTCTGGAGAATAGTTAATCTTTCTGTAAAATAGTTTGGCTTTCAGAAGAAAAGTTGGTCTTTCTGGAGAATAGTTAATCTTTCTGTAAAATAGTTTGGCTTTCTGAAGAAAAGTTGGTCTTTCTGGAGTTAATAGTTAATCTTTATAGGAAATAGTTTGGCTTTCTAAAGAAAAGTTGGTCTTTCTGGAGAATAGTTTGTCGTAGTTTGTTAAACGCTTCCCTTTTTGAGGTGGTCACCGAATTCGCCTTTATCCATTACCACCAACCCCGGTACTCCATTAAGTACCCCGGCTGTACTGGAAATTAAATATATATATATGTCTGTAATTGTATGCACTTAGTGAGGCATATATCCTATTAATATTAGTAATTATTAATAATTTGGAGCAACAAAAGTCCTAATGACTATCGTAACTCCATCGAGAACTGAAGATTCTTCAGACGGACACTGGTTGACATTTAAAAACTCGGCCTCTGAGTTCTGCTGAAGAATATAAAGACATAAAATCCCAATTAAAAAGCCCTTGAGAGCAGTCAATGTCCCTCGAGAAGAGATATCGGATACTGGAAGGGCCGGCTAGACCTCCGTAATGACGGTGTACACGTTTACGGCCCAGGATGGCCCGGATAGCCTCGAGGGCGCCAGCGGTTGGATAATAATGCTTGGTTCGGAAATAAAGCCGCTTTATGGCCTTTCTAGTCTTTCGTTTAATATTTCTACATTTTAAAGCCGTTCTGAACTCCCCCCTCCACTATTCCATTTTTATAATGATTATAATGAAACACGAATACCCACCGCCAGACAGAAGCTATAGCGTTTCAAGTTTTTATAGAAGTCGTAGCCTTACATTTCATACCATTATTATTGCTTTCCTATTATGACAAATACCAACCAACATTATTATTTTTTTTTTATATATAACTTATATTTATTGATTCTTGGGATTTTATGGCAGGGGTTAAACTAAAGGACTACGAAAATGGCACCAATACACAGAACCTTCATATAACCTTTTGACCGAATTTCGTACAGTAAATAATTATTCTTTGCCTCTTAATACCACATTTGGAAAAAGCTGATTTCTTTTTGCATATCGTCACATGAGTAATAATTTTCACTTACAAATCAGAATTAGAAAAGTAGGAGTTAAACTATACCAATAAAAATAACCATTTCTAGCAACCAACGCCACAGATTTACGAGTTGACGAGTTAAAATGAAAAGCGTAGAAAGAAAAACAAAAAATTCTAATACACCGCCTAGTTCAGTTCAAATTTAACCGTTTCAGACTATTTCATTTAGTTTAATAATTCAATTTGCCTTCTTAAAAACAGCTTTATATCTTATATTGTGATTTATATATATATATTAATAAATAATAATATGTCAAATGTAGTAGACATATAAAGAACCTGATGTCTGGCCATTTTTTTTTTCAAGTACTAGTGAAATTATAATTGTAACCACTCCCAAAACTTTAATTAATATGAAAATCATTTAAAATCTTTTTTAAGAGACAGTTTAACTGAAGAGGAGGGGATCACAACTCTTAAATAGCATTTGAGATGGGATATTTTGTATATTAACTGAAAACTGATCAGGCAACGTCAATATGTTTTGGATTACATTATTGATATCAAAGAATTCATGTGCGTTCTGCCTGCGTGTGACCGTCATGTCTTCGTTCCGTCTCATTTAAGCAATATTTATTCTTTATTATTAATTAAGTCTGCACGCAGACAGAAAGTTATAGGGATGAGGATGAAAGTTTGCCAATAAAAGCTTGGCCCTTGTTCCAGAGGGCCGGGAGGACAAGTGCAGGCTGAATACAGATGGCATGGAAGGGTTGCTGAGCAGATGCCCGCGGGGACTTACACATTCATGGCCTAAGGGCAGACCGGGCCCCATCGCCTTCTGGACACTGGCCGCCCTTATTGGACTTTTTCATAGTGCCACACTGCATAGGGTATATTGAAAAAAGTTTATAAAAATTTATCAATATGAAATTATAAGGTCAGGGTTTTTTACAAATATAACAACTTCGTGAATCGTTTGATATGTTACTACATATCAAGACGGATTAAAATTCTAAATAGAAACTAAAAAAAGAAAGTAAGATTTCTTGAAAACAATTGTTCTTATTTTGCATCTCCAGCAAATTTATTTATTTAATTGACGTTTCAAAAAAATTCAGGCATCTTCAGGGCCTTCCAAATTCAACGACAGGCGATTAAAAACATATAATTTTATCACTTCTTCTTGTATTTGGTAAATTATTTTTAAAATTTACACTAAGCACATGAATTTGAAAAATTAAATGAAGTACTGTAAGACACAGTAAACCTATTTTTTAGTAGTATAATTCCTTTATTGTGCAATAATTACAATCTGCCTTTTATAAGGCAATAAGTAATTAAGATATATGCTCTCATTCATACAATATTGTACATATACTAAAATTGGAGTAAACCTATTAACGTCAAGTTCAGTTTCTTGTAAGTAAAAAGTCAACATTTTTATTCGATAGCCGATGCAACTTCAGATAACATCAAGGGGCACTGCTTCAAAACTAACGAGCTTAAAATACTTCAATAAATAACTTATTATGATCAAATATTTGATATAGTTTTGTCAAACTAACTACAGCACATAGTCAAAACAACCTGCATCAATTATTTAAAATTGCACAAACTTATCAATATTATAACTCATTACTAATTAAGAGTATTGAATAAATTAACTGAACATATAAAACCTATAGTATTTTATTTTATTTTTTTATTATTTTTTTTTTCCCTTAGCTCTTAAACTTACAAAAATTGGATGTGGGAAAAATAAAGGAAAATTATTTTGGGCTAATGAGTGCCTTTCACTAAGGGGAGTCCCCCATTTGAAGGATGTATGAGAAGGATATAGGGTGTGGAATGCCTAACCTATAGAAACTTTCAATAATTATAATTTACGGGTTAAAACAAATTAACTGCAACAAACCCAACCCGATGGCTACCTATTTCACAACGTTGTACTATATTATTGATAATATTTTATATATAATTAATATAAGACTTGATAATTATTGTGCAGTATTATGCACAGCGTTTGCATTTACTGCGATATAAATTTTGTGGATGGAAAAAATTATTGAATTATCATTATTGATAAAATTTTATTACAATGTTATAATTTTTCCCAGCAACATTACAAAATATTTTACCAGATGAGAGGGTGAACGTTTCAAGATTTTCTGAATAGAAGGTGAAACCAATAATATTATTATTAAACGCAAACTCTTCCAAAACTATTTATATATTTTTTTTTCTTTTTGTTTTTTAAATCTAGAATTGTCCTTTGTGAGCATTAGGAACTATTGTTACTTGAATCCGATGCAAGAATATCTCGTGCCTATATCTAGCAGAGTCTGTCAGACCGCCATCTCGAGATACACAACTCACAAAGAGTTAAGATGTTATAAAAGAAACATCTTCTGATCATGTCTGTCTTCTGAGAATTATTAGTTCTGACAAATGAGGAGAGGGACATTCAAACGTGTAAATAACAGGAGCGTGGGCAATTGTTATATTGCGAAGTTGACTGTGCGTGGGTTCGACGACTCGCTATATATATAGTTATAGTGCACCCGTGCTAACATTCTAAGAACTATGAATCACCCCTTTGCTGACTCTTATTTAAACCCCGTGAGAATCAGAGAAGGAAGTCAGTCTATTGTATCTCATTAGCCCGTCACTATGCTAGATTAGATCTGTATATTACCATGTCATTTATGTTTGTTATTCAAAATAAATCTTTTTAAAAAGTCTTGTGTGCTTTGAAGATATTTAACTGGCGCCCGAACGTGGGACTTGGGAGGAATTTTGAAGGTATTTAAAGTAACTTTGCGGAGCTTAGAATCGTGTGTAATACCGAAATCAAGCAGCATAACTACTTCTCTCCGTCTTGAGGAAGATTGCCACTGCGTATACAAGTATAGCAAGCATTCTCCACGACTACAGAGGTATCTTTCAACTTTCTGAAGATTTTCAAATCTTATCACCCGAGTTTCAAAACTATTTGTTGAGACTTCGCAGCACCAAGGAAGAAGATTTTTCCACTGAAGACAACATACTTGATGGTAATTATAAGTAATTATAAGTTTATTGTATGTCAAATTTACAGGATAGATTAAACCAATTAAGACAAGTATATACAACTTTTAATCTAGATAATATTGATCAATTACTATTAGAAAATACAAATTCAGAGATGGCTATGGAAATAAAAGATCATGGATCATGATTTTAAATTAATTCCGGAATATGATGGTGATCCTTTACAATTAGTAGATTTTATTAGAAATACAAAATTTGTGTATGACTTATATTGTAAAGATAATAACCAATATAAAGATATAAACCATTCAAAATTAGTATTAACTTTATTAACTAAGCTAAAAGGAAAAGCAAAAATTGCAACCTATGATAAGGAATTCACTAGTGTGACAGAAATTTTAACATTCCTTAAACGTAAATATCAAGATACGCGAACGAGAGAGCAATTAATATCAGAAATACTCAATACTAAATCGTACCATAACGAAAACCCACATGATTACTTAGAAAGATTAGGTAAGAAAAGATGCGATTTATATGCTCGCGTGTATGCCGACTCGGAAATAGTGAATAAACAGTCGGAAATGGAAAGATACGACAAACAGATATCACATCACACCGTTCATAATTTACATCCCTCGCTTACTGATTTTATTTATCATATTAAATTCGAGACAATCGAAGATATTGACGAAATCTTAAGAAATAACGCTGCGCACATTGTGCATCGGGTGTACGGTCCGGGTAGTCGAAAAGACAAACACCACCAACCACACCAATCGAATTATAAAGGCAAAAATTTCGATCCAAATTACAAACATAAATATGAAAAACAATTTCAAAAACAACCTCATGAACAAAAACAAGATTATCAACATCAACAAAACCAAAATTATAAAAGTTATCAAAATGCACAACCAAATTATCACAATTACCCAAATAATCAACAAAATTATCAAAAACCTATTCATAATCAATCATGGGATCCAAAATCTCAACATAGATTCTTTAATAAACCTCCATCCGGAAATTGGAGAAATAATCAACAAAAAGTAGATCCACCACAACAAAATGATTCAAATACGGTTTCGATGAGAACTGTTTCTAATCGCGTACATTACGCCGAGGATGAGAGAGATGAACAAATTAGAATATTAACTGAAAGAGTAAAACAACTTGAAACTAATAAAGATAATTTTTTAGACCAAGGTCCGAACAAAGGAGAACCACCGGATCGAATGTAATTAAAATAAGTGACGAAGTTAATTTTTTAAATAATTTACCACAGCTCTTGGATAAAGAAAATAATAAATGGTTAATTGACACAGGAGCAACAAAAAATTATATTTGTCCCCAAGCAATTCCGAAAGATGCTAAAATAAACATAGAAAACTTCGCGATAAAAACCCCTACAGGACGAGCAGAAGGAACACAAAGTGTAAACCTCAACCTGCAAAATCTGATAGGAATTAATCAAGAAGTAAAGTTCTTAGTTTATCCTATTAGTTCACGGTTTGATATTTTACTTGGGTACGAAACAATGAAAATGTTAAAAACTAATATAAATTTAGAAGACATGGAAATAAAAATAATGGGAATAAAATACAAACTTGAAAGAGACGAAATGTTTCATATCGAAGATACTAATGAAATTAAAAATGTTATAAGACACGAACACATAAATTCGGAGATAACGAAAAAACTCACAAAAATATTAAGTGAAGTAAACCACACGGAACCAGAGGATATGGATATTGATGATGTAGATATTGATATTGATGTATTTATTGATGACATATTACAAAATCAAGAAGAAGCTGCTGAAAAAACAACAGAATATGAAGCAATTATGGAGGAATTAATAAATATTCCATCTACAGCGGAAAATGCAGAAAATCAATCAGATCTAGAAACTATTCATTCACAAGAATCCAGCAATGAACAAACTTGGATATGTGAACCAGATAAATGTATAAATGTAGAAAAAAATCAAATTATTATCATTAGAGGAAACAAAGAAGACATGAAGTTCTCTAAGCCATTTGGAAACAAGAGAAGATACGAACTCATCATTAACAGGAAAGATGACTTGCAAACTCTACTCTACCAGATCGTAGAACCGGACAAGACTTACGGAATTTTCTGTTCACCGAACATAAAAACTTTAGAAAAAACTTACGATGAATACTTTAAAGAGATTCAAAATATAATAGAAAACGAATTCCCTTCTGTAAGAATAAAACGTTATTTTAACTTTATCAATGACGTAGAAAATGTAAATGAACAACGCGAAACTATTGAAAACTATCATTTAGGAAAAACTAAACATCGTGGAATATTAGAAACTTTTGAAAAATTAAAAAAACAAGTTTATTTCCCCAATATGAAAGACAAAATTACAGAATACATTAATAAATGTGAAATTTGTAAAAAATCAAAGTATGATAGAAAACCTATCAAAACTAAATTTCAACAAACCCCAACACCAGAAAAACCTTTTCGAGAATTAATGATTGACATTTTGAAGTATGAAAGGAAAATAATATTTACTGCTGTTGATACTTTCTCAAAAAGATTGTTCGCACAAGTTATTCCAACACACAATGCAATCAATATTTGTGATTGTTTACAAAATTATTTATCTCATTATCCTACGCCAGTACAGATCTCATTAGATCAAGGCACAGAAATGAAAAACAATTTAGTTAAACAATTTTGTGACCACAATGATATTTTATTACATTATACATCCACTAATCACTCAAATTCTTTGGGATTATTAAATAGAGTTCATTTAACACTAAGCGAATTACTAAGACTTATCTCGCATGAGAGAAAATCTTATTCATTTGAACAAAAATTAAAACTTGCAATTATTGCGTACAATAATACCTTAAATAACAATCTAAAATTAACACCCAATGAAATCACTTTCGGATTTATAAAAGAAAATAACAACAACAAAAATATTAGTATAACAGAACTATACGTACAAAAGTATCATAAAGATTTACAACTTTTGCATGAATTAGCTCACACAAAAATTAATGAAGAAAAGATAAAGCGTACAGAAAAATTAAATAAAAATCGGGAAGATCCACCTGAATTAATAAATCAAGAATTTATCAAAGATACTCAATCGAAGATTAAAAGTAGAGACAAATTCAGAAAAGTAAATGTGTTAATCCAAGGCGCTAGGCAATTAACAACACATGTTGATAACGTTAGGAGACCCAACAAACGTAAAAAGAGGAAACATTTTGTTTCAGATGAAGATTCACTACATGTCAATAATTCTGATACTTCATCTTCAGAAGATTCTGACGATAAAAGTAGTAGATCTCACTAACTCTCCAGGAATTCTCCATTATTCTGTAAATAATATTAGAGTAGTTAATCAATATTATGAAACTTATCATTTTTATAATTTAAGTTTATTAGAAGTAGAAATAATAAATATTGAAGATCATGTTACTAACTTTAGATCACATAAAATGTATCATTTGCTAAAAGATTTAACAAACGAAGTTTTTGAACAATTTCAATTAATGCAACAAAGAGATATTAAAAATCGTCACAGACGAGGCTTGATAAATGGTCTAGGTAATGTTATTAGTTGGATAACAGGTAATATGAATAATGACGACAAGGAATACTACGATAAAATAATTTCAAATGTAGAACAAAATAATTATAAGATTGAACATAACATCGAAAATTCTGTCAATATTAATAAACGTCTGATTGAGGATTACCAGAATGAAATCAAAACAATTAATAAAAATTTCATAATTAATAGACAAAATTTCGAATCGCTAGGACAAAATGAAAAAGCTTATGACTTATATATTCACATCATGCATTTATTAAATAAAATTAAAGATTTAACTTTATCTTTAGAATTTTGTAAGCTTGGCATTGTTCACACCAATTTAATGATTGATGTAATAAAAAATCTACCAAGTAACATAAAACTAATCTCAGATAATACTGAAATTCTATGGACAAATAGTAAAATCTTTTGTTCAACTCATCACAATATAATCCATACTTTTATCAAATTACCAATTCATGATGAATCCTATAAAGGATATTTTGTGATATCAGTACCAAGAATTATAAACCAGACAATTTACGAAATTGATTTAAAAACTGATCTTTACTTACAAAAAGGAGCCACTCTCTATCAAGGAAGTTGTATTTTTATTGACAATTATTACTGTATAAATCTTAATAAAACAGAATCAAAATGTGTTTCATCTATTGTACATAACGGAAATTTAAAAGAATGTAAACTAGTATTAAGTAATCAAAATAATATAAGATATTTAGATCATATTAAGCAATATATCACTGTAAATATTAAAAAAATAACAGATTGTCATAATAACACTGTATTTTTACCAAATGTAGGATTAATTAATATTAGTAAGGAGGATTGCTTTCCAGAATTTAATAAAATTTATACTCATGATTTTAACACTATTTTACAACCATTTTATGAAAATGTAATATTAAATACAACTATGTTAGAAACAAATAATTATACTATACCAGAATTAGAAATATTGTCCTTTGTAGACAACGCTAATATTTATCATTATTCTTTTGTATTATGTATTATTCTAATCATTGTACTAATTAACATTTTTATTTATAAAAGAAATTGTAAAAAGATCCAAAATTCAAATTTACCTTTAAATAATGTAAAGGTTTCAACAACACCTATTACTATTGATGATCATAAAGTAATTTTAAGTAAATTGTATAAATCAAGTTTTTAAAATGTAAAAATTAAATGTTTGTTTTGACCAGAGTTCAAAACTTAAGGCTGCGGGGAGTTATAGTGCACCCGTGCTAACATTCTAAGAACTATGAATCACCCCTTTGCTGACTCTTATTTAAACCCCGTGAGAATCAGAGAAGGAAGTCAGTCTATTGTATCTCATTAGCCCGTCACTATGCTAGATTAGATCTGTATATTACCATGTCATTTATGTTTGTTATTCAAAATAAATCTTTTTAAAAAGTCTTGTGTGCTTTGAAGATATTTAACTATATATATAGGATCATGAAAATTATTTTTTGTTTTACGATCAATGAACCTGTCTGAATAATCCCCGATTCAAATAATAGACACTTTTGCAACACAAGAAGGATACAGACTGAGATCCAACCAAGAAATCCAGAAGACACAAAAGACCTAGAAACGGACATAAGGATCAGGAGACTGAAGTTCCACGGACATATGGTGAAAATGGCCCCGGAAAGACTAAACAAGGAAATATTCCAGAAAATCTGAAGATACAAAAGCTCAAGGGGATACACCAAGCAGATGAAGGAAGAAACTGAAAGACTAGGAATAACGGACCAGGATTGTCAGGACGGAGAAAGATATAGGAAAAGACTGAAGGAAATCAAGGTTCTTGTGGGAAAGAAAAAATCGAAAAAGGGAGTCAGAAGAAAGAAAACAAAAGCACGTAGAGATAATGGGGAAAAATGGAAAGGAAAAACAAAAACTGCTGGTTCTCAGAATAAAACAAAATAAAATTACGCGTATATGTTATCAGAAAAAAAATTCTTGACGTAGGCCAAGGGAGGTTTTTAAACATATTTTCACCTTCGAAATTGAAGTGTATGGCGTTAATTTCTAGATGTAATATATAAAAATCGACTTTACTATTGATAATATAAGTATCTTAAGTGTTGTGTCTGTATTGATGAATATTTCTTGAAAAAATCCCTACTACATGAAAGAGTAACAAAGCTAGTACATCTCGATCAATTATATATTCTACATTACAGCAGCTAGAAATTGTTGATTAATGTTCCGTCCAAATACATTAATGGGAAGTTTGGTAAAAAATCTATCCTGTTTCACAACTTTATAAGTTTCTAAGTTTTTCACAATAGTCAAAGACACACTTTAGACAGAAAAGAAAAAAATAATTTCAATCATTTTCGAAAGATAGCGTTTAGAGCTTAACCATTTTGATAATAATTTTAATCATAGAACAAGATAAAGGGTAGAACCTGAAATGACTTCAGATAAAATATTCCCCTAAAGAAGATATTACATGTACGTGATATTAATACGCCTTCCGTCATATTTTAACAACATCAATTAGGGAAAGAAAAACTGAAAATTAGATTAATTTAGCCAGAGGAGCAATATATAATTCGAAAAATAAAAAAACCGTTTAGAAAACAAAAATTAATTAAATTATGGAGATTAAAAGTAAACATCGGAAGCGAAGGGTTGGTCAGAGACAAAGTTTATATAGGTTGAGGATTAATCAGGGGGTTGGTGGGATGGGTAGTAAATCAGGATGTGGGCCTGGGAGCTGACCGCTGGCCCACCCACCTACCCATTGGGCAGCAGCCACCCCACCTTGGGCGGGCAAAACCCTCTGCTTCTTGCTGCTTCCAATGTAGGGCTATACACATCAGTTTTTATTCATGGAATGTACACGCCAAAAATCTAAGATCGGGCAAGTGACAAAAAAAAAAAAAAACAACAGGCAAAATAAATTAATGAATTATACAGAATTTTTATTAAATACTTGATAATATTTTGCACATTTCTGTCACAATGTAATTCAGACTCGGTGGATCATTTTAATTTTGGTTCGTCATGCCAAAAGAAACTGTAAAAACTGTATTAAATTTATTAAACGAACTGGTGAATATTTCGAGGGTTGAGTTTCCAGAAACTACTAGATGATCTGTCAAACATCGAACATTGGCAGGACAAATGGGATCTCGTAGTCTCATTAAAGATTAGAAGGAGTTTATCTAAATAAAAATATAAGACTGCCACCTCAGGGTGGAGGTTTTGCAAAGTGGAAAATTATTCCGACTTTCTCCTAAATGCCAGCTAATTGTCAATCTTAATTTTCCATATAAAAATACTTATAATAAATAAAATAAATTGGCTTAGCATCCAATAAAAATGCAAGGCCGACTTCACACGCAGTATCGCGTTGGTACCTTAAATTTCTACTCAATTTTTCCTCACGAGGCTGAGTTAATCCTGACCGAACATATCCCTCATGGGAAAAAAATTGTAGGGATAGCCGGGTGGTCGAAACCGGGTTAGACGTCAGAATTGTAAAATCACTTGACTACTGCGACGGACTTGGATGTTCCATAAAATACTCTTTTGTGAAGTAATCGTGACTGTTATAAGCACTAGAAATAATAAGCATCTCTTCTTTTATCAGAGGAAGAATATAACTTCAGTTAGGGAGAGTTCTATTAGTATATACTAGAGAGTTCGAGATAGGGTTATCGGCTGAATATCAGCTATGACTAAACAGGCACTAATAGTCACCTAGGTGCTACGGAAGACTGAGAGAAGCAATAAAGGACCAGTGGAGCAAGAGGCCCGTGATTAAAGGGAATAATATAAGGTTCTCCTGACTTGATTATTATTCCCGGCTATTACCGTAAATCAGGAGAATGGGGTAAGATTTCTGCGAGGGCGGGGCAATTAAACTAAGTTGAGAGTTGGCTAACTGGGGAGGTCGCCTAGGTAACGCTCCTCCGGGTGGTTAAGGGCGGTAGGGATTGAGTGCTCTTGGGGTCTGGATCCGGACGGTTTAAATGTTGCACTGGATTAATCAGGGACTGGGCTCAGATCCTCCCGGTGATAACTCAGCGGGAAGGTAGGACCGCCCCTCTGCAGCACCTCCTCCACGAGGAGAGAGAACACACGGGGGTGGCGAGGTGTCTTCAGGGGATCAGGGGCCTGTCTCATATTATAGGGGCATGCTCAAGTTTGATAATTAACTGAATATGATGATTAAACAATAGCAATGAAGAGTAGATTTATGGACGATTCGCTTCATTATGTAAAGCTGTAAAGATTAAGCCTCCATTTAATTAATCGAGCCGCTTAAACCTTTATGGGAGAAATAATTATAGAAATGAAAAGACGCTTGACAATTAAAAACGATCTCATGACGAATTCAATTCTCTTTAAATTTTTATCGCGACACCCAGAACGATTTTTTAACTCTCAGTAATATTCATAAGACTAGAAATTTAAAAACAATGTTATTGTTAACTAAATATATTTTTATATACATAATCACGTTAATTTATATACATTTTGCCGTATATGTAAGACATTGCCTGGACCATATGATCACAACTTTAAACATATTTAGCTTTGGTGTTCCAAGTGAACTGCAAACTCTATGGTTACTTAGAGAGTTCCTTGGTCCGAGTCCCGAACAAGTCAAGTACATTATTTATTTGGCTAATAATTAATCCTGATTATTATTTGCCGCGTCACATCCCCTGCTGATGTGTCACCACATCTAGCGAGTTTGCATCAAACATTTACTCATCTCCCTCAATTACAGTTACAAATTAAAATCTGAGAATAAAGACGAGTTTGTCAAAGTCAATACTAAGCCCGCGTTAGGCATTATCGCAGATATAACGTTTGGTTTGGTGTTTGAGAGTTTTAACCAAACAACACACCCTCCCCTTTATGGTGTCCAATTACCCTCATGTAAGTAATTCAAGCATTGCTAAAGTTGTATATAATTAGCCTGTAGCCTGCTGTGTGAAGTTAGCTGAATACTCCAAGGCAGAGAGAGCAGCTGTCCGGTAAGTTGCCTGTAAAATTGCTGTTTGGTTTCCATCAGGGCTTCCTTTCATCTTCATTTGCTGTTTGTCTAGCCACGGCTAAATAATTATCGAGCCTGCCTCCCCAGGATGCGGTAATAAACTCTACCTCCCGTCCGGGAGCAGACCCAATCCTAAAATTCATCCTGTTTGCCGAGCCCGAAGGCAGCGGGTAAAATGTGCTCCTTTAAGGATATTGGTTATAATAATAATAAATGAGATAGATTTAACATTTAAAAAGCATTTTTTCAATAACACGCAATGTTAAGCAGTGAATTTTGCATAATTAATATAAATTACTCCATTACTTGGTTTTACATATTTTAATTATGCAATGAATAGCGCTCTGTAAGGGACGTTGTCGTCAGTTTTATAATGCTAAGAACAAGTAGAAGGGGCTTGAGCAGAACTGTATACCTGCCTCGTGACTTCACGGAAGTCACTGATGGTTCCTGTTATTTTTAAGTAAGCAACCGCATCCCTCCTTACTTCCCTTATTCCCTACTTCCCAGAATCTTATACATATATGTCTCAGCTTTAGCCCCAGACCCCACTGAATGTGAGCCCCCATCACCTAGCATTATATTATTTTTATTAAATTTGTAACCACAACCTGTATTGTTAAGTAACCCAACCTCCTTCAAATACATATGTGCATAGCAGAATGAGGAGAAAAATTTGTCAATTCTTTGTTCATATTTTTTTACATATTGTATAAAAATTACAGGGGTTTAGGAAAAAACCAAAAAAAAACCAGACCCCACTCGTGCCTAGACATTTACCACAGTAAGTTCTCACAGATCTCTTAATATTTGTGTATACCAGTGTTTTGATTGCACTTCATAATAAAGCTTTTCTTTCTTTACTTTTAAAAGACTCTCCTCTACAAAGATTATTTAACTGTAGATATTCGACTCGGTTTGTAGGTCCACCAGAATAAGGAATAAAATAAAAAAAATAATAAATATGAGAGACTACAAGAATACAATAGCCTATTTAAAGAACATTGAAATCTTTTATCAAATGTCATAAGTTAATCTCACGATTTCACAATTTATAGATTGAACTTTATAGCTTAGAGATTTACATATTAGAGATACAAATTTTTTCGTAATGTAACTTTTGCCAGAAGGTATCTTGAATATATTTAAAACAAATACAATAAATTGTTCATATCCTTTTAAAAAAATAATATTAATGAGGCAATAAGGAAGTTTAAAAAAATATCAAAGATGAGAGGCTGATATATTCAAAGGACAAGACAGAATACAAGAGCAAACATTAAGAAGATTCAAAGGATGAAAGGTCAGTATAATACACGAGGTCAAACGAAGAGAAAAAGGGCTTTTACATGAGACCCTTTGGGGAGGGTTTTCCGAGAAAGATTTATTTTGTACATGTTTATCGAAAGAATACCCACAGATATTTATACATTTTCCAGGAAATGCCCGCTTTTCGATGAACTCTTTCTGATGAAAATACAATAAGCGGTGTCTCGCATGGCAACTGGAGCTTGATTTTTTGTTTTTGTTATAAACATTTTCTTTCTAAACTTGATATTCGCATAATAACGCTTTTTTTTTTTTTAAATAATGCATCAGATGGAGCATCCTTCATTAGAATGAAGAGTTAAGCTATTTTGCGAGTTGGTGTTTTTCGAGGCGGATATTGCAAAAATAACCAACACCTGATTGAATTTGTCATATATAGGAGGCTATGCCTTGTCTTGTATTTTTTCAATTCTTCCGCATAAGTTCCTTAGGAATGGCATTATAGATCTTAATGACTCAACAGGGATCACATGTGAGCACGTTTCATTTGTAGAAATTAATTCCAGTCCACATAATGAATAATTTTATTATTTTAACCATTATTAATTTTCAAGAAGAAGAACCCACAGTAGGAAGATCGTCACTCTAGACCCTCTCCCCTTCCCAATGCCTACTGGATATTTGAGAAAGGAGGTCAAGGTATCATGTCAATATATTTTTTTCTTTGCTTAAGAAATATTATTACAAATCATTATCCCTTGGCCCTGAATGAAATACAACAAAAGAAAAAAAAAAATTACAACCTTGTGAAAATGCCAGAGAAACTAGGAGTATTGATATGTAGTATCATCTTCTGACATTATACTGTTTTTTTTTTCATAGCCCCTTTAAATTTACAGATAATTATATATAATTATAGATCCTCAGGCTAATCTATTTACAAATTATTTTTGTATTTCCTGTAGCATCGCTACATTATATACAGGTTCTGTTATTTTATAAAAATTATATAATGAATAAACAAGTATAATGATATACATTACACGTGACTGGACTAAACTGACTAATAAAGGTGATAGGGCTCACCTTTTTGATCAAACTTAAAACTAACTTACATACTAATTCTTAACCAGTCTGTTGCCATCGATGCGGGAGGGGTGGTGAGGTCATAGTGTTAAACACTGGGTTTGTCAGGTGCTGCAACGAGTCAAAAAACTTAATGTGTCTCCGGCGGATGAATGACATTATACTAATGAAGATTTCTGTTTATTAAAGCCATAAAGCGAATTATTTTCGTCAAGGATTAATGTATACGAATACGGTGTTAACGAATATGCTCATAGATATATACGAATAGTCTTTATACTATGACTGGGGGTATAGTAAGTAAGGTCATAAGTAATTACTAGGGAATGCATTCAATTCCCAAGAGAAAAGTTCTACTTTCAAACAGGTGTACGTATCTTAAGGGTGTTGTGTCTCTATCGATGATTTTTTCTCGGAACAATCCCTACTGCATGAAAGAATGACAAAGCTTTATATATCAACCAATTATATATTCTACATTACAGCAGCTAGGAATTGTTGATTAATGTTCCGTCAAAATACATTAATGGGAAGTTTGGTAAAAAATCAATCCTGTATCACAACTTCATAAGTTTCTAAGTTTTTATATAATATAATATATAATAGTCAAAGACACACTTTAGACAGAAAAATCAATTTCAAAGATATTCAAAAGATAGCGTTTAGAGCTTAACTAATTTTGATAACAATTTTTTTTATGTTAATCGTAGTTCGTCTGTCTTGACTATCCGTACGTACATGTTACGATAATAGTGATATTTTTTTGTTAAGACATATTAATATGGGGTTTGGAAGGCAGGAGTGAAGATTTTACCCTCTTTCAAGCCGGCCAGATTAAAATATATGCAATTTCAATTACAATATTATCATTCTTGCTTATTTTAACTTTTTTTTTTATCTCTTCATATTAATGTTGAATACGGAGTGGTATTAGAAGGAAAGAAAATTGTTGGCGTCGCCTTCTAAAATAAAATGGTTTATTAGTTGTAATTCTTAGCAGTGCCACTTTGATGGTTAATTACATCGTTATTACTCTGAGCTTTAACTTCCCGAAACTCTGGAAGGCAGAGAGACAGAGGACCCGACAGCCTAACAAGTTTGTGAGGGGTTGATACGTCCCTCACTGCGGAGGAGTGGAGGACGTCAGAGGGAGCAAGCAGGGTGTCTCTGATAAACAGACCTTTAACTTTGGCAATTAACTTGACGGTTAACCCTAATCGAATTAACATGGCAACTTTAATCTTCTCGAGGTGAGCCTGCGCTAGTTAGCGGCCGAATATACGAGCCAGCCGCGGCACCACGACTAACGGCACAGATGGCCATTTGGCCTTCATTCATCCCGCCGCTGCTCTCTCGCATGGCACAACTTGCCGCATTAATCTCATCATAGCAGCAACTTATAGATGTCCCTGCAAGGATTCCTTATCAATTCAAACGGCATGCGAATCCACGATTCCAACGGCAAAAACCTGCGTCCAGGCCGCAGTTTGACTAATTGACAGACGGCTAAAAGTCCTAAGAACAATAGTAAATTCGCCTTATTACGTCAGCGACAAAATCATTCATAACGACCTTAATATACCCTACATTCTAGAACTCATCCCTTCCAAGTTGGTTAAATTCCATCAAAAGTTACACTTAAGCCAATCCGGACATACAGAATAGAGCTAAAGGGGACAGTAAAAAAGTCGAACATCAAGTGTATCCAATCCTTCTTTCCTTTGAAGGGACCAATAAGAAATAAATGCGTATAAGAATTTGAACAAAAAATCTTTTTGTATGAAATACAACTAAAACATATACCCGATTTGTAGTGATTTGGTAGTGTACTCATTTGATTTAACTTAAAAACAAATTACAAACATGCTAGCCACAAAGACATGAGATGCCGAAATACATGAATAGTTATGACTGGATAATTCAATAGCCAAGCCTTCGTGGACTGTTGGCAGATCGATCTTTGCCTTAAGAATACCATAAGTTTTATTTCATCCATTAAAACCTCCATATTGACCACAAATAAATGGTTATATCCAAGATGTCCTCATGCAGTTCATGGGAATGGTTTTTTTTTTTTTCCTGTCCTCGGGACCGACTAAGAGGGGAAGGATGACCACGGAACAGTACTAGAATAGAATGGAGATATGGAAGACGGACGCCGAAAAGGCGGACCCCTAAACGACATGGATGGATAGGTCCAAAGTCTATTGGATAATGGATTATTTAGGGGAACACCTCAGGGGGAGAGGGTCACACGGGGAACCTGGCAAGGATTTTACTTGTATCAGGAAAACCTACCCGGCTTTAGGAACATTCATTTTATTTTCTATCGGATTTGTGCTTGAAACAATAATAATAATACTGGAGTAAGTTATAAAAGTAGTTAAAAGTTATCTTAGGATTCGGCTCATGATGAGAACGGAAGGTCAATTTTTATATTATATAATACATAAATTTTGTTAGTTCCATATAGACACGTGGCCTATTCCTTACATGTTTGCATATGATACGGATGTAATAAACCTATATTAATATGACTAATGAAAACATTAAATAAACGTTTAAAGGTGAAATGCAATAAAGAAATAAAACAACAATCGAGAAGAAATAAACAACTACATAACATAATAAAACAGCTGTCTTATCTTTTATTTGTAGATATCTTAAACAATTTTGGCGTTAAGAAGGTGTAAATACTTGTTATTTTATTTATCATAGTATGTATGTATACATAAACAGTCGGCATCACAAATGTAATAAATATTTGTAATATTCACTACAGCGGAGTACATCCAGTCCGATGTTGAAAGAGGAAACAGAAATGAACTGCACTACTAGATGGGTTCATAAAAACATTTCAGTATCGCGGAAGAATAAAGGGTTTGCATTAAACCAAAAAAAACCTAACCTGGTCTTAAATACCAAAGTTAAAATCTAATATTGCGCTCTCATACTATAATAACCCGGTATGCCTTAAACTATCAAGACTCATAGTAACCCTTGTAAAGTTTTAGACAGTTTGAGATCATTATTATTGTTATTTAACTGACTGCAGAGGTAATTCAACCTTATAGATACGAAAAATTAAAAGCAATTTCTTTCCGGCAGAGATGATAACTTTTGAAGGAGTCCGAGCTGGGAAATCAATGATGAGACGTGGATATGACGGATGTTCAGACTCGAGGAGGGAATCGCACTTGGGAAATTGGTCATCAGCCCCGAGAGAGAGAGAAAGAAACGAGGCAATAAACCATCGCGAGCGGGCATTCTTCCGTCGGAGGCCATTACCTTCCTCCTCTTTCACATAAGTAACAAACGTAAATAGAACTGCCATTATTGGCGGATCCGGGCTTACAGGTCACGTGTCCGCAATATCTCCCACCTGGGGCGAAGTAGAATGTCATTAGGGACTCGATGTTCTTCTTCGTCTATAGAAGGATTCAAAAGCTATCAAACCTTTTTTGATGCGATACTTCTTAAGAAATATATGTAAGCAATATCACGATTATAATAAAAAAACAATTATAATAAATGCAGACAGGAGTATGGATTAAATGTAGGAGACTGGATGGACGAACTAAAAATTGGATACAAAAAGAAACATACAAAAAAAAAAATTCGGATTCAATTTTTGAAATAAACACTGGTCACTAAAACGCAGAATCGAACCTTTTCCAAATCACAAAACTCACCCCAGTGTTGTATACACTACGTTCGCCAGCCACGCTTCTTACTTGTCACCACGTTCTTCCCCTGGGGGGGTCTTGAGTCGTTGCATTTCTTAATTTTGAAATCCGTTGGCGGCAGCACAGTAGAGTAGAATACTGAATGTCGTCACTAGCATTTTGTAGAGAGAGCGATTTTGAGTTGAGTGTAGTTAAAGTGAGAAATTAAATATTTATGCGGAGAAAGAACAATATTTGAAATAAAGGCTGTAAATGTTGTTTTTTTTTCGTTTACAGGTAAAATTGTAACCAATTTTATATTTAACATGAATTAGTAATAAATACTTCCGTTTATAGAGAAACGCAATGAATTCTTTGTTCAGAGAAAAAAACAAACATTATCTGCATTAAAATGATTACCCAGAGAGATAAAATCGTATTATATATATATATATATGCAAGTTTCGAATTCAGAGACTTAAAGGAAGTGGAGGTTGTCAGGTTATAAATCGAACACTTGCAGATGCAGTTTAGAACTGTAATATTAAACATATGTACACATTAGCTACCGCTACAAATATTACAATAAACCAATAAAACTTATAACTAACCTGAATCAACACAATTGTCAATAATAAGCGTTGATCATTGTCTTACTGGGTCACTGGATCACTGTTATTTACCAGGTTATAGCTTGGAGTGTCCTTTGATACTAGCGCGCTCTGTAGGGACATCTAACATATGTGCCGAAGTTTGGCGGTAACGTTCAAACTTACACATATATATCACATCACCATGAATTACGCTTTTTCGTTTCTTTCTTTGTTTTATTTTACCTCTACTGTGCCAGGTAGATAATAAATTATGTCACATGTTACAGTATGATTAGATTCATTAGAAATTGGAATGAAACGTGAAAAAGCGTTCAATACTCAGTAATCAAGAATCGATAGGCAAGTATGTAACCTCAGAATTATTTAAGGTTTCCTCTTCATCCATTCACCTCTTTATATATTCATCTTGAGGATGAGATTATAGATCTTGAGATTGTGGCATATTTTCTTATATCTCGTATACTGAATAGTGAAACCAATGTCATCTTATCGGCCTACTTTCTGAAGAGTAAATCTCAAAAGAGTACACTCATGTGCAATGAGGGTTCTGTGAAAGGACGAGATCATATACTGAGCCCTTGCACCCTCACAGTCACGGCCTCCTTGACTATAAAAGTGAGCTGGTCTCCTTATCAGCGTCGGGGATCCGGAGTGGTCCCAATTAGAGAGACCTCGCCCCAAGTCCCTCCTGTAATTAAGTCCTCACCTCGGCTTGCCCTGTGTTCCTCTTGTTTATTATACCCACGGTTCAATGGTCCCAGCCCCGATCAACTTGTTCAAGAAAACACATTAGGTAATTCGAGACAAAAAAAAAGTTTTTATTTCTCAGTTCCGAGACTATATCTTTCTTTTTCTTATTTACATAATGCGATCTCGTCAAAGCGAAGGGTAGGAGAGAAGATATCAATCTCAAATCAGATTCCGAGTTTTTTTTTTTGTTTTTTTTTTCCTTTGATGTCTATCAATCACTTCGTCCAAGAGGCTTTTACTGAATTGTTTTATCTTACCGATTCAAAGAAATATTTATAGTTGCAGCAAAAAATAATTGCCTGTTGCTTTCTTTATATTGTAACATCTAATTTTTTTCTATAATATAAATTATATTATTCCTCAGAGTAACACTCAGACAGAGAAACTTGTATTCCCATATTTATGTCGAGTTAAAATTAATTCAAAAAAAAAAAAAAGAAGAAACCTTCAGGTCTTTCCTAAAATATATTTTACTATTGACATCTGATAACAATAGTAAATGCCCATTATTATGTCAGCAACAAAACCTTCATAAAGATCTTAATATACCTTATATTCTCGAACTCATTCCCTAGCACAGACCACGGCACTCAGCCCTATACCCTATAATCCTCCTGGGAGACTAAAGCGGCATTGGTCTCGTGACATTCTATAAATACGTAACAGTGGGTGTCCTGGCAATGGCCAGTTTCTCCAAACATGTCATGAGCGTATGTGGCTCTCGCGCTCTTCGTCAGCCTCTATTGGGTCGTATCCGGTGATGCGTCTGACGGAGGAGCGTGGGGGACTTCCCAAGACTCCGCTTCCGCATGGGAGGGAGGTGACAACTATGTGGATTTGGGAGGCCTCTGGGCTGTTTGTAAATCCTGTATGAATGAGCAAGTGAATGGTGAATTGTAAATATTGTACGAATAAGAACATTTATCACAATTACTTATTGCCGAATAAGATAGATTGTAATTTTATCACAATAAAGAAGTTTTCATATATATCATTGACATAACATCAAACAGTGGACGTGCCTATTCAGGCATCCTCTGCTGTTTACGCGGGAAGATTACCGCGAGATTGTTTAATTTATCTGTAGGGGAAACAGCTCTGGGAGGTGCTGCGCTCTAGCGAGCCAATTGATGTCAGAAACCGTTTTGGCAGTAATTCGCCATTGTGTTCTATTAATTTGCAAAGGCTAGATCTGGACTCCGATCGAATGGGGTGTTTGACAGAGCCAAGGAAATTATTTCCAGTTTTGATTTTCAAATTCACCGATAGTTGGTGTTCGTAATTTCATTTCTTGACATCAGAGCTTTTTCATAAGGGTAAAACGATCCTTTCATCGCCGACCACTGGGGAAGAATTGTTTGCTGTTTCTGGATTCTTGGCGTGGCCATCAGGTAGATTCGGGCTTAACCATGAACTTTCTCTGTCCTTTCCTATCCCTCATATTTCGCCAAGAAGCCGAACCGCTCAAGAAAGAAGCTATCCAGCCCCAGGTAAATGTGAACAGTTTTTCGTTATTGGGGGTTTGAAAGGACGAATAGATATTTTGGGTTTTCGATCTTTTTGAAAGCCGATCGATAGAGTTTTGAAATTCTCAGATTTAATTATTACATTGATTTTGAATCAATTTAAAATTGCTAATTAATTACAGTCCATTGGCTATACCATCTGCAGTACCATTTAAAGAAGAAACATACATTTACAACCATAGAAGACAAATTATGTACAAAACACTTGAATTAAAAAATTTAGATTGGGAACAATGAAAAGCACACTACATCTCACGTATGAAATATCTTTAAATTCCTAATGATTCATTATTATATACCGAATTGATGACGTTTCTACAAAAATAAATCGAAATAGTAAATTCAATTTAGCATTAAAAAGTAACTGTGCATACTTTATAAATATGAAAAACAAAGTTACAATGCTGAACAGGCGAAATGTCCATTGTTTGATGTTATAGGTATCGATAATAAAAGATATTTTAACGTATTGAAGTATGTTGCAATCCCTGATTTAGGTTCTCAATGACTGTTTGTTGCTGAAAGCTTCCAGGAAAATAAAAATAACAGTAAATAACAGGGTAGGCCATAATAACCAATATAATTGGGTTAGTGACAAAGGAAGGGACATTTCAATAAATCCATCCGCTTGGGGAAAGTCCCTGAATTGAAATTGTGGTTGAAATATTCAGTGGGGGGGGGGGGTGGATGATGAAAACGAAGAGGAGCGAAAGCAATGTTGATTATATAACTTATCAACTCGGAACAGAACACAGAACAGGGTTCCGCTTTCAGGAATCAACGCTGGAACATGGACATACGAACAACAAACGAACATGTTAGGGCGGACATTGGGACCGCAGATAAACTGTAAATACGGCATGTGTTGGACTGGATAGAACCACTAGTGGGGAGGGGGGATGTGCCCCCTTAATTATTTGCCATGCGTTTTAGGCTTTAACTACCTACATGCTACATCGCTCACTAAACAATCACAATCTAACTATATTGTAGGCAGGTATTTTCGAATTTCGGTGGTTTTTTTTGTGGTTTTGGATGTTCAACCGTAACAGGAACATATCAGAAAGGGTGAAATGTCATACGTATAAATCAGCATTATAATTCTGTGATTTCATTATTCATTAATTATGTAACGTACCGCCCCACCGAAGCACAAGATTATGTGTTCATCTGTTTTCGCTGCGTTCATTTGTCATAATTTTATTTACATAATTGTAACGTTTCAACAGTATTACCTATTGTTTCTATTAGTTAATCCTTTTTTTATGTGAACATTACGTGCAGATTCGGCCTGCGTTGTACTCGTCAGCCAAATGAACATTGTTTTAATGTCGAATTCCCAGTCCATCGGAGGGATTTGAACGAGGTAATTGTAATGGCGAAACGGTTGCTATGGTCTCACTGTTATATGAGTCCGAAAGGCTAAATTACGAATTTATATTGTTTAACCAAAAACAAAATAAAATAAAATAAAGGCAGTTTAATTGTCAAAACGATGGCTTTGAATTAATATTTACATTGGTGAAATCAAATCTCCTAAAAGCAATAAAATAACCAGAACAAATACTCTTTGTGGTTATTCACTGTTATTCAGATTAACTTTTGCCCCTTTTAGTTACAAAGCGTAGTCAAAGGCTCTAATTGGAATAATACAGCCATATTTCAAAATTGGTTCTCATTGACTCTGTCCTTGGATTCGTTCACTCCTACTGTAAAACCTGGTATTAAATATTTGAAGTATGGGATTACTTTTCGAAAACTCTTAAACTCTGTTTTTTAAAATCATATACAAACGAAAATTATCTGGGGCAAGTTGAAGGACATTCTCACTGCAATTATCGCTATCGACTTGATTCTGGGTTCAAAACTGAAAATTATTGAACATGACATCTCCTTGGTAGCTGACTTTCCAGCTCTTCACACAAAAGGGGGAAAAAAACCTTAATAAGAACAATTTTTATTTTCAATATATAGCAAGCCGATATGATTATACCCAGATATTATAACCGGTAGAAGACAAAGAGGCCAGAGCAATATTGGGCATAAGGGAAGGAAAAAAAAATAAGATACAACCCCGACGTAGAATAAATTCCTGAGAGAGAAGGGGGGGGGGGTTCAAAGGAGGATTAGAGACGATTGGATTCCTCGGATAGGCTGATAACAGAGGGTATTATGTTTAATAAAATATTTCCGATACATCCAGCCCGGTATCCGCAGGCATTCTTCTGCGGGGGAGTAAGGACGACATTTCGGTCGGATGGATCTTGGTGCACTCCATGGCATCTGAGATACAGTCGAATGGATGCGACATATTGCCTACGGATGGCTATGAGTTGACAAGAACAACAAGAATACAAATGTATCTATGATAAGTTATATAATGCTAAGAATATTGTAATCCTAATATTATATATAATGCTAAAAGCCCCTTCTATATCGTGTATACCTGCCTCGGGACTTCATGGAAGTCACTGGTGTTTCTTGTTATTTTTTAAGTACGCATCCCTCCAAATTCCTCGGAACTACCCTTCTCTTATACACATATGTCTCAGCTTTATCCCCAGACCCCACTTGTTCCCAGACACTAGTCGCTAAACACCACCCCGACCCAGTGTGTAGTAATCATAACTCTTAATATGTGTTTTGCTTGTACTTCTTTTCTTTTAAAATACTCTCCTCGACAAGATTATTTAACTATAGACAACGGCCCAAAGATTAATAAATCCACGCCAAGTTGCAAACAGGGCGGCAAGTAACAGTATGTTTAAATTTAACTCAATTTTTATATCTGTAGTTTGATTAGAAAATTCATCTTGCAGATTTTCAGAACGTCCTTCGAACGGTTAGAAGTAACTACATCACTAAGTCCCTACAAGTAGTGGCAAACGATGTAGCGCCTAGCGATCCGTACCTAAGTCGATTTGTGTCTGTGCCGTAAGCAGCTCAACTCAAGTTGTAATGTCTGTACAACTTCGGCCTGAGGAGTTGTTCTGTCGCTGGTTCGACAGATTGAATACAGCATTAGAATCGACGAATACTGACCGATAGAATCCGACAAATCGATATCTAAACAAAATAGATTAATTAAAGAATTAATCAATACATACATGGAAATATCTATGCCAACAGACTTACATAGTGGATTCAAATTGTACATCACTAAATCTCCAGTGTCATTAAGAGATAAGTAAACCAAAAGTTTATTTCGCGTTATTTTGAACGAAGAATGAAATTGTTTCCTCATTTCAGGACCTCCCCGCATCCCTACCACCTCAGCTATCTTGTGCAAACGTCAATCTTCCAAATACGATTTATATTTAGTCAAAATCTGGCAAAGACGACATAAGCGATGAACCACGGTTTGATCAAAGTTGTATATTTTTTCATGTCGTTTACTGGGATCGATAGCACAACACAAATTGACTACATCAAATGTTTTATGATAAATTTCGCAATAAAATGTGTTATTATATATAGTGTTATTTTTAATACAGTGATGCAATTTCATTAGCTCGTCTAGAAATATAGATACTAAATTTTTTTATAACCGTTTCTTCCCTGTCTCGATAAAAGTGAATTACAGCAATAAAAAGTAATAAACAGACGAACAACTTTTTTGTTTTAATTAATCAATAAATTAATAACTGACGGTGCCGTTTCGCTCTAATATTCTAAAGTTATCCTAAAAAGTATAAACAAAATTGTTGGGAGGTCTTGTGAGAAACTGCTCATATTGTTTCTTCACATTTAGGATCTGGTTCTATCCAAACGAGTTAAAAGGCAAAAGTCACCAATAGAGGTATTACTCTTAAAAACTTTCACTTGTTTTCTTGTGCTATCTATTTAACATTTGTTTTAAACAAAGTTTAGATTGTTTATTGTCTTTACTAAGTTTTTATTAGTGAAATCGCTACCTGTGTGATCTTTTAACTACAGTTTAATTATTAATATAAATATTTTTTTTAACATTCTTTATTTTGCTAAAATTACAATCTGCCTAATTAGGGAATAAGTAATTAAGATAAATGTTCTCATTCATACCATATTTACAATGCATCATTCACTCGCTCATTCATACAATATTTACAACCACCCCAGAGGCCTCCCAAATCCACATGTTGGAGGCTTGGGAAGTCCCCCACGCTCCTCCGTCAGCCACCAGTGGAGGCTGACTAAGAGCGCGAGAGCCACATACGCTCAGGACAGGATTGGAGTAACTGGTCATTGCAAGGACTACCACTGTCACGCATTTATAGCAGGTCACGAGGCCACTGCCATTTCCCATCTCCGAGGAGGGGATTATAGGGATGAGTGGTGCAGTGCAATGACTGTGCTAGGGTATTAGGGTGGTTGCGTAGGTTACTATGGAATTTCATATACTTGGACGGGATGAGTTCAAGAATGTAGGTTATGTTAAGATCGTTATGAAGGGTTTTTTTGCTGACATAATAAGGGGCATTTACTATTGTTCCCAGCACTTTTGATTGAAAGGATTGGATACGTTTGATGTTCTACTATTAATATAAATTATTGTATTTTACAGATTTTAAAATTTATTTTATTGTAGATAATATACTAATGTGTTTTTAAAAAAGAAAAGTGTCCTAAAAAACTGACATTGTGCTTCATTATTTCATTTATAAGTTTACTTTCATACAATTCTATGTTTAAATAAAAATATAACCATTGATACGACGACAAAATGTGATGGAGGACTGCATGCCTAATGTATGTGATCAAATATGTTTCCCGTGTTAGTGTTAGATGCATCAGATAGTGTCACTGAGCGCTGGTGTAATGGGTACCATCAGTCATCAGCGCTAGTAGTCATAGCGACCGCTCTTAGCGCTGCCCTTATACTATTGTCCTCATCTTCACTTATAAATCAAAGGAGCTATTTTTTCTCGACTGCGCAGTGGGCTGTTAGGCCTGACGGATGACGAGAATCAAACGGAAATATTCTTCTTAGTGAAACTTTATTCTTTATTACTACAGAATGAATAAATCTCTTTAGAAAATCTTATATCTGCTTCATCTACAACTCTAATAAAATTAAAAAATCACCAGCAAAATTCATTTAAGTACATCTCAAACCAAGTTCTTTATCCGTTATCAATAAGCTATTTATCAACCCGCTCCCTGCTATTTAACAAACTAGAAAATCGATGGAGGGTTTCTTAGGTTGTTTTTTCAGCCGGGAGATGAAAATACTGCAGAAATTCCGGGGGTTCAAGTTACATACTAAAGAACTGACGTATAAATAAATCTTCTCGAACCAGAAAACAGCTGCCTGCCTTTCCATATTTTATCAATAAATCGTCGGCAGCAATATAGAGAGAGGGGACTAGTTCATGACACCACAAGAACTCTCTAGGGGCGTGGGTGTAGTAGCCCCTGATTGGCTAAAATAAACGATCATATGATTGGTAAAAAAAAAAGATCTCTCATTGGCTGTAGGCACGGATGACCTGCCCCTAAGTAAGGCAGAAATCCTGAGCTTTTTCAGACAGTCGGAACCAGACACTTGAAGTGAACACTGCTCTCTCTGCACTGGTGCTTGGTGCTCTGCTCGCACCATGGCTGTCTTATTCAACTACCTCTGCACTTCTATATCCTTAACCTTGGTATCTTTGGTCTGGCGTGGTAAGACACCACACCTTCCTGGTGGGATTCTCTGGTTTCGTCTAGCTAAAACTAGCACATCCTTGGAAGGGACCCCTTCCATGCGGACGACGGTCTACTGGGGCCCTACAAAATGTACCTAGTAGCGTCTCCCTCAGCGGCCCAGTCTGACGCCCGCAGGGAAGTGCCAATGGGTCGACCAGACCTCCCCCCCTGCGGGCGCTACCGACACAGGCTTTTTTTTAAAAAAAATGTTAGTGTGCATAAATGAGAGAGCGAAGTTTAAACTTACAGTCAAATGAGAAAAAATCTAATAGGCGCATTCGAATAAAAAGTAAAGAATAATGAATACATAATTAGTGTGGCCTTTCTGTACGGTAAAGAGGTGATGGGTTTTCAAAGTACCTAAGTGTTGAGTCTACTATAGTAAAATTTAATTGCGAGTGATAACTGCAGTTAATAGCCTTCAATGATAGGATGTTGCCAAAGGACAGAGCGGCCCTCGGGAGGGTCGACGTTAAGGATTCCTGTCAATAGCTGTCCCTTCTCGGATAAGACGTCGGCTGAATGAGGAAGCAGGAGATTATCATCAGTGCCTTCTGTATAAATATGCATGCCACACTCAGCCTGTCTTTTTTTTTCTTTTTTCGGTTATTTCTACCGGAGGGCGGCTCAAAAGTGTAAATCTCACAACGCCAGGGCTACCACGGTCGGTGTTAATGGAAATACGACCCACTAATGGCTCCCCGCTTTTCCATGCCTTTCCATACATTTACATACGTGGACCAGTACCATCACATCTTTGTCAGGGGAAATTCTCAAGAGGATGGGAGTACGCACGCTCAGACCATCCCCACTTGCAACTCTATGAAGAAATGTAAGTCTTCATGAGTCCTGTAGGAGGTAACTGTGAATGCATAAAATAAGAAAATACTACCCTCCAATATACCGATAAGCAATAGATTTCGATGTGCTGTGCACCTCACACTCAATGGCTGATTCTGCTGATAGGTTACGCCCAACAGTATTGATGACTGAATTACTACTAGCCAATTTTTAAATAAACACGAAATTCACAATTTTATTACCGCTCCGTTATTTCGACCAATAAAAAGCCAAATATCTCCTCACAGAGGAAAAGCAAAAGCAAAAATGACAACCATTTGAAGAAATGACAAAGCCTCTTTAATTAATTTGCCGTAATAGCACCATGGCATAATTTACAGTTACTGACGTCCAATGATCCCTTCTAAGCATTTCAAAAAACTTTAATCTTTAGCAATATCTTTGAAATTCTTTAACCAAGAGAGAATAAACTCACTTTTTGTTTTCGATTTTATGTTTTTTTGGGAAATGAGGAGAAAAACTGTCCATTAATCAAAATTTTGCTTTATTATGAATTGTATGCGCGATTGTTCCAAATAAATTGTAGAAGCTAGATAATAATTAATTTATTCTTTAGGCTTCATTAATATTTTTTTTTGTGGAGAATTTTACCTCCACAGCTAAAACAAAAAACTACCACTTTGCGAAGCATTAGTGAACTACACTTGTTTTTTGCTTTTTTTTAATCTATAACACTACCGAAATTAATGATCTTTTCCCGAACAGTTTTTAATGAACTCTAGAAGCGCTTTCAGTTTATTAGTTTTTTTTTTTTTTTTTCTGTTGCTATTTCTCCTCGAACGGCTGTTGATTAACGATTGCGCCCGGTGGCCCAGAGAAGGCCAGAGATAAGAAGGGGATCGAACAATGATCCCAAAGGACAATAACGGCTGGGCACAAACGGCCCATGACCAAACCCACAAATAAACCCATCTTGTGCCCGCTTATAGGATAATCTAGATGCCCTCTGTCTTTGATCTCCTCTCGTCGTAACTATCTCCATCTAGATCCGCTAAATCAACTAGGGCCAATTCCCGGCACATATTTCTCCGCTCTGTCGTTCTTTATCTGATCTTAACTATCTTTGAATCCCTCTCACACAAATCCCACTCAACAAGAGCATAAGTTTATCAGTGTATCGCTGCCATTGTCTTCTAATCGTCATTATTCACTAAATATGGCTACTGTAGTCGCCACTAAATATTTCACACAGTATTTAACTAGCACGGGAAATGACGCAGTAAAAAATATTTTAAAATTACAATTCCCGTTTGTTACCAGCGAAAATCAAGCAAATATTTTAACTTTCTTCAGCCGCTGACCCAAGGTGCAGAAAATTACACTAAAACCCATGTGAGTGGCTCTCGCGCTCTTGGTGGGGGACTTCCCAAGACTCCGCTTCCTCTTTCGCATGCACGGGAGGTGACAACCATGTGGACTTGGGGGGCCTCTGGGCTGTCTGTAAATATGGTAAGAATGAGGACATTTATCACAATTACTTATTGCCTAATAAGGCAGATTGTAATTTTAGCACAATAAAGAAGATGTATTAATATTAATGAAAAAACCATGTGAGGTACTTTCACACCTAATTTTTTGGTGATTATTGCTAAGTGCCTTCATTTTGTTGATCCAAACTCGAATACAGTAATCCCTAAACATTCTCAAGAAAATCCAAGGAAAACTACGCAAATGCCGAATTCGTAAAAGTAGAGTCTATCTTCCTATGTAAACGGGAAGGGGGGGGGGGTACGTTTTATGATGGCAAAGACGAAACACATGCGATTTGCTTTAAACGTATGGTTTTTTTTTTATTATTTGTATTTACGGTATGCACGTAAGTTACATATTTGTAAGTTTAATTTGCTCGTAGTTCAACTTATGAGAACGTCATAGCGTCGATTGCCTCGTTAAACTTTAAACTTGAAAATCTCACTGATATTCTTATAATTCTCATTAAACCAATTTAGTTCAGACTGGCGGAGGGGAGTGGGGGAAATTCCCAAGACTCCGCTTCCTCCTTCGCATGCGAGGGAGGTGACAAACACGTGGACTTGGGAGGCCTCTGGGCTGTCTGTAAATATTGTATGAATAAACACAATAAAGAAGTTGTATTAATATTAATGAAAAAAACCATGTGAGGTACTTTCACACCTAATTTTTTGGTGATTATTTGTCTTCATTTTATTGATCCAAACTCATTCGATATTGATAAATTAATAAAAATGATGCAATATTAATCCACAAATAGTTTTTGTAGAAATTAGACAAAGGAGTGTTGGATTCCGCCAATTAGTTGAATTAGACAATGTGATACAATAAACCAACGCAATATTTTTTGACTATGCTATTTTGGTTAATTTCCGTAAACATTACATGATAAATAAATAAAATCTTACAGTTAAAGAAGAAATGAAATTTCTCATTAATCATAGGTATATCTCTGGTTTCAAGAGAATGACAAACGAAGAACAAATCGGCCTAAGGATGGTTAAGTCAAAGGTGGGACTTCCAATGTATCTTAATCTTACACTAACATACCAGCGGTAACTGCTCTTGATTTTAGTCTTAAGGCAAAACTTCATCTCAAAACATTAACCGTTAGTAGCATAGAATTAGCGACGTAAATACATTATTTGATAAAATTAGATTTAGCTAGAAAAACGTTGATGAACTACAATGAAAAACATAGGAAAAAATGTTACTTATGTAATCTGTGTAGATGCATTTTTGGTTTAATTGGATCTATTCTAAGACCTATTCTATGCGATCATCGCGTTATACGACATTTTATTGCTAATAATAAATTTTTTTTTGTTATTTTCAAAATAATATGTTTTTCATTCTTCAATGACTCCTTTGCATCATTTGTACTCCGACGGCGTTAAACCGAACATGGTGAGTGGCATAGTGAAGGAAGTGAATTCCTACACTCCTCAGCCAGAGAATGGCCCAAGCTTTGTAAAACAATGTTAGTCCGTTAATGAACACGCCACTGAGTTCTTAAGTGGCTCTGGTGGCAAGTGGTGAATAGCGAACGAGCATTAACTGAATGTACCCACAGTATATTACGCTACGACAGCAATACACGATAATCAGTTGACTAAATCGACTAAATCTCTAGAAAACCAAAAAAATTAAGTATAAGTTAGTTTTAATTTTGCAAAAAAAACCTTCAATGCACTCTCTATTAGAGTCAATAGGCTTGTCTGATCTTTTATTCCACATTTCGAAACGTTTTTTTAATTCCTCTTTTGTGATGTCGTCGTATTTTGTCTTAACTTCCTTCAACATCCGCGAAACGCTTTCCCTTCACGTCCCTTTTCAAGAAATAAAAAGAAGCCGCAGGGGACTAGATCTATTCTAAATAAGGAGAATGTGGAAAAGTAGCCTTACGATTTTCCGGTCAAAAATCGGCACACAAATTCGTCGTACTCAACTCCAATTCCACTCCAGATTTCTTTTGGTTCGGCCCGCAGGACGTCCAGAGCGAGGTTGATCATTAATTGGCATTTCCCCACATTTAAAACGGGAAAACCACTCAAAAACTTGAGTTTCCCCCCATACAAGCTTGAAAGTTTTTGTCCGTTTTTAATATTAAACGGGCTTACGTGTCAGTTTTTCCATGCAGGAAGAAAAACGTAACAAAACGAGCGCGCGAAACATCTGTCTTAAATAAATTAATACAAGCAGTACGGAACCTTCTCCAGTGACATGGCATACTCACTGGTGAAAAGTGGCTTGACACGGTCCTACCGGCGAAACCCGGTACTACAGAAACTCATGGTACATCAGTTCGGTTTCTTGGGTACGCACTCGTATATATAAATAAAACAGGTAAAAAAAATAAATAAAACAAAAACCTCCTTTAAATTAAACCATATAAATAAGATATGTTAATAAATATGCTTTGGTAATTAGGATATAACTATGGTTATTAGTTGACAGTCACGTCATTTCTGAATCAAGTGGCCCGCTCAGTACTTTATATAAGAACAATTTTTCCTTGACACGGGATTTCTCTATACATATTTTCGTATAAAGAATTATCGTTATTTAAGCAGTAAATAGCACTTGGGAAAGTAACTGACACTTGGAAAAGCCCACCAGGCTTAGAAGTAACCGGACAGATCCCTGATTTTAAAATCAGCGCCGTCACTAAAACTATCTCACAGCTGTCAGGGGGCTATGTCAGGACATTCCCTTCTGAAGTTGATTTGAGCAAATATTGACGTTGAATCAGTTTTTTCTCTCTTGTTTTTCGTGTATTGATTGGCCGGCCAAGCCACAAAGGGAATAGCAGATGAGACGGGAAAGCTTCATGAGAGGAGAGGGGGATGTACGCTCGTCCCTTGTCATTCCAATTAGGCGGGAAAACTCAAAACTCATTAAGACATAAAAGAAAAAGAGTTCGCGATTAGAGCTGATACAAATAATTGAACTTAGTTGTTCAGAATAGAGGAAACTATTGTCACCTCTTAGTAAGTTACGTCAGAACTAGGAAAATTATTTTTTATATACAATAAGCCGATTCTTAACTTAACTCGCTCATAAAGCTACTTTATGTCGTTATTTTTTGTTTCGCTAGTCTACTGTCGGGGAAAAATTAGGTTAAGAATTAGTATGTAAGTTATTTTTAAGTTTGATCAAAAAGGTGAGCTCCGTTTAGTCCAGTCACGTATAATGTATATCATTATAACTGTTTATGCATTATATAATTTTTATAAAATAACAAAACCTGTATATAATGTAGCGATGTTACAGGAAATACAAAAATAATTTGTATATAGATTCGCCTGAGGATCTATAGTTGTATATAATTGTCTGTAAATTTAAAGGAGCTATAAAGGGACAAAAAAGTCTCGTGTTCTTGTTTGAGGTATTTTGTTGTACCTTCGACACACGAGGAAACAGATTATTCATCGGCCAGTCCTTATGTCTATAATGATCAAATCGTGCTGATGGCTTAAAGGGACATTTGCCGAACCATCGTGACTGCCTTCCGATAAGATACAATAAGTGCGCCAAAAAATGGAAGAAGAACGTCGTTACCGTAATGCGTACCATTTATGCGTAAACCATTTCCCCCAAATATTTGCGAGATGGTTTGCAAAATAAAATCGAATACAGCAATCACTAAACATTCTCAAGAAACATATTCCAGGAAAACCACGCAAAAAGTTGAGTCTATCTTCTTATGTAAACAGGGGGGAGGGGGACGTTTTATGATGGCAAAGACGAAACACATGCCATTTGTTTTAAACTTATGTTTTTTTTTTATTATTTGTATTTACGATATGTACGTAAGTTACATACTTGTAAGTTTTAGTTAAATTTGTTTGTAGTTCAACGTATGAGGACGTCATAGGACGTCGATTGACTTGTTAAACTTTAAACTTGGAACAAGAATTGAGCGATATTCCCTTTTGAAAATCTCACTGATATTCTTATAATTCTCATTAAACCAATTTAGTTCTAACTGACGTAAAATGTCGATTCCCGTTAGAAAAATAAATAAATTTTTTTTTTTCAAAAAATATCGAAAAAAACTTTTCTAATGGGGTTTTGCTGCATACGTTGTACGAATGAAAAAAAATAATAAGTATTTACTGTACATAATTTTTGTTTTAAAATTGTTCGATTCTTCCGAATTTTGATATTCGCGCATAATCAAAACTGGCGGATGTCCAACCCGTTATTGTCGAGAGATAAAAGTATATTCTAAATATGTCGTTGAAGACAATTTTAATAGAGTTGTTGATAAATATTTTAGTCTAGCAATAATTTTGTTTTCAAGGCGTTTTTCCAGCGATTGGTACAGCTGAAAATTACGAAAACCATACAAGCTCTTTGAGCAAGAATTAAGGTATGGAATTAAGGACCACTAGCCAAGTTTCCTGTTATGTGCTCTATCTTTGAGCTATCTCTGCACGAACACCAGGCAAAAGAAACTATCTTTAGCTTTTCTGTAACAACCTTCCAAGACATCTCACCAACGAAGAGTCGGGCAGACAGGGCTATCACGCAGCCCACAAGTATCTAATATCAATTATCTAAATATATGGCCACTAACAGGTTCGGGACTTCAACCCATTGGGGACGTCCCGGGTTCTGCCAGTATATTTATTTATCGCTAATAAGTATTAATAGTAGTTGGGCCTAAAATATTCCTCAACATCGAAGATTTTTCAGATATTATATATTGAGGCGTTTAGTTTCATAACTAGCTAAATTAATTTTCAGAAACTTCACAGGAGAAAAAAATAACTAAAGACTTTGGGAATAGAACAAAATACTTTCTATGAAATAACCTAATATTTTATTTTTATAATTTAATAAGTTTATAAAATATTCATGCCTTGAAACGTCTAACGTTTATTCAGTTTTTACGTGTTTGATTTCGTGATTACAAAAATATGTATATATTTTAAACATACAGGATATTTCATGGCTGACAACAAAAATAATGTCACAAGTAATAAAAAAATGTCTCTTTTAAATAATGAAAAAAGATATTGATGCACGAATTTCAACAATTCATAAAAGATTTTTTGACCAAAATAAAAACTGTGCACTGTTAAGATTTATTTAACTAAATTAATTCAACATAAAATAGAAAGTTATTTCTTCGGAAGAATATTGCTGTCGCATTATAAGTCACGATTCAAGATTATTTCAATCTTTCAAAGTAATCAATTTTAGGATACACGACTTATTTTTTCCTCTAGATTAATAAAAACAAATTAAAATTGGATCTCCAATTTTCTACTCTCATTAAAAAAAAAAATGTTCACTGATGGTGTTGAACGAATGTATGGTTTGGCTCCTTTGAACACCCGACTGTACACCGAGTCCCGATAAAATATGTTTCCATTTGTTAATTATGAGTAGAGCTGTGTTTTAACTCCATATTTTCTCCCCATTATTCGGCACAATGTCGAACATTTGTGGGGTATAAAAGATCCCCACACACAAACTACACAGCCTGGTGGTCCCCTACGGACTGGCTAATCCTCCGCCATTGAAGGAGCGGCCAGGCTGGCCAACTTATTACTGACAAAAGTCCCCACTCAGCCTCCTTTCAGGTGCAAACTGTAAATACCCTCAGGATCCCTTAATCCCGTCTTCCAAAGGGGGGCCCTACTTCCTCCGCCCTCTGTAATAAATTGCCGCTATGATGGCTGGGTCGTTTAGTGGGGTAAATATTTCTTTGCACAGTCATCGCCGCAAATGCTACTGACGATAATCATCCGGGCAATCGCTGACGAGCGTATTTTACATGTAAGAAAGGAATGCACAATTAACTCCACTACAGACAAATATTAATCAATAATTAACATACAAAGAAAAACGGACAGGCAGAAAAGGGGCTCAAACCTGCCAGTAAATTTTCTCTTTTTTTGGCTCATAATGGATAGGTTCCGGGTACGAGTCGCGATCCTACTAGCAAATATTAGGACCTACACCATAACAAAAATTTCTCATTTAAATTAATAAGATAATCTGAGAATCATTGAACATTTATTTTGAATTATACAGGGTGTCCCAGAATTAACGCAAGAATTTGAATTCGCCACCATTTGTGCAATAAAGTGCTGGCAACCCTATAAAAAAAACAATTTGACAGCTGACAGTTTAAGGTTAGTAAAAATGTAGCGTTACACGATAGAACAACGTGTCTTTATTGTTGAAATTTATCCCAAAAATAATGAAACTTTGGCGGCCGCAGTTCGAAAATTTCATACACAATATGGTCGGAATAGTGTTTTGACTTTATCAACTGTGAAGAGATTAATTGAAAAATGTAGGGAGACTGGATCAGTTGGAGACACTAAACACACTGGTCGTCCAAAAACAAGCCGTTCAAATGTCAATATCGAAGCAGTGCGTGAGAGTGTTGTTGAAAATCCATAACACAGTTCTTTGTGCCGAAATTGGATGATATTGATGTGGCCAATAGGCGGTTTCAACAAGATGGTGCCAAATGCCATACAGCCCATGAAACAATTCAAATACTGCATGAGACATTTCCAGGTCGTGTACTCTCTCGTTTCGGTGATCACAATTGGCCCCCTAGATCGTGTGATTTAACACCTTTAGATTTCTTTTTATGGGGTTATTTGAAGTCAAAGGTGTATTTTAACAAGTCCACATCCACCCGTGCATTAAAAGAGGAAATTCAATGCTGCATCAACGAAATTTAACCACATTTATGCCAAATGGTCATGGGAAATTTCGACAAAAGAGTGCGTATGTGCCAGCAAAGTCGTGGAGGCCATTTGCCCGATGTGTTATTCCATAAATAACCCTATCCTATTTACTTTATAATTCAATAAAAAAATAACAACAAAAATACTAAAAACTCTGTTTTCTATTTAAATCAAATCTTGCATTAATTCTGGGACACCCTTTAGTAAATATTTTTTTAATATATTGTCAAATGAAGGGACCTGAAGTAACAATCTCAAGAGATGTGTACCGTGGGGGAAATTATCAACCAAAAAAACAATTAGTTGCAGGCCTCCAATCGCACCAATTGTTTGAGAGACTTATCTCAACTAGCCAAGTTAGTTAAGTAACGGAGAGAGAGCTAGTTTTGTCACATGAATGAATGATACTACACACAAGTACCATACTTAGTACATTAGACTCATCACTCACACTCGATCCAAGCAAAGTCGAATGAATACAATTTTGTATCGCTAAGCTGCAGGGCCTGAACCCACAATAAATAAAACACTTACGTCTTTGACCTTCGCAGACAAGTAAGTAATACAAAGTAAACATGAGCTCAGTGTAAAAACTGTTTTAAGCTAACTAGCTTATCGCGAGCTGTTCTATTATTGATTTTGCTTATCACCACTTCTCCACATCGGCGTCAACAACAGGTGTCTCGGCTCCTGCATTGTCACTTAGCAGATTATAACTTCATAACAGTTCATAATCAGAGTAACGGGAAAATAATCTTGTATAGTTTACAGTTGTGTAAGAATCCATTTCAGGTTCATACAAATGATTTTTTTTTAGATATACTCATTCTGCCTATTGAAGGAAATAGAGTTCGAGGTTCCAAGTTCCCATTCAGAGAGCGCATTTATTTTTTCCCACAGGTAATAATTACTAATTACTGTTTAGAAAATAAAACTTGGAAAAACCAATGTGTATTTTTTCTCATGATTTAAAAAAAATAGTCTCTGAAGGCTTTGAAGTCGTTTTTTGTACTTACGAGCGATTAAATGTCGTCTTAAAAAGTATAGAAGCAAATGTACTTCATCGCATATGTTCGAATAAAAGTGTGAATAATATCCTTCGTACATTTTAAATATTAATAACTTGTTGCGACGTTTCGGTACTGTTATTTATCCATCTTCAGGCTACAAAGAATACATATTATTCATCACCGAGACTTTAATATACTCTTCTAAATATGATGGAATACTTTTTTTTTTCACTAAGTCATTAATGAGTAATTATGTTGTATGGTGATGAATATATTGTCATGTATTTCCAGTATCAAATCAGACATCAGTTCAAAATTTAATGTCGAGAAATCAGGACTTAGCAAACACAGAAATATTGGTGAAAAAAACCTAACGACAGTGACGGCAACCATTCCGGCTGGACCAATGAAAACTGCGGAGTTATTCGAGACAATCTGAGCTGATCCTCCAAGATTCCCCCGTGGAGACCGGACCCGGGTGTAATTAGGCGCTTGGGAAAAGGCGCTGGGAAGAACTGACGCCAAACTCCAGTCATTAGCGCCTTTCTTCCGACTACAACGGCCTCTGAGGGGCCAAGTCTAACAAAGTTTATATTACTCAAAATCCCATCCATCACGCGGAGTCTGTATCTCCTCCGGTGTCGGGCTTGGATTAATTGCCACTCTCTGACACCTTATGGCCTCCGCGGGCATCCCCCCGTCTGTATAGCACCTATCTCATCTGAGAGAGATCCAGGGGTTTCTCTCATTTCCACCTCTCTCGAGGCTATATCTCGTTATGATTATGAGGTCATAAATCCACCTGCACACCTACACAACCTGTTCATGCCCTGTTTTTAACTTAGTAGCTCTCGAAAGATCTGCTCAATCGAGAACAACTTGTGCTGAACATCAACGACTCGTTGCAGCACCTGACAAACCCAGTGTTTAACACTATGACCCCACCACCCTTCCCGTATCGATGGAAACAGACTGCCGGGGAAAATTAGGTTAAGATTTTGTTTCTTAGAAGTTAGCTTTAAGTTTTATTATTCAGAAGGTGAGCTCCATCATTTATAAGCATGTATAGACAATGAATGTATAATGTACATTATACCTTTGCATTAATCGGAAATCACAGTGTAAAGTTATTCTATAAAATGTAGCCAAGCTAAAGAACATATAATATTGATGTATTGTAAATAGATTCATGTATATATATAGAATCTACATTGATTTCTATAATTTAAATAACACGGGTAAAGGGGGGGGGTGAACGATTTTTGATCCACACATGGAAATAAGAGCTTCTTGGGGATATCAGGTCAGGTTAATAGGTTTTCATCAAACGTATCAATGTGTATCGATTCGAAATTATATGTATGTCAGTAAATTATTTAAGTACAGCGTGGGTAGCTAATGAACTGTTAATTATTTGTAACAGTTGATAGATTTGAATTATTAGATTATAAATACCAGATCAAACACGGAGCATGATCCATATCTTGTTGTCAAGATCTGAAGCAGACTCACATGACAAAACTAGGTCCATTAATTTTCTCTCTTTCATCAACCTTAGCAGAATTTCCAACGAGGTATTGGTACTTATTAGCTGGAATATATATTTCTTGTCTTAATTCTAACCCTTGTTTAGAAAATCTCTTTTGGGCTCTTAGAAATAAAAAGTCTTTGAAGTTTATAATTTGAGAACCCATTTTAGATAAACTGATTGATTTCCTCCTGTCCAATACAAGGGTTATTAATGTATTTGACTCGTATTATATATCATTGTCGAGTATTTAACTACAATTCATAAATGGCTACTTCCTGCTCTGTCCCACGAACAATACCCCGCTGTGCCTTAATTGATTTCAGCTTCCAATGCTGCCGACTGACCATCTCACCTCCCCACTGTGCCGATAGAGGGATAAATGCTAATAAGGGCCGTAGGGTACTTTAATTAAAATACCACGGGAGGACATAAGCGACAACTGTGCTGGCCAGTATAGGCCAACTGGTGCGGCAAATACCTATTCCCATTTTATAATTCATTACTGGGGGGGGGGGGGGGCTATGGTGTCCGTAGCGTAGCACACTGGAAAAAAAAAAAATAATGGCACAATTTCCAATCATGCCCCCTTTTACAGCGTCATTCCATCGCCCTCCCGTTCAATATCTGTTTAATTAGTACACACACAAAAGAAGATTTTCCAAACATGTATTATACACCTCATAGAACTTTGTGTGTATAATTAAAACATATCCGGTGCACAATTGAAATATACGCGCTGACTTCGGAAGTAAGTCTATAAAAGGTAGAAACGTGCAATTAAACTAAACAATAATCCAACAACAAAACTATCATACCAGGAGGAAGTCACAATATGTTTCTATCCTGAACATGAAATATGCCAGTTATTGCAAGTCACAGTTTTATTAATTATGCACAATTGTAAATGGCTTCACTAAAATGACATTAAAAAATGCGAGTATTGACTAATATCAATAATATGTATTATGAAGGAATGATATTTCTATTAGCATATAGTATTTATGATATTTTTTTACTTTTTCTGTCGTTAGGTTTTTTATTTATATTTTTTCCTAAATTAAAATTTATATATACTCCAACGAAGAATTATTCATAATAAAGAGCGTTAGTGTTAATTTTTTGTTATTTGATTTTAGATTCGATGCATTACCTCTATTGCAATATCTTTTATTCATGTGTTATATGGTTGCTATGCCAGCTCAAAGCTTAAGAGAGTAATAACTATATAAATGGATTAAATGTCATATTTTTAAATAATAGCGTTAATAGTGATTATGATCGGATCGTTTAACACTCGTCTTCTTTTGAGGTCAGAGCGAGGCCCCGGGGACTTTATGAGGTCTGACTAAAATGAATTAGGAATGGTCGAAATAATCCGTGGACTGTTCCCTCCTCTCCTTAATCATCCCTAGGGAGAAAGAAGATTATTAAAACGAGCTTTGTTCTAGGCTCCGAGAGCACTAACAAAGCAACTTATTTATATTAGTAACCTAATTATTATTAGCAGTAGTATAGGAATCGACTGAGCCAAAGGACTGCGTGAAGGATCAGGTCAGAAATCATTGACGTATCGGTTCATTTTTAAAACTAACATAAAAAAAAACTCACGATCGGGTACAGTGTTGGGGAAAACTAAAAATTAACATTTTGAACTAAAGCAAGTGGGTTGAATAAGCTAAAACTACAAATTCAATAAAATTAAAACTGGAATTAAAGGAAGTAGGATTCACTCGTTCGATCAAAAAATGCTAGAGACGGGGGATTAGTATATAGTTAGAATTAAATGAATACATAAACTACTAATACTAAAATAAAATTTAAAAAAATGTTTATTACATTTTATTTTAATTAAAGTAAAATGGTTTAATTAAAGTAAAATGGTTTAATTAAAGTAAAATGGTTTAATTAAAGTAAAAGCCCTATCCTCGTGGTTGGCAATATTCAATATTCGGTTGATAGAAATATTCTACTTAGATAAGTTATTCAGTTTTTATAGGTAAGACTAAAATTTTTATTCCTTCATTTTGTGCCTATAAGTACCTCGTTACGAGTACGAAATAACGAGTACTTAAACTCAAGAAAAAAATCAGATATTTAAATGCTTAATTCCGAAATGAGTCAAGAAAACTCTCGTTTATTTTTTTTTCCACGTAATTCTCATTCCAAATCCGCATATAACGTTTCGCTGTATAAAATATAAAATCAACATTGAACGTTTCGTTTTATTACTTATTATAAGTTAGTACCATCAAAGAGATAAATGAATTATGAAGCCAAAAGCTTAAAAATATACCCAGTGACTTTCGTTGAGTATAGATACTTAGTATTTATAAGTTAAACTATAAATTGGTGAATAATTAAATTGTAAACAGAAGGTGAGCCCCATCACCTAGTATTTACACACTGCATTGTAATTTTAACATCAATCTGATATTGTATTGTAACAATATCTCATTTGAATGCATCAGCGCATCGCAGCAAGAGGAGGTAATTGTAAATTAAAATTTTGTAAGTGGTTAAAAAAAAAAAAAGTGAATAATTTTTATTATCATATGTTGTAGGAAAGTGATATTTATTATATTTTATATCAGGCTCTTAATTATTAAAATAATGAACTAATTATTAGAAAAAAAAATTATTCATAATGTTTGGAAAAGGGCAGTTCATTGCAAAAATTTGTGTGACAATTTAATGCAATACCGTTATTATTATTATTATTATTATATAGTTTACTTATGACCTGCTGTTTTATTTTATTTTATTGCTGCTAGTCCCTCATCGGCGTAAAGTTGGCAATTAAAAACCGTCAAAACTACCTCCTCCACTAGTGAGTTTTATTACAGCCGTAACTCAGCTGGATGTGGACAGTTAAAGGCAGAAAATTTCCCAGGTTTTCCCGAATCCTCTTCCGTTTGGTGGGAGACACCGGCTTATATAAATAGTCGTAAATCAACAAAAAAAAGGCTACAAATATAAAATGAAACTATGAGACGGCAGGTGAGAGAGACACAGCCGCTCGTATTATATAAATGCCTGATTTATGTGTCATCTTTTACTACCGCCTTCCCTCCCGTTTCGGCGAGGAAATTCCCCTCATTTTTATGAAAATGGAGAGCTATAATGTCTTTGTCTCGCCTCAGATTTCTCCAGATGCTTCAACGCCGAGCACCGGCTGGAATTAGATCACTCAACTGGAAGTGGTTTTCCAGCGAAAATGCAAATTGAAAAATAATAAATGCATTCCCTTATTTAGATTGTTTTAACATGACAATTCAGTGATAATTCAAATTGTACCAATATTCATAAATACGTCGAGGTTCACGCAGCCTCCTCAGGGAAAATGTATAGCTATTTAAATGAATTGAAATGCCTCAAACAAAAAAAAAACTAGTTGTTTCGCCATTAGGGAAAATCAGATCTATTTTTTTTTTCGACTCAAATTTCTGTACATCAATTATAAATTGTATATTTCAAAATACGTATTAAATAAATTAAGGACATATGAATTAAAAGAAAAATATCGAAAGAGTTCTGGTCGGAGTCTACTCGTCAGATGATTTGAGCTAAATATCGCAAAATACCAAAATATCTTATTTCTGATATTTGTTTTATAAAATATTTATATACAGTCATCTTACATTCCTTTGTAGCTGGTACGTGAACAATCTTAAAGTTGGCAAAAGCTGGGTTTTTTTTTACTGTTTTATTATTATTTTACTAGAAATAATATTTAAAACAAAAACTATATTAACATGTCTTGATTAAAATTAGTTTTATTGCCACTATCATAGAGCTAGTATATAATAAAATATCGATTCCCATAAAAATTATTACGCCTGGAGGAAGTTTTGAGCTAACCAGTGAAAACTTATTAAATTCCTATTTATTTTTCTAAAATGCATTAAGAAACAAAGAGAATAAATAATTCACAGAACAGTAAAACTGCCGCTACTCAAACAAGGGCTTATGAATTTGTCCCACCGATTTAGAGGAATTCTGAAAAAAAGAATTTTAAATTTATGCACCATTTTCGAGCACGGTTTTCTTCGGTCAATCAGTATCTCTTTACTTCCTTGAAGTATTTTTTTGATTTTCACGCCTGAAAGAGTCAGTTCAGGTCAAATCTAGTTTCAACGTAAGTATTGAGCGCTAGGAAATTTTCAGCAGTCATAAAAACTACTTGACGACATGGTCCAAGGGTTCTAAATCCATTATGGGTTATAATTATTATTTGACTTCCATAACTTGATGTGACTAGTAAAAAGCTAATTGTAAAAGGCTCAAAATTGTTGGATTCATAAGAATAGAATTATATTTTCAAGAAGCATACACCCTTTGTCGGCAAATGTCGAAAGAATGTTCCTTTGTCACGGAAGCAGGCGTTCCTTTGCGTATCGAACATTGTTAATCCTTTTAATACTTCCACGGTTATTAACAATACGAATGTCCTTTTTTTTAAATTTATTATTATTTTCTTTATTCGAATATTTATAGATGTTCTTTTCCGGAATAGAATCTGCCTCCGACATAAAATATGCCGGAAAAAAAAAAAAAACTCACCATGTTTCTTATCGATCATAATATTTTACACGAACTGATTTAAATGTAACTACATCAGATTTATTAGCAAAATTTCAAGTAATTGCATATTTATAGCTGAAAGTTTGCTTTGTTCCACTTAAAATAATTAAACTGAAAGTTAAATCAGTTATACTGTGCATAATAAACCACTTTCCTATATTACCATTTAAAAATTTAATTATCAGTGCATTTTCCCAAACGTAAATAAATTAACATTAAATTAACTAACTTATATTAAGCTTTAAAAGCGACAAAATACAGTACTGTTTTTTATGCCATTTAAATTTTAAACAATTTGTCATCATCTGAATATAAAATGAAAAAAAATTGTTTCAAATTTTGTTATCCTTCAGGGGGAAATTATGAAATAATTAAAATTGTATTCCATGTCCATTGATATTTTTAAAATAAATATAGGAGGAAAAATAAAATAAGAGATACAAGCGGAAAAAAGAGTTTTTCCAGTTTTATTTCTGGTTTTCCTGGAAGCTTTTGAAGCCGGTGACTTACACATTCTGGTTATTTGTCAGAAATTGCTACCAGTTTAAAGAAAAATATTTAACTATGCTATTTTTTTCTGTATCCATGATTTTTTTTTCACAATAGCAGTCGCGAAAATGAACAAACATATCTCATTTTTGAGTATACTCAAAATTCGTGCCCTTCCCTGACCATCTCTCAAACATTATCCAGCAACTTTATTACATTAATATATATTTCAAAAGTACCTATCACATAAAAATGTGATTTGACCACTGATCCTTAGAAAAACTTTTATGAGTTTTAATACTTGGCCAATTACCCAGAAAAATATTTAAATGATTTTTTATATAAACAAATTAATAAAATATATTGAGGGTAAATTATTGCTGAGATTCTCTATTATCGGATAAACGTAATTTGAGTAAATGTAGTTGTAATCACTATACATGGCTATGATATGTACACGGTAATGTATTATATCAAAATGACGTGGCAAAAGTTTTATCTAAATACATGAACAATTATTACGACTTCTTAATTGGCAAACAGATCTTAGACACATATAGCAATATTATTATCTATAGGAAAATTGTATTACTACAGTTGCCAAGAGCATCAATAATAAAGTTTTCTCCAAAATACAGTCATACAATTAATCTACCATAACAATACCCTAATTAATGAAGATTAATTTCAATTAACTGTATCACTAATAAATATCACATTAATAAATAAGTAATACAGGTAAATAATGTAGATACATTATTATTGTTAAGGGGGCTATAAATACTATTAAAATAAATTGTGAGAGTTTATAATTTTCTTTAGGTATCTGATAACTATTTATAAAAATATGATAATTAAATAATTGAAATATGAATTTTAAATTAAATTGATTTCTTTTTATATCAGGAGGAATTTTGCATATTTGAAACACCTTTCCTAGTCCTACAATTAACTTTAATGTAAAGTAATAATTTGTACGTATTTGTTGGACGTATAGTGTCTAAACCACATAACAAATATTTTGACTTGATATAATTAATTAGTTTTGTATTAAGTAAATTAATTAATAATAAAATGTATACAAATTGCGTGCATAAGATCAATTGATATTTTACAATAAATATGTATTCGTCATGCACCAAGTAATAAAAAAAATTTATAATTTTGAATACCTTCGACTAGCCTGGAAGTAACCAACAAAAGAACGGCAACAACACGGTTCATGGTGACAGTTCTCAGATCTTTTAGTCCCAGACACATCAGTTCAAATGAACGGTTCACAGTCCCAACAACACATAGCACTTCGTAGGCTCACTTGATAATTTTTTATGCCACGAAGATATGTCTTCTGACGAGGAATAAAAATAAAAAATATTAAGATGAAAGAGTATATTTTTTTGTGAGTTAATGTTCGTTGTATAAGTTCGGTAGATATAAATACGCTAGTGACACGTTAGTACTACGCGACTCGATGACGTTAGAACACGTACTGACAGGGAGACAGGCAACTAGCGCCCCTTCGGTCTACCAGCCGGCAGGCGACTGGCCAGTGGAGGGGGTGCGCCCCCACTCCCCACCCCCACCATCGGCTATGGGGGGGTTAATCTGTGTAAATGGTGGATCATTAAATGGTTTACCCTTTCTCTACTTTCATAAACATTTGCATACTTCATATAATCACGATTTTACAGCTCGGTCAACTGAGGTTTTTTTTCCCCGAAAGGTTATTAAGGTTACACATTCTTCGAAACATCCACAATGACCCCCCCCCCCAAAATCATTCGTTGGGGTAGTCCTGTTTAATGGGAATGTGTATATGCCAATAATGGCCGACACCCCCGTGGCCGTTTATGCAATGTTATAAGCCCTACTCCAATTAAAAAATAAACGAACTCTACGCCCAGTCGTAAGCGTTTGCATAATTCCGAGTTTCCGCGGGGCGCGAATCACGAAAGTGAGACTCGTTCTTTTGCAGGGAAAGAAAGAGTGGTGAACCGTTCACAGGATTTGGCGTATCGAAAGAAATATCGACAAGAAAATGAAGAAAAAGAGACGTATGGGCTCAAGAATCGATACAAAAGAAGACAAATATTGAGAGCAACGAACTTAGTTATTAATATGGAACTAAGATCATTGAGTGGCCGGCTCTCAGTTTGACTGCAGCACACTACAAATCGCATTTCAAAATCCGCGAACATCAACAAACATGAAGCAAGAAATTCGCCCAAAAACAAAACTAGAAGTTACTTTACGCGTCGTTTGATTGTCATTGAACTTAACTCCACCCTGCTGTTGTGACATTGGCTTCACACGTTTGCGGGTGTAATTGTGTCCAAGGTATGAATGAGCAATTAAATCACAATTACAAATGCTGGATAAGAAAATTGTAATTTTCCAAATGTAGGGCTTTAAAATATCTTATGGGATTCGATTAATTCTGTTTAGGTAATTGCTAAATCGTGTACAACATAATGTTCCCTTAAAATGTTCTTTAGTTAGATTTCTTAGTATAATAGACCTTGAGCATTGGATTTTAATACGGTTTATGAGTACTAAATATGGTAATATAAGTATGAGTAATATAAAAATAATATTTATAGTGATTACACAACATATTTTCTTCTAGTTGTGTAGGAGTTGCCTGATAATGGACTAACTCCAAAATATCCCCAAAAAAGAGATGAATGCTGAAAAAATATATTTTACACATACGGACATTATGTACTATTTGTGAAAAAATTTTACCTATATACCTACACTTCCTTAAACATAGAACATAATAATTATACGGTTTGATTTATCAATGAATCCCAAAATTCCTTTACTGCGGATTTTACATTAGTTTCGTATTTGCTTTACCGGAGAGACAATGTGTAAAATAATTTATGTTTTGGCGCACGGTCGCGTGAGATATTACTTGGATCAGTTATCAAGTTTCGAAATAGATAAGACGTTGTTGGAATGATGTAGGTACGAATTTCAAAACAGTTCGTTTTGAATCCCAATTGAACTGACGTGTCTCAAAATATATAATAAAGTTCACTTTCCTCCTACTCTTTAGTCGGACTTAAAGATAACACAGCTGCATCGCTGCCTACTACTTACACAGAAGGAACGCAGCAAAACTCACCAGCCAACAGCCTAGTACATCTGGGCATTAAAATGGACAGACACCTCCATTTTAGTAACCATTGCGAGGAAGTTGAAGCATACTCGCACGAAGTGTTACTGGCTTACGCATATACTGACTTCCCCCAATCTATCACCGCGTCTAAAGCTATTGATTTACAAGAGTGTACTCAGGCCTGCTCTGCTGTATGGTGCACCGCTTTTTCGTTATCTGACGTATACGACAGCTCGGCGACTCCAACAATTCCAAAACGGCATACTGATGAAAGTGATCAGGCATACTTCATTCGAGCAGCGGAGCAACAGTGAGCTTCACGAGGTCTTTGATTTGCCTACGGTGGATGAATTTATTCAACGTAGACATATAGAATTTTTTGACTCATTACAATACTTGACAAACCCGGTGTTTAACACGATAATCCCCGCTTCGTTACCCTATCGATGGCAAGACACAGTCGAGGCAGGAACGCTTTAGTCTTAGGTTTTAGTTTTTACGTTAAGTTGTGAACCTTGTACATTAAATTTTGTTTATCTGTTTGTAAAAATGTTGTTGAATAAAGGGGTTTTGAAAAAAAAAAAAAAAAAAAAAAAAAAATGTTAAGAATTAAGAACTTAAATATTAAAACTGAATAAATTCCATTAAACGTTAGTTAGTAGCAAATTCATTAGTGATGGTCAAAGCAATAAATTAAGATTTTTTGCACGATGAAGCAAAGGTATTTCAAAAACTATAATAAACAGACTTTAATCTCCCCCCCCCTTGGCGATGAAACGTACCTTCGAAATAGCGATAAAGGATTCCATTGAGGAAAAAAGCTCAAGTCGATCAAGGTGCGACGGAAGGTGCTAGTGACTCACAAATCATACAAGTGCGTAACCACACATGCAATAGCATACCGGCAGAATAACTCAGTGACCACCTGACGGCTATAAAGGACAAGAAAGTGGTTGGGCGACACAAAATGGTGGGATGTGACCAAAGCAATTGGAAGTGATTTGACTCGTCGAGACTAGAACATAGGGGTGGGTGGGTTTAACGGTCACTAAACGTTCAATCGTCGCTATCTGCCAGGATGACTTTGAAGGAGCTCAGCAGAAGGAACTCAAGGAAAATAAGACATTCTTTACAAAAAATTTCCGCTGTCCAAATATTTAAATATAGAATAAAGTCGCTATCATAAAATTTCGTCGAGTCCACTAGCCCTAGAAAGAATTAGAAAGTTTAATTTCAGTCTATTTCATGAATAATTTTACTTAAGGTTTAATTGTAAATATTCTGTGGAATTTTCATTTAAATCCTATTGTGTTCCTAAGACGACGCCGTCTCATTTGCTCAAGCCAACACACATATTATGTCGGGTTATTGCTTGAACAAGTGACGGCAGACGGACTAATTATTCCGGCCCTTAAATAAAGGGATTTGTTAAAGCTAGGAATTCCCTTTTAAATAGCACTGGCTCTGTTGTGTTTGATCTTGGGCCCTTTTCAAGATGGAAAATTAATTGGACAAAGTCCACTTGATAACAATAGGACGGTGGGCCGGGAGGGGAAAACTCAAACAAAGGGAAAATACCCACTCTGATTAAGATAATAAAAGGTGGAAATGAAGCCCCCCTGAACACCCCCCCCTCGTTTCAAATAGGTTTTAATAATGGCAATTGAAGTTTGAACAGGATTAGAGACGAAGGAGAGAGGACAATTTAGCCACTGACCTGCAGCAGTGGCTGCTACAGATAGGATTGCTGCAGTCCCACTGCCTACTGTAGCAGGCTAATTCTCATGGCTGCGTTACCTGGGCGATAACTCTCCCACAATGCTGTCCATTGTCATTCCAATGGCCGCTCACTGGGCCCACAATTCTATTTCTTCCAACCTCCAAGTCAATATGTGACATTTTCCCTCACATCAATCACGAAATGATTTATACACCCTCAATTAAATGTAGAAATATCGTCAAGGTAGTAGTGGAACGGTAAGAGGATTCAGGAGAACTGTGCTCTGTAAAAAAACAGAGTCAATTAATTGCTCGAAGAGGTAAGTTCCGTTGTCATTTAGACTCGAAAGAGTGCAATCGTTATGTAGCCTTCAACAACACGTGCAAATGATAAAATTGTTTTATCAATATGGGTGTTCTGTTCGGGCAACGTTTCGTGGTCGCCATAACCGTCCTACCGAGAGGACTATTCGCAGTGTGGTGGATAAATTTGAGTCCATTGGTTCAGTAAACAATCAAACAACACCCGTACGTCGACGAAACGCAAGATCTGCCGAAAACATCGCCGCTGTCCGTGAGAGTGTGCAGGAGAATCCGAGGCAGTCGATTTCGCGTCGCCCACAAGAACTGCTCTTTCCCAGACTACAACCTGGCGAATTTTGCGTCGTGACTTGGGCCTGCAAAATGGAACTGACCCAGGAGCTGAAGGTAAACGACCATAGACAACGAAGTGTGGTCATCTCACGTGGAGGTGATGTGAACTGGCCACCGAGATCGTGCGATTTGACCCCGTTAGACTTTTTCTTGTGGGGTTTTCTTAAGTCACAGGTCTAGGTGAATAAGCCACAAATCACAGCGGTCCTCAAAGCCAACATAACCCATGCCATCGGTCAAATTCAGCCTGATTTATGCGCCAGAGTCATGGAAAGTTGGACATTTCGGATGCGCGCCACCCAGCGAAGCCACGGCGGACATTTATTTGCACGATGTTATATTACATACATGATGGCCTTTCAAACGAACAAAAAATTTCGACGATATCTCAAACACACTTTGTATTATTTAAATTTAAATATATGAAGCGCTTAATGAAAGGCCCTCTATAACTCGAGAAGAGGCGTAGTTATCTTGATTTCATGAACTAATAAAAAGTTCCAAGTCAAAAAAAAGTTCTTATATTTAAAATATTTTCTGGAAGACTATCAGTGATCTATTGGGCATTAAACGACAATATTGACACAAAAACAACCAATGAAGACCCTAGTATAATTATTTAATTTGTCATTATCAAGATCATTAGCAAGTCTATTTTTAGCTCAACCGCAAAAAAATCAAGACAATACGTGAATGCAATAAAGACTGTTAATGAAGAAAAACTATTGCGAGATGATCTGGGAATTCTGTCAATTTTTAAGAATATTATTACATATTAAATGATTATAAAAATTTAAGTCAACTATAATATATATATATATAGAACAGAATTACTGCAATTATGACAGCAATTCATTTTAATTGCCTTGCATTTAATTACAGAAATACAATCATGTTTTATGAGGTCTGTCTTTATTTAATAAAAATAAACAATTTCATGAAATTCCTCACCTCTAGGTCCAATGGGAGACATAAAATGGGTGGAACCGCCAGGGATAAACTGAAATAGGGTGTCTGTGGGTTTTATTAAACGACAGCGGAAAACACCCTTAAGGCATATAGTGTTAAATTTATTTTCATTATAAATAGATAAATAATTTTCTCGAAATTTCTTTAATCAGCTTCTGGGCCCCTTAATAAAAGACGATAGATTAAAGATGGAGCTGATATAACAATTATTTTTGTTCCCCATTAATTAAGAATACATTTAGATAATGAAAAACCTATTAATATCTTAATTTAATAAAAATAATTTAATTTATCATTCAGGCACTAAAAAATCAAATGACTCGTGCGTGAATAAGCCAACTCAAGAATGGAAGGATAAATATACAATAATATTATAATGTACGCGGCAGGGGAGTAAAGGTGTTATGTTACGATCAGCTGGAATTAAGAAAAAAACCTACAAAACCTAATAGTGTTACAAAAAACTTTTTCAAGTGAGTTTAGGGGAAATGTTATGATGAAAAGACGATTTTTCAGAAAATTTTATTTTTCTCCGCTTAGTAACCTTTCACCCTTCAATTCAACTCCCATTTCAATTACACTCCATTTGCAAATATTGAGATCATTCGTTTTTTAAATATATTTGCATTAATATGTATAAATAGACTATTCAAATCTATTTTCCTATCAAAATACGTAGTTAAATTAAATAATGCATATAACAGGATTTAGTGAATTTCATTTTCTTTTTTCTAGAATATTATTGCTTGTGTCAATATCGTCCAGTTCTCCAGTTAAATACATAAAGGAAAAGGTACATTGGAGTCGGAGTCTAGGAAAAAAGTATTTGACATTGTTAAGAATTGTTTCCAAAAGTTAAATTTTTTCTTTTGAATCGAAGCGTTGTTTTTATTTAACAAACTTAAGAATAAAATTTACTTACTGTTTAAAGTTGAAAATTCTTAACGCCTATTCGCAAGAGAGTTAGTGCGTGTAGTCTTAAATTATTTACTCCGCTTATCCCAAGCTATCATTTTCATTTAACAATGCCACGTGCTTCAACAGTTTCTAAAGCAGTGCCGGCCTAACACAACACTGACATCTTTGTTCTTTGCGTAACGAGTCAATATTTATGGATGTATGCGGCACCTCAGGCCTAATTCATCTGGTGTTTTTGATGATATTTTAGGCCAGCCTAAATAAGAACTTTGCTCCAAAGAACAATATAACCCCAGCCAGTTTAGAAATATGCTAGAGACTTTCAGGTCACATAAAAAGGGTGGCATGTTTTTATTATTACAACAAGTACATCTCCGAAACGCCAAACGCCGTAAATGTCGGTTTATAGATTGCCAGAAAAGAGTCTAAATTTGCTGCAAACCGACTTTTCCAAAATTAATGCAAAGAGAGAGTGTTTTGTGAAAAACAAACAAACTAAGGGTGTCCCAGAATTAACGAAAGATTTGCATTTGCAGCCATTTATGCAGTAAAGTGCTGGAACCCTAAAAAAATCAATTTGACATCTGACAGTTTAGGGTTAGTAAAAATGGAGCGTTAGACGATTGATCAACGTGTCTTTATAGTTGAACATTATCTCAAAAATAATAAAAGTTTGGCGGCCGCAGTTCGAAAACTTCATACAAAATATGTTGGGAATAGTGTTTTGACTTCATCAACTGTGAAGAGATTAATTGAAAAATTTAGGGAGACTGGGTCAGTTGGAGACACTAAACACACTGGTCGTCCAAAAACAAGCCGTTCAAATGTCAATATCGAAGCAGTGCGTGAGAGTGTTGTTGAAAATCCATAACACAGTTCTTTGTGCCGAAATTGGATGATATTGATGTGGCCAATATGTGGTTTCAACAAGATGGTGCCACATGTCATACAGACCATGAAACAATTCAAATACTGAATGAGGCATTTCCAGGTCGTGTACTCTCTCGTTTCGGTGATCAGAATTGGCCCCCTAGATCGTGTGATTTAACACCTTTAGATTTCTTTTTATGGGGTTATTTGAAGTCAAAGGTGTATGTCAACAAGCCCACATCCACCCGTGCATTAAAAGAGGAAATTCAACCACATTTATGCCAAATGGTCATGGAAAATGTTGACAAAAGAGTGCGTATGTGCCAGCAAAGCCCGATGTGTTATTCCATAAATAACCCCATCCTATTTACTTTATAATTTAATAAAAAAAAACAACAAAAATACTAAAAACTGTGTTTTCTATTTAAATCAAATCTTGCGTTAATTCTGGGACACCCTTTATTAATTAAAAATGACTGATGCGGCGACGTCGCCTCGTCCTTCAAACGTGGAACGTAGAAGCAGAAGTCCTTTACTACAAACAAAGAGATGTTATATGTCTCGAATTAAATTACTACGGTTCTCAATGTAAATAATGTATTGGAGATAATCACCTGAGCAATTCTAATCGGTCCACGTCGGCCTGCGTTGCCTTCTTAAGCCTTCTTGCCAGGTCACCCTTCGGTTCACCTACAAACTATGGGGTTCTCTATTCCTTACTCACAAGATCTAGTCTCGTGCGCTGCAGCCTCCACAACCTTCCCAGTGGAGTAAGAGAAGGGAACCATTCCACGCGGACAGCGGCTTCTGTGGGACCACTACCTTTCTAGTTGCACTCACTCAGTGGTTCAGTCTGCATCTTTTTGCTTTAATGGGAACGGTTTTCGCCAACCCCCCAACCAACCCCAACAACAAGATTTCGAGTGTGAACTCGTGGTTATTCCACGACCACGTAAGCTACTTCTACCTAAAAACCTGTTTATTTTCTTCAGAGCATCGTGCACTGTCGAGGCATACCTCCTCTACGATCTTTTGGAGTCAGATCGTCACACAGAACTCTCTTTCCTCGCCACCGTTATGTGAGTAAAGCCCCCCTCGGAGGCGTTCCAAATAATGACTATACCGGAACAATCAACAGCTAAATACATCTGACGCAACTATGTCTAGGCAAATATGTAGCTAAAAATAAAAGGAAACTGAACTTTTTTATTTTACTTAAAATTATTTTTCAGTAAAAGCACAGAACCATTTTCCGTCATTTCCTAAAAGCTGGTATTAAAAATAACATCTAGTCAAAATAAACCTCTCTCGACCTTGACATCTAGATGGCACTGGGACGATGAACCCGAAAAAGATAAAAATGAAATGGCTTTAAATTACGTGCAATTCCTGTTTTTACCTTTTCCCTCTAAACTGAACCTTTCTCGAGTTACCTTCGTTCAAAAAAAATATACTGGTTATTTAATAAATAAAACCTATTTGGTTAGGTTATAACCGTAACTATGGGGAAAAAAATCAAAACTTCCTTTATCTTAATCAGCTGCTGAGTGAAATGAAAAATCTTTAACATTTCGTAAATCCTAGATTGATTTAATTATTATTTTCCTAAATATGTTCAAAATCTTGAAACATAACTTTGAATGAGTCAAAGGGTGTCCTAGAATTAACGCAAGATTTTATTAAAATAGAAAACAGTTTTTAGTATTTTTTCGGTTATTTTTTTATTGAATTATAAAGTATATAGGATAGGGTTATTTATGGAATAACACATCGGGCTTTGCTGGCACATACGCACTGTTTTGTCGACATTTTCCATGACCATTTGGCATAAATGTGGTTGAATTTCGTTGATGCAGCGTTAAATTTCCTATTTTAATGCACAGCATACACCTTTGACTTCAAATAACCCCATAAAAAGAAATCTAAAGATGCTGAATCACACGATCTAGGGGGCCAATTCGGATCACCGAAACGAGAGAGTACACGACCTGGAAATGTCTCATGTAGTATTTGAATTATTTCATGGGCTGTATGGCATGTGGCACCATCTTGTTGAAACTACATATTGGCCACATCAATATCATCCAATTTCGGCACAAAGAACTGTGTTTACGACGCCGAATTGATGTTCTTGGATTTTCAACAACACTCTCGCGCACTGCTTCGATATTGACATTTGAACGGCTTGTTTTTGGACGACCAGTGTGTTTAGTGTCTCCAACTGATCCAGTCTCCCTAAATTTTTCAATTAATCTCTTCACAGTTGATGAAGTCAAAACACTATTCCGACCATTTTTTTATTTTAGGGTTCTAGGCACTTTACTGCACAAATGGTGGCAAATTCAAATTCTTGTTTGAATTTTGGGACATCCTTTATTAACAAAGCTTTATTAAATAAATAGACAACTTACTTAATACTTTATGCAATGAAGCATGATTCACTTATTGATTATTTACGAGCAAGTGCTAAGAGTTGTCAAAGGGACCTCACTGCGTGCCACTTGGCATGTATAATGACGCCCTGCCCCGTCAAGATCTCTCTCACCCAAGCCTCCACGAGTGGTCATTACGCCTTATATTTTAATTTTGATTTGCATATTTTTGTCGCGTCTCTGTTCTTTCTCCCTCCTGCGGGCTTTGCAGTATTAGGAATGAGACCCTCCGCCCGGGAACCAACAACGTCCGAATATTTATGAACGAGGAAAAACATCACAGAACTAGAAAGAACGTCTCAGTTGAACATGAAGGAAATTGGTTAGTTTTATAATGCTAAGAACAAGTAGAAGGGGCCTGAGCAGAACTGTATACCTGCCTCGTGACTTCATGGAAGTCACTGATGGTTCCTGTCATTTTTAAGTAAGCAACCACATCCCTCCTTACTTCCCAGAATCTTATCCTTTTCTTATATATATATGTCTCAGCTTTAGCCCCAGACCTCACTCGTCCCTAGACATTCCGACCGGGTATGTAGTAACGTAACTCTTAATATTTGTAAATACCAGTGTTTTGATTGTACTTCATTATAAAGCTTTTCTTTCTTTTCTTTTAAAACAATTCTGTTTTATAAGGAAAAATAAATTTTATTACCAGTATATAATCGATTAAAAAGCGATGCGTTTAAAAGAGGACTGTTTAAATGTAATAGTCTGCTAGATTTATTTTATTTTTATTTTAAAACACGAATGAGAAATCTTGTATTGTAAATTAATTAATAACAATAACGCTGAAGTGTAATTTACCCATTGGATCAAAACAAGAAGGCCTGAATTGGGAAATACAAATATTTTATTTTCTTAAAAAAATTTTAAACCATCTTTGTAATTTTCAATTAAGAAAAACTCTTAAGTATAGTTCATTTGAATATATCTGATCTTGAAATTGATTATTAATTTTTAATGTGTCAATTTTTTTTAATTTGTGTATTATTCAATAGTAGACCATTTACCATCTATCCAAAAATCCAAATACTGGTATAATTCTTGCCAAATAGAAAAACGCGGATTGTTTCCATTGTTCTATGAAGTTATCTGGCTACTCATTTTCCCTATTTAAACTGAGTGGACCAAAACCAAATCCGAGATATCCATAGTATGCAGTCAGTAGTGTTCACAGATGACATTATATACACGCATTGGCTTAGAGGGAAGCGAGACAGAAATGCTAGCATTAAAACCTGGTGCCGTAAAGAACAGGCAGGCCTTGATGACTTAGAGTTCTGTTGAGGCAATAATGTCTACTAATAGGAATTATGATCGGGGATAACTCTTGGCCGAGAGGAGGAAATGAAGGATGGTCGATCCGGAAGGACATTTGTCGCCGACGATGAAGATATGATGGAAGTGACACGGCTCGGTATTTACAGCAGTCAGGTGTGATGTAGTGTGGGTGCCCCGGCCAGATGCTCTCAAGCTAGGCTTCTTATTTTAGGCCTTCACTTCCCTCGTCTTCTTTTGCATTCGCCGAATCTGAGATGATTGCCTAGCCCGAAAGAGGAGTACTTTCAAACAGGTACTGGAAAATCCTCTTGCACCATCTGCTTGTCTGTATGTTTTCAAATTTAATTGAAATTCCACAATACCACTGATCAGATTGCTGAGAATATATTTCAGATTTATTTTCATGACCCCCCCTCCTATTATAAGTTTTGGGAACAATTCCAGAGCAATTCCAATAAGTAAGTTTATGTATTTTTTAGTTACTTTTTATTAGTTTTATTGTTATTGTGTTAAAAATTCATTATATACTAACCATGACTGTCCCAATATGTCTATAATTCCTTCTTTACGCGCGACGGCCAAAGTTTCTTTTGTAGTTTATCTATAGTTTTAGGGGGAACGGAAAGTAATGCCGTTTTTTAAAATTAAATTCATACAAGTTTTTAACATTTTTTTGTTTCTGATCAATGTTGTAATCACCCCTCGGTATAAACACCCTTTTGCCATCTAGTGTGCAAATTTTCAATGCAGGATCGATCAAAATCAATTGGTTTTTGAGCAAAATATCTGGAGATGGCAGTTTGGACATAAATTTTTTAGCCAGTTATAAAATGTTTTAGCGATCGGAATAAATGGAAATCCGATAGCACGATACCGGGCGAGTCTGATTATTATTAAAATGAAAATAATACTTTTGAACAATAGAAAATAGAAAGGTACCTAAACAAATTACTTCTATGCTGCCCAAAATGGTTTCTGAAGCATAGTTAACCATAAACATTGAGGGGTAATAACTTATATACCTAAGGTTGTTGAAGGGTTAAGCAGGAAGGTGAAGTTTCAAGAAAAAAAAAACACAGGAAAGAGGACTGACCTGATACCTGGAACACCAAAGGTGTCACAACAGAATTTCGGTTTATGGCCATTGACAAAGATTTATGACAGTCTTTTGAGAAATTTTATTGGGGTGTGAACCTTGGTGCAAGGTACTATTTCAGGGATGTGATACCCCATCGACCAGTTTATTTCTGTTAAGGTTTATTTTATTTTTTTTTGTGATTGATATTGAATAATAAATATAGCCGAACACGGAGCAATTATATCGATTATGTCCGGAAACATTACCTTTGTGTAATATTGATGAATAAATAATCAACAGGCAGACAGATAGTTCTCTTATTCACCTGAGGTTGAGCAATTAATTGTCTCTGATAGCGGTAGTCTAAATTCAAGTCAAGTATTTTTTGTATTATGTTGTAAAGATGTCGATTGTTTTAAAATGAAAACTCCAGCTCTCAAATAAAATCCTTGCGCTACGAAGTCAAGTAACGTGAACAAAAACAAAGCGGCAATAATTGCCAGAAAAGGGTGCTAATGAACCGTTACAAATAACTGTGACTTTGGAACATCTGGAACGCATGCTACCGCTCGGCAGCTGATACGTCTAGGAATGTAAGAAGATAGATTGATATTTAACTCACAGCCAACCCAAGCAGGATCTCCAAGGCAACTAGACAAAATACTCCCAAATATCGGATAGGGAGTTATTGGTGTCCGATCGAGGGAACCTGCAAAATCAGATATTTGATGTTGGCTAGGCTAGGTTCCGTACAAGGGTGGTACACTAAAGTAGTGATGTTTTTCTTCCTCTCTTACCAATAATTCTTCTGTAGTATGTTTGTTAGTAGTACCATACTCACAGCTGGAAGTATGTTGAGGACATCTTCAGCAATTAATTAAAAACAGGCGCCAAATGCACAATATGGCCAATTCCCGATGACTGGCTATAGATTAATACATCTGCCCCTCCGCCAGCAGCCAACACCCCTCGTTAGTCGTGCAACAGTCACTTGGACTTGACTACTGCCAGAGCCACAGACGCTAATTTGACATCGGACTGAAGGCAAACACCACCGAGTAAAGTGTCAGACGGTTTTATTGGCAGTTGGCTACGAATCTTTACTTCTGCTAGTCTATCCAGAGCAGAGGATCAGCAATATTTTAGGGTTTTGTTGGTTCTTTTGAAACAAAAAAATGCTCATATTTTCATTCGTCATTACAAACATATGAAAAATATTTACAGAATTTCTCCTCTTGAAGCATACGCATGAATTTAAAGGAGGGTAGAATTTCTTTTTGAAGTTAAAAGTACAGAATCAAAATAAACAGGACTACGTGATGGGGCTCACCTTCGGAATACAAAAAAAGACGTGTTCACTTTTTTTTTTTTCCCTTTCATAGCCCCTTTAAATTTACAGATAATTATATATAATTATAGATCCTCAGGCGAATCTATTTACAAATTATTTTTGTATTTCCTGTAGCGTCGCTACATTATATACTGGTTTTGTTATTTTATAAAAATTATATAGTGGAATAAACAAGTATAATGATGACAAATTATACGTGACTGGACTAAACTGACTTTAATAAAGGTGATGGGGCTCACCTTTTTGATCAAACTTAAAACTAATTCTTAACCTCATTACCCCCAACAGCCTGTTGCCATCGATATGGGAGGGGTGGTGGGGTCAAAGTGTTAAACACTGGGTTTGTTTTGTGCTGCCACGAGTCAAAAAACTTTATGTGTCTCCGGCGGATGAGCTCACCCACTGATGCCACACCAAGCAACGGGTGTAGGTCAACGTTTTTTAACCTATCGAGAGAGGTATGTCGGACCACGCATGATCCCATTGTGGAAATTGTTGGAGACATTTGGCTTTATTGTCAGTCAAGTGAGTAAATAGCGGTGCACCGTTCAGCAGAGCTGGCCGGAGGACACGTTAATAATAACGTACATATGCAATTTTTTTGAAATCCTTTGAAAAAAAGTTTTTATTATATTCTGCTTAAAAGTCATCCCCGTAAAACGAAACTTGTCAACAAACCTTATAAAAATAATAAAGGATACAAACTAACACCAGACTGGTGGGTGGGTGCATGCGCAGTTCAATTGTGTAGTTCCAACTCACCCGAAACCAAAACTCATACTGTTCCAACACGGTCAAAACCTAGTTTTAAAATGGTTTGCGATTGTCAAAAGGATTTGAGGATGGGAGTAAAGTCTAATAATCACAAACAAGCGCAGTCATTCGCGCATCTCATCACTATCAGCAGTAATCTCGCCGTAAAAAGGAAGGTTATAAATACAGTTAGAATTAATTTAAGTTATATAACACTTGGCTACTTCAATTAGAAATTATTAACCGTAAAATGAATAGACATTAACTTTTATTTTATCTATTAATAATTGAGTATTCACTTTAAAAGTTTTAATCATTGAAAGTCTTTATTAGTAGGGGTTAATTTTTATGTTTTTAATTTATAAATTAATTTTACGTAATGAAAAATTATTAACTAATTTTTGTAAAAAGGCTGCATTTTACATTGTACAACCTACATATTTCATATCTTTTACATATTTGCAGTCATAAAGTAACAGTGAAGTAACCATCTGAAAGAGACAACAGTCCGAGATTGGAAAAAGCGTTCCAACATGTTTTAAATCCCTGATGAGTTAACGTTCGCGAAAGCTCAGTTAGTAATCGCAAACCAGTTTGAAACTAGTACGTGATTCTTTGTTGGAACAAACCAAATATTAAGCACTGTATCCAATGAAATCTTCAACTAATAATTCAAACATATACTTAAATGACCTCAGCTAATCCTAAACAACGCTAATCCATAACAACATTCCTCTCCTATATATAGGCTTTCGGCATGTTACCAAGTCCTCATTCAGTGCTTATTCAATCCTCATTCAACTCGTATTCAATTCTTATTCTTATCTCGTTCATATTCTTATTTCTAGCGTACTTTATTTTTGTTGTTTTTATAAAGTTATAAGTATTTAGACTCGTCCATGAGTAGACCAGTCTTAGTTTAAAACCTTGTTTAGATTTCTGAATAAAGTGCTTTTTAAAAACTGATAACCGGTGAAAGATTATTTAACTATATTAATAATATGTGATTTGTGTTGTGTTTAAAGCCTACTATAACTGCGTAAATTCATTTAAACAGATTTTGTTTTTAACCAATCCCGCTTTCATGTGCATATAGAGATAATATATTGCATGAAAGTATTATTTGATGCCCTAATGATGCTAAAACTTACCAAATTACTTAAGAAAACTGAGGCAGGGGAAATTATTAATCAATTACTTATAATTTTCAAAAATAAATATTTTCTTTCGTATATTAGGATATCAAATTAATGATCGCGAATTCCTGGTTATACAATAAAATCGTTTTAATACTTTTTATTACACTAGACAGTTCAAGTTATTACTTTTGTTCCATAGGAGTAACTAAGTTATGTGATATTTTAGTGGTATTATTAATAATCACTATTTTTCTTTACTGTTACACCAGTTGACGTCTTGTGATCCCACTTATTTTCCTTATGCCATTACGTTGGTTTCTTCTTGTAAGAGAGAAGCACAGTCTTTATTTTCGTCTTAAACGATGATGTTGTCCTGTAAGCTGTACATCCACAGATGTGGTATCGCACCATCCACACAATATTTTGTCTACTCCGGAACAATCGTCGATATGATGGTTGATACCGTGGTTCAAGAAATGATTGAGATGTGAGCAATATTTCCAGATATATCCAGGAGTATGATATGACTCGCCTCTAGTATTTTGTCCAGTCATGTAAAGGTGTGTAGCGTTATTTTTTTAAAATAAACAGTAGGGAGATGTATGTACGTAATTAATTATGTATCTACATAATTAATGTACAATACTTGAAAGAAGAGTACTCTTCTATTTCTAGGGGAACCATACCCCTTCTACTAGACTAGTCCCTCTGGAGTAGTCATCCTCTTCGCCGGATCGCAGGCATGGCCACACACCATATGGAATGCAGACTATATGCACAGTGGGGGGGGGGGGGGGTAACATGGCGGTGACAGCCCTGACCGACCTGTCTCCCTTTATTGACACCTGGATATCCCACCTTAGTGCCCCATCAAATATTCATATCGCCTCACCTTCTGCTACATCTGCAGGCAACTCGTCAAAGCATTCTATGGTCTGATGGTTGGGTCCGCTTAGGGGATAGTTCTGGCTGCACTGCCGAATACACAGCAGACAAGTCATTCACCACAGAACCCCTGTAAATATACTACAATAGGACATGGATATTGTGTCTCTAAGAGTTAAGGGTTTCAAAGCTATTTAGGCTACGAAATGAGACCAATGGGGTTTGATATGAGTCTTATTAACAACTGTAAGTGGATATGTTAGCAAGTTAAACTGATTGATTATAACATTTACTCTCAATCAACTTTACAGAGACTCTTTCTCGTTCCAATACAGATCGTTCGCATAGACACATTTGATCACTTTTAGACTGCGTTTGATAGACATTTTTATGTCTAACAATGATCAAACTCAAGAAACAGATTGTTGTGCCTTCTTCACCACGCATAAATAGAAGCTGCCCTCTTCTTGGACCAGAAAACACCCGCCTACCTTTATATATTTTATCATTAAATCTTCGACGTCAGTATAGAGAGAGGGGACTAGTTCACAATACTCACACGGCAAGAGCACAATAAGGGCCATAATAAACGATTATACGATTGACCGAAATAAAATGGCGCTTGTTGCTCTGCTCGAAACATCGCTTTCTTATTTAATCACCTCTACACTTCTATATCCTTAACCTTGCCATCTTTAGTCCGGCGTTGTCAGACACCACACCATCCTAGTGGGATTCTCTGGCTACGTCTCGCTAAAACTAGCACATCCTAGGAAGGGATCACTTCCATGTGGATGACGGTCCCTGGGGCCCTACAAACTTTACCTAGTAGCGTCTCCACAAACGGTCCAGTCGGCCTCTCTCCGGTTCACACACGCTTTTGGGATGCGAACGGATCCCTTAGGTACTGAGTGTGAACTCGTGGTCATTCCAAGACCACGTAAACTACCTATAATACCTAGTATGCACCTCTTAGATCTTGTGGCGTAAGATTAATAAACAAATTCGAATTAAGCTGCCCACCGACTAGGCCACCAGCAAAGGTCAAAGACCACAGGTTTATTCATATATCTTTCTGATTTCTGATGTATGTTTGAGAATGTCAACTGTTAGGAATATCGCTACTGAATTCACTGTAGTGCCGGGTATTTTGATGAGTTCCTGGTGATGATTTATAGAGTAATTACTCTATGTACACAAATTCATTACTGCGATTTTAGTTTTAATAGTAATTTCAACCAGTTATGTGTATGTTAGCTTTAATTTTGTCTCTACTTGACTATTTTGTTGATGAAATAATTTTCTCATTGTGCCTGTTCATTACTACTTTGTACTGTACTAAATTCGACAACTTTGGGTACTATTCTAGACCGGTGGACGTACAGAATACATAAATGAAAATACATGAATATAATAAACAATTAATCCAGTTGAGTAGCCTCGAGGAGTCCTCTATCTGGCAGTGTGGCCATTGGACAAACAGCGGGGATGCTTCAAGAGTTTGCCATTTCATCAACCTAATGGAGTTGGTGCACTTGATTATAACTGATCAAACAGTCAGCAACATTTCCACTCATCGCTGCATCATTGGCTAATGGCTTCTCTATAATAACTATCATGTCACTTGTTCGTAAGTAAATATAACCTTATTGAAACGAAAGCTAAACGATCCTGATTCTAATTAATATATATATATATATAATTTATTTTTTTTGTCATATGAACGACCATTTACAGTTGAGCTACTATATTGTGTAGACTTTGGCCTGAATGTTTGAGGATGAAGAATCTGCGCTTAAATTTTTTGAATAGTAAATTTTATTTAAATTTTGAGACTAAAAATGGGTGGTGATCTTACAAAAACTAGTGGTAGTAAAAATATATCTTCTTTATTCTACGATATAGAAACATATTGATTATATTTATCCAAATAAAAAACGCACTATTAGGTTCGAACGGGTGACCTCATGACGTCAAACTGTCCTATGCCTGTATAACCTTAATGCTAATATTTAACTTCTTCTCAATATTATTTTTTTATTTCAAACTTACTTGTATTATTTACAATTATATTATAGTACAAAAGTATTTTTCCTTTTTTAGAATTACAATCCTCGATATCTCACTTATTAATTCAATATATAGGGTGTCCCAGAATTAACGCAAGGTTTGAAATTGCCACCGTTTGTGCAGTAAAGTGCTGGCAACTCTAAAAAAAAAACAATTTGACAGCGGACAGTTTAGGGTTAGTAAAAATGAAGCGTTACACGATACAACAACGTGCCTTTATTGTTGAACATTATCTCAAAAATAATGAAAGTTTGGCAGCCACAGTTCGAAAATTTCATACAAAATATGGTCGTAATAGTGTTTTGACTTCATCAACTGTGAAGAGATTAATTGAAAAATTCAGGGAGACTGCATCAGTTGGAGACACTAAACACACTGGTCGTCCAAAAACAAGCCGTTCAAATGTCAATATCAAAGCAGTGCGTGAGTGTTGTTGAAAATCCATCAATTCGGCGTCGTAGGCACAGTTCTTTGTGCCGAAATTGGATAATATTGATGTGGTTTCAACAAGATGGTGTCACATGCCATACAGCCCATGATACAATTCAAATTCTGCATGAGACATTTCCAGGTCGTGTTCTCTCTCGTTTCGGTGATCAGAATTGGCCCCCCGTGTGATTTAACATCTTTAGATTTCTTTTTATGGGGTTATTTGAAGACAAAGGTGTATGTCAACAAGCCCATATCCACCCGTGCATTAAAAGAGGAAATTCAACGCTGCATCAACGAAATTCAACCACATTTATGCCAAATGGTCGTGGAAAATTTCGACAAAAGAGTGCCTAAATGCCAGCAAAGTAATGGAGGCCATTTGCCCGATGTAATTTGGTATGTAAGAGCAACTGATGCTTAGGGCGTGATTGAAAAAACTGGAAATGGCCTGTAGTCACATTAACATGTATTTACAGCAGGTCACTAGTACTCTCCCGCTTCACGTTTCAAGGAAGATTATAGGGCTGTGTGATGAACCATGTCATAGCATCATAGAAACTAACGTGAGTCAAATTGAGGTTGACAAAGACAGGTAATATTTGAAAATGTTTTTAATATATATGTAAGATAAATTAGATACATAAATATGAACCGATTTATATGCGAAAAATAATATTAACGGATTATTCATATATATTTTACGAATTATAATCGACCGACCGAATAATAATATAAGGATAATATCAACAGTAACAACCATGCAACACGCAACGTGCAACGTGCAATATTTCTTATTCAGCTCTGAAGTTCTAGTGTATTTGTAAAAAAGTAATAAAAAAAACAAAACTGAAATGAATTGCATAATTTAATTTGATGAAAACACTATTATTCCATTCTGATAAAAACTAAAAATTTTTTATAATTTATTGTAAATTTAAATTGTAACTGAAATTAATAATATTGTACTTTACATACTCTATTATCTAAAATATTTTAATAAAGTATCGGAAAAATTGTATAATTTCTAAGATCATGAATTATATAATATTCTTCTAACTTAAGATTAATATGTAATGTTTGTGTATGAAGCAAATCTGAGGATCTTCTGGAAATAGTAACGACATGCAACTCGTAGAAGTTCAAGTGTCATAACGTTTGTAATAATTAAAGCTATAAATGCAAAAACTAATGCATCAAATGTATGAGGACTTAGTTTCTTTATATGATGAACTGAATAGATATAGAATATATATATAAAAAAAAAGAGAAATTTCCTAATATAGAACAAAGTTTGTTTATGAATAAAGAATTTGTCTAATACGTGTAAGCTGGAATCCCGAAGATCAGAAATTCAAAAGAAATAAAAAATAAAATGCATCTTACCTCTCACCTGGAGTGATAATTGTCACCTGAAATAAAAAAAAATTGTTTCTTATTTTATACGTTCTTATTTCTTATTATTTATACGTTTCTTCAATAAAACAAAATTTTAAACAATTTTTTTTTATTGAAGAAACGTATACCTATATATAAAATATACCTACAAAGCTAATATTTTGAACGTTTCATTATTTTTAATACTATTTCATATTATCGTATTGACATAATATTTTAATATTAAACCAATGGATTGCTGTTTTAACAATACTTAATACTTTCATCTTATGCTTTCATACAATTATTAAATAAATAATTGTTCGAATCCAAGGAAGTCCGTTATTTGTTTTTATATCAACTTTGCACTTTTTACTAAATAATAATAAATTAATAAACAAAAAAAATACTTCACTTACTCCAAGCTTATGTATTCCTTGCGATGAGCAGCAACACCTTTACTCGAACCACTGACACACAACGGAAAATACAACACTAAATCCTAAAAGGGCACTTTAACTCCGAGTAACTAAAACACAATAATAAATCGTACTATTCCACCGGTACAAAACGGACTTTCACTACCGGAATTTTAGGGTGAACCTGAAAACATTCTGAAAAATAATTTCAAATAAATATAAACATGCAATATGCAAGATGTCTTCTTCTGCACTGAAGTTCAAGAACTATGTGAATGTGAATTGACTGTGTGCAATAAACAAAAATATTCAATTATTTTATTACTTCTGAGATAATTACCTATCATTTTTTTCTCAAATAATAGAGGGCTGATTTTAACTAAACTGTGAATCGAAATTTAAAGGTTAATTTTTAAATAAGTATCTTAAATAATAATGATGTATAAAGAAAGCTATAAATGCAAATGATGTTGTTATATTTGTCATATGAATGCAGATTGGTTTGTTAATGATCTGTACTAAATAGGTAAATAAAGAATATATTTTTTCAAAAAATCAAAATTTCCAAACACTTTACAATTGCCCTAACCAAAATTTTTTTATGAATAAAGAATTTGTGTATCTAATGTGTGTAAGCTGAAATCCCGAAGATCTGAAATTGAAATGAAATAAAAAAAAAAAAAACATGCATCTTACCTCTCGCCTGGAGTGATAATTGTCACCTGAAAAAAAAAAATTGTTTAAAATTTTGTTTTATTGAAAAAAAACAATTATACCTACAAAGCTAATATTTTGACCGTTTCCTTATTTTCAAATTCATTATTTTTAATACTATTTCATATTATCGTATTCACATCATAATATTTTAATATTAAACCAATGGATTGCTGTTTTAACAATACTTAATACTTTCATTTTATGATTTCATACAATTATTAAATAAACAATTGTTCGAACCCGAGGAAGTCCGTTATTTGTTTTTATATCAACTTATGACTTAAAATGTATTCTTATACCTGTGGACGTATTACTAAATAAAAAACGTCACAAGTTGTAGTTTAAATAATAAATTAGTAAACAGAAAAATAAAAATACTTCACTTACTCCAAGCGTATCGATTCCTTGCGATGAGCAGCAACGCCGTTTACTCGAACCTTCAAGCGATACGAAACGCTACGCAGCAAGCCTGAACTAAAAGAAAAAAAATAGATACAAGAAGCAAAAAATAACAATAAATGTCAACAAACGTATTGTTATTAGTAATTGCCGAGCCCAAATATCAGACGAAAGGGTCGTTGACAAAGTCACAAAAATTATTTTCGGTCTGAATTTTAATGGCTTATTTTACTACACTTTTTATTAGTCTTTACAGCAAAATTAATAACGTTGTGAATTTGTAGAAATTTCACCCTTATCACTTTTTGTGTAACTATTATCAATTATGATTACCACGGTTCTTTAACATCTATTTTTACCTGCCTGTCTGCATGTATTTGTTGACAGTGCGCGACCGGATACATAGTATTTCAAAACGTTGTCCTCGAATAAATTTTACGAAAATCCGACAACTTGTTTCATCAATTTAAGCCAATATCCAACATATTAATCCACTAGTTCATAACGAAAACTGAACACCCATAAGAAAAAGATAATAAAAGATCCTTAATTAACATTCACCAAGTCTCCTCTGTCAGCCACGTCACTGAATAAGAGCCAGCGGAGGCTGCCCAAGAGCTCGAGAGCCACATACGCTCAGGACATGATTGGAGGAACTGGCCATTGCAAGGACTCCCACTGTTACACATTCGTAGCAGGTCACGAGGCCAGTGCTGCTTTAGTCTCCGAGGAGGATTATAGGGATGAGTGGTGCAGTGCAATGACTAGGGTGCTGCAGTGCTAGGGGATTAGGGTGGTTGGATAGGTTGCTATATATAATATAGTAAGCTATATTAAGATCGTTATGAAGGGTTTTGTTGCTGACATAATAAGGGGCATTTAGGCTAAAGTAAAATAAATTAAATAACTTAGGCATTGTGCTTTTCTTTTAATGTAATTTTTTTTGTGTTTAATATTATTTTTATTCCTCGCCAATTACTCCTTTATCAATAATATTCTTATTAAAAATATATATATATTTTTTTTTGGTTTTATCATAGGGATTTAGATTTGGAAAGATTGTCTAGCCATTTCCTATTCACTGCTTTAAATAAGTTACATTAATTCTTACCATCATAAAAAATAAGTTTGGAAAAACAATTTCGATTTAGACATTAATGCCCTTTTAAGAAGTCTAGATTTTAAAACACTAACTAATCAATGTATTTTACTATATCTTTCATTGCGGCCTTATAAACCTCCATCTGTAATTTCCCTTATCTAGCATGACCAGTATATTCTATAAGACCAACACATTTGTACTGCATAAAAGGATTTGATTTTGAGAAAAAAAAGGAGTTGTTCTTATTCGTATATAAGGAAAAGTTCATAATGTTGGTAATTGTTTAAAAAATAAATATCTGAATATCCGAGACTGTTTCCTACCGGAAATATCAAGGCTAAGTACATCCGGTGTTCACCAAAACCGGATATTTACTTAATCAAGAAGGCCTGAGCACATCTATAATTCACGGAAGACTATTCAACAAGAAAATATAAATAAAACTCATCAGTCATTCCAAGCATCAATTGACAGGCCATTTATGTATTTAATTACATCAAAGATTATTACTATTACCAATTATGCAACAAATTAAGTTTGTCAGGGTATCTGTTTAGGCGGATGAAACAGTGATTTAAATTTTCATTAAATTTCTTATTAGATAGTGTTGTGTATGTCAGCCACAGGTCCTAGTGACAGGTGTTTAAAAAGAGATAAAAAGTATGTTTTAAGCGGTCAGTATCTCTCTCCAACCAGGTCATTCCACACCAAATAAACCATTAAAAAATATTTTTAGGCTCAAGCTTTTTCAAAATGAGTGAAACCTAATGATTTATGTTCTTTGCATAAATATAGTTAAAAGGTTTTTGAATAACGCTAATCGAAATTTTGATTTTTTTTTTGAATAATATATTTTCAATACTAAATTTTGAGATGGTATCATATAAGCGACAGATGCAGATAATGTCCCTTTTGAGCAAATATGTTGCTTGCGCATGCGACAACAAATGGTGGGGAGCACGCGCATGGCTGTATATTTTCCCTACCCTAGTGGACTAGCACCTTTTTTTCTTAGCTCAAGACCAGACACTCTGACTTTAAAAAATAAACCGACAAAACTTTATTATTCGTAAAATTTATCCAATTATTGAAACTGCCAATCTCGGCAGTGGATCTTAAGGTTCCAAAATTTTATCGAATAAGGAATCTGCATTGTATTTTAAAACTTAACTTACAAACTTTCAGTCTTTATAACAATTAGCGTGCATTTGATTATTAATGTCACATTTTAAATAGATTTAGTTAAAAGCAAGATATGTATTTGAACTCACGTTCTGTGCATAAAGTGTAATATAACGATGCAATCCAGTTGTAGCAAAAGTGATTTATAGTGAAATATAATTATTTTTTCCAAGTTCCAAAGCAGAAAGAAATTATTTAAATGGAAAAAAACCTGTTTTATCTTCATGGCGCAGTCATAACTAGCAAATTAGCAGTATAATCACTTATAACTTATTATTTGTAAAGCCCATGGTGAGCAATGTAAAACAGCACGACATGTTGAAATGCCAATCTGCCCTCCCAACGGGAAAAATCTCACTGCCTCCTTAATTGGGAAGACTTGATCAGTCCTAAAACACTGGCCAAGGGCAATGGCTGACAGAGAAGCCGACATATCTCAACCAAACATAACATGGTCGACCACAAAATTGTTTTATATCCCTCTTAAAGTATCCACAGCCAAGAGATCACACAATTATGTTGTACAGCCAAGATTTCAGCCAAGGCAAGCATTTTTAATACTCCCCTCCCCCTCCTAAACTCCAATCAACAGAAGACTTTTTGTTTGTTTAGCTAATTTTTACCAATTCACTAATAACTTTTTTTCCTTTCAGCCATTTTCCCCAAAATTGTATTCATTTTGGTTTCATTTTCAATAGACATGCTTCCATTATTACATTATATTTTTATGTTTTATATTCTGATACCTCTTACCTCATCTCACCTTTTTATATATAAAAAAGAAAGTCTATTTCAACCAGTTACATACTACCATCTACCTTAATTCATAGTTGAAGTGCCATATCCCTTCACCCGGAAGGCATTACAACAAAAAATTTGGCCCCCTAAATAGCAAATTATTTTGTTAAACATAAACCAAGATTATCCAATATTTTTTCTACTATGTCATGAGAATGTAAAACCAATGTTATCCTCTCAGTTCATTCCATATCTCATCATCGAACCTTATTCATTGCTGTTTAATATATTTTATTTGAGGTTTTATCGTTTAATTTTGTCTTGATTCATCTATGGCAAGCAATTAATTTTAAAAGTTCTACACCTATAGGCTGCCTCAATGTACCTTTCTATTCACCTGAATCTAATTAATATTTGAATGATAAGTTCAGAACTGATTTAAATAATTTTGCAATCTTACAGTTAATTGCTGTATGTATTGTACTTTAAATGTCTTATGTCCATACCATTTAATATTATGATTTATATTCATTTTAAAATTATGCCTTAGTTAATTAAATGTGCACTAAACCCTTTATACTTATACACTATTGGAATAGTCGGATTGATTTTAGAGTTTTAATAATTTTTGGCTTACACTTTATTGTCTAATAAATTCCTTAAATTCATAGTTGCACTTTACAATGTTTTAATTCATGAAATGATTAGCTTCAGCTTAATTCCATATATTCACTAACTTATTGCAAACATTCATACATCATTTGGTATTTGTAATTAAATAGTTTTATTTTATGGCAATAACCCTGATGTGTACTGGTGATTATTCAATATACAAATTTATATCATGTGATTTAAATTCAGTGGAGTAGCTTGAAACAATTAAATACTATTTTAAGTTTTCATTTGGATATTTTGTTTTTTTTGTATTCTATCACATAACAGTGTATTTAATAAATAATGAAATATTAAACATTGGATCAAACCTGCAATTAATGAGCTCCGCTGGAATACAATTAGTCTCCTTTCATTGATTTTGCATTAGGTTAATAAATGAAAACATGTCCTGTTTTTTATATCATTCAAATTGTGTATTAAATTAAACACTGCATTAAAACAATGCTGCTGCATTAACTAACGGTTTAATACTTCGGAATTATCTGTATAATAAACACAAGCAGACCTTTCTACAAGTAATAAAGCTCTTGCTTAAAATCTTTGCTCTGATAAACAGCCATTTCAAATATTCGTTCACGAATGAACTTCACTTTGGCGGTACATATAGGCCGATGATCCCACGCTAGTTTTACTGTCTTGTCGATGACGTCACAAGCACCTTACCGTTCTTGTCATCTATTGTCACAAATCTTTCATTCAGCTGACATTGTCACAGTTCAATCCAGCATTTTTTGAGCATTGAACCTGTGTTTTATGTGTTTATACAAGCTGTATGAACGCAACATAGATTATGTGTGAATATTTTAAAACGTATGAAAAAACAGTCGATTTTTTTAATTTATTACTTAAAAAACAATAAAATTGAAAAAATTTAAAATTTTGTATTTTTTATGTTAACTGATAGTACTACTACATATGTACAAAAATAATTTATTTCTGAGACTACGTTCCAGAATATTGGTCGATTTTACTTGTGATGAACACCATCTTATGTTTTTTTTGTTTTTTTTCCAAAACCCCTTTATTTATCAACATTATTTACAAATAGATGAACAAAATTCAATTTACAAATATTTCCTCTTGTTGCATGCGCAGATGCATTTGAAGATGGTAATATTTACAAAAACAAAATTTTCTATTTGAAGTTAAAATAAAATGTGAACAGTACTAAGTTATGGGGCTCACCTTCGGATTACGTGGTAACTACAAACTAAAACCTAAGACTAAAGCGTTCCTGCCTCAACAAACTCCATCTTATGCTTTTTTTTTTTTTTTTTTTTTTTCCATAGCTCTCGAATTTATAAAAATGGGATGTGGGAAAAATAAAAGGAAAATTATTGCTTCCATCTTATGCAATGAGATATCGAGTATGTAAACAACTTTTAACTTACATTTTAATAGATATCCAAGACTATCCTGCATGCAAAGGGTAGCTCCTACCAACTTTAGTTTAATTATTAATCGCTATTGCAAATTAAATACGGCAATAAAACAGTTACTTATTAGCTGAGGATAAGTTATGGGTACAATATTGAACAAATTTAACAAACAAACGCCAATAAAAGTACCGGAATCTGTACCATTCGAAGTGGGAGTAAGTACTGACCGGTGGCCGACCGGCTCAAAGTCCAAATTGGCCAACCTGTTTGGCTACGTATTTATTACACATCCAATATTTGGGCTATACTTGGATAATTTTTAAATTAACGGTATTATCTTTAATTAAAATTTAAATAAAACCATAATGTTAAATATAAGTGATGATAAAACTTTCACCTGGTGAGATATGTTTCTCAAAATTTCCTTCTTTTTACAATACTCCATAATATAGCATGGTTTTAATGTTTATAGTGGTTGTGTACTTACTTTTTGATGTTTTCTGAAGATTTCCAACAGTCGATTTCCCTATCACCGCCAAGTAGCTCGGAAACCGATTTTAGTTTAAACTTTAATCGCTATTAGATTTGAAAACGTGGCTAAAACAATTAGTTGTCAACAGAGGAAAAGTTATCGGCAGAATATTAAACTAATTGATCGAACAAACTATGACAAAACTTGTAGAATCCGTACAGTTGGACGTGGGGATACGTACTGACTGACCCCTGGCCAGCAGGCTCAAAGTCCAACTTTGCCAACCTGTCGCAACCTGCGAACTACCGGTTTGGCTATATCTATATTAAACATCCAATATTTGGGCTATCACTAGGATAATTATTAACTTAACGGTATTACCTTCAATTAAAATAAAACCATAATGTTAAATATAAGTGATAATAAAACCTTCACCTGGTGAGATATTTATCTCAAAAATTTACTTCTTTTTACAATACTCCATAATATAGTATGGTTTTACAGTTTATAGTGGTTGTGTACTTACTTTTTGATGTCTTCTGAAGATTTCCAACAGTCGATTTCCCAATCACCACCAAGTAGCTCGGAAACCGATTTTAGTTTAAACTTCAATCACTATTAGATTTGAAAACGGAACTAACACATTTAACTGTTAACAGAGGATAAGTTATCGGTAAAATATTTACGATAAAACTAAGACCTCCCGTACAGTCGGACGATGCAGGAAGAAATGACTGGACTGTGAACGCTCAAAGGTCGACTTTGCGAACTTGTCGTTGCATGCACTGTCAGCTGTTTGTCTACGTCTTCGATAAATACCAAATATATAAGCAATTAGGATAATTTATATATAACAGTTGAGAGAGTTATATTTTATTATACTGAATGTCAATAGAATAACTAATTCTTATATTTATTTATTTTTTATATAACAATGGCTGGAAAATATATTACTTAAACTAAAATGAATAATATCTATTTTTTTTGTTTTAAAACTATTTATTTAGTATACACAGAGTGAGTTATAGATCCTGCAATATGAAATCTTTATATAATTATAAAATATATCTTAGGTATTTTTTTTAATACCTTTTAATTAACATTACGAGGTTAGACAATAATGAACGTCAACGTAAAGATATTGTAAAAATGTTTATTAAACTGGATTGACTTCTATGGCTATCAGTAAGCCATATTGAATATTAATACACAGTAGAGTAAACAAAATGTCTATAGTTGAATTTTTACTCTAACTAGGAATTGCTAACTATGTGTGTATTCTTTAAACCTGTGGTCACAAATTATTTTCACGTATGTCAGTTTCAAAACATAAGTCATACTTTCGTAGTTCAGAAAAGTTAAGCCTCTCAACCACAACTCCCTACAATCTCCCCTCCACCACACTAGCTAGGTTTCCTTTTTTTTGTATAATTAATCTGTCGTTATCTGCAAAACACAATGGATACCAGTGAAAACATCAGGATTTTCACAATACCCGAAAACCAATCTACTTGATCAGAAGTTCATTATGATTAATGTTCAATCAAAAATGGTACGTTTTATTTTGAACAAACCGAAATTTGGGGTCAATTTAGTTTAGTTGAATCTCGGCAAGCTGTTTAGGCGGTCTCATCACTTAGTCAAGATCTGTACCGGTTTTTGATTTTTGAGAATGTTGCTTCACACATATAAGTTGAGCCAAAAAATAACCAAACACAATTTTAGGCTGAAGCTAGTTTTGGATATTTTTTTTCCACACACATTTTTAATCCATAATAGCTCAATATATTTTTAAACTTGAACATAAATGTACTTTAAGACGTCTAATTTGAGCTATATTGCCGCCTTATTTAGTCAGACCTGTTGATCTTAAAACATATACCCATTAGGGATAAGTGAACAATAGTTGTTAACCAATTGCAGAACGTTCTCTACACTTTCAAAGCCTGTAAATGTTTCTTGTTATTCAAATTTAAGGTCAAAGGGGTGGCGATAGACCTGGGGGCAGGTGTAAAAGTTTGAACCTAAGAAATTAGCGTGGCACATCAAAGTGGAGTGGGACTGGCGTGGTGGATGGGACCACCCTAGTCGGCCAGTCGGTCGCCACTAGCCTCGACATGCTGAATAAGTCACAACCCGCTACTCTGTCAACACTTGCCTCCAGGTTTTTCCTCGTCCAAGACTTGTGTAATCATTGTAAATACCGTACCTTTTTTGTATCTGGTCACAGTGGATGATCTTTCTCTGGGTTAACGTTCCATGTTGTTAAAATTAATGCTTTGAAAAAGTTCAAGAGCATCTTCATCATCAGACGAAGACACACTGTTAGGGATTTCTCTCAAATGTTAACCAAGTGGCGTGGCATTGTTATCTGCCAGTTTATTGGACGCAGCTACCACGTCACCGCCACGCCATTCTTGACCGCTTCCACGATTACATTGCTCGTTACTCGTTGATGACTGACACACATTATTTACTATTTGTCACGGTTCGTACAAAAGTAGCTGACGGTCCACCGTTTCGTGGCTACTGCAATAATTATTAGAGAGTGATTACCTCTCTGGGGGGTCACAGGTACATGTGAGGATCACAATAATAAATTTATTCTTTTGATTATAACTATTAATAATGGATCAATTTTTTAATTTCAATTATTTCATGAGAAGCCAGTTTTCTTATCATATTAATCCATGAAATCTACTGTTACATTAAGTAAACTGAAGGTTTTTCTTTGAATATATATGAATATTTACTCGCCCGCATATAAACTAATCTATTCTGTAGTATCTGTATCCGACTACATAAAACTGTAAGGAAATATATAAAGGATGTATCTTTTCTAAGGATACCTATGTCCTTTTAAAATATTTACCTGACTTACCTACAATAATTAGAATATTTAAATTTTATGAATTCCATCTTACTATTCAACAACTGATAAACCCTGAGCGTATTGCATTAGAGTAAAGTTGTACAAAATTATACCTTACCCAAATAATATTTTACTGTCCATTGGAATCTTAACCCAAAGTAACTTTCCTCAATAAATTAAAATGATTATCAAAATGAAAGGGATTCATTTATATAAAATAGAAATTTGTATACTATATTTTATTACTAACGTTTTAAAAATGTTATGCTGGTAGAATGTGTACTTTGATTGACTTTCAATGATAGGAAGATTATAGAGATCTTACTATCTTAACTATAAAACGTATCTCTTACTGAAATACATCGATGGCTTCAAGATAAACATGTGAATCAAGATATAGTACTCAGAGGTCTGCCCGAGAACAGTCCACAGCACAGCAGAGATGCTGAGGAAGTCCTCCTCGCTTGGACCGTATCTCTCTCTCTTCAGCAGAAGGAGTTTTTCTTATGGGCCTGTGTGTTTGTGTACGCTTTTTCGCACCTTCTCGGACCACCCTACCTGCTGAGTCACATATCCCTTCTGGCACTTACCTTCATTACAATTAATGAAGAAGAGTTGTAAACTGTAAATCCAGCCTTTAAACGACACTCCACAACAGATGGGGCACCCTTGCCTTCCATCGCGGAAATCGGCCCACACCTATAACAAGGGGTCATGCTATGCCGACCTTTAGCAGTATAAGACAGTCGGTATATGTATCACTTTTACATTTTCTGTGTCTTGTACACGAATATATTATATGACGAGTAATATTACTCTGACTACTGAACTTGAGAAAGTGCTGGAAATAGTCCCATGAAAACTTTTCTTCAGTGGAAATAATGCATTACTACTCCCGCCGAAATTAAGTGGGTCGAGAAAGGAAAAGTACAATTTAAATTGGAAAGAAAAACTTTGTCTTTCGACCCTTCAACGGCCCTAAAATAATAATAAAAATTGGGCGGAGTATATTTTTTCTTCCCCCGCAGCCCTTTCGGAATTCTCACAGTTTGGATTATATACCCCCCCCCCCATCCCCCCAAGAGGTGGCTATTACTCGAGAAGTGTTTAGGGGGGATCCGGTCGGAATTGGATTAGTTTTTCTCGCCTCAGCCGTCGACAAGAGAGAGAGAACAGCGAATGTAAATATTTCTGTTGAATACAATTAAAGGGAGAGGGGCGCTATTAAGTAAGAGGTGAGTTGGGGGGGCTGAAATATTATCATAAGGATGAACACCTCAAGGCAGGAGTCACCCTCCCAGATCTGCTTGATCCCGGCAGCAAACATGCGGTCTGTCTGAGGGACTGTAGTACGCGTCAATATTTGCACAGCTCGGAGCCTTTGTTGCACCCTAGAGCCCTATTGTAGCGGGTCGTTAGCGGGATCAAACAGTCACGGCTTAGGCAACGCACTATTTAATAATTATTTGGCTCTAAATATACAAAATGAGAGCTCATTGTTAGCCGTTAACATATATAAATATTAATTCCAAAATTAATCTTTTTCAAAAGACTTTTGTAATAAAGGTCCGATAAAACCCAAACATATAATAGATAGCATTAATCAGGAATCGAATATCTTTAATTCGATCAATGCGACAAATTTTTTTTTTATTCCTGTTTAATTTGTCAATTATAGTATAAAACTTAATAATACTGTACAAGCAAATTGTATTTCTTCAAATAAAGATCTTTATACTTTATTAATCACAATGAAAAACAGTTGTTGAGCTTAAGTGTAATCTAGCGAGGAGGTACCAGATATTACAACATCAACGTTGGTAGATCAATAGTTATTTTATATATGATTGAAATCACGTTCATTCGTCATTGTTGATAATTATGTCTCAAGTTTCATTTTCAAAAATTAAATTGACTTTAAAATAATACTTCAAAAGTGAGCTGGTAGTATTCAAATCTGGTTTTGGCACGAGCGAGCCCTGCCTAGGCCGTACGGAGAATTACAGGCGAGAAATGGCGGCTATTGGAATCCGCTTAGCAAAAAGTCCATTTGAAGCATCACCAACGCCCGCTTCTCGGCTTTGCTTCGCTAAATTATTAATTAATGTTCCTTAGCCTACATCAATGGCATCATTTCGACGAAACTCGTCGGGTTGTTCGGGTATTATCGTCCGGCATATCACACACACACACACACTGCATTAGAAATTCAATTAAGCTATTTCCCGCGCAATAACAGTGTCTGCCCACACATCTATAACACGCAAATATATTAATTTGTGGACGAACTTTCTTGTTGGCGAATACATGATCATCCTAATGTACAATAATGCAATTTATCTTATTTGTAATTTATCTCGTTCTCCGTGTCAATTAACTTCTTGGAATTCTTCCTTCATCCCAGGAGAGTTAGTCGAGTCTTTGGTACGTAATGCATTCCAGATACCTTTTTATCGTATCTACTAGGGTATTCGGGTCGGTGTCAGTTCAGACATAGTTCGGTTCACATCAACAGTGTTAAATATATAATAAAAAATAAATATATAATATATAATAAACGATTGCAGCAAGAAAGAAAAAATCATCAAACTAGAGAGACTACGTTTTGCAACCAGTAACGTATATAACAAGCAAAATCTGTCCACTAGAGCGAAAATAAGAAACTACAACACAGTAGTTAAACCGGTAATATTATATGGGACGGAAACATCATGCCTTTCCAATCTAGAGAAACTACTGAGAATAGAACGAAGAATCCTAAGGATCTACGGCCCCAAAAAGACACAAGAAGGATACAGACTGAGATCCAACCAAGAAATCTACAAAGACTGAAATTCCACGGACATATGGTAAGAATGGCCCCGGAAAGACTAAAAAAGGAAATATTCCAGAAAATCCGAGGATACAAAAGCTCAAGGGGATACACCAAGCAGATGAAGGAAGAAACTGAAAGACTAGGAATAACGGACCAGGATTGTCAGAGAAAGATATAGGAAAAGACTAAGGGAAATCAAGGTTCTTGTGGGAAAGAAAAAATCGAAAAAGGGAGTCGCGTGGACACAAGAAAGGAAACAAGAGCACACAGAAATAATGAGGGAAAAATGGAAGGAAAGGAAAAACAAAAACAAGAAAAGAACCGAACGTAATGATATTCGCGTGGTCTTTAAGGACTTTCCGTGGGGGAAAAAATCGATTGCAGCTACTCAAAATAGTCTAATCGATTCTGTAGTACTGCCAATTTGAAACTTATTTTTTTATTTAATGCCTACATTTTAACTTGATGGATAAGCGAGCGATATGTTTGATTTGGTAGGAAATATTTTTCACGTAGAAGGTGTAGTTATAATAATCTTCCTTAGACTAGAATAATAAATGTTAATAGTTCCCAATCCATTCAAACTCATCAGAAGTTCTTCGCATTTCGATGAGCGAATCTGCAGGGCCAGAAAAAGTAACTGGGTCATGTTTTGCCACTTTTAAACTTAGTAATTTTGAAAAGCTGGCATTATGAGGTGGATTAGGACGTGTCGTTGAATCTTCACGGAAGCTGGGTAACTTTGAAGCCACGTTTGAATTGGTATGTCAAAGTATTGGAAATGGTGGACCATAAGTATCCCATAGCGTAACTACTTATACTTAGAGAACGACCTATGATACCTAACAGAAACCTTCAAGGAAGTGCAAGTCAAAAACTTGCTTGAGACGCTCTGCATGGGTCTCAAGAGAGTGAAGTCCAGAATCAATGAAATCCTATACAGATCCTATCGCATTAATCTTGAGAGAGAACTTCCCTCACCATCTCCATACAGCATCCACTATAGCAGCGTGCAGTTGAATGCCGACACACATCTTATTTTAAATATTCACGTTCCATTCGAATTCCCGAAATTGTCAACTGTGACTATCCAGAAAACGCCTAGTAAAACTGCTAACGCAGAACGCCTTTGGGTTCCGGACGGTTTTCGCCTACCCTCAGATACCGAGTGTGAAATCGTGGTCATTACAAGACCACACAAACTACCTACCCTATACCTCTTCTCCTGAACATAGTGCATTGTCGGGGCACATACCTATCAAATATGGAGTCAGATAGTAAGACCCGTCATGAAACAATTGTCCAGGCCATAGCCTAATCAACCCTTCGTCACCAGGGCTAGGGTAACTAGGCACCCCCCTCGGGACGACTCGACAATATATATATATATTTCATTTTGGTTTACTGACAGTGTATGTATTCAATTTATAAACCACCCTATTATACAGTCCACAATTTTTTAACCTTTCCTAAAATAATTTAAAGTTAAATTTTAATTTTGCTTTTATTTCCTTATGGCTTGAAGTAAGCAGCATTCACCAACAATTCTCTGCATAAAAACATAGTATGTGTGATATCAAACTGTTTTGATGTTATGTCAGGCTCGATTTTTATGTGATTGTAGCGACCGCTAACTACATAAGATAAATCACCCTATACTCTATTGCATATATATTGTAAGCAAAAGTAAAATAACATGAACTAAATGTATTAATAACAAATATAAATCATTGTAAATGTGTTAAGCAATAAAAGACGGGGACCAAGCAAGTAACCTGAGGAGGGTCAGCAGCTGGCAGTCATAAACATAACAACCTGAGGCCTCTCTACCTCCGGGGGTAGGTAATTAGGCGTCGGTCACGTTCCTCGCGACAGGTGTGAAAACCAACCACCGGCCTAGGCAACTTCGCAGCCTCCCGGCAGGAAGTAGAGAGGATACTTAATCCAGGGCTCCTGGCCCGGTAAATCAGTCTCTTAGTCTCCTCGTCAGTCGCCTGGCGAGTCTCTCGCGACCTTTACTCGGTGACGCTTGCTTGGCTTCTGCTTGAACTCTGAAAACTTGACTAATTCTTTATGAAACTTCTGTACCTCCTCTCTTGAACATAGTGCATTGTCGGGGCACATACCTATCATAAAATAGAGTTAGATAGTAACGCCGTCGTGGAACGATTGTCCAGGTTATTAACTCGAACAATCCGCACTTGTCCCCAGAGCTAGGGTGATCAGGCACCTTCCTAGTGACGACCCGACAGTTATAAATGCCCTAAATACAAATTTCAATAGATTAAATCAATTCTTCAGAATGTCCAACTGACTTTAATTGAGTACCACTCTTTACTCCGATGTTTTTGTTTAATTCTCTCACCGCAGGAAGACAGAGACTTGGGCAAGTATGGCCATTATGGGCTGAGCGATGAGACAAAAGCCCAGTTATCCGGCCAGCAGATAGAGGCAGGGGTCGGACAGATGTTGCCGGAGTTAATTAATTACGGTTAGATTTGAGGCTGGGCACGAAACGCTTTATTGTCCGTGAATGATTTCCAGCCTCTGCGGTCAGAATGGAAACGAACCATTGTACTTCCGGCGGATTTGAGATAGTAGCTAGTTAGGAGTCCATTGTAACATCAGCTGTTCCAAATATCGATCAGCTGATTTTTTCCTCTGTTCCAAGACAGCTCCTTACTACCTTCTTGTAGAAACCTAAAAAAAAGCCGTAAAGATGCGAGCGTTGAAAATAAGTTAATTCAATTTATGAACGGAAAAAGTTTCGACATTCTATACATGTCCGCATCAGATAACAATAAAACATAGCAGGTGTTTAACATGATTCGGAATATCCAGTAACAAAATGTTGCACATCATGGAGCCTTGTTCAGTAGAATATTTTCCCTCCATTAACATAATATTACGAAGTTTGATTACTCATATTGGAAAGACAATTTATTAGTCCTGGCCTAATTATGAATATTTATATTAACACGGGAACAGAAATACATTTGTAATTTTAACAGGAACTTTAATCCAAACAAAAAGTTCATGAAATTGTATAGTAACCTGTCCAACCACCCTAATCCTCTAGCACAGCCATACATCCCTAAAATCCTCATCGGAGACTTAAACGGCAGTGACCTGCTGTAAATGCGTGACAGTGGGAGTCCTGGCAATGGCCTGTTTCTCCAATCATGTCCTGAGCGTATGTGGCTCTAGCGCTCTTCGTCAGCCACCACTGGGTCCTATCCGGTAGCACCACTGACGTAGGGGCATGGGGGACATCAAAGACTCCTTTCGTACGCGAGGGAGGTGACCATGTGGATTTGGTAGGTCTCTGGGGTGTTTGTAAATACTGTATGAATGAGCAAGTGAATGAAAATTGTAAATATGAATAAGAACATGTATTACAATTACTTATTGCCCAATAAAGAAGCCAAAAAAAAAATCTAAAAAAGTTGAACCGTATGAAATTCGTCCCTTGCTAATGCGTGGCGACCCTATATAGAGATGTGTTACGTGTATATTTAAAAGGTATTTTAATGTCATAAGTTTGGATCCAGGAGTGATTATAAAATAGTCTACCAAGCGTAGTCAAAGCCTTCTTCAACGTAGAGAAATTATAAAAAAAACATTGTATTTCGTAAGCTATCCAGTCATAATGTTTTCAAGATGTAATCAATACAAACATGTTCATTTTTTCAGCCTGGATTCAATACTTGTTTCTTGTTTTCTAGCATCTCTCCAGCGAGAATTCTTAGGAGAGCCGGGAATTGAACAGGGAAAAAATGAATGAAATGCCCCGCGGATATGAATTATTTTCCCCGAATCCCGTCCCGGGAACGCGTATATTAAAATAACCGTAGAAAGCAAAGTGTAATAAGCCGGTTCTTTTTCTGTAAAGCCCCTGTTACAGGCCAGTGTTCAAGTTGTAAGGAAGCATCGAGGAGAAAGAGTTCCATTCAAGCACGACGTCCAATTGAACGTTTGCTTTTCGTGTTTTGTCGTCGTTTTCAATCAGAACTTTTTACGACATATTTTTTTTTTCCTGTTGAGACTGTCTCGGATTAATCTGGTGGGGCCCTGGGGCCAACAAAAGCCGGGCTGTCAGGGCTTGAGGGAGCAAAAGGCAGCGTCAGTGTCCTGCAACGGCCAATCCTTATTTCGGAGGGCACTTCTTACTCACGCCACATTTTTTTCTTCTGGCTTCAGATCGACTAATAACTCCAAACAAGCCAATAACATGGAAAAAATCAGCACAATTTGTTACTAAAAATAAATATAATGTTTTCCTTCAAACTTTATGTATTTAAACAGTTTCCAAATACTACGTACAAAAAATAAAGGCAATACAATTTGTTAGACACATGACTAGCTCACTCTATTTTTTATCGAACGAGCCGTAAATACTGCTATTTGAGTTAAACTAATGACACATAAATGTGTCCTCCGGCTCTACCCCACTATATACCAACTTAACTGACAATAGAGTTAAACCTTCGAGTTAAAGAACGCTGACCTGCACCCGTTGCTTGGTGAGCCATCGGTGTATGTGTTCATCTACTGGAGACACATGAAGTTTTTTGACTCAAAGTTGCAGCACCTAACCAACCCAGTGTTTAACAGTATGGCCCCACCACCCCTCCAGCATCGATGACAACAGACTGTTGGGGAAAAACTAGGTTAAGAATTAGTATGTATGTTAGTTTGAGGTTTGATAAAAAAGGTGAGCCCCATCACCTTTATTAAAGTCAGTTCAGTCCAGTCACGTATAATGTATATCATTATACTTGTTTATCCCATTATATAATTTTATATAAAACATCATAACCTGTATATAATGTAGCGAAACTACAGGAAATACAGAATTAAATCGTAAATAGACTCACCTGAGAATCTATTTACAATTCAATGAATTATTAATTTAATCAACACTAATTAACTTAATTCACGTTAATTAGTTTAATTAACATATTATAATTGTACTATATATCTATGTAAATTTTAAGGGGCTATGGAAAAAAAAATACTGGTATTTCCAATTTTTTTTCATTTTCTTTATTTGTCCAGATGTTTGGCAGGTATGTTTTTTTTCACTATTGTTTATTTAGCTGGTAGTATTATCTTGTATATATGAAATACAAGGCTTTCTTTTATGTTGCATATTGTATTTTTCTGAGTTGTTTAATAATCGATTCATATACTCAAGTGTAATTTAATATCGGTTTCTTCTATCATTCATAGGGACGTGGTGATCCCAGAATTTTTGTTATGTATTAAAAAAAAAAAGTTCAGAGCAGACTATGAGAGCCCAACACAAAAATCTACTTAATGTCACTAAGCAAAATTGCACCAGTAGAAGACAGCCTGACACGGGGATTTGTAGCAGACTAGACCACATACAATAAGCTGTTTTGTAGTCAAGTGCTACAATATGACAAACGTTTTGCAGCTTTCAATAAATAAATAGAACGAAAAGCAAGTTGGTAGGATGATCGATCCTATACGGGGCTAAATTCACCTTAGAAGTGCTTACTTAGAAATATTTAAACACAGAAACAGTTTCGTAGGCCCCTTGAAATTTTCAAAATATAAACATCGTATGATTTTCACAGGGAGGACTGTATTGTTTTTAGTGACATATATGATCCAGTGTTTAGTTTGTACAAATTGATCAATGGTTAATATGAGCCGTTTGAATAAAATATATTTTGTTCCATGTTCACACCGAACATTTCAAATTTAGTTTTAATTTTTATGCTTTGTTTATAGCAACCTCTAAGGCTAATATGACTTGAAATGGCTGAAAATTAAAAATTTTACTAAATTCTAGCCAAAAATACATGTCAAATATAGTCGTTAGCGGCCTAGGACTATTGAAATTCAAATATTTAACGATGAAGTGTTGGCCTAAGTTGATTATTTCTTCTGGAAGCACTTCCTTATACCTTATAGGATTCAATATAATATCATCACAAAACTAAAAACTTCACCACCATGCCAGTAATCCGTTTAGGTTTACCAGTTTTGAAACGCCCGTTCAAAGAAGTTAGTTGCCTCACCGCTTCTCTCTCTCGTGGACGCACAGCTGACACATCTACTTTATCAGGGGAAAAAAGATTTCTTGAAATTTAATATAAAACATCGAAGTAAGAGAAAAGAGACTTTTAGTCAACCTCAGCTCGAGGAGAGATCAGGTTCAAACAGCAACGTAATTGATTCGTCCCTGTAACTTAGGGGTAGCAACTTTTTAATATAACTAATACTAACTTTTTGTTTTTCAATTTCGAGTTAAGAGGAGTTCTCAATAGTCGCCTGTGAATAGAACTCCAGTGTTCTTTCCCTATTGCTAAAACAGTCAGAGCAGGAGAATTAACTAGAAAAATAAAAAATATAATACCTAAGCAAAAAAAAATTGATTATTTTTTTAAACCTATAACATTATTATTGTTCATAAACTAAAAAAATATAAAATAAAAAACTATGAAAAAAATTGTATAGTAACATTAATGTATAGTTGTCACCTTAACACTGATGCTAAAATAAACTATAATATCATAATAAAAAAATACTACAAAAACAAAATGACAATAACAATCAAAAATAAAGTGTAAACCTCTATAGGAATGATGAAATAATATATAGGATTATAAAATAAAAATTGTCCATAGTACCTATGGGAAACATAAAAACATCATAACATGCAGAAGACTGTACAATAAGACATTAAATAAAAACAATAAAATTAATACAAAAAACCAACAAACAATTGAGATACGTACTGCCACTAGCAAACATTTATTTTTATAAAGTAAACAATCAAATAAAAATAACTAATAAAAAAATAAAAGTTAGGAAACATAAAATAAAGAATGAGTGATATTTTTTTAATGATTAATCTTCCCCAGACTAAGAGCATCTCTTTGGATGGTGAGAAGGCTTTGGAGCTTTGTAGGGATGAAACATGGCGGGTATTGAGAGCTAGAGAATTCAATTAAACAATATAAAAATAATAATAATAAACTGTATCAATTGAATAAAATTCTGCACAACTAGTATTGCCATTAAAAGGAGGAAGTGAATCTTAAAATCAATTAGAGTCCTAAGATTTGAAAAAAAATTGAAACTTCTTCATTGTGATAAAGTTACAGTCTGCCTCATTGGGCAATAAATAATTGTGATAAATGTTCTCATTCATATCATATTTACAATTTTCATTCACTCGCTCATTTATACAGCATTTACAGACAGCATAGAGACCTCCTAAATCCACATAGTTGTCACCTCCCTCGCATGCAAAAGAGGAAGTGGAGTCTTAGGAAGTCCCACGCGCTCCTCCGTCAGCCACGTCACCAGATACGAGCCAGCGGAGGCTGACCAAGAGCGCGAGAGCCACATACGCTCATGACATGATTGCAGAAACTGGCCATTGCCAGGACTCCCATTTATAGTAGGTCACGAGGCCACTGCCGTTTTAGTATCACAGGAGAATTATAGGGATGAGTGGCGCAGTGTAATGACTGTGCTAGGGGAATAGGGTGAGGATAGGCTACTATGGAATTTCATGAACTTGGAAGGGATGGGTTCGAGAATGTAAGGTATATAAAGATCGTTATGAAGGGTTTTGTTGCTGACGTAATAAGGGGCATTTACTATTGTTCTCAGGACTTTTGATTGAAAGGATTGGACACGCTTGATGTTTGACTTTTTTGCTCGATGTAACTTCTAGTCCTTATGAACTGACCCCACCGCATCTATGGCAACAGACTGTCGGGTAAAATCCAGTTTCAGATTTTGTTCATATATGTAAATTAGTTTTAAGTTTTATGATTCATAAGGTGAGCCCCATCGCTTTATAAAAATGTATAGACAATGACTGTATAATGTACATTACACTTTTGTAACAATCTAAAATCACAGTGGGGAATTGTTAGAACTAAAATGCCAAGCTACAGTATATAATATTCTGCTATTGTAAATAGATTCATTTAGAATAGTATAGGATCTATATTGAATAATTTTTAATAACAAAGGGGTAAAAATAAAATAAACATGTTAATCATAAAGAATCATATACAAACTAGGCAGAAATCATTATGAACATCATTTCTAAGACAACTTGTTCAATTTTATCGTTGACTTCTTAATTGTGTCTTATTTATAGACTTCTTGCATTATTTATCTTCCATTAGTCCTGCACTGTTTTTTATGACATCTCCTTTTCATTGAAATATAACAGGGCTATACAGTTCTAATTGGTTTTGATTAAAATCGATATTTCTTAGTTATCGATCAATCACTGCTTTGTGAGAGAAAGTTGTTTTTCTTAGTTATATAGAGTTTTCATATAAATTTAAAAAAAATTAGAAACTTCACAGGCTTTGGCTGTGAATTGACCACTTTGCCAGGGAAATTTAGAAACGATATAAAGTTGCAATAAAAAAAACGAGTGCCACATATTTGTTTTTCGTCCTCAGATATTGCGCACATATAATTTACAATTTTCCTTTTCCAGAAGTGAATATATCGTGAGCCAAACTAGAAAAAGTGTGACTATAGTGATAATTGAAAAGACCTAAGTAAACAGATGATACAATGTTATCGAGTATAATGTATAGCCTATAGTGACTTGACACAATAACACATATATATAGAGAGAGGATGTGGGGCTGTAGGCTAGAGAAAAAAGCCGCAAGCTGCACGACTGTGTCGAACGGTATTGGAGCAATGGCCCGTGACCCGGCACATCTGTCCCTCACTCCATCTCCCCGTCGCTGATCGCTCACTTACTTGTAAATACTATATATTGCTATACTATTGTAAATACTATATATTGCCAATTCACTTTAGTCTATTTCGTAGTCTAAGCGAGCTATATTCAAAGGAAAAGAAGAGTTTTCACCAAAAATAAAAAAATTGTTATACATTAGGTCTAATATAAATAAAGTACCAAATCTCTGAGTTGTAAACAGAGATAAACCTTAACGTGATCACGTTGGCAAGAAAGTGATTTCGGTTTCCACCAGTAGATAGCGTTATGCTTGTTTCGTTATTCTTTTGTCAATGTTAGAATTTTTTTCTTTTGAGATTTGGTAGTCGATACCTTTAGGCTGCTATAGAAACAAAATCCGTGTAATTTTGTTTACAACTGTCAGTTTACGGTCAGTTTTAACATGGAGTGCAAAAATAAGCATTTTCGACACATTTTACTTTTTTATTTTCATAAAGGCAAGAAAGCGACTGAGGCTCACATAGAGATATGTGAAGTTTATGGCGTTGATTGTTTGAACAGAACGCACGTGTCAGACTTGGTTTAAAAAATTCCGTTCTGGAGATGACCAACGCTATACAGAACCTAATTACGGTATAGAACGTAAAACTGAGAAAACAACAAAATTCCGTTTAGGATTCTATAGAAATGTCGGTTTTGCCCGACTACCGATTGACCATTCGAAATACTAGCCTTCTGCCAATTTTCCCTTGACCCTGCGATACCGCTGATTGGGCATTGAGCGATCACGGCATTCATTAGCCCTTTGTACGCCGCGATCACGGGCACTGACTAGAGCAGATGTGTGACATCGCCATAGTGGCCCCCATTGTGGCGAAGATTGAGCACAGCCTGTCAGGTCTGGGAGATCGCATCTGCGGAGGAAATCATACATCTCATAAATATGTCATAGGAGATTCTAATTAGCTAATGTTTGCATTATAATACATTATATTTGTACATACGACAGTTGTATACACAGAAGCCACCCCCCCCCTGCTTAATGTACTGCATTATAGAAGACCGATGGACGAAGAAATGGTAATGTAATTAAAAATATTGCGAGTAATACGCATGAGGGTGCAAATGTCACAAATAGCAATCTCTATTCTTTGCCAAAACCGTGTTTGGTAGTGATGAACCTTTTTTTGCCAAGTAGAAAAAAAAATAAGATTTTTCTGACTGACCGGTGGTTTCCTGCAATAAACAACAAAGATACTACAAGAGGACAAGATAAAATAGAAATGATAGCCATCTAAATACCAACAGTTAAAACTTATATCTGCGTTGAGTCAAGAAGAACTTAAAATGGGAGATTGTAATATTGAGGAATATAATTCCAAATGTTGGATACTCAGGCCAGGAACAGTTGATAAAAGAATGTTGGATGTGATTGGGTTTATACACGACCCAATGTTTAACACTATTACCCCACCACCCCTACCACATCGATGGCAACAGACTGTCAGGTAAAATTCAGTTTCAGATTTTGTTTGTTGTATGTATGTTAGTTTTAAGTTTTATGATTGATAAGGTAAGCGCCTTAACTTTATAAAAATGCATCGACAATGAATGTATAATGTACATTACACTTTTGTAACAATCTAAAATCAAAGTGGGGAATTGTTAGAACTTGTAAAAAATGCCAAGCTGAAAAACTTTGTTAAGAATTAGTATGTAAGTTAGTTTGAGGTTTGATAAAAAAGGTGAGCCCCATCACCTTTATTAGTCAGTTTAGTCCAGTCACGTATAATGTTTATCATTATACTAGTTTATCCCATTATATAATTTTTATAAAATAAAAAAACCTGAATATAATGTTATACATTTTGTTTATTTTCTTGTTTTAATTCTTTAAAATTTTGTTTATTTTCTTGTTTTAATTGTAATAATAAATTTGCTTCAAGTTTTAAATTATTTTGTTCACATTCTTGTTTTAATTCTAATAAATTTTGTTTATTTTCTTCCTTTACCTGTAGGGAGAAAAAAACGTAAAACTGACAGCTGTTAGCTGAGAAGTCACTAGAAGAGAGAGAAAACTGTGCTGAAAAGGACAAAGTTGAAAGGAAAGAACCTTGTGGTACGTGCCTCGTAAGATTTAATGGTGGGGGTTATGTTCATACTAACATCCTTCTGAAACAGCTACCACGGAAGGGGATATCCCACATAGTGAACATCTTAAACTCCTCACTGCGACTACACTATTTTCCCCAGACGTGGAAGCATGCCGTCGTCGTCCTACTGTTGAAACCGGCCAAGAATGGGTATGAGCCCCATCACCTTTATTGGTCAGTTCAGCCCTTCCATGCGTAATGTTTATCATTATACTGGTTTATCCCATTATATAATTTTTATAAAATAAACAAACCGGCCGAGAATGGGTATGAGCCAGCTCACTACAGGCCCATCAGCCTGCTGACCCAGTTGTCAAAAATCTATGAGAGGATTCTCTACGATCATCTCACCAGGCACTGTGACGCTCAAGACATCATTCCACCTCAACAGACCGGCTTCACTAAAGGACTTAGCTCGGACTGCAACCTTGTAAAACTGCAGCGGCACGTTGCAACGAACATGCGCCACAACAGAGTCACTGCGATGATCTCCCTTGACTGTACGAAAGCATTCGACTCTGTAGATCATCGTACTCTCCTGCGACGCCTGAACGAGCAAGAATTTCGTTCACAACTCCAGAACATCATGTCCTCCTACCTAGCAGGCAGAACATTTTCTGTGCGAATAGGAGCCGTCTTAACCACCAGAAGAGATTTCGTGGTCGGAGTTCCCCAAGGGTCGATGCTGGGGCAGCACCCGAAAAGGGGTATGCCACAGTGCCGTTCGCAGGATGTTGTTCTGGAAGCTCTGGAGGCGAGTTATGGTGCTGGCATGTAGGAATTTAAAGAGTGGTGTCCCAAACAGTAGAGCTGGCCTCAGGACGCTCTTGTATATGAGGAGTTTCAGTCGAAGGGATAGGGCCTGGCTGGTGATGAGATGCTGGAGAGAGTAGTAAGTTCTGCGGACACGTTTTAATTTCTTTTGCAAGTGTGTGCCGAACGTCATGTGCCTGCCTAGGTTGATGCCCAGGTAGCAGATGCTGTTGGCTAATTTACATTGAGTCCCATCTATGGTAAAGCTGGGTGGACGATTCTTTTTCCCATGCTGGAAAGAGAAGATGATCCCCTGAGTCTTGGCTGGGTTCACTTGAATGTGGACAGCTCGCAGCCTGTCGGCGATTAATTGGCTAGCGCCCTCTGCAGCCTTTAGAGCTTTCGTTGGGTTGAGGCTGGTGCTGTAGACCCCTATGTCGTCCGCATATGCCGCTACCTCACAATTGGAGTATGAAGCTCCTACTATATGCGCGGTCTATATGTTGAAGAGTAGGGGTCCCAGCATCGACCCTTGGGGAACTCCGACCACGAAATCTCTTCTGGTGGTTAAGACGGCTCCTATTCACACAGAAAATGTTCTGCCTGCTAGGTAGGAGGACATGATGTTCTGGAGTTGTGAACGAAATTCTTGCTCGTTCAGGCGTCGCAGGAGAGTACGATGATCTACAGAGTCGAATGCTTTCGTACAGTCAAGGGAGATCATCGCAGTGACTCTGTTGTGGCGCATGTGCGTTGCAACGTGCCGCTGCAGTTTTACAAGGTTGCAGTCCGAACTAAGTCCTTTGGTGAAGCCGGTCTGTTGAGGTGGAATGATGTCTTGAGCGTCACAGTGTCTGGGGAGATGATCGTAGAGAATCCTCTCGTAGATTTTTGACAACTGGGTCAGCAGACTGGTGGGCCTGTAGTGAGCTGGCTCATACCCATTCTTGGCCGGTTTCAACAGTGGGACGACAACGGCATGCCTCCACGTCTGGGGAAAATAGTGTAGTCGCAGTGAGGAGTTTAAGATGTTCACTATGTGGGATATCCCCTTCCGTGGTAGCTGTTTCAGAAGGATGTTAGTATGAACATAACCCCCACCATTAAATCTTACGAGGCACGTACCACAAGGTTCTTTCCTTTCAACTTTGTCCTTTTCAGCACAGTTTTCTCTCTCTTCTAGTGACTTCTCAGCTAACAGCTGTCAGTTTTACGTTTTTTTCTCCCTACAGGTAAAGGAAGAAAATAAACAAAATTTATTAGAAAATAAAAAAAACTTGTAGGAAGAGACACTGGGACGTTATTTACAGAATACAGTTAATCAAATCCCCACGGATAGGTTAATTAGGGATTCTCCAGTTTGATAAAACCCACAATCGCCCTAAAACCTGGGACCTGGGGCGATTATTTGAAACTTGGCTGATGTGTCTCCAAATATAAAATTTGCCCAAACTATCACCATTAAAACTTTTTTCAGCCCTACAATCAGTCGTTTAAATATTAATTGAGTGGATTTATCTACCAATGTCTTTTTGATAGGTGCTGAACTTTATGAAAGTTTCGAAAGTGTTCCGACTTAACATAATGTGGCCTTCCGATACTTAAGACAGGCCTTCGATAAAAAGACAGGTCTTTTTGGGAATAGCGACCCCTGATTGTTTTTAGTCATTTTTCTAGTCTATTATCTGTAAATGAAAGGTTCAGGGAAAGTGTTTAGGAAAAAACATTTTAGTGTTTGAACATATCTATTCGAGTGGCAACAAATTTAAAATGCCATTTATTAATTGATTGAACAAATTATTACCGCTATTTCTGTTGTGCCATAAAATTTCACACAAATATGATTCTATCAAACTTCTTCTTGTACCATGTTCTTTTTTGTTTCTTGCCTTTGCTTGTGCCCATAACGATTCAATTCGTTGGGTATGACTACCTGTGGTGGGAACTATGAAAGTTTGTGAATGATTCACAGTACAATGCTGGTAATTCATTCCTGGCATGTTAATAATGCGGGTGAAGGATGTCCACATGTCAGATATAATGGTTGTAACGGGGTGAATACATTCTGATATTGTTTTCAGTAGTGTTTCCGATGTACGGTCTGGCACGCAATACATGAAGCATTGCATATCTTCCCGACAAACACCTACGAAGACCCATTGATTAGGATAAATTCTACCAACGTGATTTTTGCGCCTAGAAAAACCCGATCCGTATATCTCAATTGTTTTTCCTGGCCCTCCGATCTTTCTAATTTTTTTTAATAAATGATCTACGTAAACTTCTTGAAACATATTTTTCCAATCTGTAATAGTATCGGTTTCTAATCCTTGTTCCTCTTGACAAAATTTAGTAGATGTATATTCTTTTGTCCAGCAGTATAGCAAAATAACAAATTTATTAAATGGCAAATTATTGTTTTCCAAAAATGTTCCTTTTCTTGCAGCCTCTCACGTTTCATCTTCATCTATCCTTTTCGCCTAGGTTAAGTTTCATTTGATGGCCATTAGAACACATTTTTTTACTATGCAATACCCCCTTAGATTGAAGAAACAAAACCACTTTTTCCTTCGTATCTACTTTAGCAGCTAAATCAAATAACGGCATGATGTTTCCCTTCAAGTTGACAAAACATTATCAGGTACCAAGGTTCACTAACACGGGTAAAAGTAAACATAAATATAGATAAAAACATTACAGGAAAGGTCTTCTTCTTCTTTGCCTCCCTCTTGTGCCGTGTTATCAGCGTCGAGGAGCCTCGATAAATTGGAGCCATCTCTCTCGGTCCCTACATAGCTGCTTCATCTGCTGGAGTGTTTTGCCTTTTTTCCCTCCAATCCTCTGGATGTTCTCCTGGTAGGAAATTCTGGGACGTCCTCTCGGTCTTTTCCCAGATGGTCGGGCTTCTGGAACTTTCTTTGGTTCTCCTTCATCTCCCATGCGGCACACGTGGCCAAACCACTTCAGCTGTCGGGATTTGAGTGTGGTGTTTAGTTCTGTCACCTCAAACTGTTCTCTTATTTGAACATTTCTGACGCAATCCCTTCTTGTCTTCCCAACCGCTCTCCTCAGAAACTTCATTTCTGCTGCAGTAATGGGACTGGCTTGCTTATCAAGCATTATCCAGCTTTCACTTCCATATGTAAGGGTCGGGAGATAAACCGATTTGTATATGTGCCGTTTAGTCTCCATAGCTACTTCTCAGTGTCCGATTATACTATTGGAGATCTGGTAGTAAATTTGATTGGCTTTAGCAATTCTATGGAATATCTCTGGGTCAATCTTACCAGAGGAACTTATAACGGTCCATAGGTAGGTAAACTCCGGCACCACTTCCAATACCTCTCCATTGCAGATCAGAGCGAGGTCTTCTTGATCTTCACGGTACAAAACCAGGGCTTTGCTCTTAGCGGTGTTAATGATCATCCCTTTACGGAGTAGCTCTTCCTGCCATTCTACAGGAAAGGTCAAAGGTGGCAAAATAACCAAAACAATGCTAGATATCATTGGGGTCCCTATTCCCCAAAACACTACCTACTGGTGGTTTATATTAAATATGTATGTTCTTACACCGACTTATAAAGATTTACTTAACACTGAACATAACAGAAAAAAAAAATCACAGATTTCGTTTGATCGTTTTGTTTTACAGATTCAGTTCTCAGTGACAGGTCACTAATTGCATTAGGGATTCAGAAGGAGGGAAGGTGGGCTCTAACGAGGAGGAACATTGCAGAGTGGGCGAATGTAATTCGCAGGTCGGGGATGGCAATTCTGCTGACCGTGAAGAACCCACGGCCAATCAGCGCGGACCTAATGTCAGGGTAGGGTGCTCTCCGCCAATGGGCTTGTCTCTTTCACCTTAGGGCTCTTTAGCACGCAGTAACTAACGAAGGGGCGATTGTCCAAATCCAAGCAGTTCACGGTGTATTTCATCGAGGAGCAAATATTATTGAAGCCAAGGGGTCGCAGGGATGGCTATGTAAGGAGTGCATCTCATCATTTCATGTCATCCCGAGTATTTTTAGGGGCTCATTGATTCTTTTCCCTAAATTAGCCACTCTTGTTGTTATCTGTGCGAAACTGACCACACTGCACTGGTATTTGCGAATCAGTCCTTTCTATAGAAATGCGATAACACACGAAGGTCCCATTAGACATGAAAAATACAGGCTTATTTATAAAACATAACCTACTGTAGCAAATCAATAAATTACTTGGTACCGATTGTAAACTTATCGACGTGACTATATCTATACAATGGAATCCCGATATTTCGTATCTCCGGCTAATTCGTACAAATTTGCAGGTCCCCAGAGAAAATCCCGGTAAGTGGTATAAAAGCGTTGCATTTAAGCCCCCTCGGTAATTCGTATTATTTTTATGCTCGAGGTCACTTAAAACGTCTTATAATACGCATTTTCAGCTTAAAAACCTCGTTAATTCGTAATGATTCAAGAAAGAGAAAAAGGACAGTGAGAGACCAGAGAGCAGAATGAGTGCGAGATAAATGTTTTCTATGAAATCCCATATGTAATTCGTACTCTTTTTACTGAAAGGAAATAAGGAAAGGAGAGAGGGAAAGTTTTAGGAATTGTACTAAGCTTTTCTTTCGTTTAAACAGTTCAGTCTCGTTTTCGTTATCGTTGTGACACGTTACCATGCCTCCGAAAAAAGTAGGCCTCTCTATTAAAGAGAAACAACAAATCATTAAGGCCGTGGCCAGTATCCAAGCGTTTTAATACGTTCCACGATCACATCAGTCCTGAAGAACAAGGACAAAATCACTTCCCAGACATCAAGCAGCAAAGTAAAACGCTTCAAGACTGGTGATTACCCACAACTTGAGAAGAGAACTTAAAAAAGTGGTTCGTGCAAGCAAGGAATTCAAATGTAGCAGTTGGAGGAAATATACAAAGGAATTGACAATACCTCACTCGTGTAGAGGTTTTTAAAAAAAAATCATATTTTGCTTGGCCGTTTTTAGTTGATGTCTAAATAAAACCGGTTCCATGACTATAAATCAAAACTCATTGAAAGTTAATTAGTAATTGAATTAATAGAAACATTAAGGATGTTAGTCATTAAAACTGCAACGGCAAACTCAAATGGCGTATTCGCGATGTTTTTGCAATCCCACTTGCAGGATGATATTTTCTATAAATATTATAATCGATTCTTCAAAGTCGCTGCCTTATTAATTAGAAAATAAAATTGTAAGAGTTCAACGTTATGATTGCTGATTGGCATTACTTTTTTTTGGTTTTAGTGGATTATTACCGCGAAACTCAATTATAATTAAACAATCATCTATATTTGTAATTAAGTAGAAATAATCAAAACTTTTGCTTTCTCAAGTGGGAATTGCGAATTCACAATATAATTGTATGCAAATGTCGTAATATTGTGTGGGTTAGAATGAAAACATTGTGTGATGTGCACAATGAAAGTAAATAAATACCATGGAAGATAATTAATGGAAACTGTGACAGATAGGCACGTTATTGGATCATGCAATTGCAGGAGCTTTTTTGTTATATTTCACCGAGAAGTGGGTATTTAATGGGCTTGTAAAGCGTTAAATTAAATATTATTGTTTATTTTTTTGTTTCAAAACATTTTATTGAATATAAACAGATTCCACAATATGGAATATTTACATACCCTGCTTATTATATTTAAAGTAGCGTAGCTACATTTTATATAATTTGTGAGGGCTACAAGAATTTGCTATGGTAGGCGTGTGAGCATAGAAAGTGATATGCCTCACCTTAAGTAGAGTTAATACTAACCAAAATCTAACTAACTAACTTAACCTAGTTCTCCCCCTCTGTTACCATCGATGTGGGAAGGGTGGTGGGGTCATAGTGTTAAACACTGGGTTTCTCAGGTAGAACAAGTAAAAGGGGCTTGAGCAGAACTGTATACCTGCCTAATGACTTCATGGCAGTCACTGATAGTTCCTGTCATTTTTAAGTGAGCAACCTCATCCCTCCAAGACCTCCCTACTTCCCAGAATCTTACCCTTTTCTTATACATATATGTCTCAGCTTTAGCCTCAGACCCCACTTGTGCCTAGATATCCCACCCAGTATGTAGTAACGTAACTCTTAATATTTGTACATACCAGTGTTTTGCTTGTACTTCATAATAAACTTTTCTTTCTTTTCTTTCTCTAATAAAAGACTCTCCTCTACAAAGATTATTTAACTGAAGGAAACGGTTGTGCGAGCAGAGAATGGAGTGGTTAAGGCGTACTGCTAAATATAAACTAATAATTTTTTGAGTGTAATCTTCGTGACCATAACGATATCCTATATCACTTGATGTGTCACAGGTGACCTATTTTTTTCCAATGCCGCACCCTTCTCAGCCTAGTCAAGGAACTTAATTTTCATCTGTACATCTCATATAGGCTAAGGGTACTATCTTACCCGGGTAGAAATACCAGGAACTTTATGATATTTAATCCATTAAAGCTAAAGTGGTACGTACATAAGTTTAGAGGCCTCTAAGAAAGATACTTATCAAGAGAATTAAGGGTTATCTATGCAATCACTCCCTTGTGTAAAATAAGGGCAGAATAATCTGGAGATAACACTTGCATAAACTTTAGCTTGAATTGTGGGTTTTTTTTAGGGGGGGGGCTGTGGGCTTTGAATACAACACAGTAAAGATGGACGAGTTATGACTCGTTATTAGAATAAATTTTAATTAGAGTTTTACAAATAACTAAATAAAATTCGCGACGAAATGAAGACGTAATATATAAACTTGTAGTGTACAATGTTGACCAACCGTTAAAATATTTTTTTAGATTGAAACTTCTTTATTATGATAAAATTTCAATCTGCCTCATTGGGCAATAAGTAATTGTGATAAATGTTCTCATTCATACCATATTTACAATCTGCATTCACTCGCTCATTCGTACAGTATTGACAAACAACGAAAGAAGAAGTGGAGTCTTGGGAAGTCCCCTACGCTCCTCCGTCAGCCGCGTCACCGGATACGAGCCAGTGGCGACTGACCAAGAGCGCGAGAGCCACATACGCTCAGGACATGATTGGAGAAACTGGCCATTGCTATGACTCCTACTGTTACGCATTTATAGCAGGTCACGAGGCCATTGCCGTTTTAGTTTCCGAGGAGGATTATATGGATGAGTGATGCAGTGCAATGACTGTCCTACGGGATTAGGGTGGTTGGATAGATTACTATGGAATTTCATAACCTTGGAAGGGATGAGTTCTAGAATGTATGGTATATTAAGATCATTATGAAGGGTTGTGTTGCTGACGTAATAAGGGGCATTTACCATTGTTCTCAGGACTTTCAATTGAAAGGATTGGATACGCTTGATGTTCGACTTTTTTGCTGTCCCCCGTAGCTCTATTCCGTATGTCCAGATTGGCTTAGGTATAACTTTGTAGATTAGATTGTCATCCTTGCACATATTATGTTTATTTTTTTTTGTAGCAATTTTTCAAGGTTTTTTTAAAATAAATTTTTATTGGAATTCATTGATTCGTTGATTTATCAACAACTTGTGTTGATACCGTCCCGTATAGGAACTCGAAGACTATACTGAGGTAAACAGACTGTTGTGCGCCTCGTTTGTTTGGACTAATGCCCCGGTAAACGGCCATTAAGAGAAGAAACGGCTGCCTCTCTCAAGATACACTGAGCAGCTATCTTGTCTTTCCGTCTGCAGGATTGTATAATCTATTCACCATGATAATATACTCCCTCAATACTTCGGAAAATCTATAGGATTGTTGCATTAGTTACTGTCTATGTTAACAATTTGCGAATGACTGACATTAACTAGTGAACTATTTTCATTAACCGTTCATTTTAATAGATGTTAAACATCAAAACATAAATAATGCCACAATCCATATTACACTGTTTAAGTGTTACGTCAGCAACAAAACCTTTTATAACGATCTTACATTCTTGAGCACATCCCTTCCAAGTTCATGAAATTCCATAGTAACCTATCCAACCACCCTTCTCTCCTAGCAGTGCACCACTCATCCCTATATTCCTCCTCGGAGACTGAAACGGCAGTGGCCTCGTGGCCTGCTATAAATGTGTGACAGTGGGAGTCCTGGCAATGGCCAGTTTCTCCAATCATGTCCTGAGCGTATGTGGCTCTCGCGCTCTTCTTCAGCCTCCACTGGCTCGTATCCAGTGACTCGGCTGACGGAGAAACGTAAGAGACTTCCCTAGACTTCACTTCCTCTTATGTGAGGGAGGTGACAACCATGTGGATTTAGGAGGTCTCTGGGCTGTTTGTGAATACTGTATGAATGAGCAAGAGAATGAAAATTGTAAATATGGTATGAATGAGAACATTAATCACAATTACTTATTGGCACAATGATGCAGATTGTAATTTTATCATAATAAAGTTGTTGTACTTATCTTTTTTGACTCAATCAAAAGACCAAATCTATCTCTTACAGAAGAGCGTAGCTGAAAACGTAATCTGCTCTCAGTAATGAATAAAATAAAATTAAAAAACGTTAGTACAATATGTTCGTAGATAACTTGACATGGGAACAAGTGTATTGTTGTAGTAATATACACAGCTGATAGTCAAGGCATTTTAGTCAATCTTAACAATCGTTGGTCATCGTCAACATCCCCAGACATATTATTTATCTTTACTCAGTGAGATTATAAATAAAATTGAGAGTGGATCTTCTCAAAAAATAAAAAATAAAGTGAAGAATTGGTAGGCCAGTGCCTAAACACTTTAATGCAAGTGGTGAGAGGGGAGACCCCTCGTTGAGTATAATAGGAAATTTATACAGGACAAGGAAAAGAAAATGAACTAAACTTAAAATGGGCGGAATCTTCTCAAGATCATTGAAGGAGGGGGTGCAAGATGGGCAGGGGGCTTCGTCCTAATGCATTTCAGGCTTCCTTCTGCCAATATCAAGCTCAACAATAGAAGATTTTTTTTTGGAATAAAGTTGAAGGAAAACAAAAAAACAACAGATTTTTCTTGTTATTAAAAAAATAAATTGTTAGATAGATTGCTATTGGATAATAAGATATAAAGACAAATAAAATAGCTAACAAAACAGTGAGCTCACCAGCTTTCTCAATGCACTATTTGAGTATAAAAATGGATAGGCATCTCCATTTCTCTACTCATTTTAGTAATAAAATAGAAAAAGTACGACAAAGGTCTTACCGGCTATCGCACTTGCTAACTTCACCTAACCTGTCGCTGCGTCTTAAATTGATGATATATAAATGTGTCCTCCGGCCAGCTCTGCTGCACGGTGCCCCGCTATTTACCCACTTGACTGGCAATACAGCCAAATGTCTCCAACACTTCCAGAATGGAATCATGCGAAAAGTGGTCCGACATACCTCTTTCGAGAGGTTGAAGAACGCTGACCTGCACCCGTTGCTTGGTGTGCCGTTGGTGGGTGAGTTCATCCGCCGGAGACACATTAAGTTTTTTGACTCGTTGCAGCACCTGACAAACCCAGTGTTTAACACTATGACCCCACCTCCCCTCCCGCATCGATGGCAACAGACTGTCGGGGAAAAATTAGGATAAGAATTAGTATGTAAGTTAGTTAGTTAATAAAAGTTGGTTGGCGAAAGATCCAGTGAATAAGGTGGGTGCTGCAAAATTTCATATTTTAATTTATTTTATTTTATTAAATTTATTACCCAGCTTATTTCGCTCGGTTAGTTCGTGCGGTATCCACTTATCCATTTTTTTCACCTTGCCAATTTCAGAAAGATGTCGCAATATTGTTGTATGGTCAACTTCCATTCTGGCAGCTAGTTCCCTTGAAGAAACAGTTAGATTCGTTTCCACCAATGCTTTCAGAGCATCATTTTTCACAGACGTTTCGGGTCTTCCACGCGGTTCATTTTTCAGGGAAAAATCACCAGACCGAAATTTTCCAAACCAACGCTGCACTTTTCGATTGTTCACAGTATTCTCCCCAAACGCCTTGGTTATATTGCGTGCAGCTTTTGCAGCATTATTACCAATTTTATACTTATATAAAAAGAAAATTACACGAATATCGGTTGAATTCATATCGGTGCAAAATTCAAAGCAAATAGCAAAAGGGAACACTTTTGAGAAAATCTTCTTTGCTGAAATGTGACTCTGGCTATGGACAGTACGACTATAAACCAGGTTATGTCAAAAACAAAGGCATAACCAAAACAGGAAGACAAACGTTCACATTTAAAGAAAATCCGACATAAGCAAGATTATTTACTCATTTTATATAATTATTTATTTAAATAGTGTTTTTATTTTCATTACCTACTATTAGGATATGTTTTCAAATATAACTATAACAAACCTATTCAAAATATACTATGAAAGTAATACAAATACTGTCATGTAAATATTTCTAAATCACCAATATTAAAGATCTAGAGAAATCACGTATCTGAAATGGCTCTATTCCTTGGCAAGAAGGAAGAGACACAGGACTAAGAGACAGCTGGCAATAGTAAAAAAAATATTGCGGCACGGACGAATACCGAGGCTAGGAAAGAGAATTATTAAAAAAAAACACAGAAGGGGTGGGTGGTGAAATGTGAGCGCTGAATCCAAAGTACCAGGGGTTGAGATTCGATTCCTGCCTCAGGCGGTTCAAACAAAACCGCTCATCTCCAAAACGAATTTCGATCACGTAGTTCTAACGCGTCGAACCTGCCCTGTGCCTTCCTCTCCCTGCTCAGGGAATCGCACGTAAATCACAGACTCCTCTCTCTATAGACTACACGAATCCCACTCCTTACGTGTCTCCTAGGGCCTACCTCCAATGAATCATGCACAGCACCTTTGTGAATATCGACAAAATGTCCTTGTGGGGATTCATAATGACAAAAACATTTTTGAGAGTATTTAAGTTCGACTTTTAAGACTGTCCCAATAATAATAGATACTATAAATTAAACTTTGAGAATAAAAAAATCAGTTTGATATTGATGATCACCATTCAACAAACGGAAATGGAAACTGGAATGAAGAAGAGTACGACTGATTGAGGAAGAGGAAACAGAAAAGAGCAATATACAAAATGAAAACAGGAAAAGCGCCAGGAAGGGATGGTATAGTAAGGTATAAGTCCTTTTTCAGAAAGCCTGGGACAAAAAAGGATCGGGAATATAATATTATAATACCAATTCACAAGACAGGATGTCAAGCAGAATGCTCTAACTACAGACCCATATGCCTCTCACCAGCTGCGTACAAGCTACATACATCCATATTGGAGGGTCGCTTAAGACCACTGGTTGAGCACCTAATAGGAAAAGAGCAAGCTGGGTTCAGACCCGGGCGTCAAACCCATGACCATCTCATTAAGAAATATCTTACAGAAATCCTGGGACTTGCATAAAGATATGTACCTGGCTTTTCTTGACCTCAAATCTGCTTTGACTCGGTTCCACGAGATGAAATATGGGAAGCTTTCAGAGCGAAGAATGTTCCCAGAAACCTGTCAGAGGCGATTAAATCTATATATCAAGAGCCAAAAGGAATAGTCAGGCTGAATGGGCTAGAATCAAATTATTTCAATATTGCAAAGGGGGTCAAACAAGGAGACAGCTTGAGTCTTTTGCTGTTCCTGTTGCTCATAGAAGAAGTGGCATCCATTTGTAAGAGAATAACGGACAGGACATTCCTGGGACGTAGGAATCTTAACCCTGTGGTGATACAGCTTCTCCTCTACGCCGGCGACGTGGTATTGATTACGGACTCTGAGGAAACGTTGCAGCTGGCAGTTGTGGAATGAATCAAAATGAAATTTCTGCGAAGGACGATCGGAAAAACAAGGAGAGACCTAGTTCGCAATGAAAGGATTCGTCAGGAACTGCAGATAGGCCCACTGAAAGAGCTCATAGAAACTCGTCAGATAAAGTGTTATCGGCCATGTTATCAGGATGGACGACCACAGAGATCCTCTAAAGACCATGGAATATGTCCAAGATGGCAGAAGACCTAGGGTTCCCCCTAGGATGTCCTGTCTCAGCTACATTGAACGACTCTGTAAGGCGAAGGGGAAGGACCTCCGACAGGCGAGAAACCTAGCTGGAAATAGGGAAGAATGGAATTTCCAAAAATGGTTCCTCTACGCTGAGAGGCACTAAAGAGGGAAGCTAAAGAAAAAGAAGAAGATAATCAAAAATAGATTTCGTAATGACGATTGAATAAATTTCAAAATGCGAGTATTTTTTTTGAAAATGGTACATGAACAGAATAGCTGTTTTTAGTTAAAATATATATATTTTCCCCTCATAGCCCCTTTAAATTTACAGACAATTATATGAAATTATAGATCCTGATGCGAATCTATTTACAATTTGTTTTTGTTTTTCCTGTAGTGCACTTACATTATATACAGGTTTTGTTATTTTATAAAGATTATATAATGGAATAAACAAATATAATAATTATATGTGACTGGACTGAACTGACTAATAAAGTTGATGGGGCTCACCTTGAAATAAAATATAACTCACTTCATGATTGATGTGACAGACTTTAAGTAGTTTAAAGTTGAGTTAAGTTTAGTAAGAGGGGCTATACTTTCAAACTAGTAATGGGATCATCATTGTCCTTTCTTGCAAACTCATTATGCATGAATCAAAATGATACAACAGAACTGAAATATGAAAAATGCATCAATATGGATTGTGATGATAAACTGCTGCCATATGTACAATTGCCAGAAGATTGAGAAAAAAGAGAAAAAAGATCCGTTTTACAAACTTTAATTTTTTCCAACTCGCAGCTCTAATACTTCTTCGTGAATTCATGTTTTTTTTCTTTTTTATGACCACTAACAAAAATAGTGATTTGGTATATTTTTTCTGCTACCCCTAGGCAAACACAAGTTCGTGATCACGAGTTATGCCACGAAAAATAAAATTTTGAGCGTAGTAAGTTTTTCTTGAATGTAAAAAGAAGTAGAAAGAATCACATTTGAAAGACTCACTTCAATTTCCCTGCAATAGGAATCATGTGGAGCACATACAATTTTTTTTTTCAAATGTTATTAACATCATAAATTCTCACTTAAATCGTTATTAATTCTTTATTTTTTTACAGCTTCAAACAAAAATAAAAAGGAAATTAAACACTCCCTACCACTAAAATAATAAATGTTTCTATTTTTTAATTTAGTTTCATGGAGCTATGGAACAGGAGCTACCTATGCATGTTTTGAATAAGCGCTACTTTTTGAGCACTCACAATTGACCTGAAATTTGAAAACCAAAAAGAAATATAACCTCTTACGCTGAATTTTAAAAGTTTCTCAAACTAATTTTCAGATGCTATTTAAGATTAAAGTTTGTTTTAAAATTGTTAAATTTACATAAGAAAATTACATATTCTTATAGGACGTGGTTAAACAAAAAAAATGTAAAATATTTAAAAAAAAAAAACATTTCGGGAGACTGCATTGGGATTCGAGTAGTTAATATTGCTTAGGTCTATTATAGTTTTTTATTCATGAAAATGCGAAATGTTATTTTTATTATTTATGTGAAATTTTTGAAAATGTGAAAAAATTGAAAAGAAAATTTATTCCGGGATATTGTCCCTAAAGAATAACAACAAAGAACACATTGGATGATGTTGTAAAGGATAATGAATTTGTGCTCAGGATAGTACAGATGAAGTATTAAGGATTTGGAATCTTTACTTAAGGCAAGTTAACTAATAAGCATTTTTGGAAAATCCTTGAATATCTTTGCTTGATATGTTCATCAGTTCTATAAAATAAAATGTAAATATTGAAAACCTGCGAGCTTGCTGATCTACGGTTTGAACAGGTGTGAATTTTTTTTTAACTTGTCAAATTTTCCTCATGCTCTTTTCGTCAGCCTCCACTGGCTCGTATCTAGAGACGCAGCTGACGGAGGAGCGTGGGGGACTTCCCAAGACTCCGCTTCCTCTTTCGCATGCGAGGGAGGTAACAAACATGTGGACTTGGGAGGCCTCTGGGCTGTTTGTGAATACTATATGAATGAGCGAGTGAATGATGAATTGTAAGTATGGTATGAATGAGAACATTTATCTTAATTACTTATTGCCTAATAGGGCAGATTGTATTTTTAGCACAATAAAGAATATTTTATAATAATAAACTTGTCAAATTTAGCTTAAACTAAATCAATTGCAAGACCCTTTTGCCTTTTCTTTCATAGTTCATGGATTTACATACTTTTCGTTGTAGCATGATAAGTATGTTTATAGTTTTATACACTACAATATTTAATTTCGAAGGAAATCCCTGTGGTGGTGGTAAGTAGGTAGATGGCAGCAGCGGTACGTTCCATTAACCACAGCGCCAATTTTCCGAATGATTAGACCTTCGGCAGGGGCCCTTGATGAATAATGAAGAAAAAACCCTGTGAATATTCAGACGCACAAGACGGCCCACAAGTGGGATATCCCACGGACGGGACGGGGCGTGGTGGGATCTGCACGACGTGTGGATGATTGATGCCATGAGCAGCTGGCCGGGGTGCGCAAAGGGTGCCATGCTAATAGTGTTTATTTAGTCGGAAGATTGGGGGTGTCGGAGGAGTCTTTGTCTGTCTGCGGAGGTTGGACAAAGGCAAGTCGAACTGTGTAATTACACGCTCTACACATGTCGCATGAGCTGGCCCAAGTAGGAGTCGAGGGTTGTCCTCGGAATCAAAGATATGACCTATTGATTTGAGGGAGAGGCTCTACTTTTAGGCAAGTAAATCGTCTTTCATTAGTGTTCTACAGTTAAATAATCTTTGTAGGGGAGACTCTTTTAAAATAAAAGAAAGAAAAGCTTTATTATGAAGTACAGTCAAAACACTGGTATGTACAAATAAAGAGTTACGTTACTACATACTGGGTGGAATGTCTAGGCACAAATGAGGTCTGGGGCTAAAGCTGAGACTTACATGTATCAGAAAAGGGTAGTTCTGGGAAGTGGGAGGGAGGTCTTGAAGGGATGCGGTTGCTTACTTAAAATAACAGGAACCATCAGTGACTTCCATGAAGTCGCGAGGCAGGTATACAGTTCTGCTCAGGCCACTTCTACTTGTTGTTTGCAAGATTATAAGTATTATGATAGCTCTTATAAATGACTCACACCGGAAATTCTAATGGTATCAAAAATCAAGCAGAATCATACTGTATGTTTAAACAAAAATATATTTACGAAAAGCAAACAAAACAATTTAAACATTGAACAAGTATTATTAATAAGACTATTAATTTGTTTCGAAAATTTCTATCTCGTCTAAAATTCGAAATATACCGAAATGTTTCGCTTGTCTTTTAAAAAATTTCTCGTCAGCCTATGTCAAAAACATAGTTGTTTACTTAAATCCGTGGTACAGGTTTTTTAATTATTTTCTTCCTGGAAAACTACGATTTTTGCCATGACACTTGATTTTCTACACTTTCAGCTTATATTTTATTTAGTTTCCGTTTTAGCTGAATAAAGGTTGAGCTAAATCGGAGAAAATCTGGTTTCCATGGCGATAAACTTGCTTTTTTTTTTTTTTGACAGAAATACCAAGTGAACACCAAGCTCAGTTCAGGGTCTATTTGATATTTCCCCAACGGCTAAGTGTGAATTAAAAATGAGGCAAAAGATAATGCTTTGATACCAAACTATAATGGTCTTTCCTACCTCTTTTAAAACTAGGTTTAATAACTTTCATATGCGTTGATAGTTTAACATTAGCAAAATAAACATTAATTGAATACTAATGACTTTCTTTAAATTGATTAGATAACAAAAAAACAGGTCAAGTCTAATGTGACTGGTTAAAATCCCCAAAAACCAAAAGACCGGGCTATTTTATTTTCTACTCTACTCAATATGATCTACTTTTTAATCAATTAAAGTAATTATCTACAATACTTAATGGCAGCTAAGGATGTTTCACAGAGGTGGACTAGTGCTTACATATAAAACGTCTAAAATGCCCGTAACAGATGGACAAACCCACAGAAACCCTAGAGCCCACGAAGCATAAATACATTGCACCCTTGAACCAGTGAATGGTAGCAGAGATATGAATAGGCGATGGACCGTGAAAAATGTGGACCCACCCCTTCAGTGACACCTAGCATCGGGGTATTATTCAGGGTCTTATTTGAATATTATTCATTCCATTTTTCCTTTTATTTACGTACCAGAGTGATTTTTATTCATCGAATAATTGGTGTGGTGTTCATACAGGTTTGTATTAATGTATCAGACGAATTTATGAAAACATTAGTCAATATATGTCAGAAGCTAAGTATTTCATGACATCGACAGAAACTTGAGTTTTTGATTTTATTTTTCTAGAAGAATAAGATGACTAGGCTTGTCAAATGTGTACAGCAATATTCATGATATTATCACTCCATATAGACGCTTTTCTTTAATTAACATTTTGGAAAATGATATTTCCAATTACGCTAATAATCTATGCTTCACTTCAATTTTTTCATGACTTTTCACCAGTTCAGGCACTTTGCTCTAGACTTTGCATGAAGAAATTACTTACTTATATTGTCTGTAAATGTTTATCACTCAATTAAAGCTATAAAAAATGTTGTCAAAAATATGAACGAAATGAGTTTTTATAGATTTTACTAAACTGTCAAATAATCATTAAAATAATAAACAGTCATTATTCAAATAATAAACTGAAACTAGCTCCTTTATTAATTTTATAGTTTAATAAAATGCTTTAAAGCTGGTATAATTTTTTAACTATATTTTAGTTTTTTTAAAGGTAGCATTTTTTCAAAGAAAATACAAATCTAATGATGTAAAGTAAGTCTTAGTTTTAGATAGAGCATTGTATTACCGCTGTTGTAGCACATATAATTATTATTGAATTTACTTTAATGTTTATGTATAATACTAACAGGTTCTCAGAAGGTTAAACCAAGTTTGGCTGACTGAAATAGAAGCGAGCTGTGTTCCCCAAGCTGTTTGGGAAAGAGGTGATGTTGATGTGTTGTTAAAGTTTTGGACCAGTTTAGTGTTTCCTTCTCAGTAGGGCCTAATTATACTCCGGTTTCAATACTTCGCCTGAACAAGGATAGCAACATCCTAAAACATTTAAAATGTCTTAATATGGGGGAAAAAAGTTATTTTGTTCCACGATTCATACCAAGGAAATGGTTAATTTGAAATATTGAAACACCAGGTTCGGAAATGTTACGTACTAGTATATCCAAAATGTACTACCAAGCAAAAACCATAAATGGTCTAATCAGGGTAATGATCTCAAAATTTTTATTTCACTGCACACAGTTCAATTTAATTGGACCACTACCAAAATTTAAAATATTATTTATTTTCTTTTACCAGGATGATTTGGATTTTTCCCAGTTTATAATAAACTATTTGACAAGTTATCTGCAGCCTTTATGTTAATCTGAATCTTAATTTCTATGAGAAATAATAAAAAATTCATTTCGTTTACGCAATTATATATATGAATATGTTGAGGACTCGAACCGCTGTTCATTTACTGACGAATCAAAATTTGTTCTTCATCTTCTTTTAGAGGATTTAGGTCTTTTAGTGTGTGGAGAGAGCAAAACCAACTATATAATGCATAGTTTTTGTTTTTGTTTTTTGTGTGTCGGGATGTGGCACAAGTGAAAATTGATCGTACCAATTATATAATGCAGGTGTGACTGAACCAGTACACTAAAGGTTCAATGATGGTCTGGGCATGGATATGGATAAATTGAAAAACTCAGCTGATGGTGGTCGTAGACTTGGTTGCTCTCACAGTTATCGGAAGATCCTGATCACGGTACTAGGGCACAGGTACTGCTCAGAAACACCTCTTCAGGACCGATATTTGAAAATCTAGACGACTAGGCAACGAAGTCCAACTGCTCGACAATTCCAAAGCCCTTTTGAGGGCGTAACAGGGATCCGCATTGCAACTCAGAAACTATGGCTCGTGAATATGTTGAGGAATAGGACCGCTGTTCATTTACTGACGAATCAAAATTTGTTCTTCGTCTTCATGATCGGCCTTTTAGAGTGTGGAGAGAGCAAAACTAATGATATAGTTAAATAACGATAATTAATCCAAAACATGGCTAATCCATGTTTAGACTCCCCCATATATATAGGCTGACCCTACGGCTCTCGCTCTCATTCATTCTCTGATAGTCACGCGACACATCTCAAGTCATTCATAGTAATCTTTATATTTTTCAACCCAGTGTATTGGACTTCAAATAAAGTGCTTTTTAAAAAGATTTATAACTCGTGGCTTGATTTAATTATATAATGTATTTTTTTTGTCAGGATGTGGCACAAATGAACGTTGATCGTACCAATTGTATAATGCAGGTTTGACTGAACCAGTACGGTGTACGGAAGGTTCAATAACGGTCAGGGTAGGGATATGGAGAAATCGAAAAACTCAGCTGATAATGCTTAGGAATTAGCTTGTGACAGGACAAATATGCCTGGGCAATGCCATAAGGCATTTCCCTTTATGAAAAGAAATCTGGGAAAATTCCTCATAGAGCAAGGCTGTGTTTTACACTTTATATACTTATTTTATTTTTTATTATTAACGGCTAAAACACAGATTAATTATAAAGACGAAAAAAAAATATTTACGTTAAGATCAAAATTCAGTCAAAAGATCCTACGAAAGTGGTATTGGACGAACGATTCAAAACATCAGTTTTGTATTGTTAACTTTTGCTTTGTTTCAACTTCATTTGTTGAACATAGAATCTGTGGCGTAATTCATGAAGGTTGTCGCAGTAGTTGGTAGATGGCGCTGAGGTGGTAGAGCGATCACCAACCATAAATTCGGTTGTAATTTAGTCAGGCTACTCATTTATTGTCACGAGGCGGAGGTGACCCTCACCAGCTTGTGTCCCCAATAATCAATCCAAGCATTCCAGTTAGAAGATCGCAACCCAACTTGCCTACGGAGATGGCGATTTTTTGAAAATCATTTCCTTCTCATGTGTGACTGCATAACCAATGTAGACATATCAAATTTTTCGACTCCCTACAGTACTTGACGAACCCGGTGTTTAACACGATAACCCTCGCTCCGTTCCGCCATCGATGGCAAGACGCTGTCGCGGCAGGAACGCTTTAGTCTTAGCTTCTATTTTTAGGTTTTAGTTTGTAGTTCCCACATTGTAATCTGAAGGTGAGCCCCATCACCTAATCCTGTACACGTTGCATTGTAATTTTAACCTCAAATAGAAAATTGTTATTGTAATTCTACCCTCCTTAGAATGCATACACAGATATGCAGTAAGTGGAGAAATCTGTAAATCGAAAGTTTGTAAATTGAAATAAAAAAAAAAAAAACCGATTCGTCACTAACTTCAGCGTAGACGAGATATTCAAACTACTCAAAGTATCTGCATTTCGTTGTTTTAAGTACTCGCCTAAAGCCAAGATAATTGGACAAAGGATAGTGCCTGCGATACTACTCACGAGCTCTATAAATGCAAATTTTACGCCCGTACGTACTCGTAAGCTAAGAGCAGTAAAAGCGCGTTATCATTTCGTTGGGCCGTCGTATTAGCGGAAATAACTTGCAACAATCACGGCCGGAAGTTGGAGCACTCCCCACTTAAGGGCGACACGGCAGTTGTAAGCTGTTGGGCAGGAAATGCCCCGCCATGGAGTACATGGGAATTGCTCCGGTTCACTAAAACCCCGGCGAAGAGATTTGTCCCACAAGTCGTTGGCAACTGAGAACGAGATGGCCGAGGATGAATTTTAATGCGGTCGGTCCGCGGGGACTTCGCGAAGCCCCCTCTACTCCGAGCAGGAGCCAACATCGGCCAACTTGGAATGGGCTACTTAGCGCCACTTCACTTGCGGAGAACTACTTGCCAAAATTAAAAAGCTCGGCCGCTCTGTTCGGGACTTTTTTTTTTTTTTAAGTCTAAACTTTAGCTCGCAGCTGTTTCTTTATAAAGAATACAAATTTCTTTTTTCAGGAAAGGTTGAGAATTCAGGCCGTGCTTTCGTAGTTACTTCTTAGAAATAAAGTTAAGAAGTTTCCAACGAGGTAGGTGAAAATAGGGCCTTGTTAACATTCATTCTGAGCAGGTGAAAAGCGAGATTTTTAGCCTGATTTCCTTTTTCCAAATTTTCCCTCTACTGTTCTTAAAACAATCTTAAATCTTAAACAGCCGGTCTGAAATTCAAATAAACCGTTACCATACAAAAAAATATAACTAATAATAAATTATACTGAGGGGTCAAAAAAAATGTATCCACTGTTTAAAAGTCCATAACTTGGAAACTAATTGAAGGAGTTGTCTCATTTTTGGTAGTGTAATAGTTTGTAGTTCCGGCAATCGCCATACAGGCCATATGATTGGGCCATTCTTCTTTGACGGCACAGTTACTGATGAGGTGTACCTTCAGAAGCTTCAAACATCCATTTTACCTGCCATCCAAGACTTGTATGGAGTCGGATGATTTTACTTTCAACAAGGTGGCGCCCCAGCCCACTACCACAATGATGGATAGGCCGTAGAGGTGCTGTAGAGTATCCACCACGTTCCCCAGACATAACTCCTCTGGACTTTTACCTGTGGGGAACACTACAGGACGTCGTTTATCGACAAAAGCCACGCCCATTGGATGAAGTTCGAGAATCCATCGTACATTCATGTGCAAATATCCAACTGAACACGTTGCAGTCAGTAGTTCGTGCTGCAGTTCGGCGGCATCGTTTGTGTGTGGATGTTAATGGTGACCATTTTGAACACCTGCAGTGATATCTTTAAGTTGGACTTTAAGCTACACTTTCACCAAAAATGAGACAACTCCGTCATTTAGTTTGCAAGTTCTGGACTGTTAACCAGTAGATACATTTTTTTGGACCCCTCTGTATATCACCAATAATAACTAACAAAAGGAAAATAAAAAATAAACTGGTATGATCGTGACGGACTGTGCAAGTCTGACTTGATCTGACTCACTACGTGTGAATCTTTTGGCTAGGCACTCACAGTCCTTATGTATTTGTTCTATAACTATTAACTATTGACACTGTAAACAATATAGATCTCATTATACTACAACGAAAATGTCTTATATACTATACTAAGAACATTTAAGCAAATATTCATTCACACAGCTCTGTAATTTTGTCTTAGACAATGTGTTTTTCTGCTCGAAGAACTACGTTTTAACAGATTATTTCTGTTTCAAGTCTTATTTATTTTATTCAAGACTAAAAACCATTAGTATCTCTCTAGTCATTATAATTCAAAACATAAGTCTTTATAAATTTATTAGATGGCATTGAAAAAAAATGTCTGCATTTTTGAATACCCTAATTTAAGATTTGTGATTTGTCTAAAGGTTCGATAAGAGTTTCGTCTCTTGCCAGATGAAAAATAATGAATAAATTAGTACCATCAAACGGATAATTGTGAAACTCACTCAAAGGTCATTATCAAGGGTTCTAGTTGATGGCATATCATGTATGGTTGGCTATGAAGCCATAGCTGCCATGGTACAAAGGTAGTAGGGGTGGATATGAGAGGACCCGACAAGTGTTTAAAATACCAACGGTTCGAACCATTGAGGACGATAACCAAGGCGGTCGAAAAATTTCGGGTACAAATTAAAAAAGCGCTGTAGACAGATAATGTTTTATTTCATTTTACCACAATACCATTATGAAGTAGGGCGAAGATTGTTAATATGTGTTTTAATTCAAGTTAAAATCGTTAACTCTATACTGCATCATATTTGATATAATTAAATGTTTGGCTATCAAGCCATATCTGCAATGGTACAAAAGTAGTAGGGGTGGATATGAAACGAGGTTTGAGAGCCAAACCGACAAGTGCTTAAGTTACCAACGGTCCGAACAATTGAAGACGATGGCAAAGGTGGTCGAAAAATTTCGGGTGTAAATTAAAAAGGCTGTCAACCTGATTATTAATATGTGCTTTAAGTCGAGTTAAAATCGTTAACTCCATGATGGATCATATTTGATACGATTAAATGGTTTTTGAATAACTGTATTAGCTGAAAGACTCTGCGACCGTTGGCTGTAGGATCTAGGATCTAGGATCTAGAGCCAAGGGCAGACACAGACGAATGACAAATGCCACTAAGACAGTGAGAGAGGCAGAGACAGATCTTGCCCTTTGTGGTCTAATGACCTCTGGCCCTGACGTGGCGCTGAGGTCTAACGAAGACCGGCTATTACTTGTGCTGATGCTGCCTGCCCTTTGACCCCACCTGCCAGGGCCGCTTCCATCGACGTAGTGTAGGCGTTTGATAGCACCCTACGTCGATAAAGGGAAAGGTTACCAAAACATGGGGGACTGCACCCTAACAAGACGTTTTCTTGTGAAAACCATCTTATCATTTTTTGTAATTTTTGATAAGACCTCATGTTAAGGCCAGATAAAGTTTTGTTTTGTTGGAAAAGTGAAGTAAATTGAATTAATTTTTTTATCTTTATTCAAAAAATTAATTTGTTTGTTAGATTTAATTATTTATTATTTCCGTCACTGACGTAAAAAACTGTAAATAAAAATCGTCATTTTTTTTGATTGTTCATGTAAAATATGATAATATGTAATTTCTGATCATTATATTTCGTAAGATTAAATTATAATCTAATTTAAATACCTAAAGGAGAATTCCATACCTAGGACAGTGGCACTTTGGACTTTTGGTAGGGGAACTTGTGGGCCCAAGCCCATTTACGTCAGTGTTGAGGTAACGTCTGAACAGTTAAGGTGTACCGATCTCAGACTTAATTGGCCATTTGGCCAAAATCATACCTATATGATATTTAACGTTCCCCTTGGAGCTTGGAATCGCCGCCCTGCGGTTGGATTTTTTTTGAGCCTCAACCTGACCACGACAGCTCTACGTTTTGTTTGCAGCCTGCACCCACGAGAGCGCTTGACCTGCAACCTGCCACTGCGTGAATATACACTTGTTTCATTTATTTCCTAATCAATTCCGTAATTGGTTTGCTGCTGGTTGCCTTTTGAGTATTTATTTTGTTTAAATGGCATTATGTTTAACTTGGATGAGTTTATTGACAATTTAATTACAAGTGACGAGAATTTGGTTAATTCCTTTAATTATTAAGGATAAAAGACATTTTTTTTATTTTGAAACCAGTCTGTCTTACATTGGCAAATTTTATTATTATTAACCAGGCCTGGGTATTTTATTTTGCTCCTCATTTTTTTTTTATGAAATTTTTATAATATTCTGTTTAATTTTAAAATAAATGTATTGTGAATTGGCATCAACTCTTATTTTCATTCATTTACAGTCCACTAGTTCATGCTAATGAACCAACCTGTTTTGAATTACCACTTGGAAGTATATAATACTCCACGGGTAGTTCAGCGTAAACACCTCATATTAAGTATTTAGTACAGCTGTTTCAAGTAGTCGCCATTAGTCGATATGTTCTCAAAAATCCGCTAGTACGTGTTCTATTTCTCCGGTACAATCTCGATTTAATGCTGAATTTTAGTCTTGAAGAAGATAAGTTATATCCTGACATAAAAAATAGATAATTTTATCCGTCTTATTTATAGTTTAGCTCTCGCAATAACGTAAATAGAAAACAATAAATCTACAACTTTATAAATTCGAAATTTACATTTTTTGATTGCAGTTTATGCTATTTTTATGACGTGAACAGTTCTAGGGCTGTGGATATTGCAATAGATTCTGTTACCGTAGAGGATTGTAGCATTTGTACGCCGGTAGGGAAATAAAATGAACCAGTCCATTTAAATTCCCTTATCCTTAGGAACCGTTTACTCTTGGATAAGTTCCTTGCCCACCGGCAGAGCGTAAATAACTCCTTAAACTTGGAAATAAAACTGTTAGCCGAAGGAGGGAGAGAAAAAGAGGGAAAAGAGAGAAAGAGAAAAAAAAAAAAAAAAAGGCGAAACAAGGAGAAAAGAAAAAGTGCGCTCCCTTATCTAGCTACTAAGATATGTATCTGAAGGTATTTTAAAGCGCAGGCCTTAGGGAGAGGTAAAGGGCTATCAAGGGTGGAGTTGCAGGGCCTTGTTCAGCCCTCGGTGATATATGTCCCTTTAAAGTACCATTAAAACTTGAGGGCGTATTGCTCCTGGCCGTTGGTCTGGATGTACTCGTAGTCTGCGATACTCATCAAGGTAATTGGATGCCTGGCTTATACCCTCCAGCAGCAGGTTAGCTCACTGGATACTTCACTCTAATGAAAAATTAACCATCAACTCATGATACATAGCCACAATTTTCTATAACATAATACTTTTTCTCATTTCATTCCCTTCTGGCCCAAAAACTGAAGGCGTAATACTCAGTCGTGGATATGGAGCACAGATTGAAATTCCTTCGACCTATTACTTACTCGTTCACCATGTCAAAATAAAATATTTCAATACTCTCTTAAGACAATCAAAAACTATAAGGACACCCAAATCATTTTATACAAGAAGAAGCAACAAAAGACACACCTGACTGGAGTATGGGTTCATTCATATAAATCGAACTGCCATCAACATAATCCTTTATATGGGAAGGCACTGGGTGTCATTCATTGTCGCATGTCATTCATTGTCGTATGTCATTCATTGTCGTATGTCACTCGTTGTGTATGTCTTACTATTATTCACTCATCTTCTCATTCGGCTGTAATATTTATTTTGAGAGACTTGCTTCAATATTAACCAATTCTGAGCCTACTTAGCGCCACTTAACTTGCGGAGAACTACTTGCCAAAATTAAAAAGCTCGGAGAGATTTTCTTCAATATTAACCAATTTTGAGAGTTGAAATTAAAAATTCCGCAAATGTTACAATTAAAATTAAAAAAGAAGCAGCGCTCGTTTCGTTCGTCACTTGTTATTATAGTTGTTACTTCGGCTTTGATCGGCAGCAAAGCTGATCCGAGAAAAATTACGTCAAACAATAAGTTTATGCGAGAGATTATATACTTCTTAAAAATCTCACTGTTGTTTTGTTGATACCGACGATATTAAATGCTGCCTCCATGGAATCTGCCAATCCAATGTCATTTGACAAAATGAGACATGAAATAGGAGGTACACGCAAATATCATGTATGAGGAAATATGTCAAATATGTTTAACCATCCACAAACATCAAAACATCTCTCATACAATTGTAAGCAACTGGCATCTTCTTTCAAGCATCTATAAGCAATTCTAACTCCCAGCGTTCCTCTCAGCTGTTCTAATTCATTATATTCACTTATTTAATATTAAACTAGTGATAATTTATTTACCTGCTTTCAAATAACTCCTTAAAAATAACATTACAATACTTTTAAATGGCAAACTCCCAGAACCATACGATCACCAGTTAAATAATCTTTGTTGAGCAGAGTATTTTAAAAGAAAAGCTTTATTATGAAGTACAATCAAAACACTGGTATATACAGATATTAAGAGTTATGTTACTACATACTACTGGGTCAGATGTTTATGGACTAGACAAGAACCACCAGTGACTTCCATGAAGTGCCGAGGCAGGTATACGCTAGAAGGGGCTTTTACCCTTTTATATAATATTAGGATTACAATATTCTTAGCATTATATAACTACCGATGCCTTCAGACCGATTCACTAAAATACTATGATGTTTACGTATAATTTAGTGTTTTATATTTGTGATGGGTAGTTAACACGGCTGTAAGTTGTTGTCACCGAGAACTATAGCCCCACGCCTGCCAACACACTATTTATCCCAATGCCTGCTATATCTGCTCCGGCCTCCTCGAACCTTGAGCACGGATCCGTGAGGCAGTGAATGGTGAGACAAATGCTAGAGACAGCAGAAAACATATATTAATCCCATTTAATTAATTATATCCCAGGAGCCGTGAAATAGGGGACCGGGACCTGGCCGACTTCCAACCCAACAGAACAGTCGTTTGTTCCTGGAATACACCATTCACTCCTCTTTTTTCTGGCTCTTATTTCTTTCTCAAATTTATTTAAAGGCCTTGGGTGACTCCCCTTTCTCTAATTGGTCATAACACCTATCTGTCAACACCTACGCAAATTTATTTTATCAACTTCAGACATATTTAACATAGCAATAAATAACCAGATATGATTATAAAAAAGTATGGCAGGACAAATATTACGCTTTATTCGTACAACTCACTAGGTTCTTACCTCTCGGGCTTCATTTGCTATACAACTCGTGTAGCTACTCTTTCTTAAAGAGTCTAATAACCATGTCCAGTTAAAAAGATCTTGTAGAGAAGAGTCTTTTAAAAACTTTATCATGAATAACAATCAAAACACTGGTATATATACAAATATAATTACGTTACAGCGTTAGAGCATACTTTATCGAAGGATAAGTGAGGGTGTCTTGTAGGGCGAGGGAGCAGGTAACCAAAGGGTAGGATTTTTGGGAAATTGTTACTTACAAAAAAAAGGAGAGCATAATTCTCAACTGTGGCACACGTTCCTACTAACATAAGATATAATGAGCATTATATAACTGCCCTTTGATAATTTTCTACGTAGGTTTTTTCTTAAAGGCGTAAATTAACTAGATATTTTTCCCATCTCAAACTGCCCTGCTACATCCACCATTTATATAATTGTGTGTTTTCTCACATCTTCTTGCAAGGGTTATAGAACAAAAAGCTTCAATTGTCTTAGACTCTGGCAGCATTCAATTACTTTCACGGGCTCAGTGTCAGTTCTATGACAAGAAAGTATTGTCTCGAGTTTAATTGAACTTGATACACTCCAAAATTTAACAGTTCCCTTTGGTTCAAGCCAAGCTGGTTGCACTCCTGACGGCGCAGTGAATCAAGTCCAAGATGAAGGCAACCTCGCTCCAATCAGCTTCCCTGAAGAGGCTGAACGAATCCTGTTATGGACTACATGTTACTTGAACTGTTTTTTAGAGATATTTGAACTTTGGTCGACATAGTTGTCATTCACGTGCGCAACTCACACCCAGGCTACTGGGAACTATTATTAAATCAAAGGAGATACGCAGATAAGAACAACAAACTCCTGATTTATCACATGAATTAGATATGACATGTGGGACACCACGGTTCGAAGCCCATTAAATGGTGGTATTATGCTGCACTCTATAAGGAGCTTGCTATCATTTGTTGTGAAGGAAAATCATGAATTCAACTCTTTGTAATCATAAGTCCTTAGGTCATTCCCAATAAAATATTAGCAAACAATGGCTTGCTTAGATCCGACAAATTTACTGCTGAGTTGGTATCCTAATTAACTATATAGGCAGCCACTATCGACCAGGACATTGAGACTGATTGACAGGTAAAGCATCCTGGAGCATCGGCTAGTCACAGCCCGAGGCAAAACTGATTGTTACGGGAAAGTTACCGGAGGAAATGGACTTAGGACAAGTAAGACATGATAAGATTTGTTATATAAACTGCGAAGTAAAACGATCATCATCATCACGTATTATATCCAGTAAAAGAAAAAAGAAAATAATCAGGCTACAGGTAATCATCAGACCGTAAACTGACGAGGTGATTACGAATATGCAAGAAAGATGAAGATGTGAAGTCGTAATAAAAACGGAAATTGTCAGAATTTTACCTTTTATTAAATAGACACCGTGAATAATCTTCGGTTTTAGTTACAATAATCTAAATTATTAAACTATATGAAAATTTGTGCATGTAGTTTTTAAAGAGAAGATATAGTGGCAGGGTACTCAAACACTGGTTCACACCTACATCCAACGGTCTACCCTGCACGAGTGGTTAATAATTATTAATAATAATGAGATTGATACCACAACGAAATTTTACTATATAAAAACAATATATTGGACTGTCTTTATTTTATATACTCTGATACAAGACTATGCTACACAAAAATTAGTTCTTGGAAACTAAAATTAGGGTTTACATACGATAAGTGCGAGTTGACAACGAAAGGTTTTTTTAACTTAAAGGTTTTTAAGTTTCAAAACAGACATAAACCAGTTATTTAAGAAAGATAAAGAAAGTATTTGTTTATTATACAACCTAGGAAAATACCGTAAGCCCAGTACGATGTTTCTCTACATCTTGTGTTACTCACTCATGTATACCACCGACCTCACCGATCGTTCGACTCCTGACTTCTCTGGTCAATTTCTTCTACCAAATTTATTTTAGATATTCACCCAATAATGAATAGCGTCCAAATTCTATATTGTCATCTCCAAGGAAGACATGTTAATGAACTGTTTTCTCAGCAAATGCCATGATCGAATACAAAGAGAGGTCGGCCATATTGGCCAGTCCTTGCTCGTGGTTCCCGTGGATTATAGATAAGAACACGCAGTAGACTACAACGCTAGTAAGGTAAGTATTACCTGAGTGGCACCATCGACGATTCTGGTGTAAATGCCGTGAGTTTGAATGTTAACGAAGCACGTATTTGTTGTTGAAATAAAAATTAAATTACATAATAATAATAATTTAAGATTGTTATGCAATGATATTTTATCAACAGCTCAGGTCTGAAAAAATCAAGGTCTTTAGGGCCAACTCCAACCCTATCGCCTGTTAAGCCAAAGCCTTGAAGATCGAATAGGAACATCCCTATAAATTCATCTGCTGCCAGCTCGATAGAAAACTTTCCACCACTTGCCAGCACTTCAAAAGAAGAAACTGTAGCAGAATCTCCATTCGTCACACCAAATAGCTTCGAGGTACTGAGAAATAGCCAACCTGACGACATGGAAGTTATTCAAACACCAACACAGGCCAAGCCGCCTGCTATATTCGTAAGGAATATTAGCAATTTTAAACTATTATGCTCACAAATGAGCAAAGTTGTAGGTACCGGAAAATATACGTGCTCTCGGGATACGAAAATTTCACCGGACACTCCCGATACATATCGGGTCATTATTAAGTATTTGGAAGAAACTAAAGCCGACTTCCATACATACCACTTGAAGCAGGAAAGATCGCTACAAGTAGTGATCAGAAATCTGCAACCGACCACACCAGCTGATGAAATTGAAGACAAACTCCCAGCTTTCGGATTCAAAGTTCGCCAAATAACGAACGTTTTACGCGAGGACAGGTCCTTCAAAACGTCGTTACCAATTATCTTTGTAGATCTCCAGCGAACATCTGGAGTGGAAAAAATATACGACTTATTACACTAGAATACAGAGCGAAAAACATTACCCCAAACTTGACATCGTCCAGTGCCGTAATTGCCAGGCATATGGGCACACGAATTCATACTGCCACCACCCTCCCAGATGTGTAAAGTGCAGTAGACAGCACAAAAGTGAATTGTGCAATATGCGTTCTCTGCAATCAAGATCTTGCAGTCATTGGAAACCATGAAAGCTTGCAGGATGTAGAGTCATCACTCAAGGAGTCATGAACTACTAAAATTCTTGGAATCTCTTGGGACCCAGATGATATTTACCCATGAACAATAAAACATCCCAATTAATTCAAATAAAATCTCCGAAATGTAGAACTGAACTGAGAAAAATTCTTTGGAATGCCTTGATACCTAATCTTTTCCCCATTATACCAATGGTTTTTTTATTTTTACTTAAATTACGAATTAAATTCTATATTTCGGTATATCGAGAAGTTTCCTTTTGTGGTCAAAAATATTTGTTAAATCTTATTGGTCGCTCACAGTTTAAGTTTCCCTATTCACAGTTTCCTTTCCTTGCAGGTCTCTTCCCATAGTTCCTCTCGTTACAAATGTCGCCCAAAAATCATCCCTGACATTTCATACGTTTTCACGCTGCTGGGGCACAAAATATTAATTATTTTACAACATTAATACATTGCATGCAAATTTTTCAATAAAGTACGATCACGAATAAATAAAACTAAATTAATTACAATTATTGAGTCAACTAACAAATGAAACAAGTATTGTTGATTGCAGAGGTTGACGAAGGACCCCAGGCTGGTCCACTTTATGGAAGTGGGCACCTGGGCACTTGGCATAGACCTCTTTGGAAACATCACACAACCCATGCGGTGTAGAGTATCCCTGATATTCGGGGTTACTTCCGTTGTCCTGCTGCAGCAAGTAATGAACTACCTCAACTTGGCAGGTCTCGAACACGGCACGGAAACCCTGTGTTCCGTCACATTGTTTCTGTCTCTCCCGGTCTACCTCAGGCAGAGTCAGAACAAGTTTCACTGTGTCTTGAGGAAACTGACGTATAATCAGATCTAGGAATTTGCGAAACATGCGATCGTACTTCGTATGGAGGCCAACAGTCCAGACGGACGTCCTCTTCTTACCTCCCTCGATGGCCTAACTGCCCTGTCCTCTACATAATGGTCTATGATGATGGTCATCTGCTACTTCTGGCACTATGACGACCTCAAAGACATGGAAACTGGCCCTCCATGACGTCCGCTAATTTACTCTTTCCTTCGTCTTCGCCTATCTAAGGGTCTTCTTCAGCAGCTTCAGTTGCGCTATAGTAATCACCTTATGTAGCACTGACGTCTGACGCGGCTCAGATGAAAGTTATCCAAGAACTCTTCAGATCGCAGACTAAGGTGATTATTAATTGAGATGACCATAAGACCATGATCGGCATTTTAGAGGATCATAAAGTGGTGATCGGTTAAGCAACTGTTACTAACTAAACTTAGCCAAATAACAATACAAGGATGCACCTCATGCCTTCCAACCTCCTGGTATGATTAGGAGGAAGTTTGAAAAATATTATTTATTTTATTTATTATTGTAGATATTTAGCTCTAGTTCCCAGATTAACAAGAAAAATACTCTGTATTTATATCAAGCCCAAGAAAAAGATTAATTAATATGCGGGGAGAGAGATCGAACGATCGGTTTTCGGCGATTTGGAGACCGTTAGTATTACGTTTATACAACAATTTACAACAGGGATGGAATTGAACTCTTCAACACGGACTTCTAGAACAATAATGACCTATTCACACATGATCAGCTGGGCCAAAAGACTTCGACGTCATTAGTTTGACGATGAGTTTAGACGTCAGTAGCCAAGTTACCTCAACTGTTATACCGATGTTATTTAACTATTCATTTGTTGATAAATTAAAGCCAGAGGCCTGACTATGTCGAATACTAATACGATCATGGAATGCAAACAACCCATGATCCTATACATGTAAGAGTATCAACAACAATAAAGCAGTATTTTACTTGAGTCAGAGTGTGTCGTTTCATCTCCCTCTTTCCTTATTCAGTTTTATCAATCTTAACCGCTGGAGATTAACTAATAATTCCACAATTACTTTATAAGTATATTTATATAGACATTTTTTTATGTTTTATTTGAGTTTAAAGCAAAACAATAATTACAAAATTATTTTTATTTGTTTAGCAGTATTTAAGTTTTGTTTATATTTATGCCAATGAAAGACAATTTTTCCTTATATTCGTTTTTTTGTAATATTTGTTGTACCATACAGCATCAGTAAATTATTTAAAGAAGCATCTGAAATTGCTCTATAAGATATTCCTTTTTTTTTTTTTAACTTATTATATCCCTTTAAAAAGGTATTTTAAATATCACCAACAATTAATTTTATTTAATGAAAAATCTATCGATTTACTGTTATTTATTCAAAGGTAAGGTTGAGCTAGGGTGTGAATTTGTTACCTAAAGAACTCCCATAAAATCTCATCTAAACTACATCGAGCTCAATAGACTTCGTTGATTGACTTGTCGTCTGTAGATAGTTGTTCATCGACTTTTGTCTCTTGAGTACTCTATTGTCTAACAGAGACTCCTTGAGCGTCTACCGATTCTTTTGAGTCCTTTCCCCTCACGCCTTTACCTCTGCCGGATATCTGATAGAAAATTAAAAAAAAAAAGTCTTTACGTTACTACTACGTAAATACGCTTCGTTTTCCCGACTTTTCCTCCTATAAGTCCACAATACATTAGATTACTTGAGGCAATCTAAGGGTAGTGTGGTCGAACTCTGTTCCTACTTTGAGAGATTTCACTGTTCAAAACTTGTAGGGTACCTTTTTGTGGAATAAAAATTATAAGACTGGCTCAGCACATTCTGTTATGTATCATTCTCATATCATAGTTTCGCAAGTAATTTACATGGATTACAATAAGTAAAACAATATGAAGATTCTTATAAACAATCTTTTTCAAATCTCCTAAAATGAACGAGGTGATTTGAGATATATTATGTCTCAGAAGTCAAAAATTTATTTTTATAATAGAGAAATGCTTTCGACAACTGTACAGACTACTTCAAAGGACATCCTATCTCTTAATAGAAACTAAATTACTAATCTACAAAGTTATTAGTTAGTTATTTTTTGGGGGGCAGTTCAACTCCCATGTGACATGTCTATCTTCTTAGGGGGGGGGGTACGACTTGAATTAATCAAAACGTATTCCATGATTTACGTAGTGACTAGACGACAAATTCTTAGAAGACAGAACATGCAAAAGTAGACCAATATGTGTACAAAATGGGTTTGACTGAACCCTCTTATTGAAATGAATGCAATGAAGCAAAATTTTCACATCTTTTTTTGTGGATTGCTTGCTTTATTTGATTACTTCTCTGCTGGAAGCAGTTGTCATTGGAACGATCAAACACTATGCTTACTTGAGTGAACACACTCTACAGAAGATGCTCCACACAAAACCACCTTAGAAAATATTTAAGCACAAATAGATTCATTGACTTTAAATAATTTATGTAACAAAGATGAACCAGTTAACACCGACTATGAGAGCGGATACAAGGGTTGAAGTAGGAAAATATTTGCGAGCAAAAATTAAATTGTACATTTTTGTATCCGAGCTCTTTCAGTAATAAATGACCATAAAAAAATCAACTTTTCAGATTTTTTATAAAGGATTAAAGGAAATATAAGGTTTTTTTTAAGTAGTACAAGGGTAAATTATTATTAGGTGTAGCGACCGCTAACTACATAAGTAAATCACCCTATACTCTGGTGCATATATAATATATTATTATATAATGTAAATCATGGTGAAAGTCTAGCAATAAAGAACGCAGGGGCCGGCAGTCGTAAAACAAGTCAGGTACACCGGCCTAACAGCTGGCCGTAATAAAACAGACCCTGTTATACCTAGGGTCGCCTCCCGGCGGTCACAAACCTAAATGGGTGAGTCCCTAGCATGCCATAAACGGCCGTAAACTAAGCCACTCTTGTTTCCGGTCACGCGTCTTGTGACAGAGGTGCAGGTGTGCCATCATAAACATACCCCTTTCAGACCGACTCCACCCTCCGGTAGGGAGGGGAAATAATATTTAAACCAGGGCGTTTTGCCCTGTAAGCCTACTCTCTCTTCAGCGCCTCCGAGCCTGTCACCTTGTCTCTCAGCCTCCTTGCAGACCCTCTGGCGCCTTGTACCTGTTACACTGCCGGGCCCCCGTCCGAACTCTGAACACGACTTATTCTTTATGAAACCTCTGTACCTCTTCTTTGTACATTGTCAGGGCACATCCCTATCATAAAAATGGAGTCAGATATTAACGCCGTTCTTGAACGATTGTCCAGGTTGTTAACTCGAACAATCCGCATTTGTCATCAGGGCTAGGGTGATCAGGCACCTCCTAGTGACAACCCGACATTAGGTTTTAGAAAAAAGGTTAAATTATAAATCAAAAATATTTATAGAAATGTTTCATTACACGAATCAGTTTCTTTTGAAAATTTCGAGGAAGGGTTGATGATCACTTTTGTTTTGAGGCATCTTCATGTCTCTTAAGGTTTATGATTTGTTTTTTGGCGCAGATCAAGGGTTGTCCCTTTAGGTGATATTCTATCTGGACGAGTTAAAATCTACTGCATTTCATTGAAACATATTCTAGGCCTTTCATAACTAATTTTCATCATGACCTTTATCTCAATCCTCGAAATATTTTTTATTACCCTCTAAATACATTTCTAGAAAATATTTGTGGAAAAAGGGATTTTTACGTTTTCCAAATTTACCTAGTGTTATGCACAGAAACTGGTTATTTAAGCTATGCCAAATAGTCTTTGTAATATATTTATATAAAATTTAATCACGATTAATTATATAAATAAGTAAATTAACTAGGCATATTATCACTTAATTACATATCTGTTGATTATTTTCAGTCCATGCAATCATCATATTCCCTGATGATGACCATTCGATAGGATCTTTATTATAGAAACACCTCACGCAATAAGAACGAGTTACTTCACACGAACGAACAAATAGCAATAAGAACAATATCAAGGGTTTAGTTCTCAATTTTATGAAGATGTCTTTTGGGAGAAATTATAAATTATTTAAATGTATGGAAGAGTTTGTTAGGTTTTTATCAAATTTATTTATCGACGGTATAAACAAACTAGATTTTAAAAAGTGTGGTTATTAGTATTAACGAATATCAGTTGTAAAATAATGGAATCAGTTGAAAAATCTCACTGTCCCCTTCCGAAAAAAATTATGTTTTATAAGTAACTTGAGACTTTTATTACAGTTCAGTGCTCATCATTTTTACAGTTTTATTTTAAAGCCTTTACTCCGCATTTTACCGACTTTATTTAAAATTCTACATATTTATATTGATCATTTTTGTTTCTTTTGAATTCATCAAATTTTAACTGTTGGAATATCTAATTTTCATTTCGTTTTAAAATTACGGACTAAAATGGCACTTTCGTTTGAATCAGCGATATTCCTTACCTGTAAGAATGAATGGTAGTATCTAGGGATAGAATAAGGATAAATTTGTATGGGATCTGGATAAGGGAATGATTTTTGTTTATTACATAAAGGACCTAGAGATGCCAACAGCTAATTGTGCAATGTTGCTCTGAAGTGAGTCTGTCAACCCAGGATTCGGAATTTCTAGAATTTTATTTGATTATTTTTAGTTTTATTTTATAGATAGATTAACTAATATAAATTCCGAAGAATCGACGAAGCGTCCCAAAAAATTAAATAGACATTAAACACGAGATAACTAATACATACACAACATAACAGAACATTAATGTATAGTAATGTATGTAATTAATGCATAGGTATCAGTCACGAATTCGCATGGGAAATAAATAAATAAAATATTTAAAAAATAAAATTTGGGAGAAATTATAAATTATTTAAATGTATGGAAGAGTTTGTTAGGTTTTTATCAAATTTATTTATCGACGGTATAAACAAACTAGATTTTAAAAAGTGTGGTTATTAGTATTAACAAATGTCAGTTGTAAAATAATGAAAACCAAGAAAGACAGAAACAAGTGCACTGTGGCCAGCATACTGACTGATACATACAAGTTGATAAATTTTGCATTTACAGATTACAAGTAGTAGATAAATTAAGTATGATTGATATGAATTGATAATTAATTTTACTAGTTATTTTTTTATTTTTCATAACTTGATGCAGACATGTTGTCCATTCATAAGTTACTCAACTACTTCATCAATCCAATCTTCATGCAAGATATTGAAGGTATTTTTTGTTCTTTCCGAAAATAAATCGTTTCTGGTTTATATCTGCAGATGTCACTAGCGCTATTTCAAAAAAAAGAAGAGCAGTGACCAGGAGGTCAGAGGTCAGCCTCATCGCTGGCTACAACTGTCTTTGGACCGGGTCCAAGGAAAAACACACAAGGCTCGACCAATCACTTAACTGCACAGGACAGGAGGCCGGGGGTGGGGGGACCGCTCAGCCAATGAAAATTCATCAGGCCCGTTCTCTCTTCCAGGGAAAATCCTCTATTAGAGCTAATTTTATCCCACTGGTCACCGCCGATTGTATTTTAAACACTCCTCCCTCTTCACTGTCGGCCGTGTGAAGGCACTTTCCAAGTCAAGTGATGCAAATAACTTAAGAGGGGGGTGGGCTATGACACTTATTTGCAGGGGACAAATACTGACTACTGGCAGTGTTGTGAGAAAGTAAATATTATCCTGAAGCAAGTAGATTTAATAAACTGAGTTAAAAATAGAACGAACTATTGTATAACTTTTATATGTGTAAAAAAAAGTGTGTGTGAGATATCATCGAATTTTTTTATTCCTTTGAAAGGCCTATTGATGCCATTATGTATGGAATATAACATCGTGCAAATATCTACCGTGGTTTTGCTGGGTGGGGCGCATCCGCAATGTTCAATTTTCCATGACTGGCGCATAAATCAGGCGGAGTTGAACCGATGGCATGGGTTATGTTGGCTTTGAGGACCGCTGTGATTTGTGACTTATTCGCATAGACCTGCGACTTAAGAAGACCCCACAAGAAGAAGTCTAACGGGGTCAAATGGCACGATCACGGTGGCCAGTTCGCATCACCTCCACGTGAGATGACTACACGTCGTTGTCTATACCTTCAGCTCCTGGGTCAGTTGAATTTTGTACGGGTGCAGGCCCAAGTCACGACGCAAAATTCACCAAGTTGTGGTCTGCCTCGGATTCTCCTGCACTCTCTCACAGACAGCGGCGATGTTTTCGGCAGATCTTGCGTTTCATCGACGTACGGGTGTTGGTTGATTGTTTACTGAACCAGTGGACTCAAATTTATCCACCACACTGCGAATAGTCCTCTCGGTAGGACGGTTATGGCGACCGCGGAATGTTGCCTGAACAGAATACCCATATTGATAAAACAATTTTATCATTTGCACGTGTTGTTGAACGCTATATCCGTCCATGGTGATTTGGCAAAACAGACTGAATAAATGACAGCCAATTTGACAGATGCAGCTTCAACAATATGGCCGCTACCAACTGTCGAAGTTTGTAAGTCCCTATTGGAAGACGCTTTAGTAAATTTAAGAATACTGAATTAAAGGTAGTAGATTAAGATTGAAACTAAAACTACAAAAGAAAATACTCAATTAAAATTAGATTGATATGGGTTGCAAGTTGTGTTTAAGTGCCAGTGTCAATATTCACTTGTTGGAAAAACAAATGCTAGCACGTCTAGGCACATCTAGGCAAAACCAGTATTCAGTTCGAAAACTGTTCAATCGGGGTTAATTTTTGTTTTGTGGAGTGTAGATTACGAATTTCAAGTTTAAGAAATGCGTGTTGGAATCGAGAAACGATTTTATTTAATATTGGAAGCAACAGAGTCCAATTTTTAATAAAATTCCTAGTATTTACGCAATTTCTTCTTAAGTCGTTCACAAAAGTCGCCCAGCGATTTGTGGTAAGATGGGTCTGATTCGTAATGAGCTCAAATGTTTACTAATTTCGCTAATTGCTGATTGTTTTTTTAACACCATAAGTATTTCCTTGGAATGAAAACTGTATCAGCTAAACAAAAAGTCATAAGCATTTTATTAGTATGTTTATGAACCTGATTTTTATTTTTATATACTGAGTATGTTTTATAGACCAATATACTTTTCAGGTCAATTTAATCAACTCATTTAATCGTCATACGAAGTACTACAGCAAGTGCATGTTTTATCACAGCCATAATTTGTCTGCTACAGATTCTAACGTATAATTATGCAATTCGTCATTGGGTAGAGAAGATTGGACTCCATAAAGAAAATTTGTTTTAGTGAATTTTCTCATAAAATTCTTGTTATTTGAACAGTTTCACTGTCCCCTTCCGAAATACATTTATATTAAAGTTTTATAAGTAACATGAGGTTTTTATTACGGTTCAGTGTTTACCGACTTTATTTAAAATTCTACATATTTATATTGATCATTTTTGTTTCTTTTGAATTCATCAAATTTTAACTGTTGGAATATCTAATTTTCATTTCGTTTTAAAATTACGGACTAAAATGGCACTTTCGTTTGAATCAGCGATATTCCTTACCTGTAAGAATGAATGGTAGTATCTAGGGATAGAATAAGGATAAATTTGTATGGGATCTGGATAAGGGAATGATTTTTGTTTATTACATAAAGGACCCAGAGATGCCAACAGTTAATTGTGCAATGTTGCTCTGAAGTGAGTCTGTCTCACCAGGGTTTGGAATTTCTAGAATTTCATTTGATTATTTTTAGTTTTATTTTATAAATAGATTAACCAATATAAATTTCGAAGAACCGACGGAGCGTCCCAAAACGAATTGATTAAATAAAAATTTAACGTGAGTTATTCAAGAGATATAGATAACTAATACATACACAACATAACAGAACATTATAATTAATGCATAGGTATCAGTCATGAATTCATATGGGAAATAAATAAATAAAATATTTAAAAAAGAAAAATTAAATCATGATATTCTGCATGAATTGAGTCGCCCATGGATAGACTTGCATAATTTACATAAGACTGCACAAGAACAAAGTTGAAAAATTTCTCTGTAATATTTCGTAGGTTTTAGACCATCTTGAATGGACTAGCCCTTGATTGATCTACTTTTAATTTAATTACTTTTATTATTATGAATACTGTATCTCCTCATATGATACTGTATGTTTTATCAGAGTAATAAAACATTCACATAATTATGTTTTATAAGTAACTTGAGGCTTTTATTACTGCTCAGTGCTCATAATTTTATGGCCTTTACTCCGCGTTTTACCGACTTTATTTAAAATTCTACATATTTGTATTTATCATTCTTTTTTTCCTTTTTTTTTTGGAATTCATCAAACTTTAATTATATACTGTTGGAATTTTTATTTAGTTTTAAAATTACGGACTAAAAATAATACGGTAGTCGTATTTATTGAATTAGTTTCTTTCGTTTTCCTCTTCAACATTGCATCATACCAAGTTTATATTAAATACTTTATTTGCATGTTCGGTTCCAGTTATTCCAGAATGCATACAAACTTAATTTGCTAATGTTTGAATGAATTTTTCAAAATTTTTTATTAAATAATAAACTCTAAATGATTCCGAAAATTTAATTTATTTACTCCTTTATTACATAGTTAAGGAGTTTGGTTTCCCCAAGTTTGTCAATATACAAAGAATTTCTTCTGGCCCCGTGAGAATATAGCAAATTATTAAAGTTACAAAATAATTAAATAAATAAATAAAGAAGGTGGTAAAGGATAAATAAAGACAAGCCGATACTAAAACAGGAAGCGAAGGCGTACAACGGTTAGCCGGATTTAAAGCCACTCGGCAACAGGAAATAGATTTAAAGAAATGTGACCTTTTTTCAATTGGCTATATATCTACTTGGCACTGCCTCTTTTACCTTTAATGCTAGTATTGCCCCAAATAAACGTTTTTTATTCCTATAGGTTTTTTTTTTATTTCCAACAAAACGTACAATAAAACCCTGTAATATGTTTTAGTCATTTTCTGATAAAATTTATTGTGTTAAATGATGTATTTTTTAGTCACGAAACCTATTATGAGATATTTAATAGAAATCTGAATAGGGTCCATCAATGATCTATTTGAGCTATAGAATATATATTTAGGTACACTTTCATAAGTGGATCAACGGATGAAAACACCGTCTGTATTTTTTTTTATTTTTGTTTTTTAATACATATATAATTTATTTTTGTCACGTCAGTTCCCCGTGGGATTTTAAATTGCAGAGATGGGTTGATAGATTAAATTAGCTATTTGTGTCCCAACAATAATAATTTTAATGTCCTGAAAGCTTTCAATGGTAAATTCTCAGAGACTAAAAAGCAACGATAGCTGGGATCATATAAATAATTTATACATTCGCCGATGTGGTAAAATACCAAATGGAAATAATTTAAAATTCTATACCAAACATAAATGATACACTGCCGTAACCCCCTATTCCGTGACCTGCAACCCCCATAGCTACCGGCAATATGGCAACTCACTAGGTCTGGGAAAGCAGAGAAGACATTACTGCCCTTGGCCAACCAACAAGCCCCTGACTGACACCCATCACTTCTATCCAACTGAACAGTCGCCACTATATGCCTAGACAGGCTCTAGGCTCAGCCTTCAGTGGACTCTCACCACTGCACAATTACACCTCTACCGATGTCTCCCACACTTCTTAATTCCTGCACACAACCTTCAAAAAGGTCCTCCTAGTAAAAGGATCCGTTCACCCAAAATAGATCTTACTTTATTTTTCCCTTATCCTATATTTTTAAAGTTTAAGGGCTGAGAAAAAAAAAAAATATATATATACAAATGGTGTTAAAATATTAGTTGAAAATAAAATAAATTCACTAAGTTTGATAAAGTAGGATTTAAAAAAAAAAGGATAAAGTCATTGTTTTTGTTTATCCTAATAAATATTGTTTATAGAGCTTTTTATCCATATCATTCATCAGGTGGGCATACACCATTGTTTGGCCTTACCTGAGGAAGTGGGCATGAGGACCGGAAGCATGGAGCATGAGGCTGGCGTATGGATTTTTGTTCTTTCACAATAATTTTATAGCCATTTGAAAACCCATGCACCCACAAGTATGTAATTTAGTTTACAAAATATGTAAAAAAATGTATGATTTTTTAAAATATTTTATTTTCCTTCAATTAACAGCTCAAAAAGTGAGTGTTCCCTGTTTTGTTTTATATTATGGCATTGTGTGAATGAGTTCTGAAATAACCACATTAAAGCAATTCGAAATTTTTCTAAATAAAGAATTCATAAATAAAATCAGATTTTTAATTTACCCATGTTATGAAATTTACAAGGAGAAAACAGGACTTCATTGCAATACAGTCTCGCACCATCAGCTACCATCATAGAGGTGTTCTTAGGATTCTCTATAAAAAGATAGTTTTGTTTTGTTTTGTTGTTTTATTTTATATTTAACCACAGTAATTTTATTTATGAATTACTTAGTACTAAATACAGTGGTATTAACAACACTGAGCCGTCAGGGAAACATTTAAAAAAGGAAAAAGTTGTGAGTTATTATAATACAATATCTTAATATTTAACTTTCCGATGAGAAAACTGAACGAGGTTAACATAAAATATGCTGGCAATAACCACATTTTATGACTATAACGATAAAGATTTCACCAGCATATAAAAAACACATCGAAGGGGAAAACATAACCACCAAAACAAGAGGTGATACAGCAGTTTTGTAGGAGAGGTGTCCAGAATTTCTTACTGAAGAAATTACTAATTATAAGATTAAGGATGAGGGAAAAATAAAGGAATATTTGGGTTGAGCGGATCCTTGTACTAGGAGCACCTGCTTAAAGGTTGATGTGAGGGAATTAAGGAGTGTGGGAAGCCTCGGTGGAGGTTGGTTGTTTCGGTACAATGGTGAGAGTCCACTGGTGGCTGGGCCTTGAGTTCCTCTAGGCATGCAGTGCAGTCTTATTTAGTTGGATAGCAGTGATGGGTGCCCCTTAGAGGCTTGTTGTTGGTGGGCCAAGCGCCGTGATGTCCACCATTTGGTCTGCTTTACCAGATCTTGAGAGTTGCCATCTTGCCGGTAGTGGTGGGGGTGTCATGTCTCGGAACAGAGGTTTTTGGCTATGTTTCATCGAGTCAAAGAACTTGATGTGTCTTCTTCTGATGGCTTCGGTGATGGTGGGGACCTCGAACTTTTCGTGGATGTCGGGAGCCTTCATATCACGAAAAGGGGATATTCCAAGGGGTTGGAGATAAAATATATATATACCAATCACAAATCGGAAGGAATCGAGAAGAAACTACCCAGTTTAATAGTTACCAACGGGAATAATTTACAACTTTAAAACTTGTGTATATGAAACATTGTAACGATGTCGTGACCTCGGGAAAAATAAAAAAAGCACAATGACATTAACTCAATGTTTTTTGTGTCAAAAGTTTAATCAAATAGTCCATAATAGCAACAAGAAACCAAAATGTCTAATATTTTCCGAACAGTTTCCAAAGACTGTCCTAACGCATCAGTAGGTGGGTTTGTATCAAAATGGCAACTTCTTATAAAGCTTCTTTCTTCTACTACCTCTGTACCTTTGACTACCTCATTGATTGTATGCTGACGGGTCGTGAGCCAGGTGTTAAATTAAAAAACAGGGCTACCTTACTGTATCCACAGATGGTCATGATTATGATGAGCTGTGATCTTGTACGGACCCAAGTCCTTCAAGAAATTCAATCTAGTCCTCAATAAGTTTCCTTCAAACCCCAGGTCTACCACACAGTACCTATTAGGTCTACCATAGGCCTACCAACCATTACCTATTGATATGTGATAGAGGCTCAGATTACTTGATGCTGTTGTCATGGTAATTGATAACGTCTCACAAACTCGGTGCTGTGTGAGCTACCAGAACCCAAATAGGGGATCTGCCATAGCACCATTGATTTGAACTGTCACAACTGCTTTCGATAAACAGGATGGGAAGAGGACCGATGTTGATCCACACTCGTTATTTTCCCTCATTCCCGCTAGACGAACTTTGGCGAACTGGCCCATTTTCTGCCATAATGACGATAACTAGGATTGCCACAATATTTGCAGGTTGCTGGTGCAGCAGGTGAGACTGGTCTGTCATTAGAGCAATCCGATTGAGATGACTCGAGTTTGGGCTGTACTATGGAGTTGACTGATGGAACCTCCACGTTATTAATTTATGCTTTCGGCCGATCTCTGCGCACATGCGTGTAGCAAGACTGAGTACTGCTGCAGAGACACGTACGGTCTTTTGTATAGGGCGGCAAGGTAAATGGGTCTCCCAAAATTTACCTTAACTGTTAAGTGGTGAAGCTTGGGATCAGTTGTAGTCAGCGGTGAAGCCACATTCTTCCAATTGATACCAAGGCGTATAGCAATTAAAACGCCTCCGTATCCGTTAACCTTTTCAATGGCAGTTGAATAACCTTTAATGTGGATCGATTGTGTAGACACCCTAGTGTCTGTCAAAACTACAATATCTGGTCGGTAGAGCGATAACAACACTTCTACCTCATCTATTTTGGTCAGGAGACCATCAACGTTAAAATTTAATATTTAGTGATCTACCATTGTTGTTGATTTCCAGATATTATAGCCATGAACGTTTGGCTAAATATATCTACTAGGGCAGTTACCCATTTCGGTCCACATTCCAGGTCTTGACGCTGGTCGTTTGTCAAAAACTTTAGCCTAGCATCAAGGTACTTACATTTAAAATTGTCTTCCGATGTTCTAGGAGCCATTCTCGTCGAGGTGGGGGCCGCTCTCGACGTGGAGGGAGCAGCTCTCGACGTGGAGGGGGCAGCTATCGACGTGGAGGGGTGAGCCGGTTCTTCATCTCTGTCCTGGAACAGCTTAAAGAGCGGGTTCCTCCAGGCGCTGGTGGATGGCGGTGGAGCCGGCCTCATTCTTGGCTCGTTTTGGCGGCGTTTCTTCTGCTGGGGCTGCATTTTGTCGAGGGCTGGTTTCATTCTGGCTAGTATTTCTTTTCGCTTTGTGCAGCCTTAGGGTTGAATCATTCCTTGGACATTGCGCTACCTCGTGGGGTCCCGCACATCTAACAGACTTTAATTTCCGGCCGCAGTGATTTCGTGTGTGGCCGAATTCTGGTGTGTCATTGGAGCAATCCGGTTAAGAGGACTCAAGTTTGGGCTGTACTACGGAGTTGACTGATGGAACCTCCACGTTATTAATTTGCGCTTTCGGCCGATTCGAGAGATCTCGTCTGATCAAAAAAAGTTTTGGAAGTAATCTCCATCCAGCAATCTCTTCAATGTTCGTAAAACGCATTCCTTTCAGGTCCCTTTTCTTTTGAAGAATAAAAAAAAATAGCAGGAGGCTAGATCGGGTGAATAGTGCAGGGGGAGGGAGGGGCACAATAGTAATTTTTGGTCAAAATCTGGCAACGGAGAGGGCTGTGCCCCGTCTCATCTCAAAACCTTCAGTTAAAAATCGCTGTACTGAACTCAAAGTCATTCTCGATTTCTTGACATCTTCCATGGTCCGTCGTCGTTCTTCCAGGACCATTTTTTTCGATATTCTCGTCGGTTTGGCCTTCGAAGGACGTCCAGAGAGAGGTCGATCATTAATAGACATTTCATGACGGGAAAACCACTCAAACACCTGAGTTTTAGCCATAGCACCATCCTGTTAGGCAGCAAATATTTCATCAGTTTTTGTGCCAGTTTTTTGCGCAGAAAGCAAACCGTGGTCATCAACACGTGCTGTTCAAAAGCACAAAAAAGCAGCAATTACAAAAAAGACGAACTCGCAAAACAACTGTAACAAATTAACAACAGCAAAACAGAACCTTCTCCAGTGACGGCACTTGGCTTACTGACTGGTGAAAAGTTGCTTTGCAAGGTCCTACCGGTGATACACGCTACTACAAAAGTTCGTCACAAACATCAATTCAGCTTTTGATGCAAACGGTACACGAGATGAAGTTATCATATAAGGATTCATTGCGTATATGTATATATCATATAGCAAGGCGGCCGACCTGGCTCCTCTGACCCCTGTCACGTGGCGCCGGTGAAGTACATAAAGTTCTTATACCAGGAGAGGTTATAAGTCCGGCGCCATAATCGCCGGCATATAGGAATCCGGGAACAGCCGGAGATGCGATGGCGAGGGAGTCATGACGTGGCCCCACTAGCGTCGGCGCTCCGGTCGAGGGTCCCGCGACTTATGCCAGCCGAAGCACAGGCCCGGACGGTGGGCTCTGCAGAGTCATGACTGTCACCCCGTCATAGATAGGTGTTTGGTCACCCAGGAGCTACGTTGAGCTCATCTCCTTCGGGTTCCCTCCGAGGGTCCTTGTCACAAGTTGGAACCGAAATCTTCCCAGAAACAGAAGCAGCTCATTCCCACAAGAGACACCTGTGGGACAGATATATACGCCTTGCGTGGTTTGCCCATCAATCCGTAGCAAAGAAGATGAACATGTGAAGTAACCAAGTGTCTTAGGAAATACTATCACTATTCACCAGTGCCATCCAATCAGTACTGATCACACGGTTTTAAATGACAACTGAGAGAATTTAGTGTCAGACAAGAAAAGAAAACTGGCACAGAGTATTGAGAGAGGAGCTCCTTCGGATAAAATTTTAAATTCAGCGAATTTATAAAAATACAGGTCGGAGAATTGTGGGATTTTCCCTACAATCATTCCATCAATTGTTCGCTTAAATAACTTAGCTGTCAAAGAAAATACTTGGTAGGGTTAAGCAAGGAACACTCTTAGGAACGTTGAAAATTGAGTAACAAAATAATCTGATCCAAACCATTTCCTGAAGTAGTCCGACTAAGTAAACATTTGCAGGAGTATTTCGAGAAATAAAGGGTGTCCCAGAATTAACGCAAGATTTGAATTTGCCACCATTTGTGCAGTAAAGTCCTGGCAACCCTAAAAAAAAAACAATTTGACAGCTGACAGTTTAGGGTTAGTAAAAATTGAGCGTTACACGATAAAACAACGTGTCTTTATTGTTGAACATTACCTCAAAAATAATGAAAGTTTGGCGGCCGTAGTTTGAAAATTTCATACAAAATATGGTCGGAATAGTGTTTTGATTTCATCAACTGTGATGAGACTAATTGGAAAATTTAGGGAGACTGGATTAGTTGGAGACACTAAACACACAGTTCGTCCAAAAACAAGGCGTTCAAATGTCAATATCAAAGCAGTGCGTGAGTGTTGTTGAAAATCCATAACACAGTTCTTTGTGCCGAAATTGGATGATATTGATATAGCTAATATGTGGTTTCAACAAGATGGTGTCACATGCCATACAGCCCATGAAACAATTCAAATACTGCATGAGACATTTCCAGGTCGTGTACTCTCTCGTTTTGGTGATCAGAATTGGCCCCCTAGATCGTGTGATTTAACACCTTTAGATTTCTTTTTATGGGGTTATTTGAAGTCAAAGGTGTATGTCAACAAGCCCACATCCACCCGTGCATTAAAAAAGGAAATTCAACGCTGCATCAACGAAATTCAACCACATTTATGCCAAATGGTCATGGAAAATTTCGACAAAAGAGTGCGCATGTGCCAGCAAATTCGTGGTGGCCATTTGCCCGATGTGTTATTCCATAAATAACCTTATTCTATTTACTTTATAATTCAATAAAAAAATAACAACAAAAATACTGTGTTTTCTATTTAAATAAAATCTTGCGTTAATTCTGGGACACCCTTTAATATCAATCTAAGAAAAAAGCTGTTTTGGCAATAGTACGGGGCAGCGATGCAATTACTCCCCACTCGCAAGCCCTGCGGGTTCGTATCCCACTCAGAGAAGCGCATTTTCTCAAAAGCATAACGATCCAAGAATCGCACCAAATTTGAGTAAACACTAAATAATCAGAAATATAAGCTAAAAACTTATTAAATGACAGTGAAAAAAATACATGGTATTTTTGAGCATTAATAATAATTTTTACTACTGGTAAGACCAAACATAAAGATGGCGAACAGCCATTAACTCAATGTAATTACAGCTCCTTCCTTTATATACTTAAAGCTAAGTTCTAATCTCTAATAGGATGAATTGTGTCTCACATTATGAAAATAACTTAGGCAATCCTTTAGCTATGAGATGACTTGAGGATTATTGCTGGTAGAATGGAAGGGAAGGGCGACTGGCCCATGTTCAGTGTGCGGTGATATAAAGACATGGAAGCAATTCCACTTGCCTCAACAGAACACACTCCGGAATTAGGCAAATAAATTGTTCCAGCCCAAGTAATTAGCTTCACTTGCCCGAATTGTACTGAATCACTCGGAAACTTTATAGTGAGCAATTAACAAATTAGACATTACTTACATCTGGATTAAGTCCTTGCCTAAGTCATCTTTTAAAGTGCTTACGTACGAGGTGATACAGATAATAGCTTGCAGCTAACATATATTTAAAGCTTAATGGTTTTTTTTATTTGATCTAACACCGACTGTTAATTTAATTGAAGGGAGAATATAATATACAGGAATGTGGTGGATCTTTGCCCCACGCGAATTATAGAACTGTACAAAATAATTTAACGTTGTAAAATTTCTACTTTCTAATTCTATAATAATCATTCTGTTCTAAAGACACTACAACACAGCCGTTAAACCGGTAATATTATATGGGACGGAAACCTCATGCCTCCCCAATCTAGAGAAACTATTGACAATAGAACGAAGAATCCAAAGAATCTACGGCCCCAAAAATACACAAGAAGGATACAGGCTAAGATCCAACCAAGAAATCTACAAAGACACAAAAGACCTAAAAACGGACATAAGGATCAGGAGACTGAAATTCCACGGACATATGGTAAGAATGGCCCCGGAAAGACTAAACAAGGAAATATTCCAGAAAATCCGAGGATACAAAAGCTCAAGGGGATGCACCAAGTAGACGAAGGAAGAAACGGAAAGACTATGACTAACGGGCCAGGATTGTCAGGACGGAGAAAGATATAGGAAAAGACTGAGGGAAATCAAGGTTCTTGTGGGAAAGAAAAAATGGAAAAAGGGAGTCGCGTGGACAGAAGAAAGAAAACAAAAGCACGTAGAGATAATGAGGGAAAATGGAAGGAAAGGAAAAACAAAAACAAGAAACGAACCGAAAGTAATGATATTCGGGTGATCTTTAAGGCCTTTCCGTGACAAAAAAAAAAAAAATCATTCTATTCAATACTGCTTCTACACTTCTGTTAGATACTGTTATCTAAGTCTGCATAACGGAAACTTTAACCTCACATTAGAAAGCACACTTCTCAAATACATACAGTCACTGAAACCAATTTTGACTTACGGAATATTTTAGGGGGGCAGCCAAACCGTCGAACATGGAACCAACCCAAAAATATTCCAAACTCATCCCTTAAAAAAAACGCCCATTCTCTTGTCCCACTCATGTCATGAGCGTCTGTGGCTAATGGTGGGGGCAAACCCAACCCTTCAGCGTGTCCCTTGCTAGAGGCCTCTTCAAAGGTGGCAGCCCCACCATGTGCCTACCTACCGCTCAGTGAGAAGGGGAGCAATCAAAGGGGGAGGCTTTTTGTCGGACACGGGTTGCCATCCCGTGTCCGATTAATCGATCTGGCACAACACAGGACCAACATAGGAATACAGGGGGCGGCTCACGGGCCGTCCCTCCAGATGAAGGGGCTCTAGCGGGGCCTTCGGCCGGGGCGTCGTCTCTTACGGCACCGCCGGAGGTCACGTGTTCAGTGTGTGGGCGTACCTTCACCTCTAAGAGGGGTTTGGGCGTCCACTTCAGGCAGGCTCACAAGGTTGAATATAATGCAAAGGTCAACCTGCCTGCCATCAAAGTCAGATGGAGTGAAGAAGAGCTGCGGATTATGGTACGAAAGGAAGCGGAAGGTGTGATGCAGGGCACCTGCTTTATTAATCAGTTTCTGCATAGGGTGTTCACCAACCGAACGCTGGAGTCGATCAAAGGCGTGAGGCGCCGTGACGACTATAAGGCCTGGGTGGAACAGGCTCTGGCAGAGTTGCGAGCGCGGCCCCCTACCCCGGAGTCTTCCGAGCAGGGGGATACAAACAGAACAACAACGGCCCATGATGATGGCCCCAACCCGGCTTGGGTCTCAAGCCTGCATGATGCGGTGAGAGACCTGATGCAGCAGACGGTCGTGCCTGGAGAGGGCTTCCATGCGGAGGAGCTTCGCTCTCTCGCACAGAGGTGTCTCGACAACGTCAGTGTGGACTTGGGGAACTGGCTAGGGAACTGTTTCCCGAAACCCAGAACGGCCGGGCCAGCAATGCCACAAGGAGTTGACAGAAGAGATCCGCGCCGCAAATCGAAGCGTATGCTTCGAAGGATAGAGTATGCCAGAGTTCAGGCACTGTGGAGGCGTGACCGCACTAGGGCCGCGCAAGAGGTGCTAGATGGAGGGCAAAAGAAAGGGGCACATAGTGTCGACAAGCTCGAGGCGTACTGGGCCCCCTTAATGCAGAACACAGATGGAGTTGGGGAACCTCAGCCTCTCAGGAGGACGGGGGAACCCATCGACATCGCAACGATAATGGACCCCATCAGCACTCTTGACATAGGAACCTGGAAAGTGGCGGCACGCTCTGCGGAGGGACCCGATGGAATATCGGCCCGAGCTTGGAATGCTGTTCCACCAGAAATACATGCTCTGGTGTTTAACACCATAATTCTCTCTGGGAAAACCCCAGCTTCGCTCAACGAATGCCGTACGGTATTCGTCCCGAAGTCAGACTGTCCGGGGGGCCCGAGCGAGTACAGACCGATTTCGACGCGTCTGTGGCGCTGAGGCACCTCCACAAGATCCTGGCTGCCAGGATAGGTGGGATCCGTATGCTAGACATACGCCAGCGGGCCTTCGTCCCTGTAGACGGTGTGGCCGAGAACATTATGCTCTTGGACGCACTGTTAGGGGAGGCAAGGTCCAAGCTGAAGGAGATCCACCTGGCGACGCTGGACTTGGCCAAAGCATTCGACAGTCTAGACCACGGGGCGATCATGCGGGTTCTGCGAGCGAGGGGCTTCCCAGAGGAATTTATTAACTATATATCCAGCGTTTACGGAAATTCAGTGTCCGTACTAGAGGCGGAAGGAAGTTCCGGAAGGAGAGTGCGCGTCCTAAGAGGGGTCCGACAGGGTGATCCGATGTCGCCATTGTTGTTTAACTTGGCGATAGACGAGATCCTTGCGGCAATCCCCAATGAAGTTGGCTTCCAGATTGGAAATGCCACAGCCTCATGCCTTGCGTTTGCCGACGACTTGGTCGTCGTGTCATCGTCGCAGACGGGCATGAGGTTAGCTCTAGAAAAGATACATGACTCGGCCTCCGGCTTGGGACTATCCATAAATCCGTCCAAGTGCCACGCGCTCTTGATCATTCCGGACGGCCACGCAAAGAAGGTTAAGGTCGTGACTGAGGCACTTTTTAGACTGGGGGATGCCCCACTTCGACAGTCCGGGGTGGACGCGAAGTGGAGGTATCTTGGCGTAAGCGTGGGCCCGGAGGAGACACAGTCGCTGGAAATGGATCTGACGGGGTTGCTGAGGAATCTTTCCAAAGCACCCCTGAAGCCACAACAGCTGCTGGAGATTCTCCGGACCTACTTGATCCCCAGGCTGATTCACGGCCTTGTGCTGGGCAGATGGCAGACTCCTTCATGTTCGACCGTCAAATGAGAAGGAGTGTGCGCGAGTGGCTTCGGCTACCAAAGGATATATCGGTAGGGTATTTCCACGCACCAGTAAGAAGTGGCGGGCTCGGAATTCATAGTCTAAGGACTATGATCCCCGAGCTTATAGTCAAGCGCTATAAGCGCATGGAGGTCACCGACAGCCCAGTAGTGAGGGCTGCCTAGGGCTCCAAGAGGGTTCAACGAAGGATAAAGTAAGGCGTGAAGATGTTGAGTCGGCTTCGTATCCCAACCGACAGGCCTAGGCCCGAAAGGAAGGGGTACTGGGACTCGAGACTTCACGCTTCGGTAGATGGCATTGAGCTCAAGGAGTCCTCGGGTGTCGCAGCTTCGACTCGGTGGATCTCCAACGCCACGAGTGGAATACCTGGCCGGGATTATGTCCAATACGTACACGTGCATTCCACTAGGGTAAGAACAAGCAGGGGAGAGCGAAGGAGGAACAGGGTAACGACCTGTAGAGCGGGGTGTCTGGAACAGGAGACGGCCGCACATGTGATTCAGCATTGTCACCGCACGCACGGAGGACGTGTGTTGCGGCACAATGCTGTCTGCAAAGTCATTGCGACTGACCTGGCCCTTAGGGGTTGGCAGGTCAAGCAAGAACCGCATGTGCAGACAGAGGAGGGTCTCCGGAAGCCAGACATCGTCGCGAGCCTTGGTGGAGCGGTTCTGGTGGTGGACGCTCAAGTCGTCGGAGGTGCCAAGTCTTTGAACTTGGCACACGAAAAGAAAAGGAAATATTATGCCGACAACCCCAGCCTGATAGCGGGTCTCGCTGACAGGGCTGGGGTTCCCTCGGACAGGGTGACGGTTACGACTGCCACCCTGTCATGGAGAGGTGTATGGTCACCTAGGAGGTATGCGGAGCTCATCTCTTTTGGGATCTCCCCGGGGGTCTTAGGAGGGATAGTGACGCGGACGCTCCAGGGGTCTCACACGAGCAGGACACGTTTAAACAAAATGACCAAGCAAGCAAGGCGGCCGACCGGGCTCCACTGACCCCCGTCACGTGGCGCCGGTGAAATATCTAAAGTCCTTCTTGAAAGGTGACAAGTCCGGCGCCATAATCGCCGGTATATAGGGATATCACCCCGAGTACTGCCGGCGATGCGATGACTGCGAAGACGACATGACGTGGGCCCATTGGGGTCGGCGCCCTGGTCCAGGTCCCGCGACTTATACCAGCCGAAGCAGCGGCGTGGGTGGTGGGCTCCACGGGCGACAGGCGTCCGTCCGAGAGGCCCACACTGCAAACATTATAAAAAAAAAAAAAAAAAAAAATAGCCAAATGCCAAAAGAGTCCATTCGGTCTTCTGCCTCTGGCGAGTGTGCAGCTCAATTATCCAGGGAGACTCATTCAGGTGGATCCGTGGACCAGCTGTTTTCCAGTCCGGGGATTATCTCCCCGGTATCTCGGGAGCAGGTGGTCCGATTTTGGTCGGGTTTCCTCAGAGGATCGGAGAGTGATATTATTGCGGGTACCAGTGATCGTCTCTACGTCCTTGACGTTACTATAACATCCAGTAGCAGAGGGTTTGCTTCAGCATTCTTAGCCAAGAAGAGACGTTACGGCAGAAGTGAGATTTACAGTCTGGCAGCCTCCGCTTTGGGGTTGCGACCGGGGCACTGTAGTGTTGTCCCTGTAGTAATAAACTATAAGGGAGTCTGGTGCCCCAAGACTGCTGCAGCCCTAAAGCAGATTGGAGTTTCATCGAGGGCCCTTGGCTGGAGGGCTGTATGGGTCATAAGGGGATCCTGCATGAACTACATATCCTGGCGGAAGGGTCTCCTTGCGTGACTTTAGTCACCTTCTTGACTTTAGAGGGTATAGGAGTCGCCTATGGCGGAGTCCGAAGAGGGTGGCGGGGGTGAGGTCCCTACTTTGGGGGACGTCACCCTGAGTGCCTTGGGCGTTGGGGGAGAATTAGGGTTTCCCTCTGGCTCCTCAGTCTTCGAGGAGTTTGAGCGGGCGGTACTGGCCTCTAACAGGATTAGGGAGGCATATGAGACATCCAAAGTTTCTCGGACCGGACGGGATTTTATTAAGCCACACACTGATGCATTAGCAGATGTGGTGAAGATTTTTGCGGCGGTCATTCTGGGCCTGGAAAGAATAACGCTGAGGTTGTTAGAGCGTCGGCATCTTTAACCGGCAGGGACTGGACACAGTTTGTAAGACTTAGAGCTGGTGCTCTTCCGACAGCAGTCTGCCTGTCAAGAGAACGGAGGCAGGTACTACCCTTATATCGGGCTGGCTGTGGAGTACCTGAAACTTCAGCTCACGTAGTCAACCACTGCACGCTGGTCAGTAAGCAGCGGATATTGCGGCACCACGCCATAGTTAAGCTGCTGATATCCTCTCTAAGAAGGACTGGGTACAGGTGCCTTCAGGAATCTACATTAAGAACAAGTTCTGGACTTTTTAGGCCCGATATTATTGCGGGTACCAGTGATCGTCTCTACGTCCTTGACGTTACTATAACATCCAGTAGCGGAGGGTTTGCTTCAGCATCCTTAGCCAAGAAGAGACGTTACGGCAGAAGTGAGATTTACAGTCTGGCAGCCTCCGCTTTGGGGTTGCGACCGGGGCACTGTAGTGTCGTCCCTGTAGTTATAAACTATAAGGGAGTCTGGTGCCCCAAGACTGCTGCAGCCCTAAAGCAGATTGGAGTTTCATCGAGGGCCCTTGGCTGGATGGCTGTACGGGTCATAAGGGGATCTTGCATGAACTACATATCCTGGCGGAAGGGTCTCCTTGCGTGACTTTAGTCGCCTTCTTGACTTTAGAGGGTATAGGAGTCGCCTATGGTGGAGTCCGAAGAGGGTGGTGGGGGTAAGGTCATTCTGATTTTTCCTGATGAGGATTTTTGCGGCGGTCATTCTGGGCCTGGAGAGGAGGAACGCTGAACTGGAGGCCAAGTTGGTGGACTCCAGGGATGAGGGGGCCAGAACTGACCGCCTAGAGAGCGAAATAAGAGCGGTCCGGACACTGTTGGAGGCCAGGGAGAAGGTGTGTGTAGATGAGTGGTATTTTTTTTTGACTTTTTGGAGTTCGGGCAGACAGTGCTTGCTAACTGTGCCGTCTTTGCTGTTCCTGGTTGTCTCCTTCTAGTAGATCCGTGGACCGGACCTTTTTCCGGTAAGGGGATTATCTCCCCAATATCTCCGGATCGTGTCGTCCGATTTAGCTCGTTTTTTCGGCAATTGACAGAAGAGACTGAGGACGTATCATCCCATCAAGAGACGGTGGTCTAGACCCCCTCCGTCTGCTCTGAATTTGAATTTGAAGTTGATTTTTGGAGAATCTAGGGGAAATGAGTGACAAATTCGCCAAGCCGAGGCTTCCAGTTGGACTCAGCTCAATTCCTTCAATGACGGATCCATCGGGTGATATTGCCGATCCCGAGTCCCCCATGCTTGATCCGGTAAGTGAGCTATTAACAAGGTTTTTGATCAGTGAGGGCAACCTTGACTGTCCAGAGCTGGCGTTCGAGTTCTTAAGGGATGTCAAGCACATTAAGGAGTCAGTTACTGACAATTTAGTCAAGTCCGAAAAGTTGTCAAAGACCTCGATGAAAACGCTAATTGACCTTGTGGATAAATACCCAACTCTGTGTATGAATATGGCGGCATGTATTGTCAAGCTCCAAAAAAGAGTCACCGAGCTTGAGACTTCAATTGACTCGTGCCAGGTATTAATTTCAACTGTTGGTGAAATTAAAGATGAGCTTAAAAGTGTTGAGGATGCTGTTGTAAAGATCCCCAGAGAGGCGATCGGAGTTCGGGCCTCTCCGCCGAGGCCGGGGGTTCCGGTTCCCGGAAAGACCTTCGCTGACATAGTGTCTGCCCCCGCTCGGCCCGTGAATGAATTTAAGATGGTTGAGGTGAAGCCGCGCCCGGATGTGGTTGGCCTGGAGTCTGCCGACCTTATTAAGACCGCACTTAATTACGTGGTAAAGCCTGCAGAGTTAGGATGGCAAGTAGTTGGAGGCAGAGCAAGAGGTAAGGCTGTTCGGATGAACTTAGCTTCCGGTGCTGTGGTCTCCAGTGTTCTTAAGTCTGATGCGTTGGCAAGGGCTGGCCTCGTGGCGAAAGTAGTTGGTAAGGTGAAGCCGAGGATTGTCGTCTTCGATGTTCTTAGATCGGTTGATGCGGAGCAATGTCTGACTAACTTGAAGATGCAAAATTTTGCATGCGATGCGGCTTTTGAGGGAGATACACGGGGATCAGTCTCGCACCAGTTCGGAAGAAGAGACTCAGAGACCAGGAGTGTGGTCCTTCGCGTCGACCCCGCGGTGAGAGACCTTGTTCTTTCTAAGGGCAAGGTCTTTATGGAATGGAACTACTGTAGGGTGAAAGACTTTGTGGGTGTCACAAGGTGCTGGAAATGTCAGGACTACGGACACATAAAGATGCACTGTAAACGTGAGGAGCACTGCAGACATTGTGGTGAAAGTGGACACATATATGCAGCCTGTCCTCATGTGGGTATGCCAGCGAGGTGTCCGTGTCGTTTTGCCGGGAAGCCGCATGATCATGCCATCGACGATCAGGCCAGGTGCTTGACCTTCCAAAGAATGTTTAGGATGGTGGTGGAAAGGACAGATTATCATGGATGAGCTCCCTAATTGTAAGTGTCATGTCTGTCCCCGTTCTTTCGCGTCGCGCCGCGGTCTTGGGCAGCACATGAAGAAAGTCCATCCGGTGCAATGGAATGCTCAAATTGATATACCTTCCGTTAAGCGTAAATGGGACATTGAAGAGATTGCGTTGCTCGCCAGGGAGGAGTTCAGAATGCGCACTGCGGGAATAATTGACCATATTGGCAGAAGACTTAATGAAGTATTTCCGTCAAGATCCTTTGACGCTATCAAAGGAGTTAGGGCTAAGTCTGTCTATCAGCGTCTTATGCGCGATCTGGCGTCTGCGGCCGTTGATGCCCCGCCTCATGTTTCTACTGATCGCCCGGCTCAATTTCGACGTGATGATATTGCCCAAGAGCTTCGTTTACTCTATGTGAGTATCACTGAGGGTCACACAACGCTCTGTATCGATCGGCTGGTGGCTGTTGTGGAGGAGATACTATCTGGGCGAGCCATTTAAGCTTCTTTAGATGAGTGGGTAAGTATTCATCTTGCTGCGGGAGTGACTCCACGTGCATTGGTCGGTACGGATTGCTCGCTTACTGAGTCTTCTGGTGGCATCGGGCGACGACGGGATGGCTCTAGGAGGCGGTCCTATCGGGAGATCTAGAGACTGTGGCGTTTTAATCGTTCTGTGGTTGATTCCCGGATTTTAGATCGTGATCGGCGTAGTGAGATGCTCACTAATGATGAGCTCTTCTCGTATTGGGCCCCAGTCCTTGAAGAGACATCGGAGGCGTGCCCGGTTTCTGCTGTCAACGGTCGGGTGGTTCCCGCTGGCGTGGACATTTGGTTTCCTATTACCAAGAATGAGGCAGTATCAATGTGTCCATCTGCTCGATCGGCTCCGGGTCTAGACAGGGTTTCCCCGTCTGTATAGAGGTCGCTTCCTTGGAGAGTTAGAGCTATAATCCTGAATCTGCTGATGTTTGAGGGACGTGTCCTCCTTAAACTATTAGAAGCTAGGATCACAATGATCCCCAAAACCCCTGATTCAAAGAGACCGGGTGACTACAGACCTATCTCGGTGGTTTCAGCAATAGTACGCCATCTACAGTGTGTTCTTGCTGCGAGGCTAGAGGGAGTCGTAAGCCATGTCCCGGAGCAGAATGGATTTAGGAGGGGCTTTGATGGCGTCGCGGCGAACGTCTTCTTGTTGGATTCGATCCTGCGGTGTGCTATGAGGAAAAGTCGGAGCCTTTGCATGGCTGTCTTGGACGTTAGGAAGGCATTTGATAGCGTAAGCCATCCAGCTATTCGCCATATCCTCAGGGAGAGAGGGATCCCGGTCGAGATGTGTGGGTACATTGAGTATATATACAGGAATGGAGTCTCCTATATATCATCAAATGGAGTCCTGTCTGAGAGGATTAAGCCTGGGCGGGGAGTTAGACAGGGCGATCCATTGTCCTCTATATTGTTTAACATGGTTATGGATCATGTGATAGGAGAAATGAATCCAGCCATTGGCTTCATAATTTCGAGGAGTTGACCAAGAATTGGTGCATTAGCCTATGCCGATGACTTGATTCTTCTGGCTACTACACCGGGAGGGCTTCAAGCCCAGCTCAATGCTGTTGTTAAGGGATTGAGTGAGTGCGGCTTGTCGGTAAACGTGGAAAAGTCGAGAACCCTCACTCTCATTGCGGCAGCCAAGAAGAAATTGACCAAATGTGAGCCAGGCTGCTCCTATCATGTTCACGAAGAGAGGATAGTTGCTTTGTCCGTAGGTGATGAATTTGAATATTTGGGTGTTCTATTTAGCCCATCTGGATTAATTCGCGACAATGTGGATTTGCGACCTGGACTGGAGAATATTACCAAGGCACCATTGAAGCCACAACAGAAGATGAAGTTACTAAGAACCTTCTTTCTCCCTCGATTCTATCACCGGCTAACGAGGCGACTGATCCTCACTGCGGGTGATGTCATGATTAGGAGTTACGTAAGGAGGTGGCTCCGTTTGCCCCATGACACCCTCACCGCTTTTATCCATGCACCAATTAAATCCGGGGGTTTAGGTGTGCCTAGGCTCTGTAAGTTTATCCCCTATCTTAGGGAAAAAAGATTTTCGGCTTTGGATGATGACCTTGAGGATTTGGGACTAGATGACTCGCTGAGAAATTTCTTATATGATTTTCCGACTGGAGTGCTTCCGGCCCCACCAGCTTATGCTGACTCTCAGTGCCTCGTGTCGCAGAATGACGGTAAAGACCTAGTAATGGCGGTAGAGGAACCAGCATCTACAGCGTGGATTCTTAGAACAGCAGATTTAGTGACTGGACGAGACTGGGTTCAATTTGTTAGATTAAGGGCTGGTGCACTCCCAACTGCGGTGCGACTTTCAAGAGGGAGACGACCCACTCTACCATTATGTCGAGCGGGGCGTAACGTGCCTGAGAGTGCAGCCCATGTTGTAAACCACTGCACCCTTGTTAGAAAACAAACTATATTAAGACATCATGCGATTGTTAAAGTGCTTCTGGGGTCGCTGAGGCTAAAGGGTCTTAAATGTCTGCACGAACCAACCCTGAGATCTCCCGCAGGAATGCACTGACCGGTCGGGTTTCCTCAGAGGATCGGAGGGGGGCGAGAGCGTGTAGACCTCTGAAGTTTCGGAGGTCTGGGCCCTCTCCTTCCACCCGTAATTCGGGGTGAAAGGCAACTTTTGGGTGTTGTGGAGGCTTGGAGGGCTCCCTTCTTGTTGTTTGGCGGTCATTCTGGGCCTGGAGAGGAGGAACGCTGAACTGGAGGCCAAGTTGGTGGACTCCAGGGATGAGGGGGCCAGAATTGACCGCCTAGAGAGCGAAATGAGAGCGGTCCGGACACTGTTGGAGGCCAGGGAGAAGGTGTGTGTAGATGAGGCCCGGGTGGTTTCTGCCCCTGCTCTGGGGGCGTCCTCCTACGCGGGGGTGGTGGCTGCCCGCCGTGCACCTGAGGCAAACGCCTGTATAGCGGTGATCAGGGGCAAGGAGGGCAGCGGATGTGTCACCGCTGACGAAATCAAAGAGAAGCTCAAGGGAGAGGTAAAACCGGCGGAGCAGGGGTGGAAAATTTGTGGACTGAGGAGACAGAGAAATAGGGTGGAGGTGACGGTGCCGGATCGGCCGACACTTGATAGGATCCTTAAGGACTCGGCGCTGTCTCGCGCTGGGCTGGAGGCTAAATCTGTGGGTGGCAATGACCCTAAGGTCATTGTCTATAGGGCTCCCACGGACATGAAGGATGAGGAGCTCCTGTCATGCATTAAGCAGCAGAATTTTGCCGGGGTTAAAGCCTTCGAGATGCCGGGGTGGAGGGTTTCACATAGGACGGGTTCCCGGGGTGAGGCAAACCAGAGGACGAACGTAGTAATAACAGTGCCCCTGAAATCAGGCGTTTGATGCTCGCAAAGGGTTGGGTCTACGTTGAGTGGGACTCGTGCAGGGTCGATGACTATGTCGGTGTCAATCGGTGCTACCGGTGCCACCGGTATGGTCACTTGGCCAGGCGCGGGTGTCCGGTGGCAGAGGGGACGATCATGTGCTCGTTCTGTAATGGGATCGGGCATAAGAGGGCCGAATGCCCATCTTTTAAGGACGGTGGGGTGCCTACCTGCGCTGCTTGCAAGGCAGTGGGAAAGGGGCATGATCACGACGTTCTTAGTCGTGACTGTCCGGCTTATCGCTTTGCTTTCAGCCGGTGGGCTTCCCTCACCAAGTATGACTGAGCCTCAGACTCATCGATTTGGCGATTGTGACAGAGAATTTACGACTGGCTCCGGGTTAGGTGTTCATAGGAGGAGAGCGCATCCGGAGTCGTTCAATCGCGGCATTGATGTTGAGAGGACGAGGAAAAGATGGGCATATGAGGAGTTGGTTGTCCTGGCCAGAAATGAGCTTTCATTGAGGGCTCAGGGATGGCGAGGCAACATCAACCAAGCTTTGGCAGACGGGATGCCACCTCGAACGTTCGACGCCATTAAGGGAACGAGGGCCAAGGTGTTGTACAAGGGAATCCTGGTTGAATTGGCGGGGGATGATGCTCTTGGGGAGGGCCCATTGCTGGAGGTTCAGGATCCGGTGGTGGTAGGCGGCTGTAGGGACCGGCTGGCTCGTGAGATCGGCAGGTTGATTGGGGAGATTTCTGATCTCCCCATGGCGCCTCTTGTCCGCGAGTTGGTCGGTCTAGCTAAGGGGGCGCTCGCGGGTGGGGCTGTTGGGGGTCACTTGGCGGGCTTGATCTCTGATCTGCTGGCTGAGCGGCTTCCGGTAGACCCCCCCAGCGTGGCGGGTCCCGGTGGTGGGAGGGCGCCCTTTGGAGAGAGACGGGCCTATAACCGTAGGAGGGACTATGCCAGGATCCAAGAGTTGTGGAAAAAGGACAAGAGGGCAGCCGCTCAGGATATTCTAGGGAATGCCCGGGCGGCACCCCTCCACAGCCCCCATGTCATGAGGGATCACTGGGCTCCAATTGTGGAGACCCCGTCACTTCCGTGGGAGGGTGGGGAGGCCAGAGGGTCTAGGGTTCCTCCTGGGGTTGACCTTTGGATGCCTGTTACGGAGGGTGAGGTCGTTCGGTTGTCACCGGATCGGAAGTCGGCGCCTGGGCTTGATCGGGTTTTGCCGTCAGCCTGGGCAATACTCCCGTGGAGGATGACAGCGTTGGTCCTGGACCTGTTCATCCTGGAGGGCAGGATGCCCCCTGACCTGATTGACCCTGACTGACGGATTGGCACACAATGTCTTTCTGCTGGATGGAAATGGTCAGGGATGAAGGAGGAAGAGGTGTCTCTGTCTTTCTATCCTTGATGTGAGAAAAGCGTTTGACAGTGTGAGTCATGAGGCGATCCGAGAGGTGCTCTCTGCAAGAGGGTTTCAGGTCGAGCTACGGGATTATATCATGTCGATGTACGCCGATGCGACTTCAGTGATTGTCGCTGGAGGAGTATCGGCTGCTGAGATGAGGCCGACTAGAGGGGTTAGGCAGGGGGATCCTTTGTCCCCCATCTTGTTTAATTTGGTGATGGACCACGTCATCGAGGGGCTTCCTAGGAGAATTGGATTTCTCGTCGGGGGCGCTAGGGTCTCCGTGCTGGCGTATGCCGACGATCTGGTGTTGGTGTCCTCTTTGGTCCAGGGAATGGAGTGCATGTTGAGAGCGGTGGAGGAGGGGCTGGGTCAGTGTGGTTTGGAGCTAAACCCCAATAAGTGCCTTGCTCTCACACTTACTTCTTCTGGTAGAAGAAAGGTCATCAAGCTGGATGATCGATTCGGCTTCACAGTCGGTGGCGGGGATCTTGCGCAGCTTGGCGTGGGTGACTCCTGGGAATACCTAGGTGTCAAGTTTGACCGCACTGGCCTGTGTCACGAGCCGGTTGACATCGATGGGGGACTGGATAGGATATCAAGGGCCCCACTGAAGCCTCAGCAAAAATATGTCCTTTTGAGGGATTTTTTCCTGCCAAGTCTATACCATAGTATGGTCCTGTGTGCAACACCGAGGCCGTATTTGCGAGCACTGGACGTGAAGATCAGGGCCGCCTTGAGGCGGTGGTTGCATCTCCCGGGGGACCTGCATTGTGCATTTTTCCACTCGCCGGTGAGGTATGGTGGGCTGGGGATTCCCAGGTTGTCCACCACTGTCCCGTATTGGAGGGAAAGCCGATTTAAGGGAGTTAAAATCGCGCTAGAAGAGAGGGGGTTAGGAGAGGAAGCTAGAGGAGGGCTTGGTAGGGATTACCCTGTTGGCGAGCCCCCCGCCCCCCCGTGGGTGGACGAGACTGGAGCGCTCCAAGCCTCTGCAGATGGTGTAGACCTTAGGGGGGCCGAGGAGGTGAGGGAGGCCACCCGTTGGGTGTACGCCGATTGCTCTAACCTGTCGGGCGGAGAGTACGTCCGGTTCCTCCGATTGTTTTATGGCGCTCTTCCGACGAGGATGCGCGTATCGCGGGGTGAAAGAAGATTGTGGATGGCAACAAGTTGCAGAGGGTGTTGCCGGGAGCTGGAGACCGCAGCCCACATCATTCAGAGGTGCCCGCGAACGCGAGGCGGTAGGACCCTGAGGCACCATGTGCTTGTTAAGTTTCTAGAGGAAGCCTTGGCAAGAAAATGATTCAAGACCTTCGGGGAAACCACCGTCACCCACGGTACAAGGATCAAGAGGCCCGATTTGGTAGTAGCTAGAGAAGGCCTGGCCAGGATCATCGATGTGCAAATCGTTAATTGCAAAGTGGACCGCGATCAGGCTGGCCAGGTGAAGATGGATAGCTAGGGGCAACCGTGGGTCATCCGAGCTGTTGCGGCCATGACTGGGACCCCTAGTAGAAGAATTGAGGTAGTGCCCGTCACGTTGTCGTGGAAAGGACTGTGGTCCAGGAAATCAGCGGAGCAAATGAAGAAGATGGGTCTCACGGGGCGGGCACTACAATAGGCCTCAGAACGAGTCATCAGGGGCTCAGTCATGACGTACTCCAGGTGGTGGAGAGGACTGGGACCTGCAGCCGTCGGAAGAGGAGGACCGGGCAGGAGGGATGGCCGAGCGCACCAGTCGCAACCACCAGGCTGATGCGCGTGGTGACGAATCCCTCCCAGGCGCCAGGAAGACGACGCAATTTTTTTTTTATGAATATAGGCAAAATTTTGTTTCGGCTTTTAAACGTGAATGGACTTTTTTTTTGGTTTTTTTTTTTTGATTTTCACTGTTTGTACGTTTTTAAAAAAATGTAAACTCAGAGCAAATTGCTCGAAAAAATTGGGTGTTTGGCTGAGGGCAACTCAAATTGGCGTAAGCCACAATGACCCCTCCAGGGTCCACCTGGGGACTAGGGCACCCCCTGTAACAGATTGTATTTTTAGACCCCCCTATTGTTTGATTATCGTCCAGATGAAGAGGACAAGATTTGTAATCATATCTTATTTGTAACTGCTCAAATAAAAATTTGTTAATAGCCAAATGCCAAAAGAGTCCATTCAGTCTTCTGCCTCTGACGAGTGTGCAGCTCAAGTTAAGCGCTCCTGCTGTGGGCGAACTGGTGGCTGGCGGTGAGCTCCGCTCTCAGTCTAAGTCCCGAGCCCGTTGGATTAAGGGACTTAGAGTTTTATGGTAAAGAGTGGAGTTTTTTTAGATATTATTTTCATTTTTGGACTTTTTGAAAAATTTTTTTGTTTTTGTACTGGGCAGTGCCAGAAATAATTTTGTTTATATAAATTTTTTTCATAGCCCAGTGGATCCGTCGGTAAGTAGGCTTTTAGTTGCTTTTTTAGTGTGTAAGTTATTTCTTTCTCTACCCTCTTTCTTCCAAGTTGGAAGAAAGAGGCATTATTGATTGTAAGCCCCATCTTCCATTGCACCCTCTAGGTAGGGACAGGCCCGGAAGCCTGGGGTCCCCTAGTAGGGATGAACTAGGTGCCACCTCCCTGGAGGGAGCCCGGGTGGGTGGTGGGAGTCCACTTTTGCAATCCTGCAGGTTTCCTTCCCTGCAGGATGTTCGGGTCCTATCACAGGAAACTCGCCCGGAAAGGAAAAGGACAGAAGAGGATGCCGAGTTCCCGGAGTACTCAACGAAGACCTCCCTCTTTCAACGAGCTATGGAAGTAAGAGACGGCCTGGGACGTCTTGTAGCTGAACTGCGGGACACATCGAGACCCCAAAGCCCCAGAGGGAGAGGTCTAAAGTGAAGAGACCCCTCCCCTCGACTAGCTGGACTGCGTTGGTGGCAGCTAGCCTTGTAGCTGCACCGCCGCCACTAAGAAGACCTAATGTCCCCGCCCCGGTTGAGACAGAGGTCCCCCTAACCACGGAGGACGAAGATGGATACGCCACGGTCGGCAAGAAGAGGAGGAGGAGAAGAGCACAGAAAGCGACGACTCTGGGACCGGCGAAGAAAGTTGACGTGCGGGAGTTGGTGGCGAGGCTCCCGAAGACATGGACGGAGGAGGCTACCCAGGGGAAAACTTTTATTACAATAGAGGGTGAACCGGTTATGATCATGAAGAAAATGCCCCCAAAAGACCCTAATAACTCGTTCAGGATAATGAGAGGCACGAAAGCCGGGGGGCTCCTTGTGGAGACCCCAAACATGAAGGAGGCGGTGAGGCTCCTCCAAGCTACAAAGACGGCCGGCTTTACGTCGAGGCTGGCGCAGAAAAGGGGACCCAGGGTGATATTCCGAGGGGTCCCCAGAGCGTGGGGGGGGGAAAGGAATTCCTGGACGAGGTGTGGGCTACGTTGTCCCGGGTAAACCATACCCTGGCGAACCTTCCACAAGACCAGAGGTTAGGTGTGTTAAAACTGGTCTTCAGTATGGGGGACGCCAGGGATCCGGTGTACGTAAGCTGGGTAGCCGAGGTGTCCCCGCAATTTAGGTTCGCGCTCCTGGGGGGGAGGGGTATGGGTAGGAGGGTGTTATAGGGTAGTAGTCAAGGACTACCTTTATGCGCCCCGCTGTGTTATTTGCCAGGGCTACGGACACTCCAAAGCCACCTGCACCAGGAAGGACAAGACTTGCAAATGGTGTGCCCAGGAGGGGCACAGGGCCGAAGCACGCCCCCGAAGGACGAGCGCCCGAGATGAGCAGGCTGCGTCAGAGTGGGGCGCCAAGAGGAGGAAACTAGGCACCAGTCAGGAGCGGCGGAGTGCCCGGAGTTGTTTAAGGAGGCGGAGGCCCTCGTAAGAAGGACCAAGTATGTGTAACCTAGTAAGAGTCAGTCAAGGAACGGCCGGGGGAATTAAAGGAAATAGACGAGATTATTAACAACAAAAAGTGGCAGATCATAATAAAATCGCGACAGACAACAGGGGTAGAGACACAGACAACGACTTACGCGGGATTGACTACACTGACGGTAAGGACTCACTCGACTATAAACGAGGACGACCTAGGACGAATTATCCAGGGATTCGCGGCGCGAGGGCAAACGTGTCACATATTCATAGGAAATAGACTGCTCGCAGAAAAAGTAAAAGGACTATGGCGGCAGGAAAGAATAGGGATAGACTACGACATAATAAGGTGCCTGAGACAAGTAGAGACAGTTACTGACGAACAGACCCAACGACGAATAGTTACAGACCATCACACGGGGAAAACAAACCACAGGGGAATGGAGGAAACCGACAGCACGATAAGGTGGATGTACTTTTGGCGGGGGATCGGAAAGACGGTGCGCAAGTGCACCGCCCAATGCGAGATATGCCAACGCAGTAAATATGACAGACACCCCCCGATGACGCCTCAAGTAATCACTGAGACGCCGATAGAGCCCCTTAGAAGCATACAGGTAGACGTCTACTCGAACGAGGGTCAATCGTGGCTCACGGCGATAGATATGTTTAGCAAGCTAGCCATGGCCTACCCCATCGAGGCGAAGACACCAGAGACAGTGTGGGAGGGGGTCCTAAATTGGTGTGCGACCTACGGAGTACCGGAGCGGATTACGTCGGATTGCGGACGCGAGTTCGAAAATAGCTTTGTACGGGAACAGACTCGGGAATTTGGGGTAACGTGGCACCGGAATACCCCCCACTTAAGACTACTCCGACTGGGCCGGGGGCTGGAACCGCTGGAAGCAATGCCAAGGGCCGTTGTCGCTTATAATCATACGATCCACGCGGCAATGGGGTTTTCACCTGTGGAAATCGTATTCGGACAAAATAGGCGAGATAGGGGGGACCTAAAGACAGCCCAAAACGCGGAGCTGCGCGGGTACTTGGTACAAACGCGCAAGGAGTGGAGGGATCTTTGGGATCGAGTTCGGGAGAAGGTCGTAAGGAGGAAGCAGACGCGCGTCGACCGGGATAATGAAAGACCGGGAATAATACAAGGGGGGAGGACATTACCGCTGGGGACAATAGTATACAGGTGGTTACGAACCGCAAGAACTAAGACGGCCGCCCGCTACGAGGGACCGTACAAGGTCGCGGCGATAAGGGAATACAATTTGTATACAATCAGGGACGTACACTTTCCCTTCCGGAACCGCACGGTCCACCGGAACGAACTGAGTGTTCCCCAGCCACAAGAGCCTCACGGGCCGGATGGCGGCGCTCGGACGGATACTCCGACTCGCCCGGGCTCATAAATCTTTGTAATGATTATTAGTTTTGTTAAGAAATAAGTAGGGCACCCAGACGAAGAAGCTGAGACAGCCATATTCTGTTACTATTGTTTTTTATTACCTGTTGATTGACAAGTTTTCTTTATGATGTATTTTTCATATGATGTTCTCTTCCTTAGAATATATATATGTCTTTTTGTTTTTTATATATACTATGTAACTCCAGACGAAGAAGCTGGATCAAAAATTTTGTGAAACTCCGACACAAAAGTTCCTCCTACGAAGGAACTGGAGGGAAGGAGTTAACATGTGAGACAGGATTATTGTAAACAATAATAGAGAGTGGGGGCTAATCCTCACTCATACTGTATATGTAGGAGGGAGATGGAAATAAATAGTGAGTTCAGTTCTAGTTTGCTTGTTGATCACACCTACCAACCCCTTTTTAGCGCGATCGTTGAGCCGGAAGTTAAGTTCTTTATTGTTGAACATTACCTCAAAAATAATGAAAGTTTGGCGGCCGTAGTTCGAAAATTTCATTCGAAATATGGTCGGAATAGTGTTTTGATTTCATCAACTGTGAAGAGACTAATTGAAAAATTTAGGGAGACTAGATTAGTCGGAGACACTAAACACACTGGTCGTCCAAAAACAAGCCGCTCATATGTCAATATCGAAGCAGTGCGTGAGAGTGTTGTTGAAAATCAAGGAACAACAATTCGGCGTCGTATACCCCGGCGAAATTGGATGATATTGATGTGGCTAATATGTGGTTTCAACAAGTTTGTGCCACATGCCATACAGCCCATGAAACAATTCAAATACTGCATGAGACATTTACAGGTCGTGTACTCTCTCGTTTCGGTGATTAGAATTGGCCCCCTAGATCGTGTGATTTAACACCTTTAGATTTCTTTTTATGGGATTATTTGAAGTCAAAGGTGTATATCAACAAGCCCACATCCATCCGTGTATTAAAAGAGGAAATTCAACGCTGCAACAACGAAATTCTACCACATTTATACCAAATGGTCATGGAAAATGTCGACAAAAGAGTGCGTATGTGCCAACAATGCCCGATGTGTTATTCCATAAAAAACCCTATCCTATTTAATTTATAATTCAATAAAAAAATAACAACAAAAATACTGTGTTTTCTATTTAAATAAAATCTTGCGTTAATTCTGGGACACCCTTTAATATCAATCTAAGAAAAAAGCTGTTTTGGCAATAGTACGGGGCAGCGATGCAATTACTCCCCACTCGCAAGCCCTGCGGGTTCGTATCCCACTCAGAGAAGCGCATTTTCTCAAAAGCATAACGATCCAAGAATCGCACCAAATTTGAGTAAACACTAAATAATCAGAAATATAAGCTAAAAACTTATTAAATGACAGTGAAAAAAATACATGGTATTTTTGAGCATTAATAATAATTTTTACTACTGGTAAGACCAAACATAAAGATGGCGAACAGCCATTAACTCAATGTAATTACAGCTCCTTCCTTTATATACTTAAAGCTAAGTTCTAATCTCTAATAGGATGAATTGTGTCTCACATTATGAAAATAACTTAGGCAATCCTTTAGCTATGAGATGACTTGAGGATTATTGCTGGTAGAATGGAAGGGAAGGGCGACTGGCCCATGTTCAGTGTGCGGTGATATAAAGACATGGAAGCAATTCCACTTGCCTCAACAGAACACACTCCGGAATTAGGCAAATAAATTGTTCCAGCCCAAGTAATTAGCTTCACTTGCCCGAATTGTACTGAATCACTCGGAAACTTTATAGTGAGCAATTAACAAATTAGACATTACTTACATCTGGATTAAGTCCTTGCCTAAGTCATCTTTTAAAGTGCTTACGTACGAGGTGATACAGATAATAGCTTGCAGCTAACATATATTTAAAGCTTAATGGTTTTTTTTATTTGATCTAACACCGACTGTTAATTTAATTGAAGGGAGAATATAATATACAGGAATGTGGTGGATCTTTGCCCCACGCGAATTATAGAACTGTACAAAATAATTTAACGTTGTAAAATTTCTACTTTCTAATTCTATAATAATCATTCTGTTCTAAAGACACTACAACACAGCCGTTAAACCGGTAATATTATATGGGACGGAAACCTCATGCCTCCCCAATCTAGAGAAACTATTGACAATAGAACGAAGAATCCAAAGAATCTACGGCCCCAAAAATACACAAGAAGGATACAGGCTAAGATCCAACCAAGAAATCTACAAAGACACAAAAGACCTAGAAACGGACATAAGGATCAGGAGACTGAAATTCCACGGACATATGGTAAGAATGGCCCCGGAAAGACTAAACAAGGAAATATTCCAGAAAATCCGAGGATACAAAAGCTCAAGGGGATGCACCAAGTAGACGAAGGAAGAAACGGAAAGACTATGACTAACGGGCCAGGATTGTCAGGACGGAGAAAGATATAGGAAAAGACTGAGGGAAATCAAGGTTCTTGTGGGAAAGAAAAAATGGAAAAAGGGAGTCGCGTGGACAGAAGAAAGAAAACAAAAGCACGTAGAGATAATGAGGGAAAATGGAAGGAAAGGAAAAACAAAAACAAGAAACGAACCGAAAGTAATGATATTCGGGTGGTCTTTAAGGCCTTTCCGTGACAAAAAAAAAAAAAATCATTCTATTCAATACTGCTTCTACACTTCTGTTAGATACTGTTATCTAAGTCTGCATAACGGAAACTTTAACCTCACATTAGAAAGCACACTTCTCAAATACATACAGTCACTGAAACCAATTTTGACTTACGGAATATTTTAGGGGGGCAGCCAAACCGTCGAACATGGAACCAACCCAAAAATATTCCAAACTCATCCCTTAAAAAAAACCCCATTCTCTTGTCCCACTCATGTCATGAGCGTCTGTGGCTCTCTTGCCTTATCTTTGCCTCATTGCGAAACGGACGGATAGTGATCTGGGGGGAGCTGCTGGAATTGCTTTGGGAGTAGGGGGTCTCCTGGATGTGATTTGTATGTGTATATTGTATGATTGAATACTGTACATAAGAATGAATTCTTACCTAACATATTAATTGTTATAATATGGACTGAGCCATATCACTACATATTATTTATTAATTGAAAATAGTTATTATAAGTGGGGGCTTTGTGGAAGTCGATCGACGATGCAAAGGTCGGACCGACTGTCTAATTAAAACAAAGCATTGCAATGGCCCCAAGGGGTGATGACGCAATGTGATTTCTGCCCAGTGCTCTGAATGTCAACGTGAAGAAATTCAAGCAAGCGCGGGTAAACGGCGGGAGTAACTATGACTCTCTTGAGTCGCTTGGGAGGGGGCAACCCCCGGCTCCCAAGTTCCTACCACCACGTCTGGGACTTGTCCTACGTGAGAGTCGGGCATTTCCGCTTTGCGGAAATGGCTAACGGTGGGGGCAAACCCAACCCTTCAGCGTGTCCCTTGCTGGAGGCCCCTTGAAAGGTGGCAGCCCCACCATGTGCCTACCTACCGCTCAGTGAGAAGGGGAGCAATCAAAGGAGGAGGCTTTATGTCGGACACGGGTTGCCATCCCGTGTCCAATTTATCGATCTGGCACAACACAGGACCAACATAGGAATACCGGGGGCGGCTCACGGGCCGTCCCTCCAGATGAAGGGGCTCTAGCGGGGCCTTCGGCCGGGGCGTCGTCTCGTACGGCACCGCCGGAGGTCACGTGTTCAGTCTGTGGGCGTATCTTCACCTCTAAGAGGGGTTTAGGCGTCCACTTCAGGCAGGCTCACAAGGTGGAATATAATGCAAAGGTCAACCTGCCTGCCATCAAAGTCAGATGGAGTGAAGAAGAGCTGCGGATTATGGCACGAAAGGAAGCGGAAGGTGTGATGCAGGGCACCCGCTTTATTAATCAGTTCCTGCATAGGGTGTTCACCAACCAAACGCTGGAGTCGATCAAAGGTGTAAGGCGCCGTGACGACTATAAGGCCTGGGTGGAACAGGCTCTGATAGAGTTGCGAGCGCGGCCCCCTACCCCGGAGTCTTCCGGGCAGGGGGATACAAACAGAACAACAACGGCCCATGATGATGGCCCCAACCCGGCATGGGTCTCATGCCTGCATGATGCGGTGAGAGACCTGATGCAGCAGACGGTCGTGCCTGGAGAGGGCTTCCATGCGGAGGAGCTTCGCTCTCTCGCACAGAGGTGTCTCGACAACGTCAGTGTGGACTTGGGGAACTGGCTAGGGAACTGTTTCCCGAAACCCAGAACGGCCGGGCCAGCAAGGCCACAAGGAGTTGACAGAAGAGATCCGCGCCGCAAATCGAAGCGTATGCTTCGAAGGATAGAGTATGCCAGAGTTCAGGCACTGTGGAGGCGTGACCGCACTAGGGCCGCGCAAGAGGTGCTAGATGGAGGGCAAACGAAGGGGGCACATAGTCTCGACGAGCTCGAGGCGTACTGGGGCCCATTAATGCAGAACACAGATGGAGTTGGGGAACCTCAGCCTCTCAGGAGGACGGGGGAACCCATCGACATCGCAACGATAATGGACCCCATCAGCACTCTTGACGTAGGAACCTGGAAAGTGGCGGCACGCTCTGCAGAGGGACCCGATGGAATAACGGCCCGAGCTTGGAATGCTGTTCCACCAGAAATACATGCTCTGGTGTTTAACACCATAATTCTTTCTGGGAAAACCCCAGCTTCGCTCAACGAATGCCATACGGTATTCGTCCCGAAGTCAGACTGTCCGGGGGGCTCGAGCGAGTACAGACCGATTTCGATCGCGTCTGTGGCGCTGAGGCACCTCCACAAGATCCTGGCTGCCAGGATAGGTGGGATCCGTATGCTAGACATACGCCAGTGGGCCTTCGTCCCTGTAGACGGTGTGGCCGAGAACATTATGCTCTTGGTCGTCGTGTCATCGTCGCAGACGGGCATGAGGTTAGCTCTAGATAAGATACATGACGCGGCCTCCGGCTTGGGAGTGCCACGCGCTCTCGATCATTCCGGACGGCCACGCAAAGAAGGCCAAGGTCGTGACTGAGGCACTTTTTAGACTGGGGGATGCCCCACTTCGACAGTCCGGGGTGGACGCGAAGTGGAGGTATCTTGGCGTAAGCGTGGGCCCGGAGGGGACACAGTCGCTGGAAATGGATCTGACGGGGTTGCTGAGGAATCTTTCCAAAGAACCCCTGAAGCCACAACAGCGGCTGGAGATCCTCCGGACCTACTTGATCCCCAGGCTGATTCACGGCCTTGTGCTGGGCAGCGTGACAGATGGCAGACTCCTTCAGCTCGACCGTCAAACGAGAAGGAGTGTGAGCGAGTGGCTTCGGCTACCAAAGGATATATCGGTAGGGTATTTCCACGCACCAGTAAGAAGTGGCGGGCTCGGAATTCATAGTCTAAGGACTATGATCCCCGAGCTTATAGTCAAGCGCTATAAGCGCATGGAGGTCACCGACAGCCCAGTAGTGAGGGCTGCCTGGGGCTCCAAGAGGGCTCAACGAAGGATAAAGTGGGGCGTGAAGATGTTGAGTCGGCTTCGTATCCCAACCGACGGGCCTAGGCCCGGAAGGAAGGGGTGCTGGGACTCCAGACTTCACGCCTCAGTAGATGGCAATGAGCTCAAGGAGTCCTCGGGTGTCGCAGCTTCGACTCGGTGGATCTCCAACGCCACGAGTGGAATACCTGGCCGGGATTATGTCCAATACGTACACGTGCACTCCAACTCCTTACCCACAAGGGTAAGAACAAGCAGGGGAGAGCGAAGGAGGAACAGGGTAACGACCTGTAGAGCGGGGTGTCTGGAACAGGAGACGGCCGCACATGTGATTCAGCATTGTCACCGCACGCACGGAGGACGTGTGTTGCGGCACAATGCTGTCTGCAAAGTCATTGCGACTGACCTGGCCCTTAGGGGTTGGCAGGTCAAGCAAGTACCGCATGTGCAGAGAGAGGAGGGTCTCCGGAAGCCAGACATCGTCGCGAGCCTTGGTGGAGCGGTTCTGGTGGTGGACGCTCAAGTCGTCGGAGGTGCCAAGTCTTTGAACTTGGCACACGAAAAGAAAAGGAAATATTATGCCAACAACCCCAGCCTGATAGCGGGTCTCGCTGACAGGGCTGGGGTTCCCTCGGACAGGGTGACGGTTACGACTGCCACCCTGTCATGGAGAGGTGTATGGTCCCCTAGGAGCTACGGGGAGCTCATCTCTTTTGGGATCTCCCCGGGGGTCTTAGGAGGAATAGTGACGCGGACGCTCCAGGGGTCTCACACGAGCTGGACACGTTTCAACAAAATGAACAAGCAAGCAAGGCGGCCGACCGGGCTCCACTGACCCCCGTCACGTGGTGCCGGTTAAATATCTAAAGTCCTTCTGGAAGAAAGGTGATAAGTCCGGGGCCATAGTCGCCGGCATATAGGGATAACACCCCGAGAACTGCCGGCGATGTGATGACTGCGAGGGCGTCATGACGTGGGCCCATTGGGGTCGGCGCCCTGGTACAGGTCCCGCGACTTATGCCTGCCGAAGCAGCGGCGTGGGTGGTAGGCTCCACGGGCGACAGGCGTCCGTCCGAGAGGCCCACACTGCATACATTATAAAAAAATTGGAGCTCCTTAGAACATTCTTTCTTCCCAGGTTTTACCACCGTCTTACGTTCGGGGTAACGAGATGTCTCGTTCTCTCGGATTACGACGTGTCGGTGAGGTTCTTTGTAAGGAGATGGACTAGGTTGCCTCGTGACACGCCTTGTTCCTGTTCCGATGCACAGTTCCTTGTTTCGCACATGGATGGTAAAGACCTTGCCTTGGCTGTGGACGAGCCAACGTCCACAGCTTGGGTTGTTAGAGCGTCGGCATCTTTAACCGGCAGGGACTGGACACAGTTTGTAAGACTTAGAGCTGGTGCTCTTCTGACAGCAGTCCGCCTGTCAAGATAAGGAGGCAGGTACTACCCTTATGTCGGGCTGGTTGTGGAGTACCTGAAACTTCAGCTAACGTAGTCAACCACTGCACGCTGGTCAGTAAGCAGTGGATATTGCGGCACCACGCCATAGTTAAGCTGCTGATATCCTCTCTAAGAAGGACTGGGTACAGGTGCCTTCAGGAATCTACATTAAGAACAAGTTCTGGACTTTTTAGGCCCGATATTATTGCGGGAACCAGTGATCGTCTCTACGTCCTTGACGTTACTATAACATCCAGTAGCGGAGGGTTTGCTTCAGCATCCTTAGCCAAGAAGAGACGTTACGGCAGAAGTGAGATTTACAGTCTGGCAGCCTCCGCTTTGGTGTTGCGACCGGGGCACTGTAGTGTTGTCCCTGTAGTTATAAACTATAAGGGAGTCTGGTGCCCCAAGACTGCTGCAACCCTAAAGCAGATTGGAGTCTCATCGAGGGCCCTTGGCTGGATGGCTGTACGGGTCATGGTATGGGGTCTGGTGCTGTGTTAAGTCATTATAGTGTATTCGTTGGTGTATCTGACTAATTTTTTTTCTGCTTATGTTTCTTTTCTCATTTTTTTCTTTTTTGTTTTTTTTCTGTGAGGACTCCCTTTTTTCGGAGCCCCGCTTAACCATTTTGTATTTCATTGACTATGTTTGTAAATTACCTTTTATTTACTAAAATGTTTTGTATTGTATAACTATTGTTTTGTTTGTAAATTATCATCAATAAAATTCTTAATAGCCAAATGCCAAAAGAGTCCATTCGGTCTTCTGCCTCTGGCGAGTGTGCAGCTCAATTATCCAGGGAGACTCCTTCAGGTGGATCCGTGGACCAGCTGTTTTCCGGTCCGGGGATTATCTCCTCGGTATCTCGGGATCGGGTGGTCCGATTTTGGTCGGGTTTCCTCAGAGGATCGGTGGGGGGCGAGAGCGTGTAGACCTCTGAAGTTTCGGAGGTCTGGGCCCTCTCCTTCCACCCGTAATTTGGGGTGAAAGGCAACTTTTGGGTGTTGTGGAGGCTTGGAGGGCTACCTTCTTGTTGTTTGATTCGGACAGTCGCCTTCTTGACTTTAGAGGGTATAGGAGTCGCCTATGGCGGAGTCCGAAGAGGGTGGCGGGGGTGAGGTCCCTACTTTGGGGGACGTCACCCTAAGTGCCTTGGGCGTTGGGGGAGAATTAGGGTTTCCCTCTGGCTCCTCAGTCTTCGAGGAGTTTGAGCGGGCGGTACTGGCCTCTAACAGGATTTTTTCAGAGTCTTCTCCGAACTTTCGTAGAGGTAGGACCTATGCCGTGCCGCTCCGATAATCCGCTTATTTTATTAACAACCGTTGTTAATATTTATAATCCCGCTTTGTTCGTGAGTGCATTTGGGCTCGCTGCCCCATTCGAGTTCCGCTCGTCCCCCACCTTTTTTTTTAGCCACGCCCATTTTTTTGGTGCACTCGGTTTTCGGCCGCTGACCGTGCGGACGTGTTTTTTGGTGACCAGTAGAGTGGTATTTTTTTTTGAATTTTTGGAGTTCGGGCAGACAGTGCTTGCTAACTGTTCCGTCTTTGCTGTTCCTGGTAGCCTCCTTCTAGTAGATCCGTGGACCGGACCTTTCTCCGGTAAGGGGATTATCTTCCCAATATCTCCGGATCGCGTCGTCCGATAGCTCGTTTTTTCGGCAATTGACAGAAGAGACTGAGGACGTATCATCCCATCAAGAGACGGTGGTCTAGACCCCCTCCGTCTGCTCTGAATTTGAATTTAAAGTTGGTTTTTGGAGAATCTAGGGGGAATGAGTGACAAATTCGCCAAGCCGAGGCTTCCAGTTGGACTCAGACCGAGATCCAGCTCAATTCCTTCAATGACGGATCCATCGGGTGATATTGCCGATCCCGAGTCCCCTATGCTTGATCCGGTAAGTGATCTATTAACAAGGTTTTTGATCAGTGAGGGCAACCTTGACTGTCCAGAGCTGGCGTTCGAGTTCTTAAGGGATGTCAAGCACATTAAGGAGTCAGTTACTGACAATTTAGTCAAGTCCGAAAAGTTGTCAAAGACCTCGATGAAAACGCTAATTGACATTGTGGATAAATGCCCAACTCTGTGTATGAATATGGCGGCATGTATTGTCAAGCTCCAAAAACGAGTCACCGAGCTTGAGACTTCAATTGACTTGTGCCAGGTATTAATTTCAACAGTTAGTGAGATTAAAGATGAGCTTAAAAGTGTTAAGGATGCTGTTGTAAAGATCCCCAGAGAGGCGATTGGAGTTCGGGCCTCTCCGCCGAGGCCGGGTGTTCCGGTTCCCGGAAAGACCTTCGCTGACATAGTGTCTGCCCCCGCTCGGCCCGTGAATGAATTTAAGATGGTTGAGGTGAAGCCGCGCCCGGATGTGGTTGGCCTGGAGTCTGCCGACCTTATTAAGACAGCACTTAAGGAGGTGGTAAAGCCTGCAGAGTTAGGATGGCAAGTAGTTGGAGTCAGAGCAAGAGGTAAGGCTGTTCGGATGAACTTAGCTTCCGGTGCTGTGGTCTCCACTGTTCTTGAGTCTGATGCGTTGGCAAGGGCTGGCCTCGTGGCGAAAGTAGTTGGTAAGGTGAAGCCGAGGATTGTCGTCTTGGATGTTCCTAGATCGGTTGATGCGGAGCAATGTCTGACTAACTTGAAGATGCAAAATTTTGCATGCGATGCGGCTTTTGAGGGAGATACATGGGGACCAGTCTCGCACCAGTTCGGAAGAAGAGACTCAGAGACCAGGAGTGTGGTCCTTCGCGTCGGCCCCGCGGTGAGAGACCTTGTTCTTTCTAAGGGCAAGGTCTTTATGGAATGGAACTACTGTAGGGTGAAAGACTTTGTGGGTGTCACAAGGTGCTGGAAATGTCAGGACTACGGACACATAAAGATGCACTGTAAACGTGAGGAGCACTGCAGACATTGTGGTGAAAGTGGACACATATATGCAGCCTGTCCTCATGTGGGTATGCCAGCGAGGTGTCCGTGTCGTTTTGCCGGGAAGCCGCATGATCATGCCATCGACGATCAGGCCAGGTGCTTGACCTTCCAAAGAATGTTTAGGATGGTGGTGGAAAGGACAGATTATCATGGATGAGCTCCCTAATTGTAAGTGTCATGTCTGTCCCCGTTCTTTCGCGTCGCGCCGCGGTCTTGGGCAGCACATGAAGAAAGTCCATCCGGTGCAATGGAATGCTCAAATTGATATACCTTCCGTTAAGCGTAAATGGGACATTGAAGAGATTGTGTTGCTCGCCAGGGAGGAGTTCAGAATGCGCACTGCGGGAATAATTGACCATATTGGCAGAAGACTTAATGAAGTATTTCCGTCAAGATCCTTTGACGCTATCAAAGGAGTTAGGGCTAAGTCTGTCTATCAGCGTCTTATGCGCGATCTGGCGTCTGCGGCCGTGGATGCCCCACCTCATGTTTCTACTGATCGCCCGGCTCAATTTCGACGTGATGATATTGCCCAAGAGCTTCGTTTACTCTGTGTGAGTATCACCGAGGGTCACACAATGCTCTGTATCGATCGGCTGGTGGCTGTTGTGGAGGAGATACTATCTGGGCGAGCCGTTGAAGCTTCTTTAGATGAGTGGGTAAGTATTCATCTTGCTGCGGGAGTGACTCCACGTGCATTGGTCGGTACGGATTGCTCGCTTACTGAGTCTTCTGGTGGCATCGGGCGACGAGGGGATGGCTCTAGGAGGCGGTCCTATCGGGAGATCCAGAGACTGTGGCGCTTTAATCGTTCTGCGGTGGCTTCCCGGATTTTAGATCGTGATCGGCGTAGTGAGATGCTCACTAATGATGAGCTCTTCTCGTATTGGGCCCCAGTCCTTGAAGAGACATCGGAGGCGTGTCCGGTTTCTGCTGTCAACGGTCGGGTGGTTCCCGCTGGCGTGGACATTTGGTTTCCTATTACCAAGAATGAGGCAGTATCAATGTGTCCATCTGCTCGATCGGCTCCGGGTCTAGACAGGGTTTCCCCGTCTGTATGGAGGTCGCTTCCTTGGAGAGTTAGAGCTATCATCCTGAATCTGCTGATGTTTGAGGGACGTGTCCCCCTTAAACTATCAGAAGCTAGGATCACAATGATCCCCAAAACCCCTGATTCAAAGAGACCGGGTGACTACAGACCTATCTCAGTGGCTTCAGCAATAGTCCGCCATCTACACCGTGTTCTTGCTGCGAGGCTGGAGGGAGTCGTAAGCCATGTCGCGGAGCAGAATGGATTTAGGAGGGGCTTTGATGGCGTCGCGGCGAACGTCTTCTTGTTGGATTCGATCCTGCGGTGTGCCGTGAGGAAAAGTCGTAGCCTTTGTATGGCTGTCTTGGACGTTAGGAAGGCATTTGATAGCGTAAGCCATCCAGCTATTCGCCATATCCTCAGGGAGAGAGGGATCCCGGTCGAGATGTGTGGGTACATTGACTATATATACAGGAATGGAGTCTCCTATATATCATCAAATGGAGTCCTGTCTGAGAGGATTAAGCCTGGGGGGGGGAGGAGTTAGACAGGGTGATCCATTGTCCTCTATATTGTTTAACATGGTTATGGATCATGTGATAGGAGAAATGAATCCAGCCATTGGCTTCAGAATTTCGAGGAGTCGACTAAGAATTGGTGCATTAGCCTATGCCGATGACTTGATTCTTCTGGCTACTACACCGGGAGGGCTTCAAGTCCAGATCAATGCTGTTGTTAAGGGATTGAGTGAGTGCGGCTTGTCGGTAAACGTGGAAAAGTCGAGAACCCTCACTCTCATTGCGGCAGCCAAGAAGAAATCCCTTCAAAGGTGGCAGCCCCACCATGTGCCTACCTACCGCTCAGTAAGAAGGGGAGCAATCAAAGGAGGAGGCTTTATGTCGGACACGGGTTGCCATCCCGTGTCCGATTTATCGATCTGGCACAACACAGGACCAACATAGGAATACAGGGGGCGGCTCACGGGCCGTCCCTCCAGATGAAGGGGCTCTAGCGGGGCCTTCGGCCGGGGCGTCGTCTCGTACGGCACCGCCGGAGGTCACGTCTTCAGTGTGTGGGCATCTTCACCTCTAAGAGGGGTTTGGGCGTCCACTTCAGGCAGGCTCACAAGGTGGAATATAATGCAAAGGTCAACCTGCCTGCCATCAAAGTCAGATGGAGTGAAGAAGAGCTGCGGATTATGGCACGAAAGGAAGCGGAAGGTGTGATGCAGGGTACCCGCTTTAATAATCTGTTCCTGCATAGGGTGTTCACTAACCAAACGCTGGAGTCGATCAAAGGCGTAAGGTGCCGTGACGACTATAAGGCCTGGGTGGAACAGGCTCTGACAGAGTTGCGAGCGCGGCCCCCTACCCCGGAGTCTTCCGGGCAGGGGGATACAAACAGAACAACAACGGCCCATGATGATGGCCCCAACCCGGCATGGGTCTCAAGCCTGCATGATGCGGTGAGAGACCTGATGCAGCAGACGGTCGTGCCTGGAGAGGGCTTCCATGTGGAGGAGCTTCGCTCTCTCGCACAGAGGTGTGTCGACAACGTCAGTGTGGACTTGGGGAACTGGCTAGGGAACTGTTTCCCGAAACCCAGAACGGCCGGGCCAGCAAGGCCACAAGGAGTTGACAGAAGAGATCCGCGCCGCAAATCGAAGCGTATGCTTCGAAGGATAGAGTATGCCAGAGTTCAGGCACTGTGGAGGCGTGACCGCACTAGGGCCGCGCAAGAGATGCTAGATGGAGGGCAAACGAAGGGGGCACATAGTCTCGACGAGCTCGAGGCGTACTGGGGCCCATTAATGCAGAACACAGATGGAGTTGGGGAACCTCAGCCTCTCAGGAGGACGGGGGAACCCATCGACATCGCAACGATAATGGACCCCATCAGCACTCTTGACGTAGGAACCTGGAAAGTGGCGGCACGCTCTGCAGAGGGACCCGATGGAATATCGGCCCGAGCTTGGAATGCTGTTCCACCAGAAATACATGCTCTGGTGTTTAACATCGCGTCTGTGGCGCTGAGGCACCTCCACAAGATCCTGGCTGCCAGGATAGGTGGGATCCGTATGCTAGACATACGCCAGCGGGCCTTCGTCCCTGTAGACGGTGTGGCCGAGAACATTATGCTTTTGGTCGTCGTGTCATCGTCGCAGACGGGCATGAGGTTAGCTCTAGATAAGATACATGACGCGGCCTCCGGCTTGGGAGTGCCACGCGCTCTCGATCATTCCGGACGGCCACGCAAAGAAGGCCAAGGTCGTGACTGAGGCACTTTTTAGACTGGGGGATGCCCCACTTCGACAGTCCGGGGTGGACGCGAAGTGGAGGTATCTTGGCGTAAGCGTGGGCCCGGAGGGGACACAGTCGCTGGAAATGGATCTGACGGGGTTGCTGAGGAATCTTTCCAAAGCACCCCTGAAGCCACAACAGCGGCTGGAGATCCTCCGGACCTACTTGATCCCCAGGCTGATTCACGGCCTTGTGCTGGGCAGCGTGAAAGATGGCAGACTCCTTCAGCTCGACCGTCAAATGAGAAGGAGTGTGCGCGAGTGGCTTCGGCTACCAAAGGATATATCGGTAGAGTATTTCCACGCACCAGTAAGAAGTGGCGGGCTCGGAATTCATAGTCTAAGGACTATGATCCCAAAGCTTATAGTCAAGCGCTATAAGCGCATGGAGGTCACCGACAGCCCAGTAGTGAGGGCTGCCTGGGGCTCCAAGAGGGCTCAACGAAGGATAAAGTGGGGCGTGAAGATGTTGAGTCGGCTTCGTATCCCAACCGACGGGCCTAGGCCCGGAAGGAAGGGGTGCTGGGACTCCAGACTTCACGCCTCAGTAGATGGCAATGAGCTCAAGGAGTCCTCGGGTGTCGCAGCTTCGACTCGGTGGATCTCCAACGCCACGAGTGGAATACCTGGCCGGGATTATGTCCAATACGTACACGTGCACTCCAACTCCTTACCCACCAGGGTAAGAACAAGCAGGGGTGAGCGAAGGAGGAACGACCTGTAGAGCGGGGTGTCTGGAACAGGAGACGGCCGCACATGTGATTCAGCATTGTCACCGCACGCACGGAGGACGTGTGTTGCGGCACAATGCTGTCTGCAAAGTTATTGCAACTGACCTGGCCCTTAGGGGTTGGCAGGTTGAGCAAGTACCGCATGTGCAGACAGAGGAGGGTCTCCGGAAGCCAGACACCGTCGTGAGCCTTAGTGGAGCGGTTCTGGTGGTGGACGCTCAAGTCGTCGGAGGTGCCAAGTCTTTGAACTTGGCACACGAAAAGAAAAGGAAATATTATGCCGACAACCCCAGCCTGATAGCGGGTCTCGCTGACAGGGCTGGGGTTCCCTCGGACAGGGTGACGGTTACGACTGCCACCCTGTCATGGAGAGGTGTATGGTCACCTAGGAGCTACGGGGAGCTCATCTCTTTTGGGATCTCCCCGGGGGTCTTAGGAGGAATAGTGACGCGGACGCTCCAGGGGTCTCACACGAGCTGGACACGTTTCAACAAAATGACCAAGCAAGCAAGGCGGCCGACCGGGCTCCACTGACCCCCGTCACGTGGTTCCGGTTAAATATCTAAAGTCCTTCTGGAAGAAAGGTGATAAGTCCGGGGCCATAGTCGCCGGCATATAGGGATATCACCCCGAGAACTACCGGCGATGCGATGACTGCGAGGGCGTCATGACATGGGCCCATTGGGGTCGGCGCCCTGGTACAGGTACCGCGACTTATGCCTGCCGAAGCAGCGGCGTGGGTGGTAGGCTCCACGGGCGACAGGCGTCCGTCCGAGAGGCCCACACTGCATACATTATAGAAAAATTTGAGCTCCTTAGAACATTCTTTCTTCCCAGGTTTTACCACCGTCTTACGTTCGGGGTAACGAGAGAACGGGGTCTCGTTCTCTCGGCGTACGACGTGTCGGTGAGGTTCTTTGTAAGGAGATGGACTAGGTTGCCTTGTGACACTCTAACGTCCTTTATTCATGCACCAATAAAATCTGGTGGATTAGGTGTTCCGCGTCTTGTTAAATTTATCCCATACTTGAGGGAAAAGAGATTTTCTCTCTTAGATGATGACCTGGAAGATCTTGGGTTAGATGATTCACTTAGGGACTGTCTTTTTGATTTCCCCATGGGTGTTGTCCCACCTCGACCTTCCTGTTCCGATGCACAGTTCCTTGTTTCGCACATGGATGGTAAAGACCTTGCCTTGGCTGTGGACGAGCCAACGTCCACAGCTTGGGTTGTTAGAGCGTCGGCATCTTTAACCGGCAGGGACTGGACACAGTTTGTAAGACTTAGAGCTGGTGCTCTTCTGACAGCAGTCCGCCTGTCAAGATAAGGAGGCAGGTACTACCCTTATGTCGGGCTGGTTGTGGAGTACCTGAAACTTCAGCTAACGTAGTCAACCACTGCACGCTGGTCAGTAAGCAGTGGATATTGCGGCACCACGCCATAGTTAAGCTGCTGATATCCTCTCTAAGAATGACTGGGTACAGGTGCCTTCAGGAATCTACATTAAGAACAAGTTCTCGACTTTTTAGGCCCCATATTATTGCGGGTACCAGTGATCGTCTCTACGTCCTTGACGTTACTATAACATCCAGTAGCGGAGGGTTTGCTTCAGCATCCTAAGCCAAGAAGAGACGTTACGGCAGAAGTGAGATATACAGTCTGGCAGCCTCCGCTTTGGGGTTGCGACCGGGGCACTGTAGTGTTGTCCCTGTAGTTATAAACTATAAGGGAGTCTGGTGCCCAAAGACTGCTGCAGCCCTAAAGCAGATTGGAGTTTCATCGAGGGCCCTTGGCTGGATGGCTGTACGGGCCATAAGGGGATCCTGCATGAACTACATATCCTGGCGGAAGGGTCTCCTTGCTCAATAAGTGTCTGGTGCTGTGTTAAGTCATTATAGTGTATTCGTTGGTGTATCTGACTAATTTTTTTTCTGCTTATGTTTCTTTTTTCATTTTTTCTTTTTTGTTTTTTTTCTGAGAGGACTTAAAAATTTCTTTATTGGCCTTACGAGGTCAATTTAAACTTTTTTTTAAATTTTTCTCTTTTTTTTCTTCTTATTTTAAGGGGTGTAATGAGCCCAGCTTAACCATTTTGTATTTCATTGACTATGTTTGTAAATTACCTTTTATTTACTAAAATGTTTTGTATTGTATAACTATTGTTTTGTTTGTAAATTATCATCAATAAAATTCTTAATAGCCAAATGCCAAAAGAGTCCATTCGGTCTTCTGCCTCTGGCGAGTGAGCAGCTCAATTATCCAGGGAGACTCCTTCAGGTGGATCCGTGGACCAGCTGTTTTCCGGTCCGGGGATTATCTCCCCGGTATCTCGGGATCGGGTGGTCCGATTTTGGTCGGGTTTCCTCAGAGGATGAGAGCGTGAACTCTGAAGTTTCGGAGGTCTGGGCCCTCTCCTTCCACCCGTAATTCGGGGTGAAAGGCAACTTTTGGGTGTTGTGGAGGGCTCCCTTCTTGTTGTTTGATTCGGACAGTCGCCTTCTTGACTTTAGAGGGTATAGGAGTCGCCTATGGCGGAGTCCGAAGAGGTTGGCGGGGGTGAGGTCCCTACTTTGGGGGACGTCACCCTAAGTGCCTTGGGCGTTGGGGGAGAATTAGGGTTTCCCTCTGGCTTCTCAGTCTTCGAGGAGTTTGAGCGGGCGGTACTGGCCTCTAACAGGATTTTTTCAGAGTCTTCTCCGAACTTTCGTAGAGGTAGGACCTGGTGGCTGGCGGTGAGCTCCGCTCTCAGTGTAAGTCCCGACCCCGTCGGATTAAGGGACTTAGAGTTTTATGGTAAAGAGTGGAGTTTTTTTAGTTTTTTTTTTTATTTTAGGACTTTTTGAAAATTTTTTTTTTGTTTTTGTACTGGGTAGTGCCAGAATTAATTTTGTTTATATAAATTTTTTTCATAGCCCAGTGGATCCGTCGGTAAGTAGGCTTTTAGTTTCTTTTTTAGTGCGTAAGTTATTTCTTTCTCTACCCTCTTTCTTCCAAGTTGGAAAAAAGAGGCATTATTGATTGTAAGCCCCATCTTCCAGTGCATCCTCTAGATAGGGACATGCCCGGAAGCCTGGGGTCCCCTAGTAGGGATGAACTAGGCGCCACCTCCCTGGAGGGAGCCCCGGTGGGTGGTGGGAGTCCACTTTTGCAATCCTGCAGGTTTCCTTCCCTGCAGGATGTTCGGGTCCTATCACAGGAAACTCGCCCGAAAAGGAAAAGGACAGAAGAGGATGCCGACTTCCCGGAGTACTCAACGAAGACCTCCCTCCTTCAACGAGCTATGGAAGTAAGAGACGGGATGGGACGTCTTGTAGCCGAACTGCGGGACAGGAAGCTAACCAAGAAGAATCAGGAGCAGATATGCAAAAAGGTGGGAGGGCTGGTTGACGACCTAGGTAAGGTCGTCATCGAAAATGAAAGGCTATTGACGATGGTTCGCCAGCCCGCTGAAATAACCGCCCTGCTCCTGGAGAGCTTAAAGGACAAGCCGTCATCCTGTCCCGTAACCCCAAGGAGCCCGAGACTGGGCAAAGACGAGATTCAGAAGTTGCTGGCAGTCTTGAGAGCTACCCAGGCCGTCATGGAAGATGGAGGCCTTATACAGGACATTGCCACTAGGGTGGCTGAAACAGTTACCTCCGTGGTGGTGGGACAGACTCTGGCGCTCATGGATGAGGGCACAGAAGAGATCCAGAAGGTGGTCGACTCCATTGACCAGAAGTTGTCCAGAGCAACCAGAGGACCGGGGACTTCCGATCACATTGAGACCCCAAAGCCCCAGAGGGAGAGGTCTAAAGTGAAGAGACCCCTCCCCTCGACTAGCTGGGCTACGGTGGTGGCAACTAGCCCTGTAGCTGCACAACCACCACTAAGAAGACCTAATGTCCCCGCCCCGGTTGAGACAGAGGTACCCCTAACCACGGAGGACGAAGATGGATACGCCACGGTCGGCAAGAAGAGGAGGAGGAGAAGAGCACAGAAAGCGACGACTCCGGGACCGGCGAAGAAAGTCGACGTGCGGGAGTTGGTGGCGAGGCTCCCGAAGAGGCGGACGGAGGAGGCTACCTAGGGGAAAACTTTTATTACAATAGAGGGTGACCCGGTTATGGTCATGAAGAAAATGCCCCCAAAAGACCCTAATAACTCGTCCAGGATAATGAGAGGCACGAAGGCCTTGTGGAGACCCCAAACATGGAGGAGGCGGTGAGGCTCCTCCAAGCTACAAAGACGGCTGGCCTTACGTCGAGGCTGGCGCAGAAAAGGGGACCCAGGGTGATATTCCGAGGGGTCCCCAGCGCGTGAGGGGAAAAGGAATTCCTGGACGAGGTGTGGGCTACGTTGTCCCGGGTCGACCCTACCCTGGCGAGCCTTCCACAAGACCAGAGGTTAGGCGTGTTAAAACTGGTCTTCAGTATGGGGGCCGCCAGGGATCCGGTGTACGTAAGCTGGGTAGCCGAGGTATCCCCGCAAGTTAGGTTCACGCTCCTGGGGGGGGGGAAGGGGTATGGGTAGGGGGGTGGCATAGGGTAGTAGTCAAGGACTACCTTGATGTGCCCCGCTGTGTTATTTGCCAGGGCTACGGGCACTCCAAAGCCACCTGCACCAGGAAGGACAAGACCTGCAGATGGTGTGCCCAGGAGGGGCACACGGCCGAAGCATGCCCCCGGAAGGACGAGCGCCCGAGATGTGCGGGCTGCGTCAGAGCGGGGCGCCAAGAGGAGGAAACTAGGCACCAGTCAGGAGCGGCGGAGTGCCCGCAGTTGTTTAAGGAGGCGGAGGCCCTCGTAAGAAGGACCAAGTATGTGTGATGTAATAAGAGTCATCCAAGTCAACATGGCAAAGAGCCGGGTGGTGGCTACTGAGCTATCTGCCCTCACCCGCCGCTACGATGTCATGTTGCTGCAGGAGCCGTACTGTCAGCGAGGAGTGATTGCTGGTCTCGGCACGTCGGTTAGAGTAGTCGCCATGGGCAGTAGAGAAAGGAGGCCCAGGGCGGCGATCGTTGTCTGTAACCCCACGCTGGACGTCATGTCCTTCGATTAGTTTTGTCGGGAGGACCTGGCGACCTGTTATATCGGGTGGAGAGGGGGGAAACTAGTGGTATCCTCCCTCTTCCTCCCCAATGACCTGGACCCGTCGGAGCTGCTCGGGACGCTAGAGGAATGTGCCAGGCAAAGAGGACAGGTCGCAGCTGGATAGACGTCACCATGTCCTTGACCCCCCTCGCAGGACGTATTGAAAATTGGAGAGTATCCGCCGAGACCAGCAGTGACCACAACTCCATCTCCTTCGATGTGGTCACCGGGGCGCCAGCACAGGAAACAGGCGCTCAAGGATACGTCACGCGGGGAGTCAGGTGGTCCGCCTATCAGATCCAGCTGGAGGGAAGACTAGTGGACGACGACTGGGCTATCCTAGGGGATGATCCCCTGCATTTGGATAGCCCTGACAGTAAGGTAGTGTCCCTCACTGCGGCCATGAGGGACGTTGCGGAAGCGACCCTTCAGCGAAGGAAGCCCAGGAAAAAGTGTAACCCATGATGGACGCCCACCCTTACATCGGCCAAGAGAGAGCTCTACAGGGCGAGGCGAGAGTTCCAGAAGTGTAG